>JAUMJK010000489.1:0-641552 GCA_033558105.1 Coccyzus lansbergi
GGTTGGGGAGGGGCTGAGAAATCCAATAGCTGGATTTTCTTCTCCTTCGTCTTCTTTTTCTTTCCTTTTTTTTTTTTTTCTTTCTTTTCTTATTTTTTTTTTTTTAATGTCTGTGTGTCCGTCCCCTCCCCCGCCCCCCCCTTCCTCCTTTCACACAGAGCCAGCCTGAAGCCTTCCAAACGGCCTTTCAAAACAAGAAAACCCTTCAAGGAAAAAAAAAAAAAAAATAAATGGGCACGCATCCCCCTTCCAGGCACCTTGCCAAAAAGCTCCCAAGCACCCTACCTGGCATCCCAGCTTAAGTTTCTTCAAGAAGTATGTGTGAGTGAGTGTGAGGGGGGGTGGGGGGTGGTGGTGGTGGAATTACAGCCGCCCTGTCGTGGTAAAGACACAAGTTCAGAGCTCCCCTTCCCCCCCTTCTTTAATTAGGCTGGGGAGAGGCTGGAGGAGGCGCCGGGTTGAGGTGCGGCCGAGGCCGAGAGAGTGAGTACCCGACGGGACGGGTTGGAAAGGAGAAGGGGGATGTTAGGGGTTGGGGGGGGGCGCGGTTGGTAGTGGGGACTGCAGGTTGGGGAGGGGGCGATCAGCATCCCCCCCCCCCCCGCCCCCCCCCATCATCCACCCCGGAGGAGTGGGATGGAGGGAAGGAGGGTGGGAGAAGAGGGCTGGGGGGGGGGTGTGCCAGGGGACACTGGCGTCCCCAAACTCGCCGGAGAGGCCAGTGCCGCTGCCGCAAAAAAGTCATCCCGGACCAGCTGTGACTTCACCTATTAGCCCCGATGTCTTTCCGAGGAGCTCGGCGGAGTTAAACATCCCACAATGGGCGCTCTGGGGCGTCTCCGGCCTGACCTCTACCCGGTTTTAATAGTTTCATAGGAACTTCATTAAATCAATTACTTAGTGAGCACATCATCATTTATTTGTAATTAGCACTGAAGAGCTCGATTTTTTTTTTTTTTTTTTTTTTTGCGGCAGCCCCGTTTCCCAGCGGGGTTGGCCGTGTACTACAAGCACTTTTGTTTGCTCTGTGTGTGTGTGTGTGTGTGTTGACTCGGGGTATTATTCGGCCGCCACAAGAAAAGTGTAATCTTCACGTCTTAATCTAGCGTTCGAGGGGGGAAAGGAAAACAAACACGGAGGGGACGAGGCGCCGGTTTCGCGTCTCCCCTCCCTCCCTCCCTCCCTCTCTTCCTCCATCCCTCCCTCCCTCCCCGGGCAGAGGGTGGGATGGAGCCCGGGACCGGAGGGGAGGAAAAAAAAGGGGAGGAAATGGGTCACCGGCAGCCAGGACAAAAGAGGGGGAGGCTCTCGGTGCTCCGAGAAGGGCTGCAGCTGCCAGAGAGGGGCTGCCCAGAGCCGGGCAGGGACAGCCGGGTGGGGGGGAGCCGTCGGGGCTCGGAGCCGTCGAGGCTGGGAACTGTGGGGCTTGGCTTTCGGGGGCCACCAGGAGGGAATGAGACGGGGAGAGGGTAGGGAAAGCCGCCTCGAGCATCCACCAGGGATGGGTGGGAGAGGAATGATTCCTCCTAACCGACTAACCGTCCAGTAAAGCTCCACTTCTATCCCCCTGCTCCACCCCGGGGCTGCGGTTCCACGCGTGGGGAGCCCCACGGCTGCCCCCAGGCGACAGTCCCGGCCCCTTCCTCTCCCGGAGACGTGAGGGACCCCGCGGGGAGGGACGGAAAATGCCGGCGAATAATAACCCCGACTGGGAATGCTTTAGGGACGGGAGCAGTTTCGTGCTGGGAGGAAAAAGGTTGTCGGGGTGCGCAGATGCCGCAGTGGAAGCTCCTGCTTTGCCATCAAAAACTGTTTCTTGTATCAGGAGAGAGGGGCTTGGCAGCTCTTGGGGGCGGGGATGACTTTTGGGGTGTCTGTCCCCTCCCTGCGAGGGAAGGAGAGGTTGGAACCCCATCAGAGGCCACAGCACGAAGGCAGCCACCGGGAGAGGGACTCACGGGGGACTCCATGGAGGCAGGAAGGGCTGTATATAGCCCGACGTGGGGGCAGTTCCGTGCCTCGGCCCTAGTGACACCCCCGCTCCTCTCTTCGGCCGTTGCCTCCATGTCACCTCTCCTCCCCCCTCCATCCCCTCCCGCCCCGCCCGGCCAGCCCTTCCCCACGGAAACCCGACGGGGCGAACGGGACGCACAGCCACGGAGGGACCCGATCCTCACTTTCCATCCCAGTCGCAGCGAGAACTGGGATCCGGGGGCAAAGTGTGTGTGTGTGAGGGGGGCACAGATGTCCCCCTCACCGCGTCGTCGGGCACCGGGGGATCGGGGCACAGAGTCCCCTCGGGTGCAAGGGATGAAATTAGGGGGTGTGGGAGGGGGATGCTGTGGCTTTGGGCGGGGGGGGACACCACCGAGCATCCCTCACCGGGGCGACTGCTAGGGATAAAACGCGCAGATCCTGGGACGTGGGGAAAAAAAGCGGAATCCACCGCTCAGGAATAGCGCAGATGCCGAGGGTTGTGGGAATTTTCCCAAGTTCATGCAAAGAGGTAGGGAAAAAGACCCTAATGGAGCCAGGACAACCTGTTTTCTGTCTCAACGTGGTTTTAATTGCTGCGTGGTTTTAATATTAAGAGGGGCTATAGAACGTATCGAATCTCTCCTGGTCGAAAACAGCCGCCCAAAAAGCTAGGCAGGGCAGGTTTGGCCCCAAAGTTGCGTTAAATAGGGGCAGGAATCTGGGTCTCTTAGGCTGGGAGGTGGGAGAGCGCTGCCTACCCTGGACCGGGATGGGTGACCGAGTCGTAGGATCATAAATTATAGGATGGTTTGTATTGGAAGGGACCTTAAAGATAATCCAGTTCAACCCTCTGCCATGGGACACCTCCTGCTAGACCAGACAAAGTCCGAGTGCTGTTGCTCCCTCTTCCCCAGGGCAGCTTCTTCCCCAGATATTGCCCCTGCAGGGCAGCAGAGCTGAGATTTTTTTTTTTTTTTTGTGGGGGTATTATTTTTTGGGTTTGGGGCATGGAAGTGGTGTGGCATCCCTGGGCTTTGCACAGCCAGGGAAGTGCAGGGGGAGAAGGTAGGACTGGGTGCCAGCTGTGGGAATCGGGATGCTGCATCCCATGGGTGACTCGAATTCCTCATGGGTGGTAGGAGAGAGAAAGAGAGAGAGAGAGAGAAGGAAAGAAAGAGAAGGAAAGAAAGAGAAGGAAAGAAAGAGAAGGAAGGAAGGAAGGAAGGAAGGAAGGAAGGAAGGAAGGAAGGAAGGAAGGAAGGATACCCCCTCTCCTTGGTCCCCAGCCCAGAGCCCAGATTTGCCTGACAGCCGCCCTGGAATGTGTTCCCTGTATCACAGGCTGTGTGTGTATAACGGGGATGCTGAAGGGGAGCAGCTCAGAGCCCTCCTCTCCATCCCCATCTCTGGCCCTCATCACCTGTCCTGCCTAGTCACGACTGCTCCTGCCTGTGTCTGCCCACCCCTACCTGTCCTACCTGGTCCTGCTTCTCCTGCCTGCCCTACCTGCACCTCCCAGGCATGCCCTCTGGGAGAAGCGACCCTTCACTTCTGAAGCTGGTGCTGTTAATCACTGGCAGGGAGTTAATATACATTTACTGAGGGCTGGAACTGCCCCTGGACGATCCTTTTGATGTCGAGGAAATCTGTCTCCCAAGGGAAATGGGTGAAGAATGGAGGTTCAACAGAACAAACCTGGTCAGCTCTCCCCTCTCCCAAATCTGGAGGTGGGGAGCAGACATCCAGCATCACCAACGTGGATGGCAGAAAGTGTTTGAAATCTTGGGCCGCGCTACCAAATATTTGATGGTAGCTGTTTAACATTCCCCTACCCAGTTATTAAACATGAATAGGAATAATTTAAGATGGCAAAGTAAAATGAAATGAAAGCCCTCTTTCCATTCTGCTAAGAGACAACACCTAATTAAGGAATATTTGAGTCCCACAAAAATGCAGTCTTAGTGACATAAAACTTGTCTTTTAAAACCATAGACAAACACAAACCAAGCCAATCCAACCCAGGCTTGGGCACAGCCTCAATCTGAGCCCTGGCTCCCCAGGGGCAAGGGCAGGTCAAAGGTAGGATCTTGCTGCCTTGACTCTGTTCCAGCCCAGATCCCCTCGCAGGAGGCTTCCTTTAGGCTTTTATGTTCTTGTTTCTTGCAGGGCAGGGAGGAAGGCTCAGCCCAGAGCAGCTTTTCAGATTCCAAGTCTGCTGGTGGTGAGCCAGGGCAGCACCAGCCGCTGGCTTCAACAGCCATGACCAAGACTGCCTCATGGTCAGGAACCCTTGGATCTTTTTCTCTCCTCTCCTCTAGTGCAGAAAAAAGTCTCCCTTTAAGCTGTTCATCATGCAGTACCTGGGAACCTTGGTTTATCTTATGCTATGCCATCACCCGACCAAGTGCTCAGGGCAACCTGCCCGGGATTTTACCAAGATCTTTCTCCTTGTGCCCACTTACTTCATCAGGACTTAGATTCCTGTTCTCTAGTTGGCAATGTTCTTATGCCAGATGCATTTGTCATTTGGTGCATCCGACAGAGGCGAGAGAAATATAGCACAGAACCGAGCGTATCCTGCCCTGGTTACTGGGAATATACTTGTGGGTTTTGATGCTTGCACCTTGCACCTTCCCAAGGGTTCAAGCCTGCCAAGCAGGGTTTGGAGGTGAAGCTTTGGTCTGGGTGCATGCGATCCTGCACCGAGCTACTCTTAAGCAGAAAGCAGGAGTGGGAAGATCTTAACTCCAAATATGGAAAAGAACAGCAGACACAGAGCTTTTCCAGTGGGTTAGTGAAGCAGGGAGGTGAATAGCCCTAGTTCTCCAAAACGCTCATGAGCTGGCAAGCTAAGGATTTAGCAACATTTTTTAATTGTTTAAATTAAGCTATGTTCATTGTTTCATGAGCCATTGTGAAGCAAGAGTTTATCTGGCTCTTGGCTATTCCAGTTCTGCTTTGTGTTCTCCCCAACATTTCTGCAACTGCAACTAAAAACCTGATACACACCAATAACACGTGCACCTACACACACTTGGCTCCCAGCCGTCCACATGGACACCGATCTCACCCAAACACCCTTGTATCGTGCCCATTAGGAGAGTAAAATCCAGAACACAGGGAAACTAAAACCCCACTTTAGAAGGAAGGCGATACTACTGGCATTCAGCCACCTTCTCCCTTGAGCTCTCCAAGGACACGACCAAACCCTTGTCACTGCACAGAGCCCGGGGCAGAGGGTGAAAGCAAGGTCCATCTAACAGCAGGTGTTACTTCATACAAATGACCTGTTTTGTAATGTTTGCTTTATTATTATTACTTTGCCACTCAAGAAGCAGAGTCCCAAGTCTACCAGGAGTCAAAGCATTGGTCCTTTCCTTTCTGAGTTGTCCATCTGTTGAGGAGCTAAGAATTTTATAATGCCCGTGTATTGGGTCTTAATCAAAATTAAAAAAGGGTGCGTGGAGCATTTAATTTTAAAAAAATTACTCTGAGCTTCAAAAAAGATAGGACCTAATCATACTGTGCTGCCTGAATCAAGACTATCTCACCCACTGCCCTGCCAGAAGCACCATTTACAGATTCCCTTCTCCCCATAGGTCCTGTGGGTCTAACAAACCAGCAGAGACAGGAGCTGGGGAGGAACGCGTGTCCCATCCTCTGTCTGGGCAAGGGCAGTCCAGATGTAGGGATGGAAAGGGTAACTGTCAAGAGGCCATGAATGTGCAGATAGCCTGTGTTCATCCTCGAGGAGCTCTCGTGTCCTCCCCAGGGGAGAGGGAGGTTCACCTTTTGCATGCCGGCCCTTCTGAAGGGCCTCCCAAGAAAAGGAGCCCACCTCTACCCTTGTACCACAGAGACAGTGTCTGTGCTCTGATGTGGCGTGACACCTTCCAGCTTCCCCACACTGAGCTCCCGACTCGTGGACAGCAGCGATATCATTTGCTGGGTTGGCATGGAGCCCTGGTGCTCCCCGGCGACAAAAGCGATGGATACGTGGGCTGCTGGCGACATGGATGTGCAGGCAGTGGGCTCTGGCAGTGAGCGTAGATCAGCACTGGCAGAGAGCGCGTGATTGATGGCTGGATATTACAGGGGGTAGTACAGTAGATGTGTGGAGCGAGCTTTAGCGAACCCAGTCCAGAAAACCAGCGATTATATCAAAATGGCAGTTTACAACCATGCCTAAATAAAGGTGCTTGCTTACAAGCGCAGTGAACTCAGGCTTTTCCTAATGCTGGCGCTAGATTTGCTTTCCGCATTTGCATCTGTGACTTGCCTGAGTTCTGCACATAGCGGAATTTAAAAACAATCATTTGTATTTTCTTCCTGGTTTCTGAATGAACCAGGCTCCTGCAGAAAAATAGCAGGGGGGAGTATATTTCTGTTCAGGGATATAGCATTCTAGTCAAGGCATTTGGAGAGTAAAAGCGTAAATGGATAAAGCTGCAAAGAGATAATACATAGGGAAATGATTTTTAAAATACAGAGGTAAAACCAGGATTACACTTTTCCAGAAGCAATTTGTAGACTATGTGGCAGTGAGAATTGACACAGCAAGTGTAAAGCTTGGATGTACCTACATAGATGCTATAGGGATTCTTCATCCACCGTTTAAAACAAATGATTAAGGTCACAACATTACATACATGCACGCGCACACACACACACAGACAAGTAGGTGCATTCACGTGGCTTTAAAGCCAAAGCTGCATCATTATTCTTTTGTTTTGAGAAGGTTTCAAAATTTTGAAAGCACTCTGATAATTTACACTTACCTATAGGGTCTCAACTGTTGAGGTGGCACCTTGTTCATTTCTTGACGATGCTGGTGTCAATGATTTATTTAAATGACCAGAGGGGATGTGAAGTGCATTAGTGATTACTTATGCGTTTTATACATATTCAGATTCTGGCTCCTGAGATTGTGCAGGTTCAGTTTGCCAAGAGATGCTGCTGTCTCTCCAGCAGGTGTTATTAAACAAAGCGATGTTAAAGCAGCAAGCGGGACAATGGGAGGGTATGTCCCCTAGCTGAGAAGGGTCATATATTAAACTTCAGTAAAGCCGACATGTACTCAGGACATTATCTTTCAATCAGAGGTTATTTAAACCTCAGGTTTGCCTTTGAGCCCAGAGATTAGAACAGGTTCTATTACATCTCAGAGCGAAATCCTTGTTGCCAGTTTATGAACTCATCACAGTCCAGTAGCTGCTGGCTAACCATCTCTTCAGCCACTATCATTGCATTTTTAAAGGATGTGTTGGGAAATGGGGGACAAGGGAGGAACCAGGGATACCAGGCAACTGGGCTAGCTCAGGATTTACTCTTTGCTTGGCATGGGAGGGAGTGCTGGGCCCGTGGCATCATGGGCTCAGAGGAGACAGATGTTGCACGAACAGAATTACTAACCAGATCTTGCTCCACAACAACCTTCTTTCCCTTGTGAGAGGCAAGATGCCCAAGCACAAAGGGCTGAAGATAACTGGCAGGTAGGACTGTGTGTGTGCAGAGATTCCCCGCCCCACCTCCCTTGCTTCCTCGAGGTCTAGTTTTTGAGGTTGTGTCTCCCTTTGAAAGGCAATAATGAGGTAAAAAATGTTCACGCTTCTCCTGACGTCAAAGGGGTTCAGAGCAGGATTGATACTGGACAGCTGGAAAGAGACTGTCCAAAATGAAAGCAGTATCTGGGGACAGTGTACACTACAGTGGGTGTTTTTTGGGTTTTTTTTTTGTTATATATGTGCTTTTGTTATATATATTTGTTATATATATGTTATCATTTGAAATATGTGCCTATATGGACACAGAAGGAAAGCCGGGCAGGATCATTATTTAAGGAACTTCCTAAATGACACTTCTTGTGGCTGATCACTGTTGTGCAAACTTGGTTATTCTTCCTTGCTAAAGCCTATCTTGTCTTGGATCTCTTCGGGACAAGATTAAATGTTAATTGACAACTTGGATTTCTAACTTGGCTAATCCTAACAGTGCCCCTAAGACAAATCAACATGGCATTGGTAGGAAGAAGTCATTCCCTTAGTGGAAGCTGGAATGTGTTTTTTTCTCTCCTGTGACAGAGGAATAAAAATCTTCCCTCAAATCTGTTCCAAGAGGCACAGTCTAAGCACAGGGGTTAGAGCTGGGACCCCTAACCACTCATTCCAGCTCTGACAGAACCCCTTGGTGGCAAAGTTCCCCAGCTTGGAAGATGGGACACCTGGAAAATGGAAATAACAAGAACGATGTCCTCCCTTCCTCAGAGTTTGTTGCATGTTAGCTAGTGCCTGCCGAGCTGCTAGAGGCTGATCCTGCAGTCGTGCCTGTGCACAACCAGCTCACCCCCATCTACGTGCTGGTATTTTGCTGTCATTTGGTTGGCATAAGCATCCCGCAACAGCACCGTTTTCCAGACTGTCACGGCCAGGCATGTAGCACTCATCCTTTGTTTCCCTTAAACGATTTCAAGCACCAAACATCTCTTTTCCCCGAGCTGCAGGCAAACCATTTGGCTTCCTGGCAAACAGCTTTCCTAGTCCTTGCTGGCCCACTGCTGTTTGCCGACTAGGCTCATGTTGTGTTTTGTTCCCCTTCCTCTCGAAATGTTTCTTTCAGGGGGATGGAGTTGACAATGCCGTGGTTCTATTTTATTTCATTTTTTGAGCCTCAGAGTTGGCAGAAAATAGCAGCCTCTGAACAAGCACAGCTGGTGTGGAGCAGTGGTCATGGTGGGGAAACTTCCCAGCTGCATGGGCTGTGCCTCTTGTCTTGTTCAAGGTCCATGTTGGAAAGGAAGAGGCACTTGTAGAGGATTTTTCGTAAAGCATCCAGCAGACCCCAGCATGAAATGACAAGAGATCTGGGATACACCATAATGGCACTTGCAAGTGCACTTTTTTGTCCTTGGAGAGAATTTTTATAAAAAACTCTTCGATATTGACAAACTGTCAAGGAGCGAACAGGAGAGAAATATTACTGATTTTCAGGCTGGAACACAACGCAACAACTTGCGCTGTGGCTGTAATAAAGGCAGGCAGGTGAAAAAAGAAAGGGGAAAAGAGATGCTTGCTCGGCTCCCGCCTCTACACATCCTGCAGTGCGTCGGTGACCTGAGCAAGCTGCTACCCCTGTGCACAGCTGCCACTGCGGTGGCTTGCGGTGTCACAGGAAAATTATCCGGCAGCAGCCACCACAGCCATGGCCACCAGCCACCAGCCACCATCCCTGGCTGCCCAGGACAACCTGCACTAATGGTTACCTCCATCTCTGCTGCAAAAGGCTGAGCAGAGCCACTCTAGTTGTAACAAAAGCATCTCTCCCCATAGTGACAATAATGTACTTTTTTTCACCTTCATCTTCCCTGAGAAAGGCATCTATGAAATCATAGCAGAGAGGGCCCAGACTGCACCAAGGACTGGAATTTGAGAGAGGTGTGTTCTACATCCACCTCCTGTCCTGCTACTCCAGCTTGGAGAGATCATGTTTTCTCTCTCCCTCTTCTATTTCTCCCTCTTCCATTTCTCCTGCTTTTTAGGTCAGGCTTGTTCTTGCTTTTTGCTCCATAGGTAGAACCGAGTGGGCTCCCAGCTCACTGCGGTAGTAGTAGTAGCAGTAGTAGTAAAAATAGTAATTATAATTATATTAAAAGACTGGGCTGTAGCCAAAACAAAACCCCTTTTCGCACATTTCTATTTAGATGTAATCCATAAAACTGCATTTTTATGTCAACACATTGGCAATGCAATAAGTCTGTGGTGGAGGCTGGAATAGGCATAGGCATAGCTATATGCATATTTATTTTATATCAGCTCATTTTTACATGAGTCTGTGTGTAATTACGTGGCACATAAGAACTTTCTTCTCCTGTGTTCAATGGGATATATACACATAGCAGTGTGCCATTTACACAGCAACTGTTCAACGACTTCAGTTTGTTATTCTGGGGGGTGTGCAGATAACGTAACCTTTTGTAATCATCAGCAAACTAGTCTAACTCTTTCCTTCATGGTACCAGAGGTGATCACCAGGCTTATAACTTCACAGAGATGAGGAATTGGCCCTTGCCACTTGTAGCTTCAAAAAAAAAAAAAAAAAAAGAAAGACTAATTGCATGAGGTGCTACCACTTCTCCCCTCTGATCTGGCATCTCCCATAGCAGCAGATTGTCTCTCTGGCTCGCCCAACCCTGGAGTCAGGCAGTTGTCAAGAACTGACTTTTTTTCCCCCTCTGGTATTTTGGCTCTAGGTCTCTAGGTTGGAGGCCGCATTTTTCAGCACCTGTTAATAATTTTTTAACAGATGCTAGAAAGGAAAATTTCCAAGTAGAACAGATACAATCTGTTGCAGCTTGGGTCAAGCATGGACCACAGGGTTCATTTGCCCTAGAGATAGGGGGCTAATGATGTCCATCGTTTTGGCAAAAATGTTGTCTTCCTTGAAGGTGATGGTCAACGTGGGGCCTTTGCTGCAGAGGCACATGCTGTGTGCAAGCTCTCCTCTTTTTGCTGTAACACCGACTGGCTCCTCCATCAGCATGGGCAGGAGGAATTCACACTGCCAAGAACAATCCTTTGCATTTTTTCAAACAAAAGTCTCTTTAAAATCCAAAAGAAACATTGAACTGATTCAATATATGCAGGTTCATGTTGCAGTCCTGCCATGGGAAGAATTCAGAAGCTTTGCGCCTCACAGACATCAAATCTAAAACAAGTCTTGACATAAAACCCCTACATCAGTATTTCTGGCAGCTCTCTGTCCCACGACTTCCACCACCCTTTGCTAAGCAAGTCCCCTGCCCGATTCCCTTTGTTTTTCTTGTGATAGTGTGTGTATTTTAATTCACTGTAACTATTTGTTCTCATAGCCTTCCCTGGTCAGCAGGATGCAATGGGACCTCTGAACAGCTCTTGAGAGGCAAGGGAAATAAATAAAAGACAAGGAAATTGAAACAATAACAATGAACATACCATCCCAGGCAGGTTTCCATTAGGCTTGTGAGGCAAATGACAACAGACATGGAAGGCTGTAGATGAGTCGAAATGTCTCATAAGGTTTTGCCACTCTTTCGTGGCACTGGGTAGATATAAATATGCCTTTTTGTCTTTCTCCTGGGCCCTTACCTGACATAAGGCTCAAACCAGGAGAAACGTCGAAGGATGAGTGTTTGCAGAACGTGTATTACATGTGGGGCTTCTTCCAGTGCCTTTTCCCAGTATATATGTATAGAATGACATATGAATGCCACATGCATCTATAACGTCAGCCAGGTCTCTGCACCGCTAGCTGGTATGGGAGAGCTGGGCTGCCTTCCTCCGAGGAGTTCTTGCTCATCCTCACCTCATTTCACAGGTGACAGGTGCATGCGCTTCTTTCCTATCAAGCTTCAGAAGCTGCATTGAAGTCCTCTTTCTGACTTTGTACAAATTAGTTACTTTCAAATATACCCAAATTATAGGATCAGAGCCTGAAGGTAAAATCGGAGAGTTCAGGTGAATATTTTTTCACTCCTTGCCTTTTTTTTTTTCCTGCTTGTAGTACTCCTTTTCAAGTTTGGAAATTAAAGTTATTTTCCTGCCAATGTTTTCTGCTTCCATGTGGCAAACATTTCTCTTTCCAGTGGAGCAGGAGCCAACATGGCTGCCTCGAGCATGCATCGCTTTTGTGTATCCTGTCGACTCTTTCCTAGACAAAGTGAACAGTCCTGAGATCTGTTCTGCCTCTCCCTAATCCACTTGTGTTTCACCCTTCAGTTTTCAAGCATAAACCTGAGGCAAAGTATTGGTTAATCTTTTTCCCACATAAATACAATTGTAAGGACATTTCTCATTTTATCTTAACCATGAATTCTTTTCCAACTTTCCCCTGTACCTTCTTGATCCTGGATAAAATAAAAGATGTGACTTAACATACAAAGCACAGACGTGTAAATGTATCTTGGTGACTACTCATCTCATGAGACAAATGATTAGTTTGTCATAGGATCATAGAATCAAGGAATGGTTTGGGTTGGAAGAGACCTTAAAGTTTGTACAGTTCCAGACCCCTGCCATGGGCAGGGATACCTTCTGCTAGATCAGATTGCTCAAAGCCTCATTCAGCCTGATCTTGAACACCACCAAGGAAGAGGCATCCACAGCTTTTCTGGGAAACCTGTTCCAGTGCTGCACTACTGATACAGAATTTCTTTGTAATACCTGGTCTAAATCTCCCCTCTTTCAGTTTAAAAACTTGCCCTATCACTATATTCCCTGAAAAAAAATCCCCTCCTCATCTTTCCTATAGGTCCCCTTTAAGTGCTGCAAGGCTGCTATAAGGTATCCCCAAGCCTCCTCTTCTCCAGGCTGAACAAGCCCAGCTCTCTCAGTCTTTCCTCACATGGGAGGTGCTCCAGCCTTTTGATCATCTTTGTGATCCTCCTCTGGACTCGCTCTAATTGTTAGTTTTACATGGATTTTATGAGGACCCTAGTCCTTACAAAATACAAACGACTATCAGTGCAAAGTCTGAGACAGTGCAACAACCTGGGGTTTCTTTTTGTCCCTCACAGAGGGATGAGGTGAGTGGGCTGTAGAAATACATTGGAGGTGTCAGTTCATGCCTGGCTTGCTCTTCTCCTTTCCATCAGTCATCCAGCACATGCAGCCTTGGAAGTAGGATTCCTGGCTTGATGATCACTATCCATTCTGAACTACAATGGTTTTTCTTAAGTAAGAAAAGCATGAAGTCCAAGGGAAAAGAGATCCAAGATAGGTGACAATTTTTTGTCACTGCATTTTAAATATTTCTGTTAGTTGTTTTTGCCACATCCATTTTCTTTTATATATATAAATGTATATAACCAACAAGTGAAGTTGTTGCATGTGCTTTTTAATATATAGGGCTATACACCACTTCTGGATGAAATTGATGGTTGTGGATGACTCTCATGTTGAAATGCATGTATTCTCTCCCTTTCCCATGAAGAAGTCCCACTCCAAGGGGACTCACGTAGTAAACTGAAAATTAATTAATGTTCTCTGTCATATTTCTGCTTGTGTCTGTTAAAGGTCCTGTAGCTTTAGGTGCTGAGGAAGTGTGTTTTTCTCTCTTTCTCTTTGTTTTCATGTTTTGCACTCTGGAGGAGGACAAGTCTGATATTGCCCATGTACTGTTCCAGCCTCTGCTGAAGAGTCTTTAGCTATTCTAAGGAGGTAGAAAAAAACCCTCCTTCCCCAGAATACATCCTGGGAATACTACACCTTAAATATGGTTGGGGTTTTACAAGCATTGAACCAGGTGGTCATGGGTGGATTTTTGTATGTTAAGTTAAAATAGTTGTAAAACAAAACAGGATTTCGGCTCAGAGCACAGGCCAAGTGCCAGCTTCCAAAACCTGTGTTTCAGGGTATGTTTTAAATTTTGCTTCAGTTTTCACGATTACTGTGTTGTCAGTAGAATTTTCCTTCTGCTGTATGCCTGCACTTATGATACATGTATTGGCGGTTGCTTAAGTCCTGCCAGAGCGCATCTCCCATGTTGTGAATAAACTGCAGCTTGAAGTTGCTGCCTCTTGCTCTCATTCAATCACTGCTTTATTTATTAGAGTGTTGCTACGGTTCTAGCATGATGGACTTTGAGTAGGATTCTCAGCAAGGACATGTAAACATGGTGGTGTCTTGTCCTCTGCTCTGCCTCCTGTAAATTAAACAATATGATTTGACATGTAGCTAGTCAGATAATTTCCAAAGACATATACTAATTGGGACAAGCCCAAAATGATGTTGAAAAATAGGTAACAAACTCATGGTTAGGCACATTACTCAGGGCAAAATATGACCCTGCAACTCTATTCAAAGAAATCCAATAATGCCTTCAAAACTGGATGCTGCTTCACATTCATCCTCTTCCTTTAGGGATACATTTTTGCTGTCACTGTATTAGCCACCATAACCTAACACTGGTCCCAAGAACTGCAGAAGTTCACGCCACGGAATCTTGAATGAGCAGCACTGCAACTTTCCATCAGCCATGTGCTGGCGGATTAGGGACGGAAATGAGTCTGGAGACTGGTATCCACTGAGTGTAGCACGAGGGCAAGGGCTGGGAGTGGTGGCAGTGAAGTGGGAGCTTTTGTTTGCATAGCAGCTTGCAGGGAAAGGATGAAGGAAGGAAGGCAGGGAAAGGAAGGGTAAAGACTAGAGAGTCTAGATCTCTCTTCTAGAACTCTCAGCCAGTAGCGCGGGATGTGCGCTTTGGCAACTAGCTCGGAAAAGTCTGCCAAGAGGCATGGGACAGGAATGAATGCAGGTCATCCTACAGCAACCTTGAGCTGTGACTGAAGCCAGGTGGTCATTTCTGCAGTCCTTACCCAAGCGACATTCTTGTTGGACCAGCAAGGCTGTGGTCTCTGTATGGGCTGTAGATTTTGGGCTCTGACATACCCTGTGGTGGCAGCTCCTGTGGAAAACAACAGCTGCAAGGCCATCGCTCCAGGCTTCACCAGGAGAGAGCGAACACGGGGGGAAGGGACATTTCCGTATGAGAAATAGATTTTTTTTTTTGGTTTTGTTTTAAAATGAGTGATTTGTTGGCTTCAGGCAAATGGCAGAAGGTTTTATTGAAAAGGCTTCTTTATGGGATTGTGGTTTTGCTTGGGGTAGCTGAGAGAAGTCTGTAAACCCCAGGAGCTCAAGGAGTTTGACAGGTTTGACAGGCCTTCCTGCTACTTATGAACAGGAGGCTGGAACGAGTGTTCCCAAGATCACCTCCCTGTTTTCCATCAAAGCATGCTGGCAAGCCAGGGAAAGAGAGAAGCTGTTTTTCCCCCTCCCATTTTATTTTCCTATTTAGAATCAATCCTAGAAATCTGCATTTCTGGATCTTTTAAACCTTGTGTTTTCTGAGCTCCCCTCACTCTGAAATTCCTGTCAGCAATTTTTTCAGGATTAGACCCTCCTCGGCATCCTGGGCACCTTGAAATTGGTATGGCAATTAGCTGCAATAGGAGAGACACACCAAAGCCTAGAGTACATCACCTCTAAAGAGCAATGCTTTTGCATGGACCACAACACCACGATCATCTTTCCTCGTATCCGCTTACCCCACCATGCTTCACATGCTGCCCTGGCCCAAAGCGAAAGACAGACAAGACAATAATGAAAACAAGAATGAGGATGAGAGTGAAAATTGCTGTAGAGCTGCATCTGTGTCATGTGAAATGATAGTTAGGGCTGCAGCTGCTGGTGCTGACAAGGAGAAGAGTCCCCTTTACCCTCCTTGGGTAACACACACCACAGTTAGGGGAGCAAGTGCTTCTAATTAACATCACATACTTCCCAAGTTTGTAAAGAGAAGAGCTTGGATTTCTGCTGTAGTAGCAGTGGCTGCTGCTATACTTAAACCAGTGCTGGTCAGAGAGCTGTTGCAGTGCCTGAGCTGGAGGTCACTGCCCTGGGCATGTGGCAAAGGGAAAAGCTGGAAAGAATCAGTAATTCATGAAAAATGTACACATAAGGAGGAATTTCCTATTTCTTTGAATGATGGTAATTTAATTTAAAAGGAAATCCAGTGACAACTTCCTAGCCTTTTTGTAAATCCCTCTTTGTGGTGAAAAGGTGCTTAGCTGAAAATCAGCTGAATTCTTCTTACTCCGGTTTCTAATCTTGCCTTAGTTCCCAACCCAGCCTAAAGCTTGAGAAACTGAAATCAGCTCTGACAACATGAACAGACTGCTCAGGGCAGAACAAACCCAAGAGATTAGGTTAAACTTGCCAGCTGAAGCAAGCTTCTGAGCTTTATCAAACATGCAAGCTGGAGAAAACTCGAGAGCAGACGTGTGATCCTGCTAATATCTGAGCCCACTAAATCTTCCAGCTATAAGGAGCTCCTCAGACCTGAGGAAGTCTCCTACCTCCTGAAGAGAAGGAGCAGCTTAGCTCCAGAGGCCAGCCTTGTAATTCCTTAGCCTTATCCCTGGCAGTACCTGACCAGTCCACCTTATCCAGCTGGCCCAGCTCTGAGGCTTGCAGGAAAGACACTTCATTCAGCATCAGCTTAAAAAATAGAAATGACAATCCCATAGGCAAAGCACCCAAGAAGGAGAGTTGAACTGAACAGAGAAAAGCAAGCCCTTCAGTGTAAACCCTCTAGATCTCGTCTACTTTCCTTTTTTTTTTTTTTCCCAGTCTTATTGAGGTCTTTTAATACAAAGATGTGTATCATCCCTTTAATTCTCATATAAAGCCAAGTTATTGTTTGCCATGCTCACTGTGGTGAGCTAAGTTCTACCATTTGCAAATACTTTCATGGAACAATTATTTCTTCCCAGTTATTCACATACAATCATAAAGGTTTGGGGCTTCTTTCATGCGACCTAAACACTGCTTGGCTTCTCTGTGCAGGTCAATATTTAGCTTCATCCTTTGCATATTAGTACGAAATTAGAGTAATGACTGTAAGCCCCAGGCAACTATGCTAGGACTGTGCAAACAGGTAACCTCTATCCCAGAATGTATCATCAAAATAGATAAGACAAAGGATATCCTAATGTTTCAGCTGAATAAATAGGAATCGAGGTACATGGAAATTTGAGAGATATTTCCACATAAGGAGTGTATGCTAAAACCAAAAAAAAATCAGTTTGAACCTGCCTAGTGCTTTGCTAGCTCATGGTTCTCTCTCTGACTAGTTTTGTTCCGTGGGACTCAATCTCATCTCCCGAGTCTCCTCGTTGTAGGTGCAGATCAACCAGGAGAACTAGAGGAGTTATCACAATTCACAGGTTTCTCACTGTGAGTGCTGGCCCAGTGATGCACAAGCTCTGAGTTGCAGCTAGCTGCCACGCTCTCCCTGCTTGTATAATCATCTGCATCACATCCTACAAATGAAAACCAGAGTGTTCTTCAGATACCAAAGCCATTAAGGAGTTGGTTACTACCATATGAAACCTTTCAGAAGCTGTGAGAATTTCTCTGGGGTTGGGGGTGCACCTCCCCCTGCAGTCCTCACCCCCGAAGCATCCCTGTGCCAGGGAATGCCCTTTGCTCGAGTAAGGGATGTCCAGCTTAGCCTTTCGATTTGAACTCAGATCCCACTTCACAAGTAATTTTTATTTTACTGGGATACCAGTGAAGCTGTAGCTCAGTAACTGATGTTAAGAGGAACTTTTAACACCTCAACAGCAAATGGAGGAGAGTGTTTCCCATTAGTGGCTGAGGAAGTGGTGCTCCTGTAACTTCAGCCTCGAGAGCTAATGAAGCTCAGATTGTGGCTGTGGCCTTTGATGTAGAGATGCCTGAGGTCAGTGTAGCTTTCAGAGGTGCCAGTGCTATGCTATGTCACTGCGTTTGTCTGGGCAAGGGCCCAATAACTCTAATCCTGTAATCATGTTTCTGTAAGCAACAGCATTTATTGTGCAGATAGCGGGGGATAGCTGCAGCAGTAATTAAAGCAAGGATACGCGATAGAGGAGAGGTTAATCCAACCTTGTAAAATGCTTTCCAGTAGAGGTAGTTGCAGCCAATCATGCCAGCAAATAAGTAGCAAAATATTAGACTTATTTTAGGGAGAAAGCATGGGGATAAAAAAATGCCTGGTTTGGTAGTGTAATCCATCTCCCTGCCGGTGCCCTCATTCTCTTGGGGGGGTGATGTTAACACACCAGCAAAAGCCGGGAAGTTCAAAGCTGTGCCCTGACACTCCATCTTTGGCTCCCACTAATGCACGGATGGGGTAAAAGTACCCACTTATGAGTTTGGCATCGTTAACTGTGAATTTAATTCCTTCTCTTGGGTTATTTCATAGCCTCAGGCCACTAACTATGTTTTTTATGTCTTCTAACATAGGCTGTTGTCTCCCAGCGATACACGTATTGTCAGAATACACTCTAGTGGGGGGAAATACACATATACTTGTAAATATGGTTCATCCAGGAGACAGAGAGCCTCCAACAAGCTGTTCTGCTGTACTAATTAGCAGGTGTTCAGACATCCCTGTTATTTTATTTTGCACAATCCCCTAACAGTGTTATAGATAGATATCTTCATATATACATATTTTAAAATCTTTTGTGTTATATAAGAGCTAGATATTAAAAATCTGTCACAATTTTAGAATGGAGACATGAATGGGAGTACTTTGTACCCCTTTCCTATGCAGACACCCCTACGTTTGGTGGGATTCTTGTGTGTGAAATATCCACAGAATTGGGAATGAAGAATTAGTTCAATATACCCAGAAAGACTGAAAAATGCATCTTTAAAGACAATCTGGTGTAAACTGCAGGCTTCATTTGCACTGCACACAAATAAATCCGTGCACATATACACATGTGTAGCACGTATATATGTGTGCGTGTGTGTATATATCTATATATATATCTATATATATATTTACATTTCCTTTAGCTCAGTGCCTGGAAGTTAATTTGTGGGCATCCTGATTCTTGATGTATTATTTGTAAACAGAGGGCCAGGGGACTGGAGTATTTCCTTCACTTCAGTGGATGATGAGGCCTCAAGCTGTGAACTCAGATTGGGACCTCTAAGTATCCTGCTGCTACCTAACAGCTTGCTGAAAAATGACATAATTTGTGACATCAGCAATATGCTGCTTTAATAGAGGTTTGTAAAATGGTTTCCACCTTGTGTGTCAGGACAAAACCATCTATACTTACTCAACCCAAGACAGCCCCCTCCTGTATTCCTCACACAACCTCACATCCTTTGTACTTTTTAGGCATGTGCTGCTATAAATTCCCGATATCCAAAGAGTGATAGGAGATCATTCAGAAATATCCATGTGAGGGCTCCCACCCCGTCAGTGCCAGCAAAGATGTCACTTCTCAGGAGAACAGTGGCTGCCAGCAGGAGGTTCGGCAATGCAGATTTCAACGCGGAGATTTAATTTCAAATACAATTCACAGTTTGTACACGGTTGAAAAAAATGTTTACTACCACCTGGATGTTCAGGACACTGTTTTGGATGAAGTAAATTTCAATTTGGACAATGCCTTGTCATTTCAATTGATGCCTTTAAAACATTTCACAGCTCTGCAAACAAGAGGCTTTATACAATTCTAATAGTAACAGCAGAGAACACAACAATTTGAAAATCACCCAAAATAATACAAAAAATATAGCTGACAGCCTTGAATAACAGAACATTAGCCTGAAATTGATTCGAATGCAAGAGTTTTAGCGATTTTTGCAAATACTCCATTCTATAATACAATGAAAAAATAATTATCTGCTTCTTGGGAGTGATGTTGCATCTGGGGTAATTTGTTTTGAAACAGGATAAAAGCTAAAAAGGACAAAAATATTAAAGGACAGAAACACTGTCAGAACCTGAAGGGCAGTAGGAGGAGTGTGAGTTGACGTGAAGGAGTTAGCACTCTGGATTCATTGCGGACAGACGAAGTTAAATCAGTACCTGTTAGGAAACACACCTTGGGAGTTGCACCTGCACAGTCACAGTTCTGGCATCTATGAGAATTTCTGGTTGGAGAGAGGTTTGTCACACTCAGAGGAGAGGGTCCTTCACACACAGCTTCTTGTAAGTGGTAAAGGAAAGGGTCTCAGGAGGGAGAACATCTCTGCAAGCGAATGCATGGTGCATGAGGCAGCATCCCTGCCTGTTCATTCAGAAGACCTTCCTCTGGGTTTTCAGAGCCGACCACAGTCAGCTCCCTGAGGAGAAGGGAAGGAAGGAAGGAAGGAAGGAAGGAAGGAAGGAAGGAAGGAAGGAAGGAAGGAAGGAAGGAAGGAAGGAAGGAAGGAAGGAAGGAAGGAAGGAAAAACTTATTTCCAAAGGGGAAAACGGTCCGTTGGTGTAGGTATTTAGACAGAAGACTAAGGTGCAAGCGCAGCTTGGCAAAGTATAAGGGTAGGAAAGTAAGTTTCCTATGCTTCCCTTTTTCATTTTGATAGTCTTTGATAGGAATGGTTGGACTCGATGATCTGGTGGGCCTCTTCCAATCTGGTGATTCTATGATTCTATGATTTTCTAATGATTCTCTTTTCTCCCTCCTTTCCTTTTTTTGTTGTGTCTCTGTACATTTTATAGCATAAACAAAATTACTATATTATTTTTAAAAATTACTAGAAAAGACCTCAGGGTTCACTTACTCCACCCCTGCCAGGAAGACCGTGTGGCACATGCTTACCTGGCCTGCTCTAAAGAAACCTCATCCCTTTCCTTTAGTGGTTCATCATATTGTGCAACCAGGCTTCAATTACATTATCTTTTCTGTTTCACAAATAGTGAAGGTGTTCACACTTCCCTTTGCTGCAGATTAAAGCGATTTATGCTTTATCCTTCTGACTATGGCTGCAGAGAATAAGGGATGACTCTCATTGCACATGAGAGGACAGGCGTGCATTTGTTCTTTCCATCCCCATCCCTCAGTCATTTCTCAGCCACTCTCCACCAGTATTTTCCCGCTCCTGAGGTCTCCTCACTGTCAACGTTTGCTCTCCAGCTTGTGATCCCTGCCTACATGCAGCTGGCTCTTTGTTCATGTCGGTAACTGGATGCACCAGAGAACAAGTGAAAAATCACTGTATATGAACATTTACTATGGGAAGAGATGGTTTGTCAGATATTCTAGGGCCAAATGGAAGGCATGGAGGGGGAGCTGCAAAGGCAGAACTCAGTCTGTTCTGTCAACTCCTCCTCAAATGCCACCAGGAGCCTTGGGGATGTGAAGACGATCACATTGAACGCACAATACTGTTGGTCGGCTTCAGTCTCGTCTTTCCATGTGTGAGAACAGAAATGAGATACAGTGTAAAAGCACAAACCAATTTCTGCTTTTGCCCGGAACACTGACTTATAACTAAACTTGGGTCTCTGGTGATTTCTGGCCGGTTTTATGCTTGTTGGCTGTGGCAGGAGGGAAAGCCGCGGCTTCTATTTTCATACTTGGTTCTCACATGAAATAATGGAGGGGAAGAGGAGGAGGGGGGAAGATGCAGCTGCAAAAACAGTCAGTGAAACATAAAAATCCCTATTGTTTTGTTGTAGTTCTCAGTACCCTTCAACTTCTGGGCACAGACAAGGCCTCCCCCTGCTCAAGTTCAATACGCAGGGGAGCTTTGGGGCTCAGAGCTCCCTCCCTACTTTCTCTAAGCTTCACAGTCAATTGTCCTTTTGTTCATGGAAAAAAAATTTAGCCCAATGCATGCTAATTTATAGCCAGGGAAGCAATTAAAAAAAAAGTTTATTATCCTTTCCCCCCCCCACCCCAAATGCAGTGTTACAACAGTGGGTTTTTTTTTTTTGGTAGACTTGACACAAACTGATGTCAGTAAGGGGGGGTAAAGGCCAGGAACAGAACACAGCCCTTTATACATCCCTCCACGTGAAGTGGGACAACCTTCCAATTTCTTCTGTCTGCGTACACACGGGAACATGCGTGGTTCATGAAAACCTAGGCACAAAGACACACTCAGTTCCCTAGGCTCTGACAGCAAACTTGCACTGTACGCACCATCCTCATGTACCCCTTCAACAAATGCTGATTGAACATTAAAGAAACATGGCTACAACGTGGAGAAGTATTTACATTTATTACTGAACTTACGGTGTGGTTTTTAATGTAAATTTGGCACAATCCTAATTATCAACCAAAATCTAGACGCCGATCAATCTGTATGGTCAATCAGTTCATTTAGTTTACCTCTGGATTTTGTAATTTCTTGAAAAAATCTTGGAACTGCACCAATAAGAGACTTTGCTGTTAACACAGGATTGGCTTTTTCTTTCTGGAGGAACCAGAGTGATAGATATCTTTACGTACTATATATTTTGATAGGAATGGTTGGACTCGATGATCCGGTGGGTCTCTTCCAACCTGGTTGTTCTATGATTCTGTGATTCTATTTTAAGCAGTCTCTTTGTAGAGCATCATGATGTGGAGCTGGAAGTTCCTGGACAGTTTCAAATGAAGAGGCAGCTTTCGTTTGCACCCCAGCAGTCACGCGAGTGGTGAGGCTGATGCTCGGTGCTGCTGTAGGGCAGGCAGGATGAATGTCTTTCACCAGGCAAGCTCCTTCTGAGGCATCTTGTGGTCAGAGACCACAGCTCTTCCCTGCATTCTGACCAAGGACCTGGGGGACCTTCTTTCAGGTCTCTTAAGTAAAACACAAACTTTAAGTAGAACACTTTGCTGATGGCCCAAGCACTGCTTCTTGAAGAGAGAGGGAGTGATTTATTTGTTCTCTCACCTGTGGTCCCCCAGAGCGATGCTAGTGATGTAACTGGACGTCCCTCGCACATCCTCTTCCACCTATTTTCCTTTCACTTGCAAGTATTTAGTTCTGTTTTATGGACCTCTCGGTGACAAAAGGTGACAGTAAGTCTGTCAGTGATGACCAGGTTTGCACAATCGGCTGCATCTAAGCTGCATTTTTACATAAGACCAGACGTGCAACACTAACATCAAGCATTTCCAGTGGCATTCCATAGCATCCCAGATCTGCACAAACACTGCTTTATATTAGGGACTGATGGAAAAACAAGCCAAGAGTGAAGTTAAGTATTAGGAAGCCTAGACCAGGTCTTCCCAGTGACATGAACATGTGTCCCATAAATTCTAGACATGTCACACACAGGGACAAGGTTTTTACCTTCAATGAACTTAACTTTGGAAAATTTCTTACCGATGTGTGCGCTCGATACCGCAACTTTAATAACATTAGCAGCACTAGCAGAAATAGGTATAAAATTACATGTGTGAGACCTAAAGCTACGTGGAGCCACAGTTTAAATTACAGAGATCCAAGAAGGTAGCATAGGCATTTAGCACTCCCCATTCCCACCAGGATCATCAGCTTCAAATGATGCCAGCAGGCAGCTACAACAGCTTCAGGAATCAGGCTTCTTGTGTTTCTGAAAACATCATTCCGGCCAGTACTTTATGGTATTGGCTGTTGTCAAGAGATGTGGGAGTTTCAGGCTTAATTTGTGAAGAAATAACCCCAAACATAACGAGGATATCAGATCTCCCCCCTGCTTGCTGTATGGGCATATGAAGGACATATCTGCTCTGCAACCTTTTCCCTGTACCTCTAGACGTGGGGAGGAAAGCCCCCCTCCCATATCCAGTGAGGAACACCCACTGCTGGGGGGCTGAAGGGAGGCCTGGGCTGCCCCGAAGGGACAAGGAGACCCAGTGGAGCATTGTGAGGGAGAAGGAAGGGCACCAGCTTGCTTGCTGGCCACTGGTGCCTGGCTGGCGTATGCACGTTTCTTCAGGTGGAACTTTCCGCAGGTGCCCGGGTCCTGGTGGAAGGGCTGCTGTGGGCATGACAGAGGAGAAGATTCTGGTGGTGGTGTAAGGGATGCGATTAGGACACCTCTTCAGTTTCCCCATCCCCTTCTTCTTCCCTTCCCCAGGGTGTCTGGGACTCCTGGGAGCAGGACTGTGAGGTGGCATCCTGGTCCCAGTGGGGCCAGGGTCTGTCCTCCCTCCCTCCGTTCTTCCCTTCCTCCCTCTGTCTCTCTCCCTTCATCCCTCTCTCCCTCCCTCCCTCTCTCTATCCATCCATCCCTCCCTCCCTCTCTCTATCCATCCATCCCGCCATCTCTCCCTCCATCCATCCCTCCCTCCCTCTCTCCCTTCATCCTTCTCTCCCGCCCTCCCTTCATCCCTCTCTCCATCCATCCATCCATCCATCCCTCCATCTCTCCCTCCCTCCCTCCCTTCATCCTTCTCTCCCTCCCTCTCTCCATCCATCCATCCATCCATCCATCCATCCATCCATCCATCCATCCATCCATTCCTCCCTCTCTCCCTTCATCCCTCTCTCCCTCCCTCTCTCCATCCATCCATCTCTCCCTCCATCCATCCCTCCCTCCCTTCATCCCTCTCTCCCTCCCTCCCTTTCTCCATCCATCCATCCATCCCTCCCTCCCTCCATCTCTCCCTCCCTCTCTCCCTCCCTCTCTCCCTTCATCCTTCTCTCCCTCCCTCCCTCTCCTCCTCTCTCTCTCCCTCTCTCCCTTCATATCTCCCTCCATCCATCCATCCATCCATCCATCCATCCATCCATCCCTCCCACCCATCCACCCTGTCCCGGTGGCTGCAGCACCTCAGCAGTGTGAGGCTCTGGGGTGTGTGTGTGTGTGTGTGTGTGTGTCCCCTCCCGACTTGCCCCCCAGGATCCACCGGGAGCCTTTCAACCCCCAGGGGACCCTCCTGTGTCCCCAGGATGGCGACCCATGCCCCCCCCAAAAAAGGTCCCGCAGATCCCCCTAAGTCCCAACTCCCAAACCGGGGATGCAGGGAAAAAGAGAGCATCACACGGTACCCTCACAGGTTTTTATTCCCTTCTGGCCACCCCCCGCCCCGGGGTCTTCCATTTTTATCTTTAAAATAGTTAGTTAAAGCCCAGCCCTATCTCGGTGCTTTGCTCTGAACCTGGTGGAGGTGAAGGTGGGAGGTGGAGGTTAGGGAGATGGGACGAACGAACTACAAAGTTGGGGCTCGATTTGATTTTGGTTTGTTTTATGTTCCACCCTCCCACTGCCAAATCCAAAGTTCCTTCCCGAGGAGCAGATCCTCCGTTTCACTAGCTCATTAAAAAAAAAAAAAAAAACCAACAAAAAAAAACTTTTCGAAGCCTAATTTTCTCCGGATACATTTATTTTTCCGTTGAAAACAGGATTAAAACAATACGCGCGAGTCAGTGCAATGAAACCCAAGTCACCTTCTTGACCATCACGGGAGAGTTGGAAAAGTCAGTCTGGGAGCCCTTGTGCTGTATAAAAGCTAAAATCCAGTTTTTAGGAGGAGTGAGCTGGGAGGAGGAGGAGGAGGGAGGCTGAAGTAACCCAATAAACAAGGAGGGACCTTTAATAAGAGTTAAAATTCAGTGTCGGGTTACTCGCGATATTGCAGGGAACACTCCGCTGCCGGAGGGGGGGTTTGTGCTTGTGAAACGCATCCTTTGCCAAAATATCGTTTGATGATTGCGTTGAAGAAGAAAACAAAACAATCTTCGCCTTTTAACCCCCGATTTCCAAACAAAACCAGAAGAAAAGAAAAAGGAGAGCCCCAACCGACGCCACCACCGAAAAAAAAAAAAAAAAAAAAAAATCCCTCTAAATTCCAAACTGCGGCTTTGAAGAGCTTTCCTGGTGATATTTGCTTCCAAGCTCCCCTGTGCTCCCGAGCTCTCCCTGCCCTCCCTTCCCCCGTTTCTGTTGCTTGGATGGTGGGTTCAGAAGCACATGCCCTGCTAAATAATTGCTAGAATTTAAAAAAAAAAAAAAAAAAAAAAAAAAAAAAAGAGAGAGAGAGAGGGAGAGAGAGAAAAAAAAAAAAAGAGAGAAAATGCGCACCAGCATTCAGGTGCTAACCTACTTATTTGAAAGTAATTTATTTTCCATTTTGCCCGTTTTCCCCCCTTTAAAACAGAACGCTGAAAGAAAGAATAAGTGCTTTAACATTTCAATGTTGTGCTCTGGTAATTACTTTTTCACTTTTCCCCTAAGTTCCAATGTGAAAACCTCACAGGGGGGTCTTTGCTGCAGCAGGGCTACAGTTCCCAATCCCAAGCGCGAGATCTGCAATTACAAACCCATTCGATGCCCTTCCCTATCATTAATATGCACAAAATCCCGCCGCTAATCTTATAATCTGTTTTGTTTCATCAATTGCTCGCCTAGCACCAGGCGGGAAGGGAAAAGGGAGAAAGAAAAAGAAAAAGTAAAAAAAAAAAAAAGAGAAGAATAAAGCCCGGAAAACACGGGAAGCTTCCTAAAGTAAACGAAAAAACCCCAAAGAAATCGGATTTTATGTCTAAAATCATTAAGATTGGTAAATGGAAGCAGGATTTTCCGCTTGGGGCTGCTTGGGTGGGGAGGGGGGGGGAAGTGTCAGTGAAATTTAAGGAGAAATCTGTGCAACGATGGGAGGATTCGGGGGACGAAATGAAGAGACTTAAGCAGCCACAAGAAAGCTTATTCTTATTATTTGTATTATTTGTATTATACTTATTCTTCTTATTATCTTATAATTCTTATTATTCTTATTACTCTAACTGTTATTTCTTGGTCTCAAGGAGGGAACGAGGTGGTGGTGGTGGAGATGTAGGGGAGGGGGATGCAGGGGAGGGGGATGATGAGGGTTCCTTCATCCCCTCCCTCCCCTCCGCGGCCGCGCATCTCCCGCGAGTTCATCCCACACTGTCAGGAAGACTTCAGTAAAACAATTAAGACGATGACGATGATGATGATATTGATGTTATTATTAACGATATTATGATTGATATTATTGATATCATTATTGACATGATTTATATTACATTATATTATATTATATTATATTATATTATATTATATTATATTATATTATATTATATTATATTATATTATATTATATTATATTATATTATATTATATTATATTATATTATATTATATTATATTATATTATATTATATTATATTATATTATATCATATCGTATCATATCGTATTATATCATAGTGTATTATATTATAGTGTATTATTATTATTATTATTATTATTATTATTATTATTATTATTATTATTATTATTATTATTATTATTATTATTATTATTATTATTATTATTATTATTATTAAATCCTCTGCCCCCCCGGCGCGGTAAGAAGGGAATAAAACAATCTGCCGCACACGGGTCCTATTGAGATTAATGAAAAAATTATGCCAAAAAAAAAAAAAAAAAAAAAAAAGCAAGACCTCCCCCCCCTACCCCAACCCCCGACCTCCCAGCCCAGCCCCTCCATCCCATAAATCTCATTTTCCCTTCCCTGCGCCAGGCCTTGAGCCCAGTGATTTATTACCTCAATCTGCCCAGCGCCGGCTCGTCCCAGCTCATCTTCTAAGTAATTGTTTCTCATTAGTTCTGATAATGTTTTAAGAGCGTTACCCATAATTTAGCCGGGAAAGAATTAATAACGGAGGGTGCCCTGAAAGCTGGGGGTGGAAGCCGGGGTGGGAGGCAATAGTGGGGGTGTTGGTGTTGGGGGTGGGGGTGGAGGGGATGCTACGAGGCGCAATATTAACAGGTAGTCTTAATTAATCAGATTAGCCCCGAGGCCCCCGCGCGGTAAGGGATCACCCGGCGCTGCGGCCCCGACGGGACCGGGATGGGGTGGGAGGGGTGGGCGGCGTGGGATGCAGCCCAAAACTCCGCTGGGGGGGGGGGGAAGGGTCCCCTCCCCGTCCCCTCGGGGCCGCCACAGCATCCCCTCGCCCCTCTTCCCACCGCTCCCGGGGATGACCGCTGGCATCCCTGTCTCTCCCCCCTACACCTCCCCGGGACGTGGGGAGCATCCCCCCCTCTCTCTGTCCATCGCTTCCGGGGGTCACGGGTGGCATCTGCTGTCTCTCTTCCCCATTGCTCCCGGGAAATAGGGTGGCATCCACTGTTTGGCTTCCACAATGCTCCCAGGGGGCATGGGTGGCATCCCCTATCTTTCTTCCCACCCCCCCCAGGGATTTGGGGTGGCATCCCCCATCTCTCTTCCCACTGCTCCCAGGGATTTGGGGTGGCATCCCCCATCTCTCTTCCCACCTCTCCCAGGGATTTGGGGTGGCATCCCCCATCTCTCTTCCCACTGCTCCCAGGGATTTGGGGTGGCATCCCCCATCTCTCTTCCCACCTCTCCCAGGGATTTGGGGTGGCATCCCCCATCTCTCTTCCCACTGCTCCCAGGGATTTGGGGTGGCATCCCCCATCTCTCTTCCCACCTCTCCCAGGGATTTGGGGTGGCATCCCCCATCTCTCTTCCCACTGCTCCCAGGGATTTGGGGTGGCATCCCCCATCTCTCTTCCCACCTCTCCCAGGGATTTGGGGTGGCATCCCCCATCTCTCTTCCCACTGCTCCCAGGGATTTGGGGTGGCATCCCCCATCTCTCTTCCCACTACTCCCAGGAATTTGGGGTGGCATCCCCCATCTCTTTTCCCACTCCTATCTCTTTCCCTCAGGGGGCATCCCTCATCTCTTCCATCGCTCCTGGAAGACTGGGGGGCATCCATCCTCCGTCCCATTCCCTGAGCTGAGCCCAGTCATGCCCCCTCCGCTCCCTGGGCATGGGGTTGGGGGGAGCCCCTCATTCCACTCCCACCCTGTTCCCTGAGCCGATGCCGGCCACCCCCCCAGCTCCCTTTCCTCACTGCTTCCCCACAAGTCAGTCAGTGTTTTTATTCCCCCCCTTTCCCTTCCTCTCCCCTTAATTAAACCAAAAATAACCCAAAATGTTTAAAATTGCTGCTTGGAGACAGAGGGGAAACATGCTAAGCGAGCAGATGGGAGGAATAAGCCACTGTGACTCCATACGTAAAATGGCCATGGAGGCGGCGAAAAATGAAACTAAAAAACAACTGTTTTCTATTTGCAAATTTAAATAAACAGAACAGCCTTCCCCGCGGTGTTTGTCTAAGTGCAGCAGCATTGCTGCTGTGTAGGTCATGAAAAGGTTGGTGCATAGTTTAAAACTTCCCATTCTGTTAATTTCTTAAAGAACAGTCGTTCATAGTCTGAGCACAAAAGCTCATGATTTAATGAGGAACAGAAACAAAATCTCTGATTGTTGGTGTTTCAAACTTCATTGGAGTCCTCTGGCAACCACAAGTTGATCCTCTGCAGCTTCAATACCCTTTAGCCCTCCATATAAGAGTACATGCTGAATAGAGGACAATGCCCGGTTGTTATGTTTATTTACCCTTACTACAAGCTGGGTTAACCTCTTCAAAACAGCTTTACTAAGCCCGTTAACCACACGGCCCACATGACCTGTAGCCGTATCCCTAATGTGATGTAAATCTGACTCTGAGACCATATGCACAAGTTCTGCTGCATTGTGTCTCCGAAAACTACAAGTTTATTGCCGTCCAACCCTTCCCGGGCTGGACGCGTCTAGGAGGAAACATTCTGAATAGCGACTGCTCAAAAAAAGGGAAGAAAGTCAAGAGCCCTGTCTTGCCAGAGCAATATTTTTAATGGCTGGTGCACATTTACAGAAGTGTGTGTGTGTGGAGATGCGAAGCCCGCAGAGGGTAATGATTTTCATGGCTATTATTTCAACCGGTGCGTAAATATTCGAGGCTTTGCCCCTTCTAATGGGAGTTCTGCACCAGAGCAGGAAGATGCGTAGATACAGGCTGAAGTGATTGACCTGGTTTTCATGTGCTTTTTCAACAGAGCTCATGTTTTTGCCTTTCTCCTTCAGTGAAGTCATAATCCTGCATTTGTAGTAATTATCGTGATGTCACACAGTTGAGTGATGTAACTTTGTGGCAGGTTCTCAGTCATACGGGGGCTGTGAGGGGCAAGCGGTGATTTAAGTTGGGAATAGTTTCAGTGATTAGCGATTCTGGCAAGCAAATTATGACAGATCTGCAAAATGGAAATGAATTTCCGCTTAAGCTTGACTTCTTTAATTTTTTTCTCCCAAGTATTATAGTCATCTTCTAAAACAGCTACTGGGGCCCCATGGTGAGAGCTTCATTTACCAGCTCATTTTTTCTTGATGGCTGTGGCAAGCGTAACAATGTTCTGTGCCTGCTTCAGTAATGGCATGTCGATCATGCTCCCGTGGAAAGTAAATGCTCCCTGGAAAAGAGAGAATATGAACTTCCTGAGAGGACCTCTGCAAATCAGAGTTTCCTTTTCTTTTTCTTGAAAAACACATCTGTTCGGCAAGACGCATTAGCTCCCACAGGAATCCTGAATGGGTTTTAAGTGACAAACTAGCCCAGAGAGGGCAAACACGGTTAAAAAAAATAGAATGGATGCCGAGTGCTCCAAATAGGAGGGAGAAAGAGCGAGAAAAGGGAAACCCAGGGTGCAGCCTGCATGTTTTGGCCCCTCTAGCTGGCAAACGTCGAGGGCCAAGCGTGGCGAGGCTGGCGGCCACCACGGCTGGGAAGCAGCTCTGCATCCCATGTCCAGCATTGCCTGTCAGTGCCAGGGCTGTGTCACGGGGCTTGTGTCAAACTGGTTTTGTAGGTGGAGGGTGAAGGTAGAAGTATTACCTTCATCAGGAAACAGCAACAGGAGTCTGGGGTGGGGAAGGGAAATTTTCCTGGCTTGGGGTGTGTGTTGAGGTTGTGCGGCTGCATCTCTCCATCAGTTCTCCAGAGTTAAGGACAGGGTGGGCCTGTGCTTAGAGACAAGGGCTGGGAGGAAAGCTGAGAAAAACAAGCGGCTGGCACAGTAATATTGTCTAAATCTGCTCTGGAGCCAAGGTAAATCTCACCTGAGCACTGCCCATGGGGAATTTCCATGGGCGGATACAGAACATTGTGCCTCACCAGCGGTGAACTGAGAGCCAGGGCAGGTCTCAGCAGCCAATTTGTATTTCTAGGGATTTTGCAGTGAAAAGTTTAAAATAATTAACTCTGAATCATAGTTAAATCTTAAACAGAAGACATGTGCTTTAAATATAGGCAAACCTGACTAGTTCCTTGGGATGCTTTAATCCACACATGTGTTGCTGAGGTAGGATTTTGAAGATAAAACACTCTGCATCAAGACACGCAATAGCTCAACAGACAAAAAAGAAAAATCTTATTTGTAATTCTGTCAGTACTTTGACGCATTTTTGAAAAAAACCCAAATACAAAGACGCAATCCCTTCCCTGAAGGATTCAGAAATGAAGGTTTGGCCCCAGCGTTGCATAGGCTGTCTCTGTGAAGTGCTGCGCACCCTTTTAATGTCCTGCTGCAATCGATACAGGATCACAGGCTGGTCTTAGCTGGACAGAGCACAAGACTAACTAAGAACAGGGTAACAGTGACAGCGGCATGTTCGGCTGTGCATGCACAAGGAGTGAAATGCAGAGGAGAACAACCCGTTCATTGTTTTCTTGTTTCCATTTAAGGGTTGATAACCATTAAATTGAGGATTCTAATAAGTAAAGTGAAAACAAAACCCATTTAAAAAAATATTTAGGAAATGCGTTGCTCCACCTCTAGCTTGACTGAAGTAGCACTAAATACTAAATAATGTTCTAGAATAGCTAAGACAAAAATCCACCTTGAACAGTCATCTCATACAAATCAATGCAGCTGCATGTCAGAACAGGCTGTATTAAAACCATCAAAATCCCAATAGTTAAAACTATTATTTTATTTGAAGTAAGATTTCGTACTGTAGCTTGTAGTACTTTAGGTGGGTTTGGAGAATAATGGAATTGACAGATATTCAACCATAGATTTCTTGATTACAAAGCAAGCGATCCATCCTTCATTACACCATCATCATTATTATTATTACTATATTAATATTAATAAATAATAAAAATAATGCTTTTAATCTTAGCTACATCTCAGCCATTTCAGCTCATACTTTTAAATCCTTACAGAAAACGTTATCTCCAACTATTGTATTTATTAATCATTGTGAAAATAAACCAGGAACTAAGTAAACATCTTATGATATGACTTCTTTAGAATTATTCATGCCTACACAGTGATCTAAAACTACAGGATAGTGCAAGATGCGCTTTTTTTTTCACTATAACCCCCCATAACAGATATTGCTTAGACGAGATATTTGCATGTGGAATGACAATGATAAGTAAAGATATGTTGAGGTCTGGAGTCATCCTTCCTCGGTCCTTTGAAATGGCTGATTTAGGAGCACATTTACCTTAAGCAACTACCATAATTTGCAGAGGGCACTTAGCAATGGCAGCTCAGGAGGGTCCTACCCCTTCCACTGACTGCACACAGGATGCTCTGATGTTGGGTACCTCTGCAGGTGCCCAAGTTGGAGCATGATCAGTCTGGATTAGGACATCTTTTTGAGAAAGTGGGAGTTAATTAAACAGCATGCCTGGCCTCTCTTCATTAAAAAAACAGATAATACACCATGTGTAGACACACAAACACTGAACTGCTTGAGATCTGGTGCACATACTCTTCTTGTCAGCGTGCAGCTGTAGTTTGGGTTGCTAGGAATTTGAATTCTTGAAGGAAAAAAATGCTTTTTATTTTTTTTCCCCTAACAGCAAAGAGTAACATGAAGAAGTTGGCCTCTCTGCCTGTTCACTCTGAGGCTTATTTTCTTCCTGCTAATTTGCAGCGTTGAGCTAACGTCCAGAAAAAGAAACCTATTTTAATGCCATTGAATATACTCTATTCACTGCCTCTCTTTCCACCCACAGGTTTCAACAGATAGGAAATACCAGTAATTATAGCTTTGTACCCATGCTCTCTTTTCCAATGCTGCTAGATGAAATTTGCCTTTAGCACTCTTTTGATTTTCTCTCACATGAATATAAAGAAAACAAGACTTTCTATAAACTCCATTTGCTTTGATAGCTTTAATCTGGGGATTAATTTAGTCATAGATCTAAATTTTCTTTTTGACTAATTTTCTGAATAATCTCAGCCTGTACTTAGACTTCCAGTAGTTCAATGGTTGGACCAAAGGTCTGTTCTTAAGGGAGATTGCAGGGTAAATGGGAGCAACAGTGGGTGCGTGGTGCAAGGCTGGGGTTTGCATCCACTGCATTCGGTGGTTGTGGTTCTCACTTGCTGCGTAACCTTATAAATCATTCAGTGGGAGCCTTTTCAGAACACTGTAAAAGGACCTTGCCAGCAGGTGAGTCAAACGTGTCAGACCCGCCCTGGGAAGAGACAGGCCCTCCAGGTAAAGGCTGTTAGAGTAGTGGGTGCAGCCTTTGTGTGATGATGCATGGGTGAAGTTAGCTCAGGTGGGATGAGAAGTTGGGGAATGGAGGACGACTGCAGCACCCACTGGACAGCTAGCTGGAAGTGCAGCTCTTCTAGGGAATGGGTGGCTAAAGACTCTGCCTCAGCTTCCAGCAATGCAGCACGTATTCTATTGCCCTTATCTGGTGTCATCCTTCACCCAGTGAATGTGCTAAGGGTGAAGACCTGTGAGAAACAGGATAACTTTGGCACTCACCAGCCTGGAGAGTATGGGAGCTGCAAAAGTGCTTTGGCTGGCTTACTCCATACAGCCGTGAAGGGAGCACAACACAGTGGAGGGGGTTTGCATTTGAAAAACCTTTAGCTTCCTGAAGCCTCATCGCTGTATGCCTCTGTCAGAGCAGACTATCAGGGAGAAAGCAAGGAAGAAACGTGAACAGGCATGTGTTCCATTGGGGCCTTAGTGCAAACTAGCTTAGAGTCCTTCCCAGTCGATGGACAATCGAGGAAAGAATCAAAGGTCTTTTCTCCTAGGTAGCTCTGTGAGAACAAGAGCAAGAAGAAGGCGGCAGACTGATCTAGTTCCTCTTCTCTCCATTGGAGAGTTGTCCACCAAGTTATTGTTTCGCCATCTCCATCTTTTCTATCAGCTCACCTTGCCCAGGCTGAATGATGCAGGACCAGTACTGTGCAAGTTGCTGCAACCCCCAGGAACCATGTAGTATTTGAATGCAATAAATTCACAACGGCATTTAATGCTGTGTTAAAACAGTAGAAACTTCTTTTAAAAAAGTAACAGCTATTTAGGCAAGACGCAGGCCATGCTGAGTAAGGCTTTAACAGCTCTACTTTGAATTTCAATATGTCCTAAAGTCCTTCGAGAATGGAATGGAGAAGGTTTTTGGCAAATACAGAAAACAGCTGGGAGGGAATTAAAATTATAGAAAGCTGCTAGGTTTTGTTTCAGATGGAAACAATAAAAAATGATAGTCTGGGAAAAGACAGAATTGAGCATGGTCAGCTCCAGGTGATACAAAGATCCAACCTACAGACAAGGGAAGCAATAAGGCAGAGTTGACAGAAAACAGTCATTTTCATGAGTCATGACCTGAAGATACAGGCTTATGAAAAAGGGGGACAAATCAAGATATGCATTAGGAATATCTAATGGAATAGATTGGCTGTGGAGACACCAAAATGATGCAGAACCAAGCCTTGTAACACCTCAGTTCGGCAGAGCTTATGCTTGTACCTTGCACACCTCCTTTAGGATAAATGCAGTCCCTACCAAACACAACTCGGGTCTAACGAAGTTCAACATAAAATTGAAGACTGTTCTTTGACAGCTTAGGAGACAACTCTGACCATGTGTTGCCATGGAATTTGGACATGACTCTTGTCATATCTATATGTCATTAAAGGTTTCATTTACCTCTAAGAAATCACATCTATTGAGTAGCTGAAAAGGTTTCAGTGTTAGTCTGTTATTTGTCACGATCAGAAGATAAACACAGTAATGCAGTAGTTCGTGAAACACAAAGATCTCCTCTTTTTGGGTGTGTGTATATGTGTGGCAGCATCCAGGAATATTTGTTCTATGAAACTTCTGGAAGAAGTTAAGAGCTTGGTAAATCTATACAACTATTTCACAAAGAGAATTTTTTTGATGGCGAGAAGCATCTTACTTTTCTAGAAGGTAAATGGACTGGATTCAGAGTCAATTTCTATATTATATGGGGATCAATATGTTCTGGGGGAACCAGGAAGAGGGAAGAAATGATACAGCCAACTCTCTTGCTAGCATATATCACAAGTGGTAGAATTGAGTTGACTTTGCGTGAGGTATCCTTCATGTTTCTCCAGAAGATCAAGGAAACTTCCAAAATTGTTCATCTATCCTGAAATCTTTTTATGTAATACACAGTATTATGTGGGGTTATACTCCCACCATCTAAAGTCTGCTTATGGTTTAACAAGAGAAACAAGCTGGCTAAAACTGCCATGCTAGAGAACTTTTAATGTGCTTCATAGTTACTTGATACTCTTCTCTCTGAGCTGTGGATTAAAGCACACGAGTAAATTAAAGTAAAATAATAATTGTTCTGGGACATGTGGGATACATGTCCCCTTCGTCTGACAAGAAGGAAGAATTAGAGGCGCTCGTGCACCTGGGAATGCTTGTGGCTTTTTTCCTCAGTGTTTGCTGTGTCTGTGGTTATAGGGCCTCTATCCACATCCATCCTATAATAAACTCAGTAAGAAGGCTGCAGATCCTTGCTTCTTAGGCTACTGGAAATTATTAATCACTTGCATTGTGATTACCTGAAAGCAAGGATTGGTTTTCCTAAGGCATAGTGAGCGTGTGAATTTTGAAGTACCTTTAAGTTCCAAAAAGTCTACTAGTTCCTGATTGTTTGCAGATGAGATGCCGCATGTGAACACTGGTTGTGAGAACTCTGCACTCTGCATTGGGAAACACTGCTGATTTACTAATCACCTTGATCACTGGCAAGCCTTCGCCAATAAAGCTTTCATTTAATGCCCTGTTCTATGACATCTCAACAAACCTGTAGACAATGACTTTAACTCCCATGTGACAATGACCAAGCCTTTCTTAAAGATATTTTATATATATTTTATATAAAGATAAAAAGTAAAGACTACATTAAACCTCTGGATTGTCTATAGCAGAAGAAAAATCAATTGTCTTGCATCACATGAAAGATTATGGTCAATGATACTATATTTATTTGTGTGTGTGCGTCAATGTATGGGTTGCCCTGGACCACGATGTAGAGGCAGCCCACTTTTTCAAAAGCAGCTTACTTTGGGAATCTAGTCAGGCAGTTTAGGTGGCAGGCTGGAAGAGCGAGGGAACTTGGCCTGTAGGCTTTGGTGCGTGTCTGGGGACTCTGGGAACCCAGACCAGTGGAAGAAAAGGAAAAGCAAACCAATATTATGTTCCATGAAAGATGGACAAGAAAGCACTTGCTGCTGAATTTTGAATTAAGTACAGGTCTAAGTTACATCTAATGCTTATGGAACTGCAAAAAAAAAAAAAAAAAAATCTCTGTCAACAGACAGGTGACAGTTGCTCAGAAGACAAGCAAACTCATGAGTGAGGAGAGGTCCTTTGATGGCACTCTGCTGTCACAGGGTTGGAAATACTGCCCTTCTGCTGCTGGCTTCTTTTCCTTTATTTACTTTTCTTAATGGATTTAACTAGCGATACTTTGTTTGCAGACCACATCCCTGCAATAAGTATGTGGCAGTTGAGTTAACTCCTCACCCTTCTTGACTGCCTTCTGAGACCTGTATCTAAGACCTAGTGGAAATGGGCATAAAGGGGCCAGTGAGCAAGCCACCCTTCTCTCCTTCAACTCCTTCATCATTAGGAGATGTTGTGAATCAAACAGTGCTCCCACACCTCTCTGGTAACCCAGGCCAGAGGCTGAGTGTGAATACAGCCATTGTCCTAATAAGTAATTATGTAAGTCCCATTGCAGCCCGTGACCTGCAGATGCCAGGATAAATGGAAATGAGCAGAACGGGTGATGCCAGCTGGCCCGTGCAAACTTTGTGTACCTCCCACAAGGGGAAATGGGGAACACGTGTAGACAAGCATCCTCAAGTCCACAGATGCGAGAAATCTTTGATCCACAATTATCTGAGAAACGTTCATTCTTTCCATGGTAATTCAGTGTCAGCCTACTTCTAAATCCCAAAGGTCTAGTTATGACTTTTTGGAGGCCACAGAAATACATAGAACAAACCCACTAAAGTCTGCTTGGGTCTGAGGACATTACCTCTAATCCTCCACGAAATTAACAGTTATAAGGAAATAAGGGTGTTGTGTTCTGGAAGAAGGGCAGATTTGCTCTTCTGAGGAGGAAAGGAAGCAGGTGGATGGCAAAGAGTCCCCCTAAAAAGCATGTTATTCAGAAAGATAATTCCTCTGAGATTAAATGAAAAAAAACCACATTGTTTAAGTGACACCCTGCAGAGGGAATTTGGAAACTTTTGCTTCAGGGCTTAAAAAGAATGCTTGGATTTGCTTACAGGTAATGAACAAAAGAGAAGAGTCCTGTTCTCAGCAAATGGAGTTGGGTCTGTGCCTGGGGGAGGAGTGATTATCCTGACTACAAAGGAATGACTTTCCCTTGAAACAGAAGGTTGAAACCATGTTTTTGGGGAAGTGAAGAGCAGGAAATAACCTAACAGCTGTGATGGTGCTGAATGCAGGGTTAATTATTTTTTTTTCTTGTGTAGCCAAAAAGCCATCATAAAGAGCTAGGTCATGATTCCACATTTTAGTGATGAACTTCCAAAGGTTAGTTAGTGAGTTCCTAGGAGGTTTTGACAATATATAGGTCAACCGATCATGTTTTTCAAGCTATAACAAGATAATGTCTCAAACTCCTCTCTGCTCAGGCCTGTTCTGCCTCAAGATCAGGTTCACTCATGACTCTTGGCCTTCTTTTAGCATCTTTGCAGTTGGTAGGAAATGGCCAAATAATTAGTCTAGTCCTATATGACAAACTGATGACTCCTCGTGCATCAAACTATACGAACAGAGCTTTTCAGGTTACATATATCCATATCCTCTCTTTTGAACTTTTGAACCCTTTGACATTTGCTTCTTTTTTTTTAGAAATATTATGGGAGGGAATGTTTAGGGTAGACAAAGGATGGTAAAAAATGTGTTTTTTCTTGGCAAGAGGAGATGCTCATTGGGTATCTGTTGAAGTAAGTTATGGATAGGGAAGGAATTCTCCGAAGTATTTGACACCAGCAAGTTTCTGTAGCTATTACGTTGATATGAAGAAAACTTCAATCTTTTGTTTCTTTTCACCAGTGTAAACTTCCACCAGAGCAGAAGCAGCTAGTTAGCCCAGAGGATAAATCGGTTTGTAATGGCAGAAGCAGGCCTGGTTTTATGAGATAGGTTTCTGTCTCTAGGAGAAGATGGAAGGACACAAGAGGTTGAGAAGGAAAAAGCAGCAACATGAAATAGAGATTAATTTTTACCACAAATAACTCCCAACCACTGGTACAAGAACTCTTGATAGAAAAAAGACCTTTCTAAATTTGACACATAGGAAGGACTTTGTGATGCCTGAAGTCCACAGTGGGGCAGGAAAGATGAGGAACAGGGACCTACAAGGTCCTTCACTTCTTTTCCACCTGGCATGATTATTCCCAGGGGAGGGATAAGGGTCTTTCCCTGCTATGTGAGCCAGACAAGCTATTTTTTCCTCTTAGAGCTCCTCAAGCTGCCTGGACCACTGGGGACAATAATTTAGACTGGGACACGCCAGTGGATCCTGCTTAGTCCAGCTCCAGGAACTCCTTCAAGCCCCAAAGTCTCTGCCTCCCCCTGAGCAAAAAACTTGTTTAAGATCCCCGAATGAAAGGTAGATATGAAGGATTTTATTTCTCTCCTTACATTTTCTTTAATTTCCTTCTTATTGTGATTGTTGCCTTCCTGCGTGCTTCTCTAGAGTAGGAAAGAATAAAATTAAAGCAGGAGAAGAAAGTCCTGGAAATCAGAAATATTCTCTGCTGGTTTCCATCCTCCACCGTATAATGTATCGGGAACGGAAGAATCCTAGAGAGCACACTTGCTGCTGCCAAGCAAATCTTTATTTTATAGCACAAAAGCAGCTTCCTGGACAAACATCCTATCCAACTATGCATTTTTTTCCCCTAGTGAGCATCATGGTTATTATATGGAAAAATGAAAAGTAACTAATATTAAGACTTCATTATCCTCAGATGCCCTTAATTAACTAATTCAGAATTAACTTGAGGTTTATAATCACGGAAACAATTTGTTAAATATAGACTAGAAAATTTAATCGAGAAGTAAATGATTACAGGACACACAAAGGACGTTTGATACCAAAGGGGAAAGTAGCCATAAAATACAATGCAGGCAAGATAAGTAATAACAGCGAAGCTCTTTCTGTCAACAGGAATTGCTGTTAATATTCTAGTCTATATTTTTTCAATTTTCAGATTCATTTTCTGAATAAATTTGCACAGCCATTTTTTTCTGCCATTCTCCATTTCAGCTGATGGAGCTTATGGAGAGAGCTTCTTCAGGTCCAAGAAAAAGCTGGCTAGCACAGAGAGGAGTGAAGAGGCAGCAAGACCACTGCTACTTAAATTAACTGAAACAATATTTTGGCTGTACAGGCTTCTGAATTCCCTCAGTAAGCCTTAAAAAGAGCCATCTGGTCAGAACATTACATCTCTGGTCAGATCCTGCTTTGGAAAGTGAAATGAGGCTCGTGAGTGCCTGTTAATGCTTTTTTAGGAGGGATTTGGGAGGTGGGTAGTTTCCTCAGTGGGTTGCTTGTGCAAAGTAGGTTTTGGCAGGACAACGGGCAGGTGTCTGCAGTGATGGGTGTCTTCCTACTCCATGCCTGCAAAAAAGCATCACCTGCAATGGGAGCACGCCTGCGCGGCACAGCACGGAACAGCCCTTCCAAAAGCAAAGGCACTCATCCTGTCTCATTGAGGTGACAAGGACAGAAAGGTTGTGCCTTGCTGAGGAGGAACCCAGAGGGGCGCTATCCCGCGCTTTCTGCAGTGCCCACACTCCTTGGCACAGGAGCCTCCTCCAGGAGCTAGCTCTGGGTGAAAAGCCTTTGGAGGGACACAGCATCCATTCTTCTGCTCCCGGCTCAAGGAGAAACTTCTCCCTGCGGGAAATGTCATAGCGCCATCCAAGTCCCTCTCCCCCCATGTTTTGGACACAGGTCTTTAATGAGTGGAGGAAAACAGATTAAGAGCCATCGAGCGCCTGCTGAGGAGTGTGTGTATTTGTGTGAGCTGGCAAGAAAATGTTTTATATGAGTTTCTGCCCTGCTTAGGAGCTTCTGCAACCCTGTGTGGTAAAATCTGTCTCCTTCTCTCCCCACCTGGCATAACTCCCTCAGGACTGATTGCGCCGGTGCAGAAACCAGTATCGCACAAGCAATTAGCTAATACATTCCCTTCTGCTCTACTGTGAAGGTTCGAAATTTGCCCCCAGATGGATCTTTCTAAGGGAAAAGCCTTCAACTGTGACACAAAAAACATTTATAAAATATTTTTCAAATAATACAACTGTATAGAGAAACTCTAGGTGCTAGTGTGAGTTCTGTCGATCTCTACTTATTCATCAGTTTTCACACTGAAATTTCACTTTCTTAAAAGATAAACAACATAACAGTGGCCTCTGCTTAATCTCACCAGTGCTCTCCGTCTTTGCACAGAGATGCACCTGAGCCTACACTTCTTAAGGCCAAAGCTCATAAAAGGTGGCAATTTATCACGAATCCCCAAATCCCCCACTCCACAGTGTGAGGAATATACATTGCCTGCTTTACATAAATGACAGAAAATGCCCCACATCCTCAGAGCGAGGGCTGACAGTGCTGCAGCCCAGCATGTGCAGAGCTACCCTCTGCTGCCCTGGGATGGGATCCAGCTTAGCTGGTGGCATCTCAAACCTTGGGTAAGGAGAGTGGGGAGTCACACTGCTCCCTCACCCCTAGCTCAGTGTAAAGCTCCAAGGTATAATTCCCTGTAAAGTGAGATACAATCCCAGTGGGTTGATGGGGTCCCACACTGCCCTGTGCCAAATGGATGTTCCAGTGCATCCCTCCCAGGAAGCAGCCCAGAGGAGTCTGCCACCCTCGGTGTGTGGTCCCAGCACCCAGAGCATGGACTGGGATGTGGCAGATCCTTCCTGGCTGGGGCATACACGGAGAGCCCTCCTGGGGGCTGTGGTGCTGCCAGGGGAGGGAGAACAGTGGGGAGAGACCTCCCCAGGCAGCAGTCAGAGCTGGATCTGGCCCAAGCATGAAGGCACATCGTCTCCAAGATACAGTGGCTTGGGGTAGCTTTTCCTAAACAAAGAGCATTATAAGGGAGCCACTGCTGGAAATTTCCATTCCTTTGTTGGGTAGATGCTGTGTAAATAAATGCATTCCTAAGATTTTTCATAATCCTGGAAAGGTCCGTAAAAGAAACTGTACAGTTTGTTGCATCGCTGGAGTTCACATATATTATTCCTCAGCCGCTGGGAACATGATATACAATGGCACAGAATATAATGCAAGAAACATATGCTAAAGGTCTTCTAAGAAGCACTTTGTGCATTTGTATGTGGCATGTGCAGCTATTTCTTCTGTTTTGCCCCATGGGATCTAAACTATTCAACCCTTATTACAGCTCGGGCTTGTGAATTACTTAACTCTAAATAATCCTTACCTGACAGGTGACTTTGGTGGCAGCGTTTAGCTCCCTATTACCTAGTTCATTGTAGGAGTGCTTTGAAAGCATTTATAAATTGGAACATGGGACAAATGTGTAAGCAACCTCTTACTTTACTCTTCCGCTTTTCTTCCCGTGCGAATTTTATTTAAAACCCAGATGATTTTGGGAAGATCCTGTTACAATAATGATATTGCTCCTGATGTATTTACAAGGTGAATGGCTCAAACCCACATTTTCAATGTCTTACTTTCTTGTAATATATAAACACTAGCCACATTTAGAAGAGATTATGTTCCCATATCTATGTATTGGTAATGTAAACACAGGACTGAGTTACATAGCAAAGACTATTGTACCTCGATTAATAGAAGTCAGACCTTTTCCTTGAAATAAGCTAGTCGCTTCTCCCACTAATTCTACCCCCTTGGACTCAGCTAATCTGGATTTATAAGGTAATTTTCCTGTTTAATGCAATACAAATGCTTCAGAAATTTAGAACAGAAACTGTCCTTTAGACTACCAGAACATTTATTACTTTCCTTTCTAATTTTTGAACACGCTCTGACATTTATCTTGTATGTAAGATTTACCCAACAGCTACCCCTGCTTTCTTTAGGATGAATTTTTAAATCTTGGAAATCACATGCCTTAGCAATGCAATTCTACTATAAATATATGGAAATGCTGCAGAAATAATACTTTTCTTTTTAAGCACTTTTCCTTTTTACATCTCAAAGTTCTAGACAAAAGAGAGAACTTAATAAATAGTTATATAAATTACAAAATGTAGTTTTCCCACATTTGTCTTCTAATTGCCCAAAATACAACAATTCCATTTATTTCCTAGATATGTTATTTTTCAGCCAGGTTAGAAATGTAAAAAAACCAGCCCCACAACCAAAAAAACTAGAAGCCAAACCAAAACAACCCCTCAAACAGGACTGTCTCCATAAGGTAAACCCAAATACTTTTGGCTAGCTGGTTAGCACTCTAATTTCCTTCTGTTTGGATGCTGCCACAGCATCTACAATCCTGCAATGCCCTTCCAAGATCCTAATATTTCCTAACCTCAGTACTCACATTTGAGGACTACTATGTCCCAGAATTTCAGCCTCCGGGATGAAGTAATTCAGCCTTCTCTCAAAGAAAAATTATTAAGGCAATTGCAGCTCTCAAACTGGAATAGATTATAAAAGCTTTTTGCTGTATTTTGCACTGAAATACTGTGGGCAAACTTTAAACCCAATTAACAGCAAACTGTGGTCCCAGAGACTACAGACCACTAACTTGTCTACCACACAAACAGCTGCACAAATCTCTCACATTTATTTTTTCCAGGCTTTCAACTTTGATTAATAACACGGCAAACCCATGCAAGTCTCAAGCATATTAACCACAGCTATATTTTTAGCCCTACTGACATGAACACTTTAATATAATAAAAGGAAAAGGAAAACAGAAGAGGTGTTTCATTAGGACATGAGGATTACTGAAACGACTGCGTGGAGTATTTGTCAGGAGGTGGTAGTGGAAGAGTTATTACTTACATTTTAGTGTGTCTCTAGGACGTGGAGCACGAAGCTCCTTCAGTGAGATATGTTTGCTTTGGAAAAAAAATTAAGCACTCAGACTGTCCAAGCTCTTCTGATTCAAACATTTATAACACAGAATTGCAAACTCAGTTAAGAAGGTGCAGCACTACATGGAAAACCCTCTTTCCAATGAATCCTGGCAATAAGACACAGAAGTTCACATATTAACCTGCAGTCTTTTTTTTTTTATTGGTAGATGGCTACATGCAAATATATATGAAGCATGCAGGATAGCTAGTTAAAAAAACAGCCCGAACCACAAACCCTCAGCAAATCCTTTCTTGTAGCTGATTATAGAAGCTTACAAGCTATTTTAAAAGCATTTATTAAAAATAAACCCCAAAACAACAAAATCCAAACACCCCTCCTCCCCCGAATGGCTGATATAAGCAAGAAACCAGGATTATGTCAGTAAAATAGCATCTTAAAAACAAATCCAAAGACTAATGCTTGCCAAATAAAGAATTATTCAATATTAAACATGTCTAGCTTCATAACTGTGTGATACTGGGACTAGAGCTAAGTTTAGTCCAGTCAATTGTTCATCTGACAGGAGTATTCCTTTGATGAGTTTCTGACACAAAATTCAGCTGAATTAATATTATTACACAACAGCGTAAACATAAATAATATTTCACTGAGGATGCCATTTGACTTTTTTCTTTCTGCATCCACCTGCCTACACATTTGCACTAGCATTATGTTTACAACGATGCCTTTTGTAAGACAGCCAAGCTCTAGAAATCTGAACGATGGGCAAAACCAGTCATACCTTTTCTATTTCTCAATTGTTTGCATGAAGACAGCTACATTTCAAAACTGAGAGAACAGGACAAAGAGATACGGGTGCACAGCGCCCTAATAGCGACCCTGAAATAACCGCTCAAGACAGCACCCAAATAACACAGTCAGGGATGTATCGGAAACACCCAGGTACCACAGGCGGGATGGGAAAGCCAAGCAAGGAGAAAGGCAGAGCAACTGAAAAAAACCTCACCACACTTTTACCCTGAGATGAAAGCATCTGCTTTGACCTTTTTAGCATTTCTACTGCACAACATCTGCGGTATCAGAAATGCAGGGGAAGGGGGAAGGCATACACTCTGATCCATTTCTATCCACCAGAAAGCGAAGAAATGTATGGAAAACATTCGTGCGGCACCGAAGAAAGTGAGACCCTATGCACAGGTCTTATATATGAACTTCACTACCAAAGAGATTTGTCTCCCACTTGAATGCCACACAAGCACACACAAACCGTTCCTGTTCATCCCATTCCAACATTGGGACTTTGCTTTTTAACTAGCCCAGGCTTGGCTGAAATGAAGATAAACATATTTAGCTGCAACTTTTTTTTTTCTTTCAAAAAGAGGCAAACTGGATTATAGCAAATAACCTTTAAGATAATTAACTGACAATGCCGCAACTAGCATAAAATCTTCCTTCAGGCGACCCCTAATTTAAGTATTACTGGCACAAAGTGGAGACAGATTGTGCATCACCACCGCAATATTTACATAGCAGAAACCCACAGAGCAGGAAACGTGAGACTCAATGATGCACTAAATTAGGAACAATCATATTCTAGTGTTAATTTGCTTTCTCCTCTATCCAAATTTCAAGTCCAGCAATTGGTACAAATGCACATAAACCATTCCCATTTTCAATGATTAAGAACCACAATCTGCAAGCAGCTCTGCTCAAAAGTAAATTCACTCACTACGAGGGATGCTTGCAGGATCAAACCCCTAAAAGTGAAAGAGGTTTACCAACACAGATATTTCAAAAAACCAAGACTTCCTAATCTGTTTATTTCTTTCTAAATGATGTCTGTACAAGCAGTCGGAGTCATCTGCCAAACTACCTGCCTTTTGATCGCAAATATTTTCCTATGACAACAGCACCATGATTCTGCGGCACAATAGAAAAGCAATTTAAATCCAGCAATGCTGTAGATATATGCAGGTACTCAAAGAATTAAAGTTAAAATGGAGGGAGAAATAGCCAGTACATTTGTAAATATATTGGGTAGTGATGCATTTATAATAAATACATACTCTATAATCAAGGCAGACTCCATGAGCACGACTCGTAGTTACAGCACAATTCATAAGATAAATGCAAATAGCCACCACCAGTCATTCTAAATCTTAAATACTATTCTAATTCAGCTTCTATAATGGCTTATTAACAAAATATTTACCTTGCCTAATCGCTGATGTTCTTCAAAAGCAGAAATCAGTTCTTGTGCCCACTTTATTTTTTCAGGGCTTGGAGAGAACTGTTCCTGGACAACAGCAATTTGGTTGGGGTGAATCACCTGCTTACCTACAAAGAAGATTAATAACACCAGAATCATGCATCGACAAACAGATGTTCAAGCAAAATGTTCCAACCACTTGAGGCTCTCATATGCCTCGCAGACTTTTTTGTTCTTTAACTAATTATTTTACTTGGTTTATTTTATTTTTTAAACTGGAAAACAGGCAGATAGCGTTTTGCCAGATTTTTTTAAGAGTAAAAATATCATGAACTATGCTTGCTTTCAATATCACTTGAAAAAACCCACAATTCTTTTTACTTCCTCCACATTTTAATCCATACATCTTCTCAGGTGCAATTGTTTGTCCAGGCAGTCAATAACACCTAAGTATAATGCATCGCTGAATTTAACTACATAAATAATAGCTCCAGCCACTTATAAATAAGTTGCATTAAAGTGTATTCAGTAAATGCGATCGGAAGAAGATGGCAAGGGTTTCATAGGACTAAAATGTTACCATTCACCTAAGGATCATGCCCTATATTCTCAGTATTGGCTCAGCATCATAAAATCCTCAATGTTGTTTAAACTGTTGTTGGTGCAATAGTTAACAGTTAGCAGGTAGGTTGCAGTATTATCTTAGTCACCAGTATATTAAACTACTACCAGCAGTGCCCACTCTTTTTTAATCCTTTCTTGTGTAAATATACGTATAGAAATTAAAAATAAATGTTGCTTTTTTTTATTAGAGATTTTTCAAACGTGAATAGACAGCCACGTAATCTGGTTTAATCTGTTATTGTATTTAGCTGCCTTAAAACAAATACACATCTAATTTGCTCGATAGTTTTAGAAGTGTAACATTTGATATTCTTAGTTGATTTCAAAGGGAATTTCAGAGACTGGCGTGATTTCTGCACTTTGGTTTCAAAGTGTTTTTAACAGAGAGAGGCTACTGTAATTCCAGGCTTCCTGTGGAAGCTCCTCTGTGCCAGATAACAAAACTACTCAGAGGGATGAGCCTGATCCTGCAAACCTGCCTTCAAGCGAGCAGTCTCTTGCACTCAAGAGAGTCCCACCGCATGCTGCAGCCTCTCGCGGGAGCGAGATTTTTGCATGCAAGGACAAGTTTGAAGAGTCAGGACGTAAGGAGTTTTCCTGCGCACACCAGGGTCTGCTCCGATGTTCTCCCTGACACTGAGTCAGTCGTACGTTAGAAATCAGCCCATCACTCCTTATAAGAAATCTCAGGTATGACTGCAGAGATACACCTATTTTAAATGAAACTATCATGGAAAAAACACTGGGATTACTTTTATGAGACTGCACTGGGGCTGAGTGATAACCAAAGAAAATCAAGGGATGCAGCAGCACAATCAGTTTAATTTAATGAGAAAAAAAAAAATTGTAATCTTGTAGTGTTTCTACATTTCTTTTCTAAAAAGCCATCTGTAGCTCAATTTTATTTTAATTTCCATTAAACAATTTTTAGTTTGTGATTTTAAGGACATTCAATTATTCCGTTTGAAATTTTAATATGGTAGCTATTTAAAAAATAGCTTAAAAAATAATAAAAAGTTTTAAACTCATTAAGAGCTATTTTTTTTGGAAGAAAATAAGTGGAGACAAATTGCCTTAAATAATATGTTTTACATGAGGTTTAATAGAAGGTCTTTTTGTCGATTTAGTCAATTGTCACCATTAATAAGTTTATGATGTTCCTTATTTATAATACAACAAATTCTCCCTAGTTAAACTACTAAAGGGTGTACAAATAAGTCCTGCAAAATCCTATGCAGCTTAAATTTTTAGGAAAAATATATTTGAAATTACACTTAAGGTCAGTCTGTAGTTATAAAAAAATTTAAAATATTTATAGATGATTTTTTAAAAGCATAAAACATTTCTTTAAAATATTTGCTCTTGATAAAGGTATCTGTAGCAATAAGCTATACTTTTTGTTGTTAAAACGCCACTGGACAATTTACAGAGAATATAATCTAACTTTTGATTTATAGCACAGAGTTGATTTTTTTTGTCACAGTTTATGTATCCAAATAATTGCATAACAGACATAAAGCCATGCGGGAACGAAGCAAATATTTTAAACGGAATTGTTGTTATTGACAAGCTACTGAGAGAGTGCAAAATTGGAAGACATTAAAATTTATGACCATGAAATTCTTTTTACGGTACCACTTGATATATCGTTCTTTAAATCAATACCTGTCAAGTCTTTTAGGTAACTGTGTGATGGTGTCATTTTAGTTTTCTACAAAAGACTGCAAAAAAGAGAGGAAACCTACAGTGTTTCGTATTTATATCTGGCTTCTCAGCATGTAGCACAAGACTCTCTATAATGACTAAGTCAGCTGTTAAAGCTTATGGCAAGCTTTACTTAATTTTTTACATAAACATTCCTCAAATTGATGACCATTTATACAGGGAACACATTGACTTTGGGTCCCTGGATTTTAGTATTGTAAAAACATCTTGCTGGGTGTGTATGCATGTGTGTGGTTATCTGTATCCCCTCATATAAAAGATATAACTATACACATTAAAAATATACATAAAAATACACATATAAAAGAGATAATAATTTGGCTAAATTACCATTTAAAATATTTGATTTATGTAAACGCACCTCCTGAAGGAAAAACAGTCTATTTGTAAGATAACTGGAAAAGAAAACTTGGCTACAGCAAGCAATGAGAATCACAATCATAACTAAATAGCTGGTAAATTCTTTGTTTTATTACTTTGCTCATTTAATCTTGAGCGAACATATTTGATTACATTCTACCAATCTAAACCTGAATATGGAAAAAAATCTAAAGACATTTAAGTTGGCTGAATATGTTAGATTTTCATTAGTTTTAGGGGCAGTGAATTTAGCCCTATGCAGGCAAATAAGCATATGCTCTCCAGGTAAGAGAGCAATTTGGAAGCCTCAGTTCTTTTTAGTTCTTTTTAGTTCTTTTTAGTTCTGTTTATTTTAATAATTTTGATTCTTTGTGAAAAACTAGTAGGAAGGGATCTTAAATATTTAAAAATAACAAGAGTTGTATGTTTTGAACTTGTTATCAAGGTGACATTTCAGCATTTTACTCTCATGTTATCAGAGGACTGTCAGTGGCAAATACGATCTGCAGACTTCTGCTTTATATAAGGTCATGGATGAAGCTAAGACCCATTAGTAATTTTCTGCGACAAATATTAAACTGGAAATGTTAATATGTTTTGATTCTATAGTTTTGTAACAAAATGGTTTTTGCTTTTAGTTTTGAAATTACATTTTATTTTAACCAAAACATGCAAGAAAGAATAAAAAGAATTAAATAAACACAAAATGAAAGAAATATACAAAAAAGTGAAATTCTTCAGATAAATCTCAAATATTTTTTCTTTACAAAAAATATGAGAAGTCAAATTGTTTTAACTTAAACACATTTTTAAATTTATTTATTTATTTATCTATTTACTTGTTTATTTATTGCCACCAAATCAGAAAAGTCACTATTGCCCTGTCTCTAATGATGGTCAGACTGGTTGTCAGGCTGTTTACTGGATGTGGAAATGTGTCAATGGTAGTTCTCAAAAGGCTGGAGGCAAAAAGCAGGAGTTGAGAGTTCACAGTATGTACCTTCTAGAAATCTTAGCTCCATGTATGGAAAGGCAAGATACCTCTATGGCCAAGTTAGAAATTTAGCTCATGCCCTACCTTGCCACACGACCTTCTTATTTGTGTCCTGTCTGCACTTTATCCTGATATAAGAGAATTTCTACCGTAAAGCCAGTGGATTCCAAACCATTGTCAATGTTGTTTGTGCTGAGCATTTCTAAATTTCCTAAATTGACAGTCTGAGTTAAGTATTTAAATACACATTAAGCATTCAAAAAGCAGGCTCTCAAAGGTGTCAAGCATCTGCAACTCCATCTTCTGTCAACAGGAGGTTTTTTAAAAAAATCAAGCCTTTCCTTAAGCTAGGAAATATTGGTTGAAATTAGGTAGCCATCAGCAGGTGCTACCATTCAGAAGCTCTGTTATTTTCCCAACTTCAATCACAGATGAATGAAGGGTGGAAGTCCACACGGACATGGATAACGTAGCTGTGTGAGGAGTTGTTGTCTCCAAAACAAGATTTGGTTTTGCAAAGGTCAAAGCTCACTAGAGAGTAAAGCAGAGTTTGTGCTGAAGAACATTGATGTCTATTCTTTTACTGGCATGTTGAGATCACTTAAAAGAACGCTTGGTTTGTTAGATTATTTTGCTTGCTGCTTTAAGATACCACATACCACTAACTGTCAAAATATAGTTTGCTAGATGACATCACCAGGAACCATGCCTTTAGTAACAAAAACCCAAGAGATGTACTACTATCCTATGTATATCCGGAATGATGGTCAGAGACAAATAAGATAAAGCATTGGTCCTATATGCTAGCATTCTCTAACACGTGTCAAATAGCTGATTTCTATTGAAAAACCCCAATCTTTGGTGGCTGCACTGCCCCATCAGGGTGTCTGAGAGATTTGGTATACCAATCACAGGGTAACAAGCTGCCTTACAGGGCTCTGGGGCAAGGAACCTGCTGCTCTTGCTGTCTGCCAATACCCGTAGGCGTCACCAGCACTTACTGGGAGTGGAGCCAGGAGATGAAAAACAAATCAAAGAAAACAGTAAGAAAATAACTTTCCTCCTAACAATTACCATAGGAGATTTCCTTATCAACTCCTTCACCTAGAAAGTATTTTTTTTTTAACAACTGCCACTTAAAAAAAATAGGAGAAAGGGAACCACATAAATTAAGAAGCAATTGTAGGGTGGCCGTCAGAGTACAGTATTGCCATTCCCGTGCTCTGTGATGGGAGGAATCACTGCACAGCCTCTATTCTGACTTCTCTTCAAAAACAGTCACACGCTTCATGGGACGTGGTTTTAAAAAGCAGCCTGTGACTTTTCAGGCAAAATTTCCAGCCCCAATTTAAAAGATGGCAATAAACATAGAAGAGCTTGGTATGAGTGAGTTTTTCAATAAATGACCTGGAATAAAAACCCAAGTTATTTGTCTAAGCGACAGTAAATGCAGCAATATATTTAAAGCTGTGCGTTATTTTGAGACATAGGCAGAAAGCCATACCAGTGAACCCCATTGAGGCACCTTCTCTCGATTGCCTGCGGAGCCCGTCCTCATCTCGGAAATCGATGTATACAAGGTCTATTGCTTGAAGGCCAAATGCCTTTGCTGTGACTATTATTTTTTGCCTGGCATATAGAATATCGTGAGTTTCCTTGCTGCTTGTTGCACCTATGAAAACAATGAAAACAAAGAAAAGCTGACAAGAGTGTTTGCAACCTTTCCCTGTTAAATATTTCCCATGTAAAAAAAAGAAAGTTTGAGATTTCTTTTAACCAATTTAGAAAATAAAAGAAGGATGACAGGCTATATTGACAAAATAATCTTCTTATGAGGAAAAATACCTGCATTAGCAATAAATAAATAACTATCCGCTCAATACTAGTTTATAAAATTCAGATTTTGATTTGGTTTAAATCAGAAGTTGTAAACCTGAAGTCAGTGGAAGTTTTTGCTGGTGAGGAGTTGGGAATAACATGAAGCAATTTTAAAATTATTTTATTTACTGTACGTAGAGTGAAAAACATTACAGCAAGAGAAGCTTTATACAAACTCATATACCATGTACAAATAAATGGTTAAAAAATTCACACTGAGAACAGAATTGCACTTTCCTTGGTTGTGATTCTTGTCACAACTGATGTCCTAAGCTGAATATTTAAGCTTTAGTATTTGGATGAAAAAATGATGGTAGATGACTTCTGAGAAAAAGCTGAAGTATTCACAAGACTTCACATGCTCACAGGGCACCAGCTAAGCAATGTGCTCATGTGAAGGTTGACATGAAATAAAAATAATAATAATATGTTCCCTTTCCTTAGGGTCACTATTTAGGCACAGGTTTCCAGTTTGCAAGGCATATTTTAGTAAAGCATTAGTAATTTTGACATGATGATACTTATTTTTATTTTAAATGTTGATAGCTTTGCAACATTATCTTTAAACTGAATCAGATTAATAAGAAGCAAAGTGGCCTCTCATAGAAGATATTTTGACATACTTTTCATTTCTGAGGAAGATTAATAGTGCTTCCACAGGATATGTGGTTGGAACATATTTATGTGACATATATGTGACATGGAACATATTTACAGTAAATTTTTGAAAGCACAGTGTAACAGGAGAATATTTGTGCACGATGTCAAAAGCCTGGTGGATGATTGTCTGTAAAACTCTGATGAAGCAGACATGGGAACTGTAGGACTTTAAATGTAGTTCTTAAAAGCATATTCATGTTTCTTATGGATATTATATTTTTAAATAAATTCAGTGAATCAACAGGTTTTGGGGTTTTGGTTTTTTTTTTCACTTTTTTTTTTTTTTGGTACTGTATTGCAAGAAGGATCAGAAAGTGTCAGTGCCCTGTAACACACAGGGACCACACTTTGATGTCCGTGGTATATCCTGCATTGAAATCAAGGAGAAAAGTGAAAATGCAAAATGCAGAATCGAGAGTAGTCATTACTTTAATTAGTACTGTCGGAAAAGCAATGGACATAAATCACATCGGGCTTCTCCAATGGGAATGACACACATAAACATTTATAATAAACAGAGAGATATCAACCTATGCTGGCACGGAAATCCTCTCCTCCAAAGACGACTGCATCCAAATGAAAACCAGCCTGGGGTCCTGTCCTGCGTGCTTCTTCACAGACAGCCTTCAAATGAGAATACAGTATTAATTCCTACAGAAATGCAAGATGCAGAGAGACTAAGAGGATATTGCTACTTAAATCCTTCAACTAAAATTGCTCCTATTAAGCAAAGCCATTGTAGGAGCTCGATTACGCACAGTGCTTTAAAATGACTCAGCAAAAGGGAAAATATTATCTGTCCCTAAGCATCTATATGCCTCGAGTACATAAATATAGGGCATCGTAGCAGATTCCCTGTCTTTTGATTGACACAGGGGTATCAAGTATGGTCGCCACTTCAGATATTTATGTAGCAATATGAAACAAATAATTTGTCAAATACTGCTTAAAAGCAAACAAAGAGCATTTGATTAGTTTGACGTGTAGCATACCTTCAGAATCTCTTTTATTAAAGAAATAATTTGAATGATTTAAAATGGTCATAAATTCCTTATAGGATATAAGGATTTCTTACAGAACTGCCAGTTTAAAGTCTTCCGCTACGTATAACTAAAAAGTAGGTAAGGAAGTAAAAAGAAGCAACAAGTGCTGCAGGAAAGTATTAAAATAAAAGCAGGCAAAATTTTGCTACTGTAGCTATTCTATGAAGAAGTGCATTTCCAAAAACGTTACTACTTTATATCGATGTTTGGAAAGTATTACTGCTATTTAAGGCTAAGATACGCAGAGAAATGTAGATGTAATTAGGGGCTCTACTAGTAGGTGTTCTTCTATGGCAGCTGGTATGGCAAGAAATTATTCTTAACCAGAGTGCTTTAAAAGGCAACTCTCCTGCCAACATCAAGAATTGCAATATTAAAAATTCCCCTGCAAAATATTGTAGGTGAAGAAAAAAACCTCTGTCCGTTTAAAATATGATTTAATTCTGTATGCGCACACTGGACAGGAGTGTGTCTGGTTGCTGCTATATTACGTTCCCAGATACGTTAGCGTGTGTTGTAAGATAAATGGCTGTATCAAACGAGCAGGCTGCCTGTGAGGCCTGCCGGTACTTCTGGAGGTACTTCTGATGTGTATGTCCTCAACTGGTCCGAAACTTTTCCCTTAAAGCTTGGGAGGGGAATGCTGAATTCCTGGTGCTTGCATGAGATCTTCCGTTTCATTACCATGCTGCCCTGCCTTTATGGAAAAAAAACCTGGACTTGATAGTAAAGGCTGGGGAGTAATTTATATTAATATGCACTTAAAAAATTAGATTTGGTCTAAAATTAGCCTAAAAAGGGAGCATGCTCTTCAGATACATCCTCTTTTCAAAATTTAATTACACTTATAATCTTGGCACTAAACACCCTACCACATCCACAAAAAAACCAATAACACGAAATTTGGTTGTAATGTTATCAGTAGAAACTATTATAAAGATACCAGTTTAGTGACTGCGAAATGGTAATTCTCTTTTCTGATTAAATGTTATACAAAAGTCCAGTTTGAGAGCTACTAAATAGCCAAGTGTAGGGCAACACTGTAAGTATTTCAAATCTTTGGAGAAGCAGGTTTCTACTACTGCGAGCGTATTAAAAATGATAACAGTAATGCAGAGAGGTTTTGTTATTTGGCATGGGATATCTGGAACTGTTCTGTCAACTAAAATATTTTGAATTTATGAAGGCCCTTACAACACAAACACCAGAGTGAAACATAGAAATGTTCTGGGTAATTGAAAAATATGTTTAGTATTTTTTAACCTCTCTTCCTTGCTGAAATTAGGGTATTCTGCTCATCCCAGATTGCTGAAATGGCTAAATATGAACACTTGAAGACCTGCTTACCTTAAAATTGAGCAAGCCCACTGCAGTTTCCACAAAAGGGATAAAATTCATTGGTTCTACAAGTGTTCGGCCTTTTAGGTGATGTGAGAATTTGTCTGAAAACTAAAACTAGACAATATGAGCTATCAGAGAGAAAGAAAAAGAACAGTCTACATGTAGCTATAACACATTAAATTTTCACCTGGTTGTAAACAACACCCCTCCCCACCCCAAAAGCTTGCAATTAAAAAAAAATAAAGCAGTTCTTAACGAGGCCTGCAATTTGAAACCACAGCATTCCCATACATTTCTAAGTTTCCAGGCTGGTTTGCAAAAAAAAAAAAAAATTCCAGGCTTAGCACCTCTCACCCTAGCTTAGTGAAATGCAAATCCGCGGGCCCTGAAAAACAATGAAGTACTGCTGTACCTGAGGTCCGGTTTTGTTTCAGGTCCAGCACTGCCATCACTGGAAGTGCTCCCCAGCCTTCTAAGTGGCATCCGTATTATTCATTACAGCACCGTTACCCTTTTGTTCAATAGGCTTTTCTTCATAATTTTTTAGCTTACCTAGGAAGGCCTTAAAAAGGAAGTTTAATTCTTTGAAGACCAAAGCTTGCCAATTTTTTCCATGAGACCAGTTCACAGCTAGCTCTGAGCTGCCAGTGGGGTAGCCCAAATTCCAAAATCTATCATCTGGAAACATACAAAAGCTCTTGCACAGATTTTTCCCCTTTCAAAAGGGGGAAAAAAAGAGGGGGGGGGAACCCTTAGCCCTGTATTGTAAATCTATTATGTCTGTCCAGATCAAGTAATTTGCGCAGAGATAAACATATCACAGGTAGAGTAAAAAGATGTTAGTAAATAAAGACAAAAATAACATATGCATATTTTTTTAAATTTAAGGAATATTTGACTATTAATGGATATCAAAGGAAAGGGAATTTTAATCATCTCTCCATTCAGTCTCAGTTGGGTAAATCATATCTAAGAGATTTGCATAAATATAAACCATCAAAGACTTTTCATCTTCAAAGGGGGTTTCAAGACCCTATAAGCTTTGTACTGTAATCATCGCAGGTCACAACCCTGCAGGAATAAGGCTGCTATGGCAACATAAAAAACTAATGCTTAAGGCTTAGCATAATATTCTGACTAATAGAAAGGAAACTCATTTTAAAAGCTGGCAGCCTATTTACCAGAAGCTGGATTAGAGGTGTTATTTCCCCTTTTAGTTTCCCCCCCCTCCCCAAAAAAGAAGGAAAATCTAATCACCCAGATCTTGAAAAAAAGCTTTCCAGCAATTTGCAGTAACTTTACAATTAGACCAAAATAAACTGCAGCTTTCTTGGATGACGAATTCTGCCCTTCCCATGCTGATGCTTTGCATCATCACCGTGGCCCGCTACATAACTTTTCTTTGGAGAAGAGAATTATACTCAAAAATGTGCAAGGAGGAAAAAAAAAAAATTCCAAGCAATTCACATGTGGGAGTGTACAGTACGGCAGGTACTACAGCAACCAAAACCAGTAAACTTCACACAGGTAAATGCAGAAAATGAGGTAATATAATGATATCAGCACATATTCTTAAGATTCTTATCTGATTTTTATTTTTAAGTGTCAGAAAACAAGTAAAAAGCATCACTGTGTTCGTATTCTAGGCGCAAGTTATAGCAGCAGAGTTCTTTCACTATATTGTAGAAGTCACAATCCTGGGATTTTTGCTGCCTTTTTTTTTAAAAAGTAAACAACAACAGTAAAAGCACATTTAATTAAATATTGGCTCCCTTCCTTTCCCTTTTAAATAATTTGCAATAAGCACCAACACAAAAGGTAACGAGTGGAGAAGTTTCAATTAATTTTTTTTTTTTCCTCAAAAGGAGATGATTAAATGTTTCCGGCCCGGTAAAGTGTTCATTTCAGGGAGAAAGGGGGGAAAAAAAAGAAGGCGGAGGGTAAAAAAAAAAACCACAAAGCTTTGGGAGGGGATGAAGTAGCAAGGCCTCAGCAATTCTTTCAATTCCAGTGCACACCCAATAGTGTGTCGGGAAGAATGCACACTGGTCGGGATTTGTGGGAGAATTGTCCCGCCACAAAGGAGGGAGAGTTACGCTTGTTATAGTCCAATAAGCCATGCCAGTCAAACAAGTACCCACACTAGGGACAAAAGGAAAGCAAGAGATTCTCACACAAAAGAAAACAAGTAAGCCCATCTTTTAGTTGTGCATCAGCCTCCAGGTTTTCTGCTGCACATAAATAAAAATGAAGGCGGGGTGGGGGCGAAGGGGAAGGGATGCAGGGGGAAATAAACAGCTTCTGGGAGGCTGCAAAATCACACCGGAGTGAATTTGGGGAGGATTTGGAAAAGAAGGCAGTGGTGATAAGCAGAGCACGCTCTTTGTGTTCAAAGGTTGGGCGAAGTGAGAGGAAAGCAAAAGGACTGTGTTGTTGGTGCTGGCTTGTTTTCCGTGACAGAAATCAAAGTCAGAGAGAGGAAAAGTGGTAGGGGATGAGGTGACGAAGAGCCCCTGCATCCCACCTCCCTGCAAAACCTACTCGGTGGCAGCAAGGGTCCTGCCATTTTGGAAGCATGAATATTCATTACTGACAAGTTACGTCTAACACCTACATGGCTGTAAACCCTGAGAGGTATACTCTGGTTAATTTAATTAAATGTTGGTGGAAGAGGATGGTGCATTTTCCATTGCAAGTGACAGAGGCTGAAGGGACAGTGTCACGGAATGGATGGGGCTCACCACAAACCCAACATATTTGCTCTGTTGTACGCTCACACCTGATCTTAACGGTTTGATCAAGGTTAGATGCTGAGATTAAAATAGACCCTAATATGTCTGCCTGCCTTTCGTCACAGCTTGCACGCTTGCTAGCTGCTCAGCTGGCAGTTTGGAAAAATATAGAGGTGAATAATTAAGCATTATTCCTTTACCGGCATGTTACAGAAATAATGGTATATATAAACAAACACTCCCCTTTCTTGACAATAAAAACAATTATAGCATAATTAGGCCTATTTCAAAGTTTTCTTAAGTAATTTGACATGCCAACCATTTACATTTCAGGTTTTTATTGGCTGAAAAGTCAGTCGTGAAACACAAACACACCTGTCAGCAATTAAAAGGGAAGAAATAGAGAACTGTTCAGGAAATAATATCTGTGCTAATTAAAAACACTAGTTAAAAGCTTCCTGTTTGTTCCTCCAGTTGCCCCAAGGAGTGACCTTCCCCCCAACCCATTTTTTCATATGTCGCTAATACGACTTCCCCATCTTGTGCTTACAATGCATGTAGCTGAGGCTCACGGACAGAGACAGTAATTTTGCATACTAGGATAGTCAGAGAAGAGCCATATCCTTATGCTTCTCTTTTTGCTAATGCACTCTCACATCAAAATTGGTTCTTCACTGACTGTGGGAGAAATAGATAGAAGCATAGAATCATAGAACAACCACATTGGAAACAACCCACCGGATCATCAAGTCCAACCATTCCTATCAAACACTAAACCATGCCCCTCAGGACCTCATCCATCCCTGCCTTAAACACCTCCAGGGAAGGTGAATCAACCACCTCCCTGGGAAGTCTATTCCAGTGCCCAATGACCCTTTCTGTGAAAATTCTTTTCCTAACGTCTAGCCTAAATCTCCCCTAGTGGAGCTAGAGGCTATTTCCTCTTGTCCTGTCCCCTGTCACTTGGGAGAAGAGACCAGCTCCCTTCTCTCTATAACCTCCTTTCAGGTATTTATAGAGAGCAATGAGGTCTCCTCTCAGCCTCCTCTTCTCCAGGTTAAACAACCCCAGATCTGTTTCTCTTTATAAAGGCAAGGTGTTCCATATATGCTTTTTAAATAGCACATCCTACACACATTTAAATGGATGCATTCCCCAACTACCTAAGTCAAGCAACACATTATATGTTATTTGCAGCTGTCCTTATAACTCAAAGTCAACCATCTCCATGTCTGTGAACTTGGTTAAACAGCTTTAGTCAACAGCTACTGTGTTGTTGGTACTCACCCATCTTATTTCTTCAACGTTTTCAACCTTTGGCAACATCATGCTTGAAGGAAGGGTCTTGGACTGCAAAAGCACCTCTAGATCTTCTTCTGCAAGACCACTGGACACAGAGTTTATCCTAACACACTTTTCGGCACAGCCCAAGTCAAACTCTTCTAGAGTCTTCACAATTGTCAGTCTTGCTTCTCTCTACAATATGCATGTATTTAAAGGCACAAGAAAAGAAAAAAGAAATCTTGTTTTCTATTGACAGAAAGGTGCACAGAGTAGAAAACTTGTTGAAATGACACGGGGCAAACACTAGGTAGACAGTATATTTGCATTCCCAAAATGCCTGTCACTCCTGAACTTACATTGAAGCACTCATCACCAGCACCTCACAATTTTACCTTCCTCATTTCTTTATAACTAATAATTAAAACGTTCAGTTTTCATGTGTAAATAATTTTATACCATCACTTGTAGAAAGTGTGACTTTTTGTGTCCACTATTTCTGGATATATCTAACAAACACAAATCTTTATAGTCACTGCACTGTGTTCCATTGACCATCTGCACTCACAAAAATGGTGTGTTAATAAATCTGCATAAACCAATTCATTTCTGTAATTCATATCTATATTGTCTTTGCTTAACCAGCATGGACGCCAGTAAGCGCAGATGTACATATACGTTGTTGATTTGCTATATCAATCTTCCTTTTCTCCATGTATCCAAAGTGCATTACAGCAGTAAAGCCTGTAGTAGAGTTCATATCTTACGCCAAAATAACTTGTAGATTTTTCATGAACCACATAAAAAGCTGTTCTCCTGCTGGCACAAAATAAATCTCCAGAGACAAATGCTTACTGTAGCCGTTCGCTACTTTTGTGAATGTAAAATCACAGATCTGTTTAACAGTTGATTTGCATGAAGAATACTTTTGTGCTTTCCTGAAACGAAATGCATTTCTTGGCCTAGAGAAGAAGAGGGGAGGGGGAAAGAGGGTGCTGGGCTCCCTGTTCCTGCCAAGTGCAGTTTCAATCCCAAATTCCTTCCACTCGCCAACAGCCCCTAACAAATTCGCATTGTCAAAATGCACACTTATCAAAAGTCATTTCATTTGTGAAGAGTTTTTATGGGACTAATAAAACTTTAAAGTTCCTTATTCACGGAGGTTCAGGAACGACTTTAATAATATGCAGTCACCAAATAGAGATGCTTTTCAAGAAAACAGGCAAACTCAAGGAGAAAAAAGAAATCATCAAAGTTAATATCCAGGCTAATACCAATCAGTGAGACAGCACATGACAGTAGATCTAAACCAGACGGATGCAAATCTCTGCCAGTGAGAGGGGCAGGGGCAGTTTCCCAATGTGGTCTGAGTTAAACAGTGCGAGGGAACAGTAGTTTACAGTTGTCAGGTCAGATCAGAACAGGGTCTCCCAGGCCAGTTTAAGACAGCTCTGCAGTGTACTGATTTACAGGGCTGGGACCCCTGATAATTAGGATAAGTTTAGAGAAAAGCAACCAATGGCTCTAACTGGTTTAAAGGAAGGAATAATGAAGCAGAAAGTTAATGAAATCTGAAGCAAGCAGTCTTCACCTTGGGGCTACTAGCTGTACTTCTCCGAAGGTTGGGAGCATATGCCCATTAATCGGACAGACGGGAACAAGGCGTACATGTACACATCCCTGTGCTGCGATCAAGGGGCACGTTCAGAGGTAATCTCTGGAAAATACAACCCGAAATGTTCGAACTGCTGTGAATGGGCTCTGACTGGGGCCATTAGGAAAGCCACACAAAGACACATGCAGTTTACTACAAACACATCCAGCTGGAAGACAGCTCCGGCACACAGCCGTCTGAAATAGTCCTTCCGAATTAGGTAAACCAAACCATATGATGCCATTACTGGGTAATACAAATCCCCTACGTTTTCCTTCTCTGACCAGGGGTAATGGGTTTCTGAGGCTGAGCTGAAAGTTTCTGGATATGAAGCAGAAGGGTAGCTTAAAAACACACTCCAAACCAATTTATGCTTTTAATTAAAGTCAGATTATCACTGTTTCAGCACACACTGATCCAATTTGCAAAAGAAAGATCTCCCTGAATTATCCACTAAGGTAGCATCCAATTCCAACTGAAGGCGCTTTTCTAGCAAACTTGCAGCCTAATTCACAATGATTTTTTTCAGATTATAATAATGAACAGTAGACCATCTCATTAGCTGTTTTTCTCCTCAGGCTGCAAACTCCCTTCCCCAAAAAGACAGATCATGTCTTTCTAGGTATATTTCCATACAAAACACTTATTAACAGGCTGTTGCTGTTATCAATTTACATAAACTAAATGTGCAGCCCTCTGGTACGTATCCCAAAAATAACCAACAACTTCACTGAATTTATACCAAGCAACAAACATTGGGAGGGGGTTGTTGTTTTTTTCCCATATTTTAACAGAAAATATGTTGCTATGTTAGTTAACACACCCATGCCATCTGTTGGGTTGAAAATTGATGCATTTTCTTAGAACCACTACGTTTTAGATCTGTCTGCCTAGATACCCCAGGAATGGTAACATTTCCCTCTCATGCTAAAATACTTCTAGTCACTATATTTTCCACATCAGGATTTAATTTAAGTTTTTAATTGTGGGACAAACAGAGAGGATCTGGTTGCCAAAGTCAGAGCTTGTGAGATGTTTGACTCGGTGCCTACTGTTCCTACAATGGAGACAATCCTGCTGATGCTAGTGGGGTTTATCAGGTCTCCACCCAGGCTGCCAATAAAACATTTCATGGGTAATAAAAAAATGTGCTTAAACCTCTGCCTAAACATACTGAAAACATGGAGGAGACGGAGAGACTTTTCTGCTTCATTATGCAGTGAAATTTAGATGCTATTCTTACTGTGGGATCCACACAAAAGCTAGAATTTTAAGCTCAGTAAACTACTTCAGCACTTTAACAGTAAAGAAAAAGGTAGTCCTTGATGCAATACTGTCTTTGTAGCAGAACAAACATGTTTTCTAAACACTGCACAAAGTCCCTGCCAAGGATAGTCCAACTGGACTTCTTAAAGAACAGTGAAAGCAAGTATTTACTCTTGTTTTCACATGAGAACTACAACATCAGATAACACTATGTCATCAGTGAGTCCCTGATAAAGGAGTAAACCTGATTGTTAGGTAAATGATCCCGTCCCCAGGTGGCCTGGGACAGTGGTATCCCCATTGGGTCTCATGGGAGCTGGGTTCCTCATGAAACTGAACAAGACAGAAACACAACAGCGAGCTCCCTGGTGAACAGTGATATTAAAATATGCTACATTTTCAACTCCTGATGGAAAACACACTGGGAAAAAAAACATTGGTGAGTGTGGTTACTTCAGCATCACTTCTGTTTGACTCTGAGGAGAACAGGAGAAGATGTTCATTACCATGCGCAGCTATGCCAACTGGAAAGATAAAGGTTTCAATGACACAGCATCGCTGACAAATCCACCACCACCCAGACACACAGATACTGAAACTCAAGATAGGAATATGTGTGTTGCTGTCTTGATTGGCCCCCATTAAACCTCATAACTAACCATCCTCATGAGTTCCAAGCTCTGAATTATCAAATCTGCAAAGAAAACAACATCCGTCCACTTTTACACTCCAGTGGAAAAGGTGGTCCCTCGCGGCAGGGCCGCGCAGTCTCACCATCTGGAGAATAAATCGAGTGTGAAGTACAGTATAGTTTGGGACCAAGCTCCATGGCAGCAGCCCAGCAGTTAGTTCATTAGTCCCAAACTTGCGGGGATTAGTGCAGTATCAGCTCTACTGCCGGATGGGATCAGGCAGGCAGAGCATGAGACTTGGGGAAGGGGGTGGTGGCAACGAAGGAGCCCCTCAGACTTATTTATAAACCTACACAATATAAGCGCATCTAGACAGGAGCAGTAACAGTATTATCATAGTCTGCTGCCAGATAAATCAGTACCTTTTCTTCTTTTCATTTCTGTTCTCCCCCCCTTTTTTGACCCCTATGAGTTATATGTCCAGACACGGAAATTTCTGCTTAGAAACAGAAATTTTTCCAAAGAACTGGAAGCTTAGCCACCCACTCACCCTGGACACATTATTAATACAGCAGTAATAAAGGAAAGGTGGTCAGCCTAACAGAATTTTGGGGACTGCAAACAGCAAATGGGATAATTGCATTCTCTTCTTTCTTTTCAAAACTGGTGCGAAACTCCACAAATCAGTTTTCCAGTGTAGTGATTTCTAGACTTATCTGATTTTGGGGACAAAGATCTCTGTTTTGCTTTATCCTTCTTGCTCAGTCTTGCTCCCTATTTTATTTCCTCAAGGTCTTCAGATCCTAGTGTAAAGACAGTGGGTATACTAAAAGATATGTTTAGGTATAGATTTCATCTTGTTAATATCTTTTGGTAATAATTCTTCATATGGAAATGTAAATATATAATGCACTAAAATGGCAAGCCAGTTTCTAGCATGCTCGTTGCCATAAGTTTGCATTTTTCAAATGGCAGAGGAAAAATTAATTACTATAATCACAATTCAAGTTATTTTTTGTGACAAGTCTGACAAAGTAAAAACATACAATTATGTGTTAATGTTACTTTTCTAGAGCTGTTTGTTTACAGGACTCGACATTGCTGAATCTTTTGTCACTTATATTAGTGCACACCCTACGAATGCCTCTCTCAAATAAGTTTCCACAAAAGCACACATATTATACAAACCTAGTATTTTAATTTTTTGGCAAAACTGAGTTTCTGCAGAGGAAATGCCTGATGATATTTTTTACATGTTTCATCTCTCTCAGTCATGTGATGTCATACAGAATAGTTTCAAATTTACAAATGGGACTGTCAAGAGAAACGACGAATTATATATTTCTTCTAAGGAAACAAAGAAAAGCATAATTTGGGGGCAGAGTGTTTCTGAAACAGGAGGTGTGTGGTTCACGAGAACTGCCTTCTCCTTTACATGTATCAGATAGTTGTGAGAATAAATCCTTGAAATGGCAAATACTTACATCTAGTTAGTCTTGTTAGACTGGAAAGCTGTTGTAAAACATGCATACATCACAAAGCCCTCAGGAAGCTGCTATTAAATCATTTCTTCTAGTTACCTTTAAACAGATAGCTACCTGAGGAGTTTTTAGAGACTTACAAAGTTTTAAAACACATTTTCTTTTGGTTCAACAGGGAACACGTCAAACCCACCACGTAATCCTAAAGGAAAGAAAGGGCAAGAGGGTGGAGGAGGAGGGAGAATAGGGCCTCCATCATATATGTCAATGTTTCTCATCTGCAGTTTAGGCAAATACATGTTTTAGAGCACTGCAGATTCTGGCTTTTCCACTACCCTCTCCTGAAATTCTTGAATTCTTTCTTTAATTTGGTCTATTCAAGCCTTTTTTTTTTTTTTTTTGATACCAACCTTTTCACTTTTGTGAAACACAAGAGGGATTCTTCATGATAGAATGAGCCATCTAACTCTGTGCACCTCTAACATCTGCTGCTTTTCTCTCTGCTCTGCTAGTTGTCTTTACATGCAATACATGGACTAGCAACACTAAAATGAAACAAACTTTAATAGTCAGCATTATGAACTAAGTTGTAGTTTAATTCTGCTGTTCTAGGGAACCTTCATTTCTTTGCCCATTTTCCTATAAGTTTTGTCTAAGGCCTAGGAATGCATCGGGGCACCTATCAACAATACTTATCCTGTATTTTTAAATGACAAGATCTCTTAAAGCTGTTTACGAATAGCTGGTTGCTGCTAGCTGCCATGTAAGCATAGCAAGCCTACCCCTCAAACTACTAGTGTGACCAATGTGGAACCTGAAGATATTGGGTGAGGTCTACCCAACCTCATCATCAGAACTGGACAATTTCCAGATATGATAACTGGGTGATGGCCTGGCTTGAGATGCTCTGAACATGGGGAACCAGAGAAGAAGAACCTGAGGTCCTCCCAGCATGTAGTCCAGGACTTGGGACTCATGAATGCCCATAAAGCTTTACGGGTGCTCAGCTATGCAAGCACAACGTTTTCGCTGAGCTGGGGTATCCAAGGATGTGTTTATTAGTGAAAACTTGCCATCTTGCCAACATTGTCAGAAGTTGTGTCTGAGATACTTTGCCAACATCCATGTGTTTCGTAGAAATTTAAGTAGAGGCCAGTAGGCTTCCAGAATGAATTGGCTCACAGAAATATTCACATAATAGGAGAACTTAGCATAAATATCTCTGCATCAAAAATTATACAGCATGTGCGGGTGTGTGTGTGTATACATAAACAGAGAGACGGGCTTATACCTTAAGACAATGTGTACAGAAATATTTCAAAAAGGTTTTTTAATTACAGTATTATATGCAACAGCTTTAATAAAAGAAAATTCTGTTCATGTACGTAGGCAGCTATTCTTCTGTCTGCCAACTTTTATAAACACTTACAAAAGAGATGTAAACAACCTTTCAATTAAGACAAATTGAGCTAACACTAATTTAAGCTGGCTGCAAGATGTAGTCCCTACTTTTTTTCCTGGCTTTCTGAGGATGCTTTTGGTTTTGTGACAGATTAGCATCACAAATGAAAATTCTTTGTAAGCATTAGCGTTAATTAGTCTTCCTGGACAGTCCGAATGAGCTGCTGCACGATGGGGTGAGACCACAAAACATTCAACCTGATGTATCAATTAAAAATAAAAAGGTTGTATATTTCTTTCATGTGGCACATGATCTTAACTGTATGTTATGGCTATTTTTTATTTAAAAGTGTTCTAGTCAAGGTATATTTTCTTGGTATAATGTAATAAATTATTATAGAAAATGTGTACATCTAGGCATCTGCTTTTTATTTTTATAAATGTATCCTTTTTCTAAAGCAGATCATGAAATACATTGCTGTCAGTCAGAAGCACATATGCTTTACCAAATTATCAATCCCTGTTCAGATGACTTCAGGTGTGGTGACTCTAAGTGAGACATGGATCACAGGCAAATGGGTACCATCAGAAGCGCTGTTTAATTAATGCCTCGATTATTTAATAAATTATTTTAAAAAAATTTAAAGACAAATCAGGTAAGTATTAAAAAGCGTGGAAAGTTAAAAGCAAGCCCAAGGCAAATAAAAGCTTATCAGAAAGGAAACAACTGGCCAGATGCTTACACCTGTTTGTACTGAAGGAGCCAGTATCTGCCCCAAGCTGCTCAGCAGCCCTTAGGAATGAAGAAGGTATTAAGACAAGTCTGGTCAGCCATGCCATGGCTTCTTTCATCTTTGCTCTTTTCTGGAAGAATGTTTTCCCAGTCTCCCCACGGTGTCAGTTAAACTAGGTGTTTCAAAGAAAAACTTAGAACAACTGCTTGGTTTTTTTTTTTTTTTTTTTGTATTGTATGGATACTGATTAACAGCTCTTATCTTGTTTTCCATAAAATGCTTTACCTGCATTGGTAAATTAGAAAATTAATACTCTCTAATGTGATCAAAATCCCACAGAATACCCCAAGTCCAAGTGTTTACAGCTCATGCCCACAGTAAAATCATTCTGGTGCAAAAAAGCTCTCATCTCATCTTTCTCAACTTATATTTTAAGTTTAACTGGTGTCACCTTGTAGATGGGAAAGGTTGTGGATGTGGTCTTCCTGGACTTCAGTAAAGCCTTTGAGACAGTTCTCGCAGCATTCAGCTACAGAAAGTGTCAGCCTCTGACCTGGACAGACGCACACTCTCCTGGGTAGAAAACTGGCTGGATGGCCGGGCCCAGAGAGTGGTGGTAAATGGTGTTAAGTCCAGCTGGAGGCCAGTGACAAGTGGGGTTCCCCAGGGTTCAGTGCTAGGTCCAGCCCTGTTCAATGTCTTCATCAATGACCTGGATGAGGGCATTGAGGGTACCCTTAGCAAGTTTGTGGACAACACTAAGCTGGGTGGAAATGTCGATCTGCTGGAGGGTAGGGAGGCTCTACAAAGGGATCTGAACAGGCTGGACAGCTGGGCTGAGTCTAATGGGATGAGGTTTAACAAGACCAAATGCCGGGTCCTGCACTTGGGGCACAACAACCCTATGCAGAACTACAGACTAGAAGTCTGTCTAGAAAGCTGCCTGGAGGAGAAGGACCTGGGGGTGTTGGTTGACAGCCGACAGAACATGAGCCAGCAGTGTGCCCAGGTGGCCAAGAAGGCCAATGGCATCCTGGCTTGGATCAGAAACGGTGTGACCAGCAGGACCAGGGAGGTGATTCTCCCTCTGTATTCAGCACTGGTGAGGCCGCTCCTTGAATACTGTGTCCAGTTCTGGGTCCCTCAGCACAAGAAGGATGTTGAGGCTCTGGAGCAAGTCCAGAGAAGAGCAACGAGGCTGGTGAAGGGGCTGGAGAACAGACCCTATGAGGAACGGTTGAGAGAGCTGGGTTTGTTTAGCCTGGAGAAGAGGAGGCTGAGAGGAGACCTCATTGCTCTCTATAACTACCTGAAAGGAGGTTATGGAGAGGAGGGAGCTGGCCTCTTCTCCCAAGTGACAGGGGACAGGGAATGGCCTCAAGCTCTACCAGGGGAGGTTCAGGCTGGACATTAGGAAAATATTTTTCACGGAAAATGTCACTGGGCATTGGAACAGGCTGCCCAGGGAGGTAGTTGAGTCACCTTCCCTGTAGGTGTTTAAGGCATGGGTGGACGAGGTGCTAAGGGACATGGTGTAATGTTTGATAGGAATAGTTGGACTTGATGATCTGATGGGTCTCTTCCAACCTGATTGTTCTATGATTCTATGTTTTGGTGCAACAGGTTTAACACAGAATTTATGACACCAGCTGGTCACTCAGGTGTCAGACACTGAGCAAGGCACTCCCAGGAGGTCCTCCCACCAGGTGGGTTCTTGCACTGTCTAGAGAAGGATTTAAACCTTCTCACATGTCACGGGCAGCTTTTTAAGGCAGAGATTTATCTCATACTGTTCTGTGCTCACTTCTGAGGTCATGTCACTTGTCTCAGTTTCTGTTCAGGAACCTTCTAAGAAAACCCATACCATTATATAACTTAGCTCCCAGATTCAACTGAAGATCTCGGACCCCACCTGCCCAAAGGCACAACTGCTTATTTACATCCTTTGGGAGAGTGAATCATCTATTTCCTCCAAACCAACACAAAGGTGTAGTTTTAGAGAGGGATCTCTCTAGGCATCATGCTCAAAGGGGAGGTCTGCACCAATTTCAGCTGCCCCCACCCTGCTCAGTCCTGTGATGTTGCTCCAGCAAGTCCCGTGTACCTTCAAACACTCACAGGTGTCATCTCATCATGCCCCAGGCCACGCAACACATATCCTCAGCTAAAGGATAAACTCCTGTTAATACAGCATGCTGCTTGTTGTATTCTTTCAGCTTCTAGAACTGAAGAAAAACCACACAGAAAATCAATCATACCGTAGGTCCACCAAGGCCCCACACTGCATCATGGGGAGACCCAGACCACAAGCTTTGTATCTGTCACTGCAGTCAGCCTGTCTTAGAGGTTTCTCCTGTGACATGGAGACATGAACCCCTTTGCCCCACTAGGTGAGGGCACCAAGGATGTCTCCTTGGATCAGATGCATTTAGCACTGTTGAAGTAGCCTGCAATTGCAGTATTTACTTCCATGAGAGAATAAAGTTAGGAGAGCATGAACGTAATTTTCAATGTTTTTAGGTTTAGAGGCTTGAAAGAAGTAGGAGCAATGAATAGATAGTTCTCCAGGGGGGTGTTCAACACAGGAAACTTTGATGTAACAAACTTTGCACTACATTGACATAACTCTTGCCATCCTGCAAAGCAAACTTGTTTTATACGTGTATTTCTCAGCCAGTGCTTACCTTAACAAAGGCCCACACCACTATACCGGATTTTGTCAGAAATTTGTCTTCCTTCCCTATCATAAGTGCTTCCTTCTGACAGCTAAAGAACCCAAACATCCCACTAAACTCCAAATACAGGTTTTAGCACCTCCTGTAGGCAACATTTCCTCGGATGCTGCTAATGATGCGATCAAGCCTGTTACAGTGAGCTGTTCCTTCTTGGCGGAGTCCCTGAAGAATGGGCAGCAGTACAAAAGCAACTGCATCCGCTTCTTTCCACCCCCTTGAAGTGAGAGAGGGGAAACAGCATCAGAATGCCATGTCCTGTGTGTCCCTGCATTGGCAGTGATTAGCTAAGGCAGAAACAGAGCCCTCGTACAAAACAAGATCAACTCTATGACTCATGTACTCATGGCAAGAGCCTTTTAGAAATTACATCACATATTTTCTCTTTTTCCTTGCCTACATCTATGATCAGTTTTAATAGATCCGAGATTTTTTTTTCCTCCAGTTTGAAAATACGACCTGAGGAGGTGGTGATTTTCTAGGTCAAATTTCTCTTCTCCCTATCCTATAGTTGTGGTATAGTATCTGCACATCACTGATAGATATATTGTACTGGTACAATATAACACACACCTCTGTGTGTGTGTATCTATCTATCTATCTATCTATCTATCTATCTATCTATCTATCTATCTATCTATCTATCTATCTATCTATCTATCTAATTGTTTATCAGTGTTCTTCAAAACTCTATTAAATTCCTCCTTTAGATATATCTGACCGCAGCGAAACAAATTACTGAACCTTCTGACATTTCTTTCCCTAAGCTTTCCTCCGGCTCTATTTTTTTTTCTGATGAAATCAATTATTTTTAAATGCTAGGCTGACTGAGAAAGTGCTCCTTAGTGGGGCTGCTGGAATAGTTGCACACTTTAAAGTAAGGTTGGTGCTTACTCCCTAATAAAAGGGCAAGATAAATCAATGTATGTTTATTGCAGCAAGACCAAAGCAGTTCCAACCCTCTTCTGCTTATTTGTACTCCATACCCCGCTTTTTCCCCATCCAAGCATTTCCAATGCACAATGCAACTGCTTGTGGAGCCAAGATGCAAACTGGATGATTGAAGCAATCACATTAGAAAAACTCAGGTTTATTTTATTTCTGGGTGGAATTAGTGGATTTTTATTTCTTTTTTTTTTTACCCCAGACTGTTTCAGCAGTCCTATTTACGGTGTGGCCATAAAAGCAACTCCACTGCTGCAAGCAAGGGGCTTGCAACGGATGACAATAAGCAGCTAGGAAGGGCATCATGGAAAGAGGAACTTCTTGAGCTGTTTTTGGTTTTTCCCACCACAGCCAATCCTCTAAGCACCCATCATTTCACTTGTTTTGTGCTAATGAGGAGAGTAGTAGGTAGGATTCTAGCAAATGCCTGTATCCCATAACAATCATCACAATAAGCTCCCATTCTTACATCCATATGTGTTTACCCATAACATTACCTCAGCGTAACTGACTGGGTCACCTAGAAGCCTGGTACCTTGTTAAATCAACTACATGACCAAGACAAGTTTTGCCTTTATTTAGGTTACTCCCTTCATGCCAGACCTGAACATGTGGGCTCCTTCACCTCTGTTTCCATCATCTACTCTTAGAACTGTCCAAGTCCAAATCTGACATGGATTTTATCTGCTTCGAGCAATCTCTCAGGCTTAGAGCTCAAATTCTTTGTGTCTGGTTTATTGGGTATTTCCTCTCGCTTTTTTGACAATCACCCTGCCAAATGCAATGTCAATAAAAGACTACTAAGATGAGTTAAGCTCTGGACCACTTATTAACATATATAAGAAATGCTAGGGGCAGCTTGGACCGATTTAACTACTTTGAAATTAGTTGACACCAATAACATTAAGTTGATGCAAAGCTTTGGCATGCATCTGTTTACCAAAATGCTGCTAGCAGTATAATTTATTTTCCTGTGTGAATGAACTTCATGGACAATCAGGATTTTACAGCACTATAATTGCATTCACACAGTACTGCTGCTTGGTTTTTATTATATTAATATTAAAACAAGAGCGATAAAATTCAGTATTTACAAGTTTGACACCCATTAAATTGCCATTTTTGCTCTTTTTTTCCCACATTTTTGTCCAACTTACTTTACAGTTGTGTAACTGTGTGGACTAAACCTGTATAATATTTAGCAATTTTTTTGTTCCTTTGACTTGATATGTACCTCCTTCTTGATCTGCATGAAGGACTACCAAATAACATCATGAAAACATGACCTACTTAACTAACAAGTGCTTTTTAAGGGAAATTGTTCTGCCTTACTTGCTAAACCTGTTTTTTTTTAGTTATTGCCCCAGTAATTATGCGTTTTGTATTGAGACCAGACAGTAGTTTTACCCTCAAAGTGCTCAGAGACATATTCTCCAGCTGGAATCTCCACTCCCATCACCTGCATCAGGTGCTGGTTAACCTTGGTGGGACTGGGTGATGCTCCTTCCCTTTTCTTGGCCGTGGTTGCTCTCTCCGCTGCCAGCTTGCCACCAAGCATCATCTCTATCTGGCAGCCACCTTTATAGCCTCCAGAAGCTCCCTGGCTCCATTTTCTCATTCCTGCTGGGCACCAAGGCATTGTCCCTGCTGACATGTTTGTAGTGGTTGTGCTGGTGTGTGGTTCTGCTGCTGGACACAATAGGGTGTTCATGTCCTTTGCTAATTAAGGTGTCTTTGCTTTTGCTTGGCAAGGGGTTGTGGTTAGTACAGTCCAAGGTGATCCACACATCACTTGTCATGGCTTTGCTCTACATCTAGAGGACTTCACAATATACACAGGAACATCAGTGCTGTTTGGCTTTACCTGCCAGTGAGCTCCCTAGTCATTTCTCTCCCTGCTCTTTCATTTGGCATATAATCATCCATAAACTTCCTAAAAAGTCTCCTCTTTAGAGGTTTCTGCAGCAGGAAGAAGTCTGTTGTCCCTCTTAAGCCCACAGAACTACTTCAGTACCAGAAAGCCATAGTAAAGTGTGTATCTTATCAAAGTGTATTTCTTTCCTGGTTCCTCATTTGATTTATCACCTTCCTGACAGGCTTCAGATAGAGTCACAGTATCACACGATGGCTGAAATTGGAAGGGACCTCTGGAGGTCACCTTGTCCAACCCCCTTGCTCAAGCAGGGCCAACCAGAGCTGGTTGGCAGGGCTGTGTCCAAATGGCTTTTGAATACTTCTGAAGATGGAGACTCCAGAACCTCTGTGGGTAACTCATGCAGTGCTTAGTCACCCTCACAGTAAAAAAGTATCTCCAGATAATCAGACAGAACCTCCTGTGTTTCAGGTCATGTCCCTTGCTGTCACTGGGCAAAACCGAGAAAGTCCCAACTCCCTTCTCTTTGCAGTCTCACTTCAGATATTCATATACATTGATGAGATCCTCCCCTGAGCCTTCTCTTCTCCAGGCTGAGCAGTCACAGCTTTTTCAATCTTTCCGCAAAAGAGAGATGATCCATTCCCTTCAATGTCTTTCAGCCCCTCACCGAACTCTCTCCACTGTTTCCATGGTTCTCTTGTACTGAGATCTCAGGCATTCTCTTCCAAATGATATAGAAGGCTTAGAAGTCACAGAATCATAGAATCACCAGGTTGGAAGCGACCCACCAGATCATTGAGTCCAACCATTCCCACCAATCTCTAAACCATGCCCTTTCTGCTATTTGTCAGAAGTCTTTGAGTGTATTAAAATTGTCTACATATTTTTTACTTTTGAAAAATGTTAAGGTCCATTTCAAAAGTTATTGGCACTCAGCATTCCAGTTTACTTATTAACATTATTTTCTAAAAAATTCCTATGTCCCTTCATGCTCTCAGCATCACCTTTTCCAGTAAAATTTTCATTTCCAATGGAGCCATTTGATCTTTGCTTTAAGATAATTTTTCATCTGTTGCGTATTTGGCTTTATTTCTTCTTGACCAGGTTTCACAGCTTCACATTCTGTGTTGGCAGTTTCTTGGCCAGTTTTCCTTTCCTGTTGACCAGATATAATCTCTGCCAGTATGGAAGCTAAGTCCTCTCTTGCTGGCCAACCAAGAATCAATCATGCTGAATCTTACCAATATAAATCTGCACTAAACACGAATGTAATTCTCTTGGGAATTATCACCCACCCTAACATAAACTTTGCCACATTTTATGAATGCTTACGAATATTAATTCCTCCAGCCCACTTACAGGCATGTTTGTAAATAGATGGCTATCAGGATAATTAAAATAGCAAGACAAGAGTATCAAACCAGCTTCAGTCTAACAGCTGTTAAGAACACTCTTTTTGCCTGTGTGTCTCAGGACAAGGCGCTGTTTGACTCCATACACATGTGGACCTACTTTCTGGCTATTCTAGTTTCACATCTATATTGCTGAATTGCTGTAGAGCCACAGGCAGGTTGAACCCCATTGTCCTCTGGACCATTCAGGCTTAGCACAAATGCACGATCTAGCGACAGTGCTTTCACTCAGCCAATTCTGTGTGCCCAAAAGTTCAGCTCAGCTTTTTCATCCTGAACAATGGGGAAGCAAGGGGGATAGCCTAATATTTTATCCTCTGTTTTGGCTACGAAGCCTTTGTCTACCGGCAGTTTGCAGCATTAAAGGCAAACCTCTTGCATGTAATAGCTATGAAAAAGGCTTCCTCTTGTAGACAAGGCAATGATGAGTTACAATTGGCATTTGCTCTTATCCTAATCTTTTTTTTAAATGAAGATGCCTTTTCTACTGTCTATATAAATCGTTCTGTTCCTTCTGCCTGTGGCTTCCCACACCACAGCACACTCTCCCGGTTGAGTACATGACAAAATTCAGAAAATGTGTTCTTCTGCTATCCTGTCTCCCAAGGATCATCTCCTCTCTTCCAGTCTTGCTTGTATTTTTTTCACTGCTCCTAGTCAAACAAGTTACTGAAATGTTTTTGTTTGTTTTTTGCTGTTTCCCTCCCTCGCCTTCAGTCGATGTTTGTAAAGCATTTAACACTACACCAGGCGGGTTAATTTACTGCACTGGTAAAACAGGCTATTTGGAGTGTCTTGCAACACTGACATGTTTTCAGCTTGAAAATCAGATGTCTCCATCCCAAAGGAAAGAATTCTTGCCAAAGCTTTGTTTATATTGATGCCAGGTGCAATCTGGCCCAACAGTGGTAATGACATATGAACACTAAACAGTTTGTAAAAAGCATGCTTCAAAATGAAATCTGAATCCTGTGTATAAGGACCCAGGTAAGAGTCTTACCAGGAATTTGCCTGGTGTAGGAAAGTATTTCTTTGTAGAAACATTAATTTGGCTTCTGGGCTCCCTTTAGTGTTATTAGTGGCTTCTGATTTCAGTTTTTTCATTGCAGATTGTTTTTCTTTTGCTTCTGGTAGAGCTTTTAAATCCACAGGTTTATCGCGTAGAAATATTTTAACAAAAATGACTGTAATTACTGTATTTAATACTTTACTTTGTATATGGCTCTTGCATGCATGATGAACAAAGGAAACCTTTCCTCTTTTTGCCTCTGTAAAAAGCGACCCTTATTTGGTGAAAATTGCAAATCCTGAGATGCAAAGCATACTGCAGCACCACTTGAAAGGAAATTGCCAGAACTGAATTGCATCTTCTTCTTCTTAGACAAATTCAAAATAGGCTTTCAACCCTTGAGGAGATTTTTTTTTTTTTTAGCTACACAGAGGGAAAAAATTGTTAAGCCTGCATAAGCATCCTGACCTTTAGATTAAGCAACTCCCTGCCCGTAATGTGAAAGCATCAGAAACCCTGGTAGGCTGCAACTTGCATATGCTGGTCTGAGCTCCATGGTGGTTGCATCCTCAGCACAGCTTTGCAAACTTGCAGTCAGATGAAAGAGTGGAAAACAACAGTGAGTTGAAAGACCAAGAGGGTTTCAAAATGTGCTCAGATTTTTTTTTCTGCAAACCTGTAATAAGTTGGCACTCCCACAAAATCAGCAGCTGTTTACGGGAAGATCTGGCCCTTAAAAATCAATGACATTACTGTAGTGATCAGATTCTTATCTTTTCCGAGGGGCAAAATCAAAATCAAACCCTTGTTGCTGCTGCTGAGTACTGCAGTAAGGTACTGCAGTAAGGAAGGTGCTCAGTGTGATCTACATATCACATAGGCATAGAGCAAATCATTTGTCCATAGAGTAAACCAAACAAAAGCTGAGAGAACAACAGCAATAAGAGGCTGTTTGACAAAAAACTATTCATGTGCGCAACCTATTACCTCACCGCATACCTAAAGAGTGACCCAGTGGCTTTGGGTTTTGTCTTGTGGAGAAATCACGAGGAAATTTTCAGGATGCCTTTCCCATTTGTTTCAAGTAGATTCATGAGATCAATATACCTTTAAAACAAGAGATAAATCACTTAATACATTAGCTCAGACTTCAGAAATCAGGATTCTTGAATCAGTGCCTCAGCAGAAAAGGAAAGACTCGGATTTGCAGATGGCAAGTTGCTTGCTGCAATCTGAAAGGGTCTATACTATAATGGCAAAAAATATGACTATATACACTATCTTCCTCTGCCCATCTGCCACTGTTATAGTCTAGTGTGGGGGTGATTTGATTTAAATTTGGACTGTTTGTAGGCTGATTTCTCATTTCTGCAGTCATTAGGTTTGTCACAAAAAGAGTAAATAGATTTATTTTTTTAAAAAAAACCCAAACCCACAACTGCTGCCTTGGTACTGTGTGACTTAAATAGTGAAATCACTGCAATAGCCTCCCCCTGAAGATATCTACATACATCTGCTGTTGGTCTGCATGGTACTTCATCCGGTGACTGTGTATTTACAACCATACATGGAGGGTCTGAGAATCTTTATGATGCTTGTCAGTATTTTCAGAAACGGAAGATGCAGAATAATGGTAATGACCAGACAGACCGAGAATAAAAGAAGAGAAATACATTAATAATAGAAAATGAGTAACACAAGTGGATATTTAATTTATTAATTTTTAAAGGTCATAAGAAGAGTCATCTTCTTTTACTCACTTATTATTCACCTTCATCTAGGGAAATCATACATGAGCTTTCCATGGTTTCCCCCCCACTCATTTTGCCAGAATAAATGTCAGTGGACAGAGGAATGCATTCATCAAGACACAAGAGACACTGAAAAGCAGTCAGGAACCATGACTGCAAACATCAGATCATTCATCTTTCCCCTTCCTCAAAACTTGCCAAGAACAAGACATATAGATGGAATTTTAAATTATTCTTATTTTTCCTTTTCCAGAGGGACTGGATTTGCCTAGAAGCAGCTTTGTGATGAGATGCTGAGGGGCATGGTTTAGTGCTTGATAGGAATGGTTGGACTCAATGATCCAGTGCGTCTCTTCCAACCTGGTGACTCTATGATTCTATGATTCTGCCATCAGACCCTCATCCTTGCAGGGACCACTTGGTGAGCCTGCCCCCTGCAGTGACAGTCCTCATGGACAAATCCTCCTGACCCAGACTAGTCCCCTGTGCTATTCTCATGCCTTTGGGCTCCAAGGAGCACTGATGCACAAAGGAGTTGTCCCCACCACTCTGCATAGTCACCCCCTGAGAAGGCAAGTGGGTGGCTGCAGGGAACGGGAACAGCTGGCCAAAGCTGCCAGTTCTGCCAGGTTAATGGCATAGGAATTGCAGCAAATAATGGGAATTTGCTCCTTAACATGTAACATTTCAAAAATTGCCTGTGATGTTACAGGATTGATACAGTGCTTTCAGGGGTTGTAGGTCATTAGCTCAGGGGCTGTGAAAAATTAGCATCCAAAGGCAGACTTTTAAAAGGTTCACTTCAAAAAGCTTATTCTGTGAAAGTGACAAAATATCCAACTAAAATTATTAAAGAACGTTGATTCCCCTCTCTTTTGCCCTGCAGGAATGTCAGTGCTCAAGCTGGAAATTCAGGTCCATCAAGAGAGTAAGAGTTTGGATCTGTGTCTTGCACAAGCTGGAAGAAAATGAGGCAGCTGCCAATAAGGTTTCATCCTGCTTTGAGTCCCATGGCAACTCCACTAGTGAAGGAGGAAGATGAGCTTCACTGATTGCTTGGCAGCAACTTATAAGGTGTACACCTGGATATAAGTCATCTTCCTAGCCTAAATAATAGCGCTCCTTATATATTTTTGATTCTTTTCTTCTTTTTTCTTTCAAATTTCAAAGGAACTTTGATTTTGACATGGCTAGCATTCAATATTTGCCCTCCATAGAGATATTACTGGTATAATACAGCATACATGTTATTCTACAGTCAATGAAAACAGCATTAAAGAGCACTGAAAAGCATTTTTCGCTATGGATCTGAAAATACATAAACATGAATGTATTTCTGTAACAGAAGAAGATGAATAGGCAAGAGATATTTTGTTATGTGGTTCTGAAAATAAGATCTTTGCCTAAAGCTTATGTAAAAAAAATTAATGAGTTTTGAACTATGTAAGATTTAAACTATCTTTAATCTGTCACTTATTGTATCAAGTTGGTACAGACTGCAGCAATTCTGATAAGGAGGCTTTTTACACTCACTTCTTCTACTACTAGTAACCCAAGACATGGAGGGGGAATGAAGAACAAGGGTCATATTTATAATCCAGAATGCTGAAAAATGTATCTCTTTAAGTTTTCAGCTGAACTGAGATATTTATCTTAACAAGATCTAATTAGACCTAATTTCCATAGCATATCAATTATTTTCCTCATTAGAGTAGCTAATGCCATGTTCAGATATCATGGCAATCAAGCTTGCGATTTCTGGAAAAACTGGTTAGAAGGCTTAGTATTAAGAGTGTCTCCAACTGTGAAATTTATCCTTCTGAGCAATGCCTCCCAGTTTACTCACTTTGTTCCAGGATTCTCCACAGCATATGGCCACTGGAAACCATTAAATAACAAGAAGTAAGACAAAGTCAGCGATGAGTCAAAAATAGCTGCACTAGTGAATCGCCTTTCAAAATTCTGTCTCTAACAAGAAAAATAATGAAGAATAAGACATGCAATTAGAAGAAATTAAGGTCAATTTTCAAGCCGGGTTGCCTACATGGTGGTTACAAAATCCATGTTAGGCATCTCAAATAAAAGCAGTCTGACTGAGCACCTGCAGCTCTTGGCAACGTACTTGCGAATATAAGGCAGCCAGGCAATTCTTGTACACAAAGTCTCTACCTCTCAGTTTCATTTTCCTCGTTACCTAAAAGTCCTAAAACTCCAGGTCCTAATAGCTAGGTTTGCTGTGTTTCTTTCTCCTCCTGAGGAAGATTTCCAGTGTTTCCAGCGCGTGGCCATATGTGTGCTCTATACTTGTTGGACAAGTCCCATTTGCTCAGCAGGAGAGTGAAGGCACTTATTTTAGTACAGGAGCTTGTCATAATATATTTGGATTCTTTACATCCAGCCTGAGTCATCTAGAAGTTAAGTGTTTGCTCTAAGGTTTTTTGTTCTGGAGGTTTTTTACAGTCAATAGGGAGAGGTCAGTATATGTGGAAGGAAATTTATCTTCTAGACTAGCTGCCTAAAGCTTAGAGATGGTTTGTTCTTTGGAGGCACTCTGCTCCCTCAGCTGAACACTCTAGAGGCCTTGACAGCTAGTTGAGAGCACTTTTTTCCTAGAGAGCTACAACATGCAAGAAAAACTGAGTGTTTTTGTGGCTGGTGACTGCTAGCCCAGGTGAGACACACAGCATTTTGCTAATATGAAAGGTCTAACTACAGACTTTGCTGCTGTAAGAATACCAGTGGGTGTTCAAGATGAGCTCCACGTATGGTTACACTCACACGCTACAAGGCTGAGAGCAGCTTTTGTCCACAGCTACACCTTAACCAAACGTATTTATTTCCTCTCTATTAAAATACACCCAGTGCTCTGAGTGGGTGCGTCTCAAATGAACGTCTCAAATACGAAACATGCAAGTTTCTGAATAAAGTAAATGCTTTATTTGATGCATTTTGAAACTTTGCAGTTATTATTATTATTTGGTTACTTTTGTATCCAACTCCCTTCATTTGCAAGTAAAAAAAATGCTTCATCTTGCCATCCAGGCAGTATATTAAAACAAAATATCACAGGAAATAAACAACTGTGCTCTTCTGGCCTTCATTGTGTTATGAACAATAAAAAGTTATCTAGAGCCTACAGACTGTAAGCACTGTGTCTGTCTCTTTATACTTAAGCATATCTATGGATTTAATGGGCATATTCAGGTATAAAACAGATCGGAATCTGGCTATATAACTCCTAATTGATTTAAAATTATATGGATGGTAACGGTGCCAGAAAACAATTTAGTTTGCTCTCTTTCATACTGAGCTGAAGTTGTTTGGTTTTCTTAAAAGAAATAAAACTGATAATTGTCACTACAGTAAGTAAATATGTCTGAGTACACGCAGAAAGCAGATCTATTGGGTAAGAAGGTTACAGAATCTCATTTTGTGGTCCATCTGCTCCCTCTTTGCTTCCCAAGCCAACAGACACTAATCTGGGATGAAGAAACTGACAGGACATGGGGGAGGAGTAGACCGTCACAATTCCAACTAGTTTCAGCTTTTATATATATATATATATATATATACATTTAAATACATACACACTCAAGCCATTGTGATATAATTGAATGAAAATAATGCAGTGGAGTCGGGAGGACAATTCAAATAATTCTGTGTTACAGCAGCGTTTTACTGTTCAAGACTTTCTTGTAATTTCAGTGCAATTTATATATTTTACCTCTAAGCCTCAAATGCTCAAAATTAATGTTCAAGGGTAAAAAGGTGCATTGCTGGGGAAGATTGTTAAGCAGATAATAAGCTGAAACAAACAGTAAAATAAACAGATCAAGTTTAAGAAAATTGTCCAGGGTCCTCCTGTTGGAATTTTATTTTTTTTGTTCTAATTTGCATTTGCGCTAACGGCCTTGAAGAAAATGTGAACTCACCTCAACAAAAATATTCTAGCAAATCTAATATGAAAAAAGAATTAAAAGCAGTTCAAGAGGATGAGAACTAAACACAGAAAAGCTAAAGATAAAAATGAAATTCAAAGCCATGGGCCATCAGTGAGAAAGACAAAGCAGAAGTGGCAGCGTGGCCAAGGAGAGCAAATGAGAAAGGGATGTGCTCTGTGACAGTACAGTAGTGAGAAAAATCAGCCAATGGAGCTGATTTGTGTCACCTCTGTGCAACTCGGCAACAGCAGTACTGGCAGTCTTTAGTTATTTTTAATTAAGGGCATTTAGTCACCAGAAAGACCATAATAAATAGAAATATGTTTGTATAGAAGTAAGAAGGAACAAAGTAAAACAGAGAGATGAAGAGATAAAAATGCATTCTTTGGCTTAACTGTGATAAAGACACAAGGCACATACAAATAATTTAAGCATGTTAACACTACTAAAAGTGGTTAAGTTGTTGAATGCAGTAAAAGAGAAGTAACACTAGCATTTGGGATAAAAGTCATGAGGAAGTTACACAAAATAAAGCCATTGTCAGTAGGGAAATGTGTCTCATAGTTAAAGCACATAATCCAAGATTTTAAAATAACTTTGACCTCATAAGGTGAAACACTGACAGAGTGTAATGTCCTTCTGCCACGTGAAGGCCGTTCATAGTTTCTGGAAGGGTAACTTTAGCCCAGATTGGAGGATGTGGATGTGCATAAAAATTACTGGACTTCCCTCAGGTAACTGTGGACTTTTCATGTGTCCATTCTCATCCCCTTTTTACACCCATTGCTCAAGCTGTGGTTCCTGGTTGTGCTTTGTAAGTGGTTGTTCTCCTGTACATGCAGGTTCTGTGAAGATTCATGAGGAAGCCTTCATAACTTTGACATTTTGTTGCTCACTGCAAAACACCTGAACTGACTCAACCGCTCCCAGAACACCACAGCTGAAGTCAGCCACACCAAACAGCAGCACAGTGCTGCCAATCACCAGTGTTGGGGCTGAGCTGGTGGCCCCATAAGAACAAGATGGAGACTGTGTGCTGACAGTAGCATTCCCAGGGAACACCAGCATTTGGTCAGGGCACTGAAAGCACTTGGGTTGTGAAGGCAGCAGCCATGCAGAGGCAACTATTGGGAGCTCAGGGCATCACCACGCACATGCTATGTGGTTGCTTTAGAACTCCAAAGGAGTAGACAGTCAAAGCAAAGCTCTAAGCTAAGCCTATGAAGTGGTCAAGGGTGATGACAGAAATTCAAGTTCAGCACTACAGTGAGCTTGCCAGCATCCAGATGACAACACAGACACAACTGCAAATGCAACAAGTGCTTCCCTGGAGAAGCGCTCATCCTTTGACTCCAAACAACTCATTTCTTTCCAGAAAAGGTTAAGGACCACACTAGAGGTGGAGAAGAGATGACTGGAGGGAATCTCCCAAGATGCTCTGATGTCAGCCTGACTTCCACATCCCTTCATGTTGATCAGTGTTTGGAGGCCCTTTGTTTCACAGTTTTTCCTGGGCATGTAGAGAAGTATTGAGCAGAAAGGTAACTTTTGGCAGGGCCATGGTCTCAGATGTACACACACACCTACACAGCTGTCTCAATCTTGCAGACTCCCAAAGAGACCTGGCTGTGGCACAGGGTCTAAAGTTTCCTTGCTAAACTCTGGCTCCTTGGTGCGCCTTTCTCTCTTTGTGTTTGTGCTACCTCCATGTCATGAATCACATGGCATTGTTTTTGTGAGAGCCAAGAATGTGATACAGCAAAGCCCAAACATAATTACAGATTATCCTTTGAACTTCAACTAATGCATCAGAATTTGTAAAAATCAAATCAGAACTTGGGATTCCCAGCACAGCAAGCTTTTCCAGAGAAACCTGCTCAGGTCTCTGCTTTTATGGTTTCATGTGCTATAGGCACAGTATGCAATAAAAGAATGTTATGCTTGGCACAAGTGAAGATGCACGTGCATCAGCCTAGAAGATCATGGATCCAAGTCATACCCTCTGATTTGTGTGGTACCTTCAAACGATCAGAGCAATCACCAGAATGTATAAGCTCCCTTTCCTCACCTTCTTGTACTTTGGAAGCTGGTCTCAATCCACCCATCTTCCACTGAAGCTGTTTAAAATTTTCTGCTCCCAGGAGTATGAAGAAAGAAACTTCTCCTTTCTACCTACTCTGGATCAGGGGTCTCTGGAACAAGAGGCAGTGTTGTTGTACTTAATAGTCCTTGATTGGATTCTTTCATGAATATGCTCTGTTACTTTTTGGACTGATGTTCATTTCTACACTACCAAGAAGGAAAAGAGCCCATCTACGCATTGCGTGAAACAGAGCTGCTTTACGATTTGCTTGGAACGTGCCACTTGGTAATTTTTCTTGTTTGAAATATCTTGGCATCTGCAGCCAAAGCCAGACAACTCAAGGACACAGCTGGTCCTACAGGCTCTAGAGAAAGCCTGGGAACAAAACCAGGGCTGCAGTGGTGAGAGAAGATTCAACAGAGTGACTGTGCAAAATCAGACTTGGCAGAAAAAGTCACCATAAGTGTGGAGCGCAGCCAGGGTTCAGTAGGTGCCTCAGTGGAAAACATAAGGGCCTTTGTCCAGGACATAATTTCAGAGGTTAGCTAATGAATAATACAAGAACAACACTTTATCCTTCTCAAAATCCCATGTCCAGCCTTAAGATCCCACCTCTTGATGCAGCTGGAAAACCCAATGAAAGTAAACACTGCTTTGCCAATCCACGTGTGCGTCACTTGTGGGTCGAGAAGGCTGAGAGCTTTACTGGTTTTTGCTTTGCAGCCAGGAATGTTTGGTAGTGCAGCAGATAAAGTTAGGTAATCATCAGTTTACAGGTACCCATGGTAATGTTTTTGTTTGCCCTTGGAAAGGAGGTTCATGAACTATCAACATGGTCTTTCTCATCTTGGAGCTCTTGCCCCACGTCTGAGCCCTCACTGTGCTGCTGCTGGACCTCGTGTCCTTGCCCCTCCTGCAGGATAGGCACTAGAGTGCTCTGTAAGCCCAGCTCCATCTGAAGGTACTCCCTATCATAGAATCATAGAATCACCAGGTTGGAAAAGACCCACCGGGTCATCGAGTCCAACCATTCCCATCAAACACTAAACTATACCCCTCAGCACCTTGTCCACCTGTCCCTTAAACACCTCCAGAGAAGGTGACTCAACCACCTCCCTGGGCAGCCTGTGCCAGTGCCCAATGACCCTTTCCAAGAAAACATTTTTTCCTTATGTCCAGTCTAAACCTCCCGCAGTGGAGCTTGAGACCGTTCCCTCTTGTCCTGTTCCCCACCCCCCATATATGGTATGGGTGTCACAGAAGTAGGTACTTAAAGCTGGGGACTCTGAGAACAGTCTCACTACTACTTTAGGGTCTGTGCTGCCCCTCAGCACGTGCACCTGCAACTGTGAGCTGCTGAAAAGCAAACGGCATTTTGAAAGAGGCAGAGAGTTTAGCTGGCAGGTTATCTGGTATGGTGGCCAGTGTTCGACACAGCAAGGGGTGGGCAAGCCCCATGCAATAGAACAGGGGATGCTGTGCACCAGACGTGTGACCCATGCTGTCCAAAACACTATCCCATGTGCCCTGCCATGCTCAGCAGGGCTCATCCAGAGCCACATCCATTGACTCAGTAGAGTGTTAGATCCTGCAGTTCTGGGCTGGGACTGATTGGCTTGGGAAGGAGTTGACTGCAGAGTGGTGAGACTTAACAGGTAGCACACAGATGGAAAAGAATTAAACTTCTGTCATTTGCTGCTTTCAGATTCACTGCAAATTCCTTTCTGGGGAAGGAAAAAAAAATCATGTCTTGTGCTAGACCAAAGATTTCTGTTTGGAAGATCATTAAATATTGACTTAAAGACTATATAAAACCAGAAGCTGTGGAAAACTTCGAATTCTAGTTCTCTGCACACCCATCCGGGGACTCACATTTGATAGAGCTGACCACTGGAATCAGGTGATTTCTCTTTACTCATGGCTCTTCTTTCTCATTTACCTTCACAGAGCCACAAACTACCACATAACTTGGTTCAAATCCAGGTATCTGTCCTAAAAACAGGACACATGACTTCTAATATATAGGCAAATCAAAGCATTAGAAGGATTTACTTCTCATGGCAAACTACTAGATGCAGTAACTTCTCAGGAAGGAAGCAATGCCAGACAAAACAACTTAGGTTGGTAAATTGAAGGACCGAAGTAATTCAGCCTGATTGGGCAGGCCTAGAAGGAACTGCTGCCAAGAATACACATAAAAGAAACTACTTGTTGAAAAATACTCCCTGGATGCAGTTATAAACAGAAGTAACATGAAAATATGAATGTTCAGATTAATGCATTAAAAGCAATGACAATTTTGATTGGTTCATATAAAACACAATTTTTTTTCTACAGTTAGATCAAAATATGCATTTTTTAAAGGAGAACCTGAATAATCCCACATGTGTTAGGTCTTTAGCAGCAGTCTAATTTAAGAGATTTAAATGGAGCTTTACACAAATGTTGGAGAAGAATTGGACTCCCTAGGTTCCAGCCCCCATGGGGGCAGGTGCTGTCCTCTGCCCAGCACTAGACTCGCATCCTTCCTACCAAAATAATGTTTGCTTACCAATGGCACTTTCTCCAAAAAGTGTAAATAGGCCCTCGTTTAAGCTCATCACAGATTCAGCTTTATTCTTTTATCTTCAGTAATTCGGAGATTTTTTTCCCCCACAGATAGTTTCTATGTTCTACTCACTGCTATTCGCTAGAGAAAGTCTCTTGGGCTTTTTGCCCTTTGTATTTCCTCTCTTCTTTCATGTGGAGAAGACTGCCAACGTGGGATTTGCAAACTGCTGCCAATATGGGATTTGTGCTGCTGCGGCTGCCAATCTTTAATTTAGCATATGTATAAAGCTAATTTTTGGACACGATGCTAGTGCCTGGCATCTCTGCAGGAGTCAGCTAGGTTGTAATGTTTGTATTGTACTGCACTATAAAAAACAATAAAAAGAAAATATAAAGGAAAAAGCCTTTTATCTCTAGCTTTATAGCTGCAGATATGGTCTAAATACTTGTATTCTCCCTCTGCATCTAAAATTTGCTTCCTCCTTTCTGTGCTGTAGCCCTTTCTTTTAGACTTGCAGTTTGTGTTGCCTGCAGTAGGAGCCAATGATAGGCTTCTGCTCCCTACTGAGCATATCTTCATATTAAAATGTATAAATGCAACTCTTTAGTGAAAAAAAAAAAGACTAGTTTCCCTTTAATTATACTTAAGCTACGCAGCCACATGCGCGAAGTAATACTTTCTCCTTTTTTGAAATATTTTAATATGAAGAGCCGCAGGAAAAAAAAAAATCTAATCATTCAGGAAACATCTTTCTTACAGAAAACATAAGCTTGACTACCCTTCTTTGGCAAGGACATCTGCTGTTCATGAGGAGGTTCCTGCAGCGAATCCTGTGAAATACAGCAGTGCCATTCTGGCCCCTGCCCGGGAGTGGGAGCAAGCTGAACTCTAGCTCTGGGAGCCCTGCGTGTGGAGGACCCCGTGCAGCCCTGGGGCATTTCTCAGCTGTGCCCTGTGAGTGGGCAAAGGTGAAAGTTGCTGGGGAAGCCACAGGGTGGGCAGAGGGGAGCAGCTTCGTGCTGCTCCGTGACGGTGCCTGCAGCAGGACAAAGGCTGTAACAGGGCGGTGTGGCTCCCAGTGGTTCCAGATGGATTTGTAGATGGATTCATAGGAAGAAATGGATTTATAGAAGAGCCTCGAGTGACAGCTCACTGCGCTTCCTTACAGAGGGGGTTTACTAAACCTTTACCTAAATCTATTCCAGTCCTTGTATTTGAGGCATCAATGTTCACCAGAAGAAATGCAGGCATGAAGGAAACTCTAGATGATGGTCTGGAGCTTGGAAGAGTGTGGCAAACCAAGCCAGTGACAACCCAAGCTAGTGACTTAAAGCAGGGCCTACTGAAGGCATCCAGTTTGAGCATCTTTCCCCAAAGCCAAGGGAAAAAAATGTTCAGACAAATGCAGAGAAATACAAGAGGGCTGCACATTTCTTTATTCAAATATTCATTTTTCCCCAGGGCTGCAGAATTTCTTTTGACAGTTTTTTTTTTTTATTAACAAATATTGTTGTAATTTATGTTCCATGATAGGCATTAGATGAAGGAAAATGGCATTGCACTGCCCTGGCATCACTTTTTCATTTTAATTACTGTGATTTAAATCACCCCATCTACAAAAGTCCACAATATAGCGTTGACTACCCAGTAATAGAGGGTAGTTTTTCCGCACGGCTAGACTGGTATTTTCTAAGAAGGAGATCTGCTAGCTTGCCTACTTTCACAGCGGCAGTGCCATGTGCCGTAATGAGACAGGATTATTGTTGAAACTGCTCTTGAAGGTCTCTCTCCCCAGGCAGCTGAAGAATGACTGAGTCATGCAGGTGATGCATTCGCTGTAATGAGGCAGACAAAACCCCGAAACCCACATCTAGGCTACTGCTCTGTGCAGAACAGTCCCCTGAGTACCTGTGCTTCTGGCAGGGTGGGGAGGGGTGGGCATGAGGGAGTGAGAACAAAACCACTGATGGTGGGGAAAGTCAAATAGATAATATTTATTAAAAAAAAAGATGGGGTCTAACGCTAACACACTCTGCACAGCCACACAGAAATCCCAGAGTTTGATTTCTAATTGTGGCCTCTTGTTCCCCTGGCTGGCAGGGAGCGAGTGCAGGGTGGAAGGAGGTGCTGTGCATCACTCAGTGGCAGCCCCTCCGGCTGCCTAATGAAAGGGGCTGACAGGCTCTTACGGGAGAACCATCCAGCCTGCCTTGACTGCAAGGATGATGGCCTTGGCACAGAGCATCACGCCACAGGAGGGGACTTTTTCTCGGCTTTATAAACTCCATCCTTGAGGCCCTGTGTCACTGCCAACTTCTGCCCAACGCAGGACTGTCTAGGACTCCCTCTGGGGCTCATCTGCCGGTTGGAGAGGCTGTTATTGAGAAACAGAGAGGATTCACTCTTGCAGAGTGTGTCGAGCCTGGACCACCCTTGCTGAGCTTCCTGCACCTGCTGACTGGGAGACTGAGCATTTGAGGCTGGGAATGGTCTCGAGAATAGTACCATTGATAGGAAGCAGAAGCACAAAACAATTATTTATCTTGTGCTAGCAGTTCACCAGGGAGGTATCGTGCAGGGCCCTCTGTAAGTTAGAAATCGGCTCTATTCCCAAAGCATCAGTCCAACAGAAAACCCTACTGACAGACACCCCAGAAATACAGAAAGGATTAGAACTGTGAATGCCAGAACGCTGCCACCAATGTTGTGCTTACATTAGCAGCCATGCTCCAAGCCCCCGACGCTCTCCCATTGTGGGGAAACGTTGCTATCTTTTCAGTGTCAAGAGCAATCAGACAAATGTGGGAGAGACTCTATCTTATAGACCTCCGGCAACTTTAGAATTACAACGCAAACATTAATTTCCAATCTGTAATAGAAAAGGAGGAAGGATTTCTGCACCTTTGCTTTGCAAGCTCCTCTCCTCGGCACTGGTGCATCAGCACTGGTGACTGTACCAAGAAGCACTTCCTGACAACTAAGATTTCATTTCCACCATGGGTACCTGCTGTGGTTTCGATCAGTCATTTCATAGCACACAGGACTGCTCTCTGCTATGAGCCAGCGGTATCTCAAGCTACTGGAGAAGCAAAGCAAGCAGTTAAGGACATTTTAAGCATGCCTACCAGGATAAAAACTACCATACGTTTTGTTTCTCCTGTCCTTACCCTTCTGGTTAAATTCCATGCTTCATTAGGTTTGCCTAACACAGGCAGAGCCCAGGCACTCCATGTTCCCTAACAAGGTGTCACACAAGCTCACGCAAGCACTGTTCTGCCCCAAAACAAAGATATTATCCCTGGGCTGAAAGCACAGGCCAGTGTCCATGTCCGATCAACCACTGGCAACTCTGCTAAATCTGCCAGAAAAGGGTCTGCCACCAAGTATAACTGCTGTCAGGGAGTTCAAATCTTTGACAGTGCCAACCAGGACTAGATCTGAACCGAGGGACACATACTGAAGCTGCATGATGCATCATGAAACCGATTCAGAAGCCTACCCAAACACCAGGCCACCCAAAACAACAACAAAGAGCTTTTCAGGAGGCCTTGGTATGACCTCATCATTGACCTGCTGATTCACCATTCAGCTGGGCAAAAGATTCATGTGACACAAGCCTTTCCCAATGATGTTAGAAGGGTACCAAATAAAATGGAGTTACTGGTGTGAAATATGAAATTATGCTCTTACATTTCATCTGTCAATTATTTCACATCAGCAGTCAGGGGAAAGAGATGTAATGAACAGCTCCTCATTCAAAACAATCACCCACTAAACCCAACTCCCTCACTAAATATATTCAGGGGAAGATCCGCAACGGCTGGATTTGCTCATGATGCGAATCGAGCTCACTGGTCTGTTTTCTATGAGGGGCCACAGCAGCCCAGCTGTACCTCACACTTCTGAGGGTCTGGGCAGCTGCCCACTCTCAACCCATGCCACTTGACTGTACAACAGCTCATCCAAAGACAACCCTGGTTAGAAGCCATAACATCACTTACTTGATATCCTGGGCATCTACCTCTCCTGGTGTACCAGTGCTCAAGAAAAACTGCCTGTGCAGGACAAGAAAATAGCCAGCACAGAAGGTAATCACAGCACCATAATTACGTCCAAGGTAGATCCCAATCAACACTGAAAGTGAGGGCACACTGATCGTGAATGATACAACTTCATTTAAAAAATTACTGATGTTCCTAAAACAAATCCAGATTTAAGAGGCAGGTGCATGCCTCCAATTTTTCTTCATGTCCCTATTTTCTTCAAGTCTTAGCTCTTTACAACCTTAGCCATCCTAACCATGTCTGACTTTAGGATTACTAAAACCTTAGTGCTGCTGACTGCACCTCAGTGTAAGAAACACCTTAGAAATTGCACAGATGAGATAATTATCACTACAGACTGCTATTTAAAAATGTGTTATTATGACTAATGGAGGGAAAAAAAGGATATTTTATATTTCTCAAAATATGACGCACACATCTATATACAATTAAATGCTGTTTTTTTACGAACAGTCTTTCTCCAATATCATTATTAGGAATGGATGCTATTTGGCCAATGGAGCACTGCTTGAGCACAGGCAGTCACACAAGAACGATGTTTCCCATCTAATCGCACAAACATGCCAACAAACCGCAGCACCTCGGTGGTCTGGTTCCTCACTGATATTTCAGTTGTTTGGCTGCTGTAGCCACAGCCACAGAGAATTTTGAATTAAACACTAGTGCTCGATGATGCTGACGCTCGCAGTCAAGCATATCTTGATGAAATTAGAGATGCAGAAAATATTTTCTGACAGAGTGCATGAGCAAAACAGCCAGAAGTGCAGCCAGTTCTGTGCAAACGGCTCGTGCAGAGAGAGACCAGGGAGATGTCGAAAATTGGACTCCCTGATTTTGGCAGGAAGAGGCGAATTTTATCAGCAATCTATGCTGCAAACATAACTTTCCAACTATTAACAGTCTGTAGTTGCCAAAAGAAAATCACCATTTCTAATTGCTTCTCAGCTCTTACATTTTAAAATGGAAAAAAGGGGGGAAGGCAAACAAACTTACATCTCCATTATGTAAATTTTTAGATAAGTAGTGAATATAGTGACATTTCAGTTAAACAAAAAAATTCACAAGCATAAACCCAGTACCTGTAATTCCACAATTTTCCACACTCATATTAAAAATGTGCAGGAAAATTTTGTAAAGTATATAGGAATTGGTAAAAATAAGACTGGTTGTTCTTACTGTTGCTATTTATTACATAGCGTGCTGAGTCTTAACAGTATAGAGACACTTCATTTCCTTGAAGAAACACGTCGTGTTCTGATTTTCCTTTGAATTTAACAGAATGCAAATTTTAATTTAATAGTGGAAGAGACAGCAAGATCACTTCCAGCCTGTAAAGCACCAAACCCAACCTGTTTTGTTGTATTTCTTCCTGGCCCAGAAGGAAAATACAGCCTTTCTGGGAGTACAACCGTGATCACTGGGCAGAGGAAATTGCTCTGAAACAATACTTTTAGTATCTCTGACTTAAAGGTTTGGATGGGCTAAATGAGCCTTTTAAAGTGGTGTGTCTGAACTCCATTGAAAACACCCTCAGCTTTTGAGAAGGTCCCCAAAGGTTCACTAAGACACAGCATGTAGAAATTAGTAGCTAGCTCCTTCGCAGAAAAAGGCTGGCAAGCTTGACGGGGAAATACCCTTTAGTCATAGCAAGGACAGCAACTCTTGGGGAAGAGCCCAGATGCTCTTGGCTCCCATGGTCAGTCAGAAACACACTGCTTGTCACTAAAACCAAACCAGCTGTTCTCAACCACAAGACTATATATCTATTAACTGCAAAAGTATCTTTATCCAGCGCAATGATCATGCTAGCTAAGATGACCACACATGTAAGATTTCCAGTTGTATTAGGAAGCTTTGATTAGTTGCTCCATGAGGCGAGTGGTGACACTTCCTAACCTGACTTGCCAGAACACGGCTAGCATGTGTACTAGCTTGCAGGGGACGGGGCCTTGAAAATGAAATACGAATTCTTCTACATGTCCTTACTGATGCCATAGATATCAGAGAGAAGATAATGGAGAGCTGAGCAGTGCCAGATGTGCAATGGTTTGAAACTCATCAACTCTATCAACTCCAACCCTGTCACATTGTCTGCAGGACAGACACACTCCAGGGGCATAACAACACAGCTTTTGGGTTGGAGCTGCATTAAGCACTGCAGTCATGTGTGGAACAATTGTGAAATGGGACACCTGAGGGACATGGTTTAGTGTTTGATAGGAATGGTTGGACTCAATGATCTGGTGGGTCTCTTCCAATCTGGTGATTCTATGATTCTATGATTCATGCTGATGACAAAACTAAAGGAACAACACTGTGTAGGGACATAAGGCAGAAGGGAAGGACTCAACTACAAGCTCCCTGGACTACAAAGTGCCAGTTGGAACACATACCTGTAGATGGAAAAGCTCTCTCAGCAGTCTCTGGCTCCCCAGAGACCCTTTGGGACCCTGGAGGCTGCCTGCAGCAATGCACCATGGTAGCCATGGGTTACAAAACACTCCCAAAACAGCAGGGAAACATAGTTCAGGTGAAAAAGATGAGTGAGAAGTGCCCCATTCTCATATGAGAAGCAGTAGGCTGTAGCCCCCAGGTAGGACCCAACCACAAGGGCAGACCTGACATTCCTTTGACTGGGAACACTCAGGTCTAGCTTGGTTCCTGCGTGCACCAAGAGTCCTCAAAGAGTGTGCAGAGGCAAAGGGGGGCAATGAAACCCAACCTTTCTTTCTTCCTTCTGTGAGATGGCAGAGCGCCTCCTGCACGTGCATTTTGAAGCCAGCCCCTGGGAGACGCAGCAACCATGACAGCCCTTGCGCAATGTGCCCTGCTGGGTGCCTGCTGGGCCAGCGTGGCTCTGCACCCACCCCTACTGCTAGCCCTCTTGCAGTGCAACAATTTACTGTTGAATAAATTAGCAATAACTGGAAATCCACTTCACTGGACCTTACGCAGCATGACTAATGTGACTCACTTTTCAGCTCTGTTCCTTTTGTGCAACCACTCAGCAAAGAGGGTGACTTAGAAAAGAGAAGAACCAGTAAACTTTATGCTGTGGAAAAAGAAATGACAGTCTCTAAAGAGTGATATAAAGGTTTAATGGGTGCTTTGGATGCACAAGTACTTTAAGAGTACTGTGGGGCACAGTGCTTCCACTGATGGATTTTTAGCCTTGCATCCTTGTCTTTAACTTTTAGGTGGTGCACGTTAATTTTGGTGACATAGGGAAAAGGTTCAGAAATGTTCATTGCTGCAACAAAAGGAATACAAATCTGCAGAATACAAAGAATTTTGAAAAAAAAACCCAACCAAGAGACTTGTGCCATTTGCCACAAACATTGCAGAGGTTGGGTGGGCTGAAAGTCATCTGAATCTCAGCCTTTGTCTTCATCTAGATCTCCTACAAGAATATGGTTAAGCCATTTAAACCTCTCCTTCATGGAAAGAAAATCACATTAAGGAATAGTTATAATGGCAAACACTTATAGTAAAATTGCATCATGAAAAGCTAACAGTCTGGAAGTACAATTTTTAATAAGTAAGAATGTAAATATTGTTAATTCTGGAGTGTCACATACATCAGTTTTATTTCATGACACTATTCAAGCCTATTTGTCAGGCCATTTATCTCCAAATAATAAATAAAAGAGGAATATTCAGCATATAAATGACTGTATAAGCTCTGTAATATAGCACAGCTATAATACTCAAACAATTTGGCAAACTCCGAGTATTCACACTAACTTGCAACCTGGTATATGAAGTAAGTGTCATGAACTACAATACAGAATTTGTGACACAATCAGTGTGGGTTTATTAATCTCAGATGCAAATGCCATGTTTAAATATTTATCCTTTGGTACCTGCCAACAGGTATTTTCCATTCTAGTGGGAGTGCTTTTCCCTTGATTTATGCACATAATTCCTATAACATGAAGCCTAGATATGCACATAGAAGGAGGAAAAAAACCATCCCTGCAGCTATGATTTTTTTCTAAGACATTAGTAAGACAAGTGTTTCAAAATTTCTGTGCAGGATCCTTAAGCAGAAATTGTGGCGCATGAAACAATCCCAGTTTCCAAGGAAAAAATTATAGCCTTTCATTCTCATAGCAGCATGTAACTAAGGTTTAGATGAGTGAACAGATGCATGCAAAAATCAGCCATGAGAATGGAAAACATTCATTTTCACAATCTGCTAATTCTGCTAGGTATGCATGAAACAGAGCCAAAGAGATCTCCAGCAGAACGCAATGTCACAGTCTTGGCACAACAGGGAACTTTCTCAGATGCTTCTAGTGCCAGCACTGGCACTTGTACTGTACAGCTGTGTTTAGAGATCACTGAAATATACCGGAATCATAAAGAGTTAATAATATGACTGCTATTAAAATATATTCTTGCCCTTTCCCACTTTTCCAGGAAATTAGATGTGATTTTTTCCTTATTATTGCAGCTACCACTTTACATGAAGAAATAAGTTCAATAGAGAATTTTTTTCAGAGTGCATTTCCCTCTGCAACAACCTAAGTCCCTTATCAAGCCCTTTCAACAAAAACTCCATGGTGTTGCCTTCACAGCACTTACATGACCCAAGTTTAGTGACCCCATGCAATGCTGAAAAAGATCCCAAATTTTCTATGATTTTTTTATATTACTGTTATGCTAAGCCAGAGGAGAAATGAGCATATAATTAGACTGGGTAGATTAGATTGAATTAAACAGTATAGTAAAATCTTGTCTTAAGTAGTAGTTTCTCAGAAATAAGGCTTCTGACTTTTCAAGGGTGAATTATATGTCTTATTCTGTTGAAATGTAGATCTTATCAATTTAACTTCACAGCTGGTGCCCAGCCTCCAAAAGCCTGACTCTCTAAAGCCCAAAGAAAGCAACTAGATTGAGCACCACCCTGTCTCATTTTACCACGTTGAAAACAAGGGCCATGGTCAAGAAAAGCTACATGGAAAAGCAGGAAGGGAGGAGACCCATTTCCTAGAGCGGCAGGCATCATCTGACAGCTCCTTTGTGCCTGCCCTTGGTGTGGGAGGCTTGGGCCTTCCCCTTCTTAGAGAAGGCACCTTTAATCTCTTTCCCCTTAAACATGATTGCTCAGAAGCGCTTGGTTTTAGCAGCACCTTCAGGATGAAGACCTTTTTCTGAAGTGATAGGAGAGGTTTTCTGCAGAGGTAGGACTGGATTCTGGTCTCTTTGCAAAAATCTTTCCCTCTGGAAATCTGGCAGCTTCACACATAAGCGGAATTGCATAGCTTATCTTCTGGGGTCTTGGATCAATTTTAATGGAAAGAACCATTAAAGGAACTTGTCACATGGCTCCTGGAACCACATGGAGAGCCAGGGATGCCTCTGTGCTCCAAAGCTGCCGCTCAAGCACTTGCATTTATATTTCTTGGCAAAGCCCACATTTATGTACTCACTCCATTTCCAGAACAGGGTGAAAACCAGATGCCCTTCTTTGCACCACGCAGTTTACTCCCTGGGATGTCTACATGAAAGATACTGTGATGATGAAGTTTATTTTAAGGAGGTGGTTGATTGGTAGCCTACAGTGTTGCCCTTTTCATGCCACACTCTGGAAGGAAAGAAAAAATAACTATGAAAGGAGGTGTGCTAGCGCCAAGGCGCTCTATGAAGTATACCTTCCCTCTGATCTATGACCTGGAATCAGTCCCCAGGGGCAGGGAGGTAGATGCTGCCAGGACAGCCCTCGGACTGCTTACAAAACTCTGCTGGAGTCCTGACATGAGGAGGAGGAAAATGAAAGGAGTAGTTTAGAAAAAAATACTTTTGTTTAGGCCAGATCTGTGACCTGTAAAGCTATCTCAAAAGGGGAATGCAGTCTCTATCCTTCCTTCAGAGGCTCCATCAAAAGGAATGCCTGGAATCTGCAGTTTCATGCAGTGTAATGTTTCACTGAGTACTCTTTCCTCTTTGTTAAGCTCCAGTAGCGTGCATTACCATTTTTTTATCTTCAGTGTTTTATTTGTCCTTTACTGGGGTATCTCTCTTTCTTCCCGTTTAAGAAATTCCCAGGGTAACTACTCAGCACCAAAAGAATGAACAATTTACTTGTCTAAGCTAGATGCAACACCAGCATCCACTTCTCTGGCTTGTTCTATAACTGGCAATAATGACTCTTAACAGTGCTTTGGGGGAAAAGTACCCTGTATTTAGGGAATTGGAGCAAAGTTGTGAAGTTTTTCAATATTATAATGGAAGTGTAAGCCTTATCTAGTTTTGCTTCCGTGGTGAATGGAAAGCAACCCCATGCTTTGAGGGGGTTACAGAGATACCTCACAAAAGTGAAAACCAAGAAATTTCCATTGCATGACAGCCTACTGTAGCCACTTGAAAGAAAAACAACCAAAAGGTTGAACTAGTTCACTGTAGTTAATGCAAAGCAAAGTCTTCATTCTAAGTGCTACGAAGCCACCTTGGCATGCCTATAGGTTGCTACCATGAGACTGACAAATGCTGGAGAACCTGTTTCCACGGGTCGGTGAGTTCATAGGAGGTGAATATGGTTAGAAAACTCGGTAAGCTTTGAGAGTGAGAGTCAAGGAAACATGTAAAGTGCCAAAAGGGAACCAGCAGAACATTACACTTGTATGAAATGGGAGTAATCTCATTACCAGAGGTGATAACCATTGCACCCCTGATGGAAATGCATAATTACTGAAAACAGCTAATCAACTGTAAGAGCAGCAGGGTAGCCAGAAGTTTCTATCTATACCATCTACTGTGCTTAACCCAGTTGAGCTGCTCCTCCTCCTCTTTCTACAAAAGGACCAGTAAAACATGCTGCACCTACAGACCCTCACATGTGGGTCAGCACAGCTAAGCGATACAGTGCTTTGCATTTTTAATTGCAAATAAAACATATATCAACTCTGTGAATTTTCCTTCCTCATTTTATAAGATGCTGAAGCACACCACAAGCTGTTTGTTTCATAGTTGCATCTGTAGATAAACAGGGTTTGTAGTAACAGTTTAGCATCCAACTCCTCTTGGAAAAAAAAAATGTGACAGTAAGTTTCTTACAATTAATCTCTGACTTTGAGAAACCTTGCCTTTAATTTACTAACAAAATGTATGGCTCTGGGCAATACCAAGTGCTAATTCTCAGGCTAGTGGTAAGATAAGCTCAGTTGTTAATGGGATCTGGGGACAGGTATGGGAGTGCTCCGGTGTGTGTGCATGTGTGTGTGTGTCTGTTTAATACAACAAGGACTCTAACTAACAACAGCTGCATTGGGGATATGAACATCCATGCTTCATAAGTCCAGGGGATACAAACAGAGGAGGTCAGGGGATCTGGGGCCAACTACAGGACATGTCTTGGACTTCAGTAAAGCCTTTGACACAGTTTCTCACAGCATTCTGCTACAGAAACTGTCAGCCTCTGGCCTGGACAGACGCACACTCTCCTGGGTGGAGAACTGGTTGGATGGCTGGGCCCAGAGAGTGGTGGTAAAAGGAATTAACTCCAGCTGGAGGACAGTTACAAATGGGGCTCCCAGGGCTCAGTGTTGGGTCCAGCCCTGTTCAATGTCTTTATCAATGACCTGGATGAAGGCATTGAGTGCACCCTTAGCAAGTTTGTGGACAACACTAAGCTGGGTGAAATTGTTGATCTGCTGGAGGGTAGAGAGGCTCTGCAAAGGGATCTGAACAGGCTGGACAGCAGCAGAGTCCAATGGGATGAGGTTTAACACGGCCAAGTGCCGGGTCCTGCACTTGGGGCACAACAACCCTATGCAGAACTACAGACTGGGAGAAGCCTGGCTGGAAAACTGCCAGGAGGAGAGGGACCTGGGGGTGTTGGTTGACTGCTGACTGACCATGAGCCAGCAGTGTGCCCAGGTGGCCAAGAAGGCCAATGGCATCTTGGCTTGTATCAGAAATGGTGTGACCAGCAGGTCCAGGGGGGTTATTCTCCCTCTGTACTCAGCACTGGTGAGGCCGCTCCTTGAATCCTGTGTTCATTTCTGGGCCCCTCACCACAAGAAGGATGTTGAGGCTCTGGAGCAAGTCCAGAGAAGAGCAACAAAGCTGGTGAAGGGGCTGGAGAACAAGTCTTATGAGGAGCAACTGAGAGAGCTGGGTTTGTTTAGCCTGGAGAAGAGAAGGCTGAGAGGAGACCTCATTTCTCTCTATAACTACCTGAAAGGAGGTTGTGGAGAGGAGGGAGCTGGCCTCTTCTCCTGGGCAACAGGGGACAGGACAAGAGGGAATGTTCTCAAATTCTGCCAGGGGATGTTCAGGCTTGACATCAGGAAAAAAATTTTCATGGAAGGGTCATTGGACACTGGCACTGGTTGCCCAGGGAGGTGGTTGAGTCACCTTCCCTGGAGGTGTTTAAAAGATGGGTAGATGAGGTTCTGAGGGGCATTGGTTAGTGACTGATGGAAATGGTTGGACTCGATGATCCAGTGGGTCCTTTCCAACCTAATGATTCTATGATTCTATGTTGGATGTCTAAGGTCAAAGTATGGGAGGTATGTTTTATGTGTGTATAGATATATAAGACACAGACACTGTGTGTATGTGCATACTACTATACAGAGGGAGCGTATGTAGGACTGGGAAAAGGATTTGGCCATCAGACTGTCTTTGTGTGTATGAATGTTGTGTCTGTGTGAGTCCTGGTAAAGTCACTAATTTCTGACTGTGCTGACCCGAGTCGCTGTCCACTCAATTTACTCTGCTCAGAAAGAGAGTACACATACATATGTACACACACACACAGACACAAACACACACACAGACACATTTATTTAAATATGTGGATGCATGTGCCTATTTGGAACACTTGTTCAGCCTCATTGATGGTGGAACCAGCTCTAATGGGCTGATGGATTCAGCAGCCTCTAACACATTGGGTTTTTCTTGTCCTGACCTTTGCAGTCTCTATCTAAGCACTTCCAACAAAAGGAGGAACTGTCATTATTTGTTTTTAAAACTGCAACAGGTGAAGAAAGAGTGCAGAGGGAGGGAAAAAATAGCTGTCAGCAGTTGCAAGTATGTAATCTTCCTCTTACAACTAGAAAAGCAGTAAAAACTAAGTGAATTGTTTCAAGGCTTTTGAACAGAAAGAGCAAGTCATGGAAGGTGCCAGGCTGTTAAGAAAAAGCATAAATGAAAACTTCCCTGGAAATACAGTAGTACCTTTAGTTTCATGCCTGTTGAGGACTTGATTTCTCTATTAGATTGGCGAACCAGGACTAGAACCACACAGGGATGCACACACATTGTGATGCTTGAAAAAAACAAGCCATGGGCTAAAGTGTATAAGTTCTCCATGGAGCACAGATAGAAATCCAGGTCTCTCTTATATTAGGTTCATGCCCCAACCACTGAGCTAGAAAGTCAGCTTCAGGCTTAGATTTGCTCTCTGGTCTAGTTAATATCTACTTATTTAAAGCAAGGTGGGGAATGTCTCTACCACAGAGGTATGTGCAGACAGATGTTGTATCAGGGTTTTATCTAGGAAGCAGGGTGCTGTTGTGACTCCAGCTAAGGAAAAATAGATCTTTGCTCCTTGCTTCCTGGACAAAGTTTCCAACCAATAGGAAAGTCATGGATCACACAGTCTAGTTCAGGTTGGAAGGAACCTCTGGAGACCACCTCGTCCACCCATGCCCTCAAAGCAGGGCTAGCTACTGCTCTACACTATGTTGCTTGTTGTTTTGTCCAACCAAGGCTTCAATGCTCCCCACAGAGGGAGAATGAACCACCACTCTGGACAATCTCTCCCAGTGTTTGTTTTTTTCTCCTGACTCCAGTCAGCATCTCCCCTCATTTGTGGCCATTGCTCTTGCTCTGTTGTTCAGCTCCTGAGAAAAGCCATCCTTCCAGCTCTCCTCAGGCAGCAAAGCCCTCGCTGAGGTCCCTTTGGCTGTCTCTTCTCTAGGATGAACAAATTCAGCTCCTTGGTTTCTCCTCCAGCACCACGACCACGTTGCTTGCCTCTCCTGGTCCCCCCCTTGTAGGTCTGTCTCTCTCTCATTCTGGGGTCCACTCCACAAAGAGACCCTCAAAACTCAAGTGGAGGGGAGGGACCTGTTTCCTGGACCTGCTGGCTGCACTGGTGCCAGCATAGTCCTGGAGGTGGTCAGTGGTCAGCTGCCTTTGCTGCAAGGGTACACTGCTGACCCCATTCAGCCTGTAAAACAGAATACAGGGCCTTTTCGGCACAAGTGTCTTCAGCGAGTCATCCTCTAGCCTGCGCAGGTCACTGGGGTTATTCCATCCTGGTTGCTGCCACTTTGCTTTTCAATTTGCCTGCCCCTTCCTCCAGATCACAGCAGTTCCTCTAAGGGGCAGTCCTGTTGTCTGGTCATTCCCCTGCAAAACAGGATTAGCGGTAAACCTGCTGAGCAGGTGCTCCATCCAATCACCCAGGTTGCTGATTAAAATGTTACACAGTATCTGCAAAATGCCACTTTTAGCCAAGCACCAGTGAGGCTCTGATCTACTCAGCACTATTCTTCGAGCCCCATGGTCCAAGCAGTCTGCCTATGCAGTCCCTTTCTACTCTGGTTGGTTACCAGGACATCATGGGGACACTATGTCAAAAGTCTCAAAGGTAAAGGACTTCCATTGCTCTCCCGTCATTCAAACTGCCAGTCGTTTCAGAAGAGAAGAGTAATCATGTTTGTCAGACATGATTTGTCCCTAATTAGTCCGTTCTGGTCGGATCCTTAAGTGCCTTGAAATACCTTCCAGGAGAATAAGCACAATCCCTTTCCTGGAGACTAGCGTGATGGGCCTGCAGGTCCTCCCTCTTACACTTTCGATGACGACTGTGACACTTGCTTTTTTAACAGGCATCAGGAACGACTCCCAGTCACCATGACCCTTCGATGATGACAGAGAGTAGCTTCAGGATGACACCAACCAGTTCCCTCAGCAGCCTCCAGTGTGTCCTGTTTGGTGACATGAATCACCTTATTTAAATAGACCCTAACTCCACCCTATACTGCACGTAACATCTCTCCTTCCCAGGTTTTGCTGCAAAGGCACAAGGAAATGACCAGGGGTTCTGAGAGCAGATTCTGCCTGTAAAGCCTGAGGCAATGAAATGGAACACCTCTGCAAGCAAAGGCCACCACTCAGTAGTGGATTTGTATTTTCCCTGGTCTTTCTTATGTTGCTGATAAAAGTGCTGAAACTTTTGTGGTTGCCCTCCAGGTCCCTTGCCAGTTTTGACTCCAGGCAGGCTTTGACCTTCCTCCATCTGTCCTTACATGCCAAAGTAATATTTCTCTATTCCTCCTCGCTAGCCAGCTCCTTCTTCCATTTCCTGTAGGCTTCCTTTGTGCATTTGAGTTAAATCAAGAGTTTCCTGTTCAGTAAGCTGGCCTCCTTCCATGCCTGCCTGTTCTTCTCCCCTTCAGATGGTTTTCTTGCACTGTGAGCAGGTTGTCACTGAATTCTGATCAGCCTTTATGAGCTCCTTTACCTTCATGCGCAGCCTAACATGGGATCAGACCTGCCTACCAGCTGAAGTCTTATATCCTTTCTTTGCTCACTGCCTTCAGGACTGCAAACTCCAGCATGTGACAGCTCCTGCAGTCAAGTCTGCTAGTGACTGACAGTTCATTCTCATTCAGGAGCCCAACAAAGCATCTCCTCTAGTTCAGCAGTTGCATCAAAAAAATTGTCTTCCACGCACTCTAGAGATCTGGATTGCTTGCATCCCATCACACTGTGCTCTCAGTAGATACTGGCATGGTTGAAGTCCTCCATAAGAGTCAGAAAGAATTTGAGATATTTCATTCAGTTGTTCAAAGAAATTTGTGTGCACAATCTCTCCCTGATCAGGCACCACCATGACGCTCCACCATTCTGGCTTCCCCTCTGACCCAGACCCATCAGCTCACAGTGAGCCTGCTACTGTGCCACCATGGATATGATTATTATTTCTTCTTTGCTATCCCAACCATTTTTAAAATAAAAAGGCTAGGATGCTGTGCTTTGCATGTGTTTCCTGCCAAAGTTTGCTAGGCAAGTTTTGATGCATCTTCTGCATCAGCCTTAATAATGATATAGAATGAACCCTGAGCAAATTTTCCTGTGACACCAAACTAGAGGGACATGACTGGTAGGGCTTCAGTCCAGAGGCACCATGAGAAACTCAAGGACTCGGCCAACAGGAGCACCGGGAAATTCAACAAGGAGAAGCAAGTAGCTGTGCAGCAGGTAATGGATAGTCCCACGCGTTTGCCTGGTTGAAGGTGATACGCTACAGATTGTGCCTGTTTAAAGGGGCCTGGGGCTTTGGTGGGTGGTGCCTGAATAAACACCAGCAAGGAAATGGTATGGCCTCATTGCAAACAAGGCAAACTGCACGCTGGACTACATTAGAAGGAGCGTGGCCAGAAGACTAAGGAGGTTATTGTTCACTTTTACTCAGCACTGCTGAAGCTGCACCTGGAGTATGATCTCCAGCTTTGGTCTCCTACTTCAAGAGAGATGTTGAGAAACTGTGGAGAGTAGTCAAGATGTGAGAAAGCTTTTGACGCTGCTGTATATAACAACCTCAAAGGAAATAAATGCTAATGTAGAAATCTTCCTTCAGAAAGCAACAACCAGCATTTAACTGAGCACCTCTTCTTGGGGGGGTGAAGGAGCATAATTTCAAAATTTTCATTAACAACTTGGGTACAGCAAAAGAGATTAGATTTTCAGTACCTTCAGAGACCTGTGATTTAGAGGGAGTTGCAAAGACACTCTCAGACTGGATAGACAGTAAAGAGTGAAAAAGAGAAAAATGCCACATATGAGACAGAGACACACAGGCAGAAACAAAGTTGAAAATGCACTAAGAGTAGTAGGTTGAAGTGTATGAGTGCTGCAAATAGCATTATTACAAAAAAAGACAGTCGACTCTGGAAATATATTATCAGGAATGTTACGTATAATAAAATAGGAAGCAATTGCACTGGTTTATGTTGCATTTGTAAGAACTCAGTTGCAATACCCAGTTTTGGGGACCAGAGATGAAAAGGACTGGAGAGAGTCCACAAACACACAAGATGTCTGATAGCATGTCCAGGCACCTCCTGACAGAAAAAGCTGAAGGATATGCAGTCACTTTGATTTAAAAGAGAAAATCCATTAATAACATTTCATTAATATTTAATCCATTTCATTAATCCATTAATAACAGTTCAATACACAGAACAATGCTTTATAAGAGAGGTTACTGGTTTCTGCTTTTCTTTCTGTAAGTGGTCATGGACAATAAAATCCATCTCATTTGCTAAAAATAACTTTTAAGTTAAATTATTAGAAAATCCTGAATAGAAACTAGGGGGACTACCTGCTACTACCAGGCCTTTAGTGCTTAGAGGTATGTGTTAAGTGTGCACAATATACATTATTATTATATATATTGACCCCATTCAGGAGGCTGCTTGCCAAGACCATATGGCCTGGAAAGGTGGTCCTCGTGGGTTTGCTGTCTCTTAGCAGCACAGAGAAAGCTCCGAGCTTCAACAACAAAAGAAAGTGGAGGCCTCTGAGACCACTTCAGCCTGCTGGCTGCTCCTAAAGCAAAATGTCATTGCTCTTCCTGCAGGGAACACCCTAGGTGTGCATAAGGTGCTCAGCTACACAGCACTAAACACACACCTATAAAAAGATGGGCATAGCAAGAGGTGATGCCTGCAGACTGGGGATTGGGATTGCTCTCACAGGCTAAGAGCCAGTTGCTCTTTCTGCTAGTTTCTGTCAAGTCACATCAAGTGGAACTCAGAGGTTGCTCAGTGGGTGAGTTCCCCCCCAGCTACAAAATCAAGCATGTGTGTGCACTGCTACTTATAGCAGCCTCAAGCACTGAAACCACAACCAACCATTTATGGGCACTTCTTTTTCTTCTTGGCACTTTCATTGTACCTCACCAATGATAAACAAATTTGACAATGTGAAGACAAATTCTGAGATCAGGTGCTCTGACTGGCAGTGCTCAGGTGCTGCTGTTTTCCACATGCTGGCCCTGAATGAGCTTCTATAAAGCATCTCCTCTAGAAAAACACATATTCAGATGCAAGAGAGATGAGTTGTAGAGCCAAGCATCCTTTCCTCTCATTTCACTGAGCTCTTTCACAGTCAAGCAACCGCCGGTCATAGCAGGGGCAGGGTCACCTGGAGGATAAAGGTGCTCTGCTCAATAACCACATCACTCCTCGCATTTCCATCTCTCTCTTCAAGAGACTGGAGGCAGATGATGAGTGTCAAGCCAGGTGATGTGGATGCAACTCTCTGGTCATATAATGCTCTCCTCCTAGGTAATCTTTCTTATATTTGAGAGATGCTTCACCTGCTGTGTCATCATGTGAAAAATGAAGAGCTGAACTTATTTACACAAGTGAGGAGCTAGTCAAACATTTTAAAAACAAGTTAAGTCTTATGTATTACATCTATATACTTTCCAACCCAGACCACAAAACTAGACACAAACTCTAAAATGCTATAGGGTTGCTCATTACTTAAGGGGGAAGGTCCTTTATCTGATCATGCACTTCCTGGACCCATCAAATTCATGTTCTCCCTGATGTGAGGAATCACAGGCAGATTCTACTTCCATTTCTTCAGCAGTGCCCAACACCTCAGAATGCTGTGGCAATGACTGGAAGATACCTGGATGCTTTAAAGCTCAATGCTTATGGGCATCACATAGTTCTACACAGAGAAAATTTTAAAATAAGCATGTGGGGAACAGATTTTTGAAAAACAGACACAACAGAGGACAAGCAACTATTTCCAATTTCCTCTGGGTTTCATTATTATTGTTGCAACATGCACACAACAGGGGATAAATCTTGATCCCACTGATGACAAGTGGTGTGAGTTTTCCCACTGACATGATGGTGTCAAGGTTCTTCCTCATGGCACTAACTTCAGAGCAGGACAGTTTAGCAACTCAGAAAGTTCACAGTATTTCTAAGGCTTAGATGTTGCTATGTGCATTGCAAGGTAAAGTCTATGCTACACAATCATGATTTAAGAAAGCCCTTAAGGTAGTCACAGACACACTTTTGCTAATGGATTTAACCACAGCAACTATTGCTCTGTACACATGCTCTGGCAGAACAATGTAAGCCAATCAGTAAAATAATGGTTAAAATAGCAACCCACAAGGAGGAAAAATGCAGCATTTCAAAAGTACTAAACCAAGAAACCACCTGTGAAGCCATGCATTAGGTTTGCAAAACCAAAATTAAATCTCTCATAACAAAACACCAGCCTGACAGTGAATCAGATCTAGTTCTGCTCTACTCACACCAAAAAAAAAATGGAAGGTTGAAAGACAAAGTTAGAACAAATTGTTTCAGTTTAGCTCTCATTAGTAATTAAGGGAAATCTCTACTTGATAAGAAGGAAGAAATTTGTGAGACGAGATGACAGCCAACAGATATTGCTACAGTAAAATCTGTACTGAGACAACAGCACTGAAAATGATGTTTCAAAATCTGGAATAAATTGTTCGATATGTTTTTGTGACTGATAAGTTTATCAAGGTGATTCCTTTTAACCCTCCACATAGCAAAATACTACTTTCATTATTTCAATGCTGCAGCTGTGAATAAGGGCTCAGATTTTAAATACAGAGCTTTTAAAAGAATTTACAGGAGATGTATACTTCACAATTTTAAACAATAAAATGTTTGCTCTGCAACTGCGAGGGGGACAAGATTTTTTTAACTGGAATATGATGTTACATATACCCTTATAGCTATTTAGTCTACCAATGCCTGGAATAACATATTGCAAGACAAGCAAGTTCAGGAATGGTTGGACTAGAAGATCCGATGGGTCCCTTCCAACCTGGTTGTTCTATGATTCTATGATTCTATGATCTCCTGAACCACTGCCTGCAGTAGTTGTCCCATAACTGTCCTTCAGGGTGTATAAGAACTCCACCAGGGTCTTTAAGGAACAACTTTATGGGCCTGTTCAATAAACAGGCAAGTGTTTCTTCCGCAGTGCTACCAGTCCTTGGCTCCTAGAGTATGTGTCTGGAATGAAAAGACCTCAGCCCTCAGGACAGGAGAAGGCCTTTACGGCCATCCCATGCTCATGTTGGATAACTGTGAATTAGTCATGAGGCATGTATAAGTCAATGCATGGGTAACCATATGAATTATCAGTTCCAGAGCCTATTCTACCTGATGTATTTCTTTTGTATTTGAGGCAGAACATGGCCACTCCCAGATTTTATTTCTCATGCATATTTCACTCCATTTTTCCTTCTGCAGCATTTGTGCCATTTATCTTGTCCCATATTCACTTTCCTTTTTTCCCTGCTTCTGGGGAAAGGATCTAATATCCCTGTAGCATTAGTTTTTCTTTGTTAATGTCAAAAAATGTTAATCCGTGAAGACTTGCTTCCTAGATAATGTTAATTCAGCTGCCAGTTTTATAATAGGATTATGCTTTCCAGGATTTAAAAATCCCACTTGTTAGCTACAAAACAGACTTCTAGTAACAGCTATAAAATCTAATTTAATCCCTATTGGCATTAACTAAATAGCTGAGGTATAATTTCTGTCTAGCTACACTTAACACCCTGCTATTGCCATAAATATATAAACTTCCCTTTGAAGTTAGAAAAGAAACTGTTCAGCAGGATAAACAGGGTCTCAGGAGCCCAATCATATGCTGTCTCTAAGGCATAACAAATGTTGTTTACATATTGTAAGGATCTTATGGACAATTTATTTAAATAGATTCATCCATGTTTACATGTATTAATTTGCCCTTTATCTCAAGAAAATGCATAGTAAATTATGATCTATAATTATTCTATTTAAAAAATAATTGGTTAACAAGTGGAAGATCTGGTCTGTATGGAATTAAAGTTTAAAATGCAACCAAATAATCTGATTAAGATGTACAAAAATACCAATTTGTTCAACATATCCCATTCCAACAAACAACTGCATTGTGAAACTTTCAAAGATGAAGTTACACCAAGCCTGGCATACGAGCAGTTATTTTGAGGCAATCTAGTAAGAGACTGTGACAAGTTAGGAGGTAAGAATGAGCAAGCCATGGTTTATAATCAACCTGAAATGAACAGGCAGGATATTTACAACCATTTGCTCCCGAACGAGGAAGGATTTATGGTCTTGAGCTCAGTCATCAGAAATAAAGAAAAATATTTACAGTTCTTTTGTCCCAACTGCAGTGGAAGAAGGATAGTAAAATAGTAGCTAGTACTACTATATTATGCAACCATTCAGGAGCTGAAACAGAAATCTCTGAGGAAACAAACTGAAATAAATGTAGAAATTGTAGTCAAACTAAGAAAACACTAGGATATTTATTTATCCTTTCAGAAAAGATGCAAAATGCTTATCAGACTCCACAGTTAGCTTATCACTTTTCCTCACTGACGAAAACCAGAAGACACCAAGATGAAAAAAACAAGACAAACAAGATGACACCAAGCTGAGTGATGCTGTTGCCACACCAGATGGATGGGATGTCATCCAGAGGGACTTGGACAAGCTAGAGAAGTGGGTCTGTGTGAACATCATGAGGTTCAACAAGGCCAGGTGCAAGGTTCTACACTTGGGTTGTGGCAATCTCCAGTTTCAGTACAGAATAGGGGATGATGTGATTGAGAGAAGCCATGCAGAGAAGGACTTGGGGGTGCTGATTGATGAGAAGCTCGACATGAGCCAGCTTGCAGCCCAGAAGGCCAACTGTATCCGGGAGGTATCCAAAGAAGCGTGGCCAGCAGGTCAAGGGAGGTGATTTCCCCCCTCTGCTCTGCTCTCATGAGACCTCACCTGTAGTACCGTATCATGTTCTGGAATCTCCAACATATCCCTCAACAAGAGTGATATGGAACTGCTGGAATAGGTCCAGAGGAGGGCTACAAGGATGATCAGAGGGCTGGAGCACCTCTCATATGAGGACAGGCTGAGATAGTTAGGGTTGTTCAGCCTAGAAAAGAGAAGGCTCTGGGGAGACCTTATAGAGGTCTTCCAGCACCTGAAAGGGGCTACAAGAAAGCTGGGGAGGGACTTTTTTCTAAGGGCATGTAGTGATAGAACAAGAGAAAATGGCTTTAAATTGAAAGGGTGAAGATTTAGATTGAACATTAGGAAGAAATTCTTCAGGATGAGGGTGGTGAGACACTGGCACAGGTTGCCTAGGGAAGCTGTGGCTGCCCCATCCCTGGAGGTGTTCAAGGCCAGGTTGGATGGGGCCTCGGGCAGCCTGATCTAGCAGGAGATGTCCCTGCCCATGGCAGGGGGTTGGAACTGGACGGGCTTTAAGGTCCATCCATGCTATGATTCTATTTTCTAATTGTGGGAAGTCCTAACTCTGGATATGCAGCCTGGGAACACATGACGTGCTTTTGTGCCCCTTGAACCTGCTGCGTTCTATGTAGCCAGCAGAGCTACACAAATTTAGATGTGAGTAAACAAATACTTGTACTTCCTAATGATTGTCCTGGCTACTTATGGCTTTTGCATTAGGGACTAGATAATCACTAGAGTTGTGTATCGTGTTGTATTCTGTTATGTGAATGCACAAAGAAATCATGGTTTTGGACACATCCAGTTTCAGTAAGCCAAAGATGTGTTTTTGTAGCTGTTCTGGGTACCAGTCTGTTCCACAGAAGTGTATTATTTTTGTGTATAAAGCACTGTTTAACATACAGTCTTTTCACAATTCAGAGAAGAAAGTCACTCACAGAATATGTAAAACCCAGGGCTTTAGGCAATTGTAATCCATGCGTTTTGTCCTCTGCTGAACAGAGATAAATTACTCCACTCTAAGCTGAAGGGACGTCATGCATGGGTTTAGTTTGTGGTGGAAATAAAAGGCTGGTTTTAGGTGGTTCTATGCTTATTTTGAGAATGGTGTATCCTGCATCTAGCACAGTACATATGCCTTCAGTTCAATATATGGTGGTGTACAGGAAGAAACAGCTTAAACTCATGAAGGGCTTAATCCAGAGTCACTCATTTAGACAAAAATGCCCTTAATTCATTGTGAAATGTTATCTGAATAAGGCCTGCTGTATCTGCAGCATTGCAAATATTGTGGACTCCTGGTAATTGGGCATACAGTGGAAGGAAATGAGGATTCCGTATGGTTACTGGGTGCTAGGATCCTTTTCTCTGGTCCCCAGAAAAATGACAGATGAAGCCAAAGGTTCAGAGGTTAAACATCATGCTTCCACTTGACACCTGCCCAAGCCTAACCATGACCACACAAATCCTCACCATCATCTGCAACTTCTATGCCTACAGTTATACTGCTCCACCATCTGACATCAAATATTTCTTTTTCTTACCCAGCACACAGTCACACTTCCTTGTTCTGCTGCCTAATAATACTAGTAAACCCCAGGTAAACAGGTAATGCTCAAATACCATGCATTTCCACCTTCACTACCTATCTTACTTAAATCAGATCAAAGGTCGACTGAGACCTGATTGTACAGATACTTAGTAGAAAAGTTTAACAAACAGAGCAAGTGCTGTATTCTCTGTGTGCCCTACCACTGATCCACAGCCCTGTTACTGGAGTCTGTGGGTTTCCTCATGTTTGGCTTGCCTGTGTGTTTTCAAAGTGTGGCACTTACAATGTGGAAGAATAAGCAGGATGGGCTACTGGTTATGAGCCCAATGGAGTCTGAGGTTCAAGACTAGATTTCAAGACTAATTGGAATAGAAAATTGGACATACGAACATATTTCTCTGTCTGCTCAAGGCCACCAAATAGACAAAGGAGACTTTGGGTGTCGAGAACCCCTGTTAATGCTATCTGGGAAGCATCTTTGTGTTTTGCTCTCTCCCCAGTGCCTTCAACACAACCCAATGCATGATTCTGTGTACAAACAAAAGTTTGCACAAATTTGATCCAACTGATTGTCTCTAAGCTTCGCGTGTTTACTGAACGTCTTGTATTGGCTTGATTTTCTGCAGCATACTTGAAACTCAACAGGTCCCTACAAACTAACTGCTAGATGCCCACTGGTTCTGCAGCCAGGCTCTTTCTGCTATGAAAACAGATGAATATTGAAAACTGGACCAGAAATGCCTAGCAGTACATGACTGCTAGTCCTGCGATCAGCCTTCAGTACCCAGGTGTACTGATGTGCCTACAGACAGTGTGCTGCACACAAGAAGTTGAAGTACTGTGAATTCGAAGTCTATACCAACTGTTAACTGTATGTTTTAAAATATTTTCTCAGCTCTACTAATGTATTTCTGCCTGAAATCCCTGTTAACAGTGAACCGAGACATTCTTCCTAAGTTTCTAGACAACATTCTGTCAGCAGCAATATTTATATCAGAACATATACAAGTCAAACTTAACTGGATACGTCTGAATCAGTGGAAAAAAAAGTAACTGGCAATTCAAAGGCTCTGCTTGAAGAGACACTGGCGTTACTGAGCTCATTAAGAAGAAAATTGCTGAATATTGCTATCCTCCTTATGAATCCTCAAATCTTTATGTAAGGAAGATAATTGACTTGTAGAGAAAAACAATACGAACAAAATAACTTTATTGTCACAGTTACCGCTCAGGAGTGGCAGTTCTTCCAGGACCATGGTAGGATTAATAAGGAAATGAAAACATGTAACAACTTTCATAAAAATGTATATTCATCAGAACTCTTCGAGGATCAAAAAGGCCTTGCAGAGTTTCACTGTACAGTTCAGCTCCCCTACTATAAACCAGAGAGACTTTTCCCACAGAAGAAATTTCCCATGCTACTGGGACTTTTAATAATGGTAAGCCACCAGGGAAAGCAGTGTTCCCATTTTAATTTTGTGCATCTTTTGAAGAGAAGTCACCCTACTATGCGCCTGTGTACATTTAATCATTCTCTACACACTTCATCAGCAAGCCTTCTCCCTGTAGGAGGAATACAATTAGGTACAGTACTAATTTATTATAAATAAAGCAAAGACCTGGTAAAATAACCTAGTTATCAATGTTTCATGCAACTGTGCTTATGAAGTACTAGCTAACATTCTCACTATGAACCTAGAGAAATACCTACAGCACTGATAAATCCTAACCGACCTGGCTTTACTTAAAAAAAAACAAAACCCAAAAACATTATCATCACATAATACAGGAAAACTGTTGATTTTAATTAAAGTAGCTAGAGAGTTATGGAAACTAACTGCAGTTTTTTTCCACTGGTGTTGTAAAAGCCTTCAATGAGATCAATAAGGAAATGCATTTCAATAAGGAAAGGCAAGGATTTTTTTCTTGTATACCAAGCTGACACATTCTATGTATTTATCTCCACCCTCAAATTTAGTTGAAATGTTATTTTATATGCAAGAGCCTTTTCTCATCAGTGATAAGGAATAAAAAATGTCAGAAGGCCTCAAATTGCAGGAAAATTGGTAGACGAGGATGCTCTCTTGCCAGCATGCTGTTTGTTGTGACCCCAGGATCAGATCGCTAGAGAGATAGAGGAGGCATTCTCATGGGGAAAAATCTCCATAAAATCAGCATGTATGCGGATCATCTGCTCTTAACTGTAATGAACCCAGAGCCATTCCTTACGTATGCGTTATTCATAATGGAACAGTTTGAAAAGTGGTCAGGCTTTAATCCTATTTTTAAAGACAGACGATTCAAAGGAATTAATTGAATTTTTCTTTTCTTCCATGGCACAGCGCAGTGATGATCTTCTGAGTGGCTACAAGATATTAAGTAGGAACAAATTTATGCTATGACCCTAAGAGGCCATGCAGCGGATAAGCAAAAGAGGTCATAGAATCATAGAATTATAGAATCATCAGGTTGGAAAAGACCCACCGGGTCATCAAGTCCAACTATTCCTATCAAACACTAAATCATACCCTTCAGCAACTTCATCCACCCATGCCTTAAACACCTCCAGGGAAGGTGAATCAACCACCTCCCTGGGCAGCCTCTGTCAGTGCCCAATGACCCTTTCTGTGAAATTTTTTTTTCCTAATGTCCAGCCTAAATCTACCCTGGTGGAGCTTGAGGCCATTCCCTCTTGTCCTGTCCCCTGTCACTTGGCAGAAGAGCCCAGCTCCCTCCTCTCTACCACCTCCCTTCAGGTAGTTGTAGAGAGCAATGAGGTCTCCACTCAGCCTCCTCTTCTCCAGATAAGACTTCTTCTCCTGATAAGACTTGTTCTCCAGCCCCTTCACCATCTTCCTTGCTCTTCTCTGGACCTATCCATTCCTTTAGCTCAGCCAAACTTCCCCTCACTGCTGAGGGGAGCAGGGAAAATAGAATAGGCTCAGGGGCTGCCATTCCCCTTATTCAGGAGGGAATGTGAGAAAAGGACAGAGCTGAGGTTTCCTCTTCCCCAGCTTCTCCTGTTCAAGTGCTGAAGGAGAGAGCAACTTCTTTCTAGAAGAGATTGAAATCACGATTCAAAGCAAAAAGGGTTTAGGAACTTAAACTCTAATTGGTCCTACATCATTTTACAGTGCAGTTCTGGATATCAATAACTTTTATTCGATGAATGAGATCTATTTAGTTCACTAACAATAATATAACTTCCTACTTCCAAGTGTTTCATGTCAGAGGACTGCACAAAGGTTTGGCAACTGTACGTACATGCCAAAGGATTGCTTTTACACAGAGAAAAGGTGTCCTATGGGGAGGACACCTCCCACTAGATCAGGCTGCCCAAGGCCTTGAACACCTCCAGGGGTGGGGCAGCCACCTCTTCCCTAGGCAACCTGTGCCAGTACCTCAGCGCCCTCATCATTAAGAAATACCTCCTTATGTCTAGTCTAAATCTACCCCTCTCCAGTTTATACCCATTGCCTGTCATCCTGTCACTACAGGTCTTCGTAAAATGAAAGCACTGGCATGGAAATCTTCCTTTCTTCGACAGGAGGAAGAAACTTTTCTACTTGATAATAGGTTCACCTGTCATGGAAGCACAGTGAGTAATACAGCTCTACAGAGAAAGCTACCCTAGAGAGTGTTGGCTTGGCTGAGAGCCCTTGAGATACCTTCAGACAGCTCAGCTCCTGTACAGAGACCTCTCATGGCATAACATGCAACTCAATTTACTAGCTTACATGGTTTGGTCAAGCATGCTGATAAAGCTATCTTCATTAGCTTTTCCATTTTTACCTTTTTCTTTTTTTCACAATTAAAATGAAAGAATATTCAGTTTTTCTCCTGCAAAGGACTAAAATAGATACATGTTATTTTTCTACCATTTCACAAGTTTCTGTATCGACACTGCAATCTGTATTATTTCTAATTTTATAGTTTTAGAATTTATATTTGAACTGTTCACTTTAAAATATTGCTAAGTGAGCCATTCTGAGTAATTTCTTTAAAACGCAAAGCAACACTGGAGAAACTTTACATGTACATCAGTGGGGAAGAGCTCCTATCTTCATCTGTGAATAGTAGCTCAGGGAAAGTAATTTCCCTTTAGTGGTATTCAATTCTCCCCTCAACCAAATCCTAGATTTCTGTCATAGAAATTCCCAATGTCTTACAGAGTCAGACACCTGGAGAGGCAGCTGACAGTCCACACTGTGTGACACTACGCATCTGAACCTCTAAAAGCAGCATGTGGGACCTCAACCAGGATTTGAAGTCAGCATGACTAGTAGGATATGGTCAGCAAGACTAAATCTAACTTTGAAAAAAGAAGGCTCAAATGCTAGGTAACACTATGATATCTTCCTATCATCTTCCCTATTCTGAATTTTTTAAGACCTCTTACAGTTCTGTCCACTCCCAAAAGGGACTGCAAAAGCCCTACATGTCCTGCTCACATCAGGATCAGTTCTCACACTACTTGCAGGCTTAGTATTCAGTATAATATAACTTTGCTTTTTAGCCATTTCTTCCCACTGGTTCCTCTCAGAAAAATTAATGGAGAAACTGCGTCTTTGTGAACTTGTTGCGAGGTTTTTTTCTTATGTAGTCAAACTATCAACCACAAAAAACAAAAGACTGAAAAGAAGAAGTCAACAGATAATATCTGAAATGATGGTCAGTGCTGTAGCTTTTGAAGGTAAGAAATGCGGGAATCAAAATAGTATGCAGATTAGGGTATTTGTGTGGGTATAGGCTCTGCTCTTCTGATGCTCTCTGTGAGTCATTACAAAACATTATTGTGAGAGGAGGGCAAAGGGGAGGTTATCTTCCAAAATTTCTTCAAGAGAAAAACATTGTATAGAAAATAGTTAAAGACTTTTAGCTTATGACTGCAGCTTTAAAAGCAGCTACTGCAATCAGATGCGGTTTTGCAACTGTTATCAGTTTCAGTTACAGGAAGCTCATCTTCCTCCTCTCCCTCTACATGAGCAACCAACCAGAGCTGCTGACATCCCAGATTCTTGATCTCTCCAAATCTAAAATTCCAATAGAAACCACACAGCATCTTGTTAAAATAGACTTGTTAAGATGCGGTTCAAACCTTCTACTTGGACTTTATGCAAGTGAAAGCCTTCTGTAGATAGGAAAGTTTGGCCCAAGGCACTCTAAACCTTCAATCAGGTCCTGATTTTCCCAAATCCCAACATTTTTACAGTAGTTTCAAGAAAATCCACAGGTAGCATTTTTAGTGACACAAAAAATGGTGACAAATAGTCAAATTCATCAGTATTGTTTATTTTAAGAATAACGATTAAAGGACAGTGTTCCTGCATTTCCCAGGGTTTTTTTTTTTTTTGTTCGTTTGGAATGATCCATTTATATGGGCACTAAATACTGTACATCAGTCCATGTTCTTAACATATCTTTCACGCAAAGTCTCCAAGTACCTCATACATGTTAATTGTCTCCAGCCTGTAATGCCACATGGGGTTTTCCAGCCTCATACTAGGAGTTTCTGTTTACTTTTCTTAGACTTTATTGCATTTTTCTAAAGACTCATCAGAAGAGCATCTGTGCCCTCCAGCATATCAGCTATACCCCAGTTTGGTTTCATCATGAACCTGATGACAGTGCATTCCATCCCATCAACCAGGTTGCTACTGCAGAAGTTAAATAGTATTGGCCCCAGAAGAAGTAGCTGCAAAATAGCACGCAGGATGGACCATCCAATTTCTGCAAAATGAACATCCACCCTGTAGTCTGTCCACCTAGTCCATGTTTTCTCATGCTGATGGCCAGGATATTATAGGAGACCGTGTAAAAAACCTTGCTAAAGTCAAGGTAGACATCTATCCAGCTCTCATAGTCAAAGATAAAAATTTATTCAGAGAAGGCAATCTGATTTGGCAGGCGCAATTTACCTCTTTGATCCATGACCTTTCAATGATGACGGACAGTAGTATCAGGACGACACTAACCAGCTCCCTCAGCTGCCTGCACATGCCGCATCTGGTCACATGGACCAGATTATTTAAATAGACCCTAACTCCATCCCCTACCATGCCTGCTAACTCCCTCTGTCTAGTTTTGCTTCTAGAAGACAGTATAGGAGGCCCAAGAGAAGACTCTGACAGTAAAGCCCGAGGCTTCATGAAGCAGTGGGTCCACACTTCCCCTGGTTTTCTTTCTCTTTTTTTTTTTGCTACTGATGCACTTGCAGTGGCCATTGGTGTCCTGCTCATCCCTCACAAGCTTTGATTCCAGCCAAGCTGTGACCTCCTTCATTCTGCCTCTACGTGTCTTCTTTGTGGCTCTTTGATAGCTTGTCCCGACTTCTACCTCCCATTTGCTTCCTCTTTGCATTTAAGCTCAGTCAGGAGCTCATCTGTCATTTCAAGTTTTTGTTACAGATTTTACCCCTAATTTCTTTGAAATCTTATACCCAGTGTCACAAGTCCCTTTCACTTCAACACAGCTAGAATTTTACCCCCCTTTAGAAATTACTACGATCCACTTTGTCACCCTGATAATAACATTTTGTTTTGCTGTCATCCTCTATTACAAATAGATGATTCTGCTCTAAATTGTTTGATACAACTAAGTTTCATTTGAAAATATTAGTTTAGCATACGATTGTGTCTTGTGTCATCTTACAGCAGTCACCTCTCAAATATGACCTAAACAATACTAATTCACTGTGACAGCAGATATAATCTGTCTTCCACACAGAATTTTAGCAACTAGAAAATGTTTTCCAAAAGTCTTCAGCAGTAGACAATGCAATTTTCACTCTTCAGAACTAAAATAGATACATACAAAGTCTGTAAACCTTTTTCTTTCCAACATACCTGTAAAGAGTGAAAGGATAAAGAGAGCGCTATCTAAGAGCATCCTTCTGGAAAGCATTGACTCCCAAGAAATAGAAAAGAATAAAATTTCATCCACATTTTTGAGATGACAAGGGGAAATTTTCAAGCTTATTTTCATAGCTTCCTGTTTTCACATTCATACTGAACTCCTAAACACTGTTGGTTGTAGTCTGAAGTACTGAAACATGGAAAGGAAAACTGACAAATATGAAAATGATGTGACAGTAAATTTATGTTCCTGCTTGGAAATAACTTTCACTAAGAAACATTTATAACAGTTTCTCATATACATAGTTAAAGATAGTGGAATTAGCAGTGTTAGATTTACAGATGAACTTGATGATCTTTCTTAAAGGTCTTTCCCAACCTAAACAATCCAATGAATCTAAAATGTGAAACACTTTAAAGTGGTCATTTTCATGTATGTAAAAAAAAATCCTCACAGGCAAAACTCAATGAGTGTTAAATCATTCTCTCTTCTTTCATATCTCAATGTCAATGAAAACTTAGCACTGGCATTTGACATATCTACATCTCCCACTCTGCTCTACATCCCAATTTTCTTGCAGCTCCCTCAATCTAAACCACCTTCTTACCCTGGTGCAATTGGGTTTTAACTTCTCGTTCCTTCCTAAACATCTCTACATCATTTCTTTCAAAAAGCAGGAAGTAAATCTTGCATAGACTCATGGAATCATTAGATTGGAAAAGACCTTAGAGATTATCAACTCTAAGTCTTAATATCCTAAGTCTCAAATCTGAATCCACGCTGCTTTGCTCACAATCTGAAGATACTTTCTTTTCAACAACAACCCCCATGCCTGGTGATTATGAACTAATTCTTCCTTTCCTGCTTCTCTTCTCATAGACCATTTTCTTCCCTTCCTAACATGCAGGAAAAAAAATAACAGTACCTCCCACTCTTCTCTGATGAGAGCTTATACCCAGCTTCATATTCCTTCAAAACGCCCTCCCCACTTACTCTCACAGGATCTCTTTCAATTCTGGGTAAGCAGATTTTCCCAACACCTTCACAAAGTCTATCACTGTTACATTACTTTGCATATCTTAAGATTTATCTTTGTCTCTCTAGTTGTCATTTCCACAAGGCAAAAGTGACGTTTTTTTCAACAAATTCTCTTTAGTGATGATTGCATCACACACATAATTTTTAATTACCTTTCTGTTCAGAGCCACACCATCTTCACAGTCCAGCACTGCACAATCTACATTTAGGGATGGGATTTTTCGTATCTTCTTTTCGTCGTCTGCAGGTACATACAAGACGGCTCGTCTGGGAATGTACTTGTGAGATGATGCAAAGTGATAACTAAGCTTAGGAACAGCAACTGGCAGAAGAGAATCCACCCTGTAAAGGACATTGATGAAATTAGACTCTTGGCTACAATGCTGAGAAGAATTGACTATATTTTAAAAGAGAAATATTTCTACCTAGACAGTGGCAGGTTTGAGGTTATTTATATGGGGTTTTTTTCCCTTAGGCAGAGTCAAGGTAGGGAGATACGAGTATTACAGTTAATTACAGTATGAAATTCCAAAAATACTATGTTCAACAGGAGTTGTGAACCTAAACACTCAGAACTGAAGAACTACCAGGGGTGTAGAGCCATAGTTATGTTAGCCATTCTGTGCGCTATGCTAAATATTAAAAACAGAAGGGTGGTGGTTGGCTTTTCTCCTGTCATTGGACTCCTCCACAGGCTGGAGGTGGCACTGGGAATGAATCAGGACGGTTTTAGGGAGGAGGCTACTATCGGCCTCGTTTGCTCCAGTTGGGTAGCATGCTGTGAATGAAGCAGCGGTTGTTGGTTAAAACAAACACGGTTTTGCAACGTTGATTTTACAGCCTTGGTGTTATAACAACAAATGTATTTGCATGCAAATTCTAAATAAGCAAAATGGATGGAAGTGGAAAATGAGGAAAACAAGAATAAAATCCCAGTGTAATATGGAACCTCAGTAATCTCAACACGTCCTATCAGAAGCCTTCAGACCTTCAGACTCACAGCAGCCTTCCATCAACAGAACTCACAAACCAAACAGCAGCATCAGCAAGTTGCTGGCTGTGGTGCCCTTTAATGTTTATAAACGTTTTGTGCACCACTCATCAGTGCAGGTGTGAGTCTGTGGTGGGTGCCACATGGCTTGAGTGGGTGGCATCCATAAGGCATAAGTGTCAGGTCTGTGGTGGCTTCCACCCTCTGCCAGTATTCCTGGTGAGGGGCCGGCTAACTCACCCCAGGCAAGCCAGGTTGGTGCACTTGAAGGCAGTGTAGCTCCCAGGGGATGCTGTCCTCAAGTAAGGTAGGGAGCTTGTTTTGCTCCATAATTACAAGCACGGAGGAATAAATTGCACAGGGTGCCACTATGTTTCATGGCCTTCCAAAAAAGTCCCCTTGCCTGCTCCTATTTGTCCCCATTTCACGCTCTACCCCCCAGGCCTGTTCTGCTACATCAAAAATAAGGACAAAATAATACAATTTGCCTTTATACTCTGAGCGCAAGTCACTTATGCCAGAAAATAATCCTACCATATAACACCATTATGCATTATCATGTATATTATTCAGCACTTTGAATAATGCAAAGCTTTTCTAGCACCACGCTGAACATATCATTATCGCATCATGTCAGGGACCCATGCATTTTCCTATGCCCCTCTTAATAATGCTTCCCAAGTTGCTACACTTGGATGACACATAGCTACATGCGCATATGGGTTTTCTTCAAAGTGAACGTGACTAACCCCCTCAAAAGCTTGGAAATGAGTTCAGTCAATCTAAATCAGAGCCAATGTGATGAGTCGCTGACAGACCACTATGATACTTGCCTTTCTAAGCTAACCCCATTAAAGAATCCTCTCTTCCCCTAGACTGAGCACCCTAAAAGCTAAATATAGGTCTCGGGTTAAAAATATAAAGAAAACTTTTATCACATTTTATCTCAGTAAACTAAGTTGAAAAGTACAACTATTCCACCATCTCCTCTCTCCATGAAGAGACTGAGTCTCTTCATGTCCCAGGTAGACCTACTTTACAAGCCCATCAAAACCTGCTGGCCATCTTTTCTTTGTACGTAGTAATGCTCAATTCAGCCTAAGAAATGCATCAGCTTTGCTAATAAACACAAACCCCTGCATTATTTTAGCACCAGTGCAGGTTACACCCTTGTTGATAAATCTTGTTCGTAGCTAACTGCAAGAGCTTCAAGACTTAGATATTAGAGGTCCTGACAATACCTGGAGACATGCAACTGAGATCCACTGAGTGCCTCCTAAATACCCTCTTTTCCCCTCTCCCAGAAACCACTTCATATCCCCTGCCTCATGTTGAAGTGGGAATGGTAACACAACTTGTGGCAACTCAAGTGGCTGTTGGTTAAATCCACTTAATCCCATTTTCTTGCAGTAGCACACTTTGGGAGAGTAAGGAGGAGGTGGAAGAGTGGCTTCTCTCAAATGGAAAGTGGAAGGTCTTTTTTCAGTGTGACACAGAGGTCAATAAATAAGTCTGCAGTCCTTCACTAAACAGATATAAGGGGACAAAAGTGATTAGTTTCTATTCTCTTTCTCTGATGGTTTCAACCCTGTAGTTTCCCAAGGCACAAAGGATTCAAAGACCTCAGCCCATTAATAGTTAACTCCAGCCTAGAGCCAAGTAGCCCCTGAAGCACCCTTAACGACTGCCTCTCACCAACCCTCCAACCAACCCAAAACTGGAAACCCGACAGACATGGCTAACACTATAATCTCGGAATACGCTGAGATGAGATGTATCTCCTGTCACACATTTCCCAGGATTTCTTCTGGGCTGTCACTGAACCTGACCAGCCAGTTTCCCTCTCACTGCTTCAAGCCCCACAAAAGCAGCTCTGCTCTGCATGCCACGCACAGCAGTGTGTAGTATTGGGTAAGTAAAACTGTAGTTACCTGCAGACCAGATTTAGTCAGGCACCATCATTGAGGTCTATGAACCTTCATTTAGATAGGAAAGCAGGAGGGCTTAGCCAGCTGACCAACTGACTCTGAAAAAGCAGTAGATTTAACCCATTAAAAGTATTACCATCTAGCCTTGATGTTTGAAATACTATCACCTCGTGACTATTGCTAGCTCCTTTTCAGCTAACCAGCCTTGTAGCCATGTGGGTTCATGCCACAGATTTCTCAGGGCACAGATTGTCACAAAAATAAACTGTAAATTTGTCAAATTATTATTCCTATGGACCATTTTCGCAAGTTGAAAAAGTAATGATTTTTTTCAAGACCTATGATCAGAAAAAAAAGTATTGTACAAGGAGAATTGGTGTCAGTGGACCAACGCAGCATCCTTCTTTCAAAACAAAGAACTCTAGAAATGTATGCATAAAATAAGAGTTTACAAGTATGCTCAGATGTTATTGCAATAAATGTTTTCAGATGCCATTATTCTGACATACATTCTGAAAGAATCGCCTTCTGTTCTCACTGTGCCTTTTCCTTACATCGTCATATTTTACGTTCTACAACAAAATCAAATGTAGAGGAAGAAGTGGACTTATTAAGAAATCAATTTGCCTATAGACCTTTTTAAAACAGTGGCAAGGCCTAGGGTGCTAAGTTTATGAGCAGTTAGCTACTCTGGTAGGAAACACTGTCCTGATTATCTCAACTTCTGTTATTCTGACAAAAGAAAAACATTCCTGGTGGTTACTTTTTTAGAAGAAAACTCCCAAACACACAGAACTGCAGTCTCAATTATATTGTTAAGCCCATGCCATAAAAAGGAAGAAAATCTTGCATATGTTTCCCGACTGCAAGTATTTTAGTGACTCAAACTAAGCTTGACTGTGCTTTAAACTAAACACATGGACATAAGCCAAGTGAATTTGCTAAGACAGTGTTTCTTCCTTTAAGCACTGTAAGTTAAAATGCAGACTAGGCTATTGGGTAATACCTACTGAATTGTTTTACAGCAGCATGTTTGCATTCTTAGCATCTTACAGCATACTGAGCGCTCTTGGGTCTTGGAAATGAAACTACATTTCTTCAGCAAACATAATGCTCTACTAAAAGTCTTCATCAAATATGTAGAAGTAGCTGGCAAGTTAAAGTTACTCGTGATCCTCTGAGAATCGTTTCACTCAAGAGCAGATCCTCAGGAAGGAGAAAACAAACCCTTTTTGATTGTTAAGAGACACTGTACTTTCTTTGCAATGGCAGCCATACAGTGTGACTGCAAGCAGCAAAATTACTCTGATTTAAATACACTTCTCTGCTGTAAACTGCATTTTCCCATTCCAGCAGTGCTCATACTCACACATATACTTAACTGCACACACCTATGCAGTCTCAGTGGAGCCAACAATATATAGCTGACGAAGTAAAGCACACCCCACAAGTGATTTTCAGGCTCAGCACTTCAATCTGTACCTCTGTTCCCCATTTATTTGCTAGATCAGATCATCCCAGAGCAATCTGCCTGGTGCATGGAAAAATATCTATTGCTCAATAGGCCAAATCTCTCCTTCTACAATCTTTGGAACAACGTTGGCAGGCGTTTCCAAATGTTTAAGCATTTGAATAAAACTATTTAAGAAGGTGGATAACTTCAACAGCGTGTATTCCTGAGCAGTGTGCATGTAGCCATGTACTAACCACAGCCCTGTACATCTGGGGTGCTGTGGCAGAAGGACAGGAGTGACCAAACACTTAAGACCTCACTGAACACAACCCAGCTAACGCAGCAAGATTTCTTACAAATTATATCTTTCATGTGAGCAAAAATAAACAAACCCAGAGTAAATATAATGGTTTTCCCATGCAGAATTTACTAGGGAGTATCTTGCAGCCGTACACAAATAATCCACCAAAGACAAAGGAAAGTTCTACGAAATTGCAAAGCTGTGCAAATTGCATAGTAATTCTTTCTAATTAAGAAAAGAAGATATAAGTTGTTTGTTATAAACATCAGCAGGCCCTGTGCAAATACGAAGGGCTCACAGCAGAGCTGAGTATTTGTCGAATCAAAGCAACTTGCCAGAGAGTTTTATTGGTACAGCTGCGGCGCATGCATTTTATCACACATGCTAATAATCCTGGTTATGGCACTAACATTTTAATCATTTGTTCTGTGGGCTTGTTTCTCAAACAATTAGCACTAATGAATGGCCAAAATACCTCGGATCATATATGTCTAATTGCAGTCAAGAGCGGTTATTGTCCGCATGTACATTTCAATTCACCTCTGGGGATAATGTTTGTTAATTGTATTTCTTTATATAGCAAGTGAAAAAAGGCTGTTCACTCAAAAAGGGACTAAGTGTTCTCTTCTTTCCCTTTGTTCCCACAAGAAGCTAAAGTCACTTCAAGAGGCACTTAATCCCATCATCCATGGTTACAATTGCCTTACAGCATCAATCAAAAAGAATCTGAAGTAAAATGATGCAGCTATATTGTGTAATTAAAAGCAATTCAGGTAGTTATTGCTTGGGGCATTTTCCAGGTCCAGATACTTAAAATGGCACTGCGGGGATGCTAAATACTGTAGTGTTTTAAATTTGGTCAACTACAATATCTCACAGAGAAAGGGGAGGAATATGCAAAAAAAAAAAAAATCTCCTAGTGTGTATTGTAAAGCGAAAGAAAAGAGGAGGAACAGCTAACATTTGAAGTGACAAAATCTACAAGTCTCCATATAAAAGGGAAATAAAAATATCAAGAAGAGAGAAAAGGGCAGGAAAAAAAGAAAAGGAAGGCAGTTTTAGGGAAAAAGAAATTCCGTGCAATTGTTAAAAAGTTAACATGTGAAAAAATGCTAGCGTCGCCTCGCATGGAAAACAAAAGCTCATGTCACAAGTTTTACCATCAGAATACAGGTCCCTGAAATCTTAGTGGAAATAAATCCGAGGTAAACTGAGCAGTTCTTCTTCGGAGGGGAAAAAAAAAGAAAAAAAGAAAAAAAGAAAAAAAGAAAAAAAGAAAAAAGCTTGGGTTAACAGAGCAGAGCTATGAAATTTACTTTTGAATAAAGCTAGAACTTTGGGAAGGTACTTTACCTAACAACTGCCTAACCCTGATCCAATTATGCTAAAATTAAAACTGAGGGCTTATCAACATATCAAACACTCAGCTTTACATTTTGATTTCTTCCTTTGTTCCAAACCCACTACGGTCATTTCCTTGACCCTCTAAAAACTAATTAAGAAAACCCCAAATGTAACCGCTTGCCAGGGCAGGGGGAAGCCACCAGCTCTCACGGTCTAAGATCTTGACAGGCTTCCCAGTCAAGGAGTCCTGGAAGAGGCTTTGTCTGGTTTTTAAACTTTCCTCCATAAGGCTGGTACAATCTCACTCCAATGTAATGCGGAGATTAATTCTCCTGAAGCCGATGGGAGTTACACAGGTATAAAATCAGGTAGCATCCCTTAAGTTTGAAGAAGGTATCCTTAGGGAGACAGGCGGACTGTGCTGCACCCAGCCGTGGGGACGCAGCGCATCCGCAGGGCTGAAGGAGCGCTCACAAAAACGCAGCGAAATAAGAAATTTAACCCCCGTAACAGTCAGCTTTGGATATCAAAAGGGACAGATTGGAGGGGGTCACTCCCGAGAGCGGTTGCCTGCTGGAAAAACTGTAGCGGGGAGAAATGAAAAGGGGGCTTCCAAGTGACCTTTCGCAAGCGCTTGCTCCAACTGATCAGGACGCATTGCATTATAGCCAAAAAATAGAGAGGCGAACCAAATGGGGAGGGAGAGCCCTGCTGATATAAAAAAGCGTGATGCAGAGAAGTGTGAGAAAGTAGTTTAGGGCTTAAATGGAAACAAAGTACCAAATCCAAAATTGCTGGCAAGACATCTTAGGAAAAATATGTTTCTTTGGCTGGTATTTATAATTTTTATCTTATCTCAGGTAAATCAATGTAAGTCAAAAAAACTGGACACCAGATCCTTTCTGAGGAAAGGATTGAATGCAAACCATGAATGTACTGACAAAGGCTTAAAATCACGGACCCCTAAGCCATAAAATGATAAAAGGCTATCATAGGTTAAATAGTTAACCAAACTTTCTCCTCCCACCAGCACTAAATGTAAAAAAAAAAAAAAAAAAGACCTTTTATTTACCCGACCATGTTCTTTCAACTACGTTTGACCCTGTTGTTTTGGTTCACTCTGAGCTCCACCATGCCTTGAATTGCTTTGACTGAACATCTTTTTTTTTTTTTTCTTCTTCTCAATTCAAAATGGCTAAATTAGGCAGCGAGGATAAAAATAAAAGAACTGCTGGCTTCTCATATTACTAACGTAGCGTATTTTCACAGCAGCAAAAATAGCCTATTTGTGAGGAAGAGGAGAGTGCTCCGGCTCTTTGATTTAACAAGGGAATTTTTAAAGAGATTTAAATAGTGGCTCAGGGTGACAAGGGCTGCTGCTTCCTACTAATGGCAACAGGCTGCTTCTCTCAGGCAGCCTCTGTATATGAGTTTGCTATCATCCAAGGTTAATTGGTGTCCTGTCTTGGAAAGCTTTAACGTACGTGACATACAGTCAAGGGTTTGCTCCCTTCCTCACAATGCGGAGAACTGAATAACTTGTCATGCCCACAAAGTATTCCCGCGCTGAGCTGTGACTTGCTTTGCTTTTACCGTTAGCAAAGTTTCTGGCTCCTTGGGATACTTTCTTCTGCTTAAACAAACCCACGGGACTGAAGGGCAGTGGAAAAGCACACTGTGACACCTTTGCTTTCCCGCATTAACCAAAGGAAGATGTAGTTAAGATAAGAAATCCTTTCCCTGTTTTTCTAAATATACACAAATAAACACTAAATATAAACAGTTACAAAGTTTCAATTTCTACAAGTGCATTTTAAGCCCTTCCATGTATCAAATATTGTTTCCACATTGCATTTTTAAAATCTACAGCACTGTGAAGAGATTTTGTAAAATTTTGTTTAACTATGTATTTTCTGAACGGAAGCTCTTGCTTGATGTATTTTTACAGAGTTGCAGCTAGCAGTTATGACAGAAAATTACAATACATTTTAAATAACAAGAATATCCCACAATGAAAATGAAGATATAATACCATATTGGAAGTTTTAGAAAGGATAGCATATAAAATTAGCCTTTTTTAAGATGTTCACTGGGAAGTAAGAAGAGACTACTTTGGATGCATGATATCAATGTATGATTTGATTTAATTTATCACTGTTGCGTACAAAACAATATGCACCACGTGTGCTCCGAGCTGTGCAACACAAAGGAAAAACCATGGCTTCTCAGGTCAAGCATCTTCCAATTCAGAAGGAGGATCAGGCACATACCATGAACAAGCTGTCCTAGAGCATCCCATGCCAAACTCTGTCTTAGGACATAAAAATATAAGCCCCACAAATCTGTTGTAGTGGGTGAAGACCCATGTTGGTGGACTCTGCAGAAAAGCCCAGCTTGAAGGAGATTCTTTATGTGATAGCAAAACCACCCTTGCCTTTTCTAGTTCTCTCCTCTGTCTCAGCATCAGACACTTCAATTCCTGCCCCAACGTTTTCACACATGCCAGCTGTGTAGACACCCACACCTCTGTGTGCACATGCACAAAACTTGACAAAAAAATATTTGGACAGAATTTCTCTTTTCACGGAACACGCTTTTCCCCTCTTTTCTTCCTGATTTCTCTCTTCCATCTATGCCAGTGCCCATATCAGGATAAAGGAAGCATCCCCACCACTGAGCTCTTGTGGTTCCTGCCACTGGTCCAGCTGTGTGTGTGTTGGCTAAATGCTGCAAGGTCAAGATCGAGACCAGGATTTGAAAATTCAGTGCTAATTACTGTGATTACAGTCCGAGTCCCAAACAGCCAAAGCCTCCTGAGCAATTTAGGAGCAGACTGCTAACGAGTTATATGTAAAATAAGAAACAGGCACCTGATAAAGTCAGAATCAATAAAGAGCCATTCCAGCCTGTTAAATGACCTTGTTGTAACACAGAGCTGCTACATTCACCAGAGCCCAAGCAGGTTATGTATCTGTATCTACATGATGTGAAAGGAAAGGAAACCGATACAGCCCTTAAAACTGGTTTTGATTTACACCTGAGTTAAAATAAAATCATACTAAAGATGTGCCTGAGAGCAGTTAGCAGAAAGAAACAAATCGAGTGCCAACTGAAGCGATAAGAAATAAGATATTTGTCACCCACTTTAGGTCTTTCAGAATTTCTGATTTTTATTTGTAACAAATTATCCTCTCTGTAATTTTAATTGCGGCAGGGATATTTTACAAACTGAGGTTCCCTTCATACTTCTGAGAATTTTTCACTGAATAGGCCGTATTTTATATTGATTTGCATTTTATGGCAGGCTATGCTTAGCCAAAGCACTAACAGCTTGATGATTCCTGTACTTAGAAATGTATGTAAATTATGCCACTAAATAAAGCACAGACATTTTTACTACTCAGGAAAAACAAAACAATATTGCAGTCTTCTCTGCACTTTGAGATTGCTCCTGTAAATCCACTCGGGCATGTGCTTAGCCCAGAGAAATCAAAAGGACCAGCCAAACACTTAAAATGAACCATGTGCTTCAGTGCCTGCAGGACTGGGGATTAATTTTGGATTATGAAACTGTACCATTTCCATGTGTTCTTAGGCTATACATGGGCCAACCTGCTACTTTCAGGTTTTGGCACAGATTTGTGCAAAACTAAGCATGCAGATGCAGTCCAGCTGGTGAATATCTTATAAACAATATAAAGATGCTCAATCTCAGCTGGGGAAAAAGAAATCCTGCTTGATATTTTCAGAATAAGATTAAAACCAAAAATATGATTCATGTTTAGCTAAGCATTATTTTGAGGAAGATTATGTAGAAGAATTATTATGCAGAATTATTTTGTATTAAACTGTACTTATTCAGAATAGTTTCTGTGCCAAATAACTGAGCAGCAAAGAACAATTTAGCAAGCAATTAGTAAATTTTAAGCCACTGAAGAACAGAACTATAAAACTAAAATGCACTGCAATTACATAAAAAAATTAAATGTTGTAATTACATCAAAGCTGATGCAATATGACAGGAAAAAAAATGAACGCACAGCACTATTAGTTCAACAGCGAGTGTAGCTACACTAATTGAAAACCAACTGCTCTCTGCTTTTGAATACAGCCTGGTGGAAATTTTAAAATATTTCCTAAATGGACGATAAAGAAGGATGCTTGCAAATCCTGCAGCACTCCAGGCAACACTTAACTTCAGAAATGTCTACAGGCAGAAATACTATCCTGCAGTATGGCTCAGGATGGCACAAATAAGCATCTGTGTTTATTTTTTAACTAGTCAGATTTATAAGAGCAATGAAATCCCTACATAAGCATTTTATATTGACCTGATATGGACTTACTGTTTTAACCAGCTTTTTAACTAACTCCACAAGTTAATAAAGGCAACTACATGAATCCTTACTGCCTATACATTAAGATAAGAAAAACATTCATTAAGCAATATCCAGACTGTTTTAATTATAGGAATATCACTCTTATTTGTAGTATAATGTTCGTTAAGTACAGTATAACATTTTCTTAAAATGCCCCAGAGGCAGTTAAACTCTTGATTAGCTATAAAAAAAAAATCTCCCTTAACTTCAATCACAGGAGTTAATGCCTACTGCAATGAAATTCCAGTACTTTTAATCATACAAAAATGTCATCTGTAAATCTTATTAACCATGAAAACATTATATAAGATCAAATGAATTTTCTGTGCTGTTGTTACTACCCAATCCTAGCAAAATGTAGAACTCTTTCTATGACAGTTGTGGTAAGATCAACAGCCTATTTCCTTTGAGAATAAAATGAGCTGAAAACTAGATCTTATTTTATTAATTTCAAAAGATAGCCAGGTATGTCCCCGAGTTCTGACTTGTATATTTTCATGCCTTAATCATCCAAAGTTAAAACATAAAAACTCAGTAGCAGTGGTGAGATTAAACAGCCTTAGGGAGACTGCAGAACTTCTGTGATCTCCAGTAAATAAAAACATGGTAAAGCTTTATTATCCAATCATGAAAAATTCCTTTTTCTTATGCCCTTTTCGGTATGTCACAAGAATTAATGTTATTACTGCTTTTGTACAGATGACGATGAAATGCGTACATTTTCTTCAGTATTTATCCTGCATCTACCCATTCATTCCATATATCTCTTGAAAAAGCCTATTTATTTTTTGTTTGCTAGCAACACCAAAATTTAAGAAAGTAATGAACAATGTGATGCATTAAAAATGGCAACATTTTTAAATTGCAGTTTTCTGGTTCTTGTGTCTCTGGCTTTGTGTTCTCAAGTTTTTCCTTGCAACAGTCAAAGACAGAAATCTATTTTAAAAGTGAAAAAATTTAAAGGTGAGATTTCAGGAAGCCAGGCTTAACAGAAATACCAAATATCGTGAAACTGATGATAAAAATATTACAATTGTCACTCCATTTTGATCTTCTACACAGACAGCTGAGGGATATTTTTATGACATGGAATATGATAATTGCAGCCCTCCAAAACTGCCTCCTTGCTAAGGTCAGCAGCCTTTCAGGCTCAGCACCCCCGTAGCCACCGAGCTCCCCTCAGTGATTGATAAGCTTTTGCACAGCACTACCCTGAAAGAGACAGATCTCTCACCCTACTGAACTGTTGGGTTGGGTCCTGCTGCCCCATGGGTACATATTCAGGGCATCTGGTCAAAGTCCCAGTTGTACCTTCCAAGGGGGGATTCATCTGTAATCCTCCTCCTGTCTCAGGCAGTTTATGAGGCACCTTGATGAAGTGAGCATGACTTGGAGGAGATGAAGCCCACCTGGGTCTGTTCATGGTGGGAAACTAATTTGGGGGGATACGTTGGTCATATTATCACAGCCTGCCTTATGGAGGATGAACTTTGCTGTCTGGGCAAGCTGAAAGGCCATAAAGGTGCCAAACCTAGCAGGGCAGATAATATGAATATGTGAGTGAAGAACATTGGCCGAGGGACAGATTTTAATACTAAATGCAGAAGCCTGCTATAGAAAAACCCATTTCTAAGCTACTTTTATCATTTAATTATCTCTAAATATTTTCACAGAACTCTTCAGATTGGCTTTGCCACATCCCAGGAGATTCAGAAATAGGTCGTAAAACCATGACTCCCACTCTCCATTGCAGATCCCTAGGTATTAAGTCCCATCTCATTTAATAGTCGGTCAGTTACCAATGCGCACATTTTACATAGACCGGAGTTTAAAAAAATCATCATCATACAGAGTGGTAGAGAGACGGGGTGAAAATCAACTTCTCTGCAAAACAATATGATTTTATTTTCACTAAAAAAAAGTCAAATTATCAGCTAGCAGCCCCTCTTGGGGCACCGAGAGCACCTGACAGGACTTGCTCTGTGCAAGTGTGAGTGCAAGCACTCTTATTACATGCTCTGTTGGAGTTTCTTATCTGTATTTCCCAGGTGAGATTACTTGTGAGGTTATGGTTGCTACAGCATATATTTACTGTGGCTGGGGAACACAAGGAAAGGCCAACTGGAACTTCGGTAAAACTCAAGAGTCAGAGTTGCTCTCCTCCCTTGTTTCACAGGATGTCTGGTTTCCCCAAATACCTCAGTTTTGTTAAATGTGGATTTCCTACCTCACTGCATCACAACGCACATCAACATCTTCAGTCTGCCTCCCTTCAAACCTAGTTTTAGAAAACAGTTCCAGCCCTGGTGGCTGTCCTAGTGCAGAGGGAAGAGTTGGACATGGCAGAGAGGGAGAGGAAGAGGAAGGTAGGAGAGTGAGTCGCAGAGCCCACAGCTCGCTCAGTTGTGCCATGGAGGATAAATTCTCCCAGACCATCCCAGTTTAGGAGTGAGGATTTTAATTTCCTTTAAATTCTTGACAAAGACCGTTCAATATTTATTTAAAAATAAGCCAAGAAACAAACACCCTGCCTCCTTTGCAACCTGCACAAATAAGGAAATTACTTTTAGTTTGTAACATTGATATATAATATATAACATATTAAAACATATATGATATATAATATGTAACGTATAATATATATAATACAAGTACAAGTACTGGATTACATGAAAATAAAATCTATAAGGGAAATAGGATTAGGCTTATTTCTATTTAACATTTTAAAAGACATTTAAATGAGCAGCTGTGTTTTGCTAAGTAAGTATTATAGCACTGAACATCGGTATAAAAACTAACAATATACAGAAGCTTTGAACTCACTCATATATAAACTTGTAGAAAAAAAAAATTGCTGGTGAAAATATGTAAAGCCATCACTTGGTTTCCTTTTAGAACTCTTCTTTAACAACCTCTGTCATAAATACAGGTTCAGAGTTAAGGAAATGAGACAATTAGCTTACATATGTCTTTTACCCTGTACTGGGTAAAGAGAAATATATTCCATTACTGTATCTGCCTTGTTTTTTTGTTTGGCTAGCATCTTAGATAAATTTAGCACAAAGGTGAAATAATGTAACTGAGATAGTTTTTAATTCTATGGAGCAGATCAGTAACCTTTACTAATATTAAGAAACAAGTTACTCCTCTCAAAGTTGAGATTATATATATGGAATTCGGATGGTTCACAGCCTTAGTTTAGTCTCACAGCACCCCTTGTTCATCATTGTGTGTTTCCTCGCTGATAGGAAGGACGTCATGGACGTTTCAGTTTTTATCTTCCTGCTTAACAGTTTAGTTGAGCTAATGTCTCAGTAGTGGCAAAATCTGTTGTTAGAGTGTAGCATCAGATACACTGTGAGAAAAATGTGCCATATCCACTCCAGAATATATTCCCCAGAACTTGTCCAGCAAGTAAAGTCTTTTGCCTTTTTTTGAGTCATTTGACTTCAAAGTCAATACAAAATTGACTAAAAAAAGTTTAAACGCAAAATAATAACTTCATTAGCTCTGGGTGCAAGCACGAGCAAAATGTCAAGAACTAAATGTCTCCTGAAAACAGCACAAACACATAATTATCAACAAATCTAGAAACTGCTTTCCCTCCCGACAACTTGAAACACTGGACAGACAGTACAGTATCCCTGCTCCTAAAGGAAAGATTTTCTGTTGCCTTGCAATCACAATAATCAAAGGTGAACCTTTACCTGTAAGCACACATGATCATCTTTATATACTTATATGCCCATATATATATACACATATAACTTATTTATACATGTATTAATATGTATGTACATACACATTTAGGCATATAAAAAGAACTCATGAGGCATAGTGCAACAGTAACATGTAATGCATGTAGTGATGGAAGGCAGTAAAAAGAAATATCTTCCATAAAACCAAGGAATAATAAAACTGTTTTCACCCACAATATTTAGTATCTAATATTTCTCATAATTTGCTGGGACAAATTGCTTTTTCTTGTTTTTTTCAGCAGTGGAATTAGAGTGGGAAGTCACACGAGTGATGCTCCTTCCTTTTCACCTCTAAGATCTTAATGTTTTTAGTTACAAGTTAGTAAGAAGATGACCTTGTACTCTCCATCCTTGTCCCAGCTCAGATTATCTTGAGGGCAAGAAAGGAATTAAGGGACTGTACCATCTACCACAACACTTCCCAGTTGTGGGAATAAAGATAAGATTTTTGCTAAAATAGCCACTGAGAGTGGTAGCCAAGGACACTAAAGTGCATCGCAAAAGGGGATGAAATAATTAATTTACTTCTTCCCTTTTGAGGATCAGCAGGCAAGGGTGGGCTTTGCCTTGCCATGAGCTGTTCCCCACCCCAGTCCCAAGGCTGCATGGTTCCTATGTCCAGGTAGGACTGTGAAAACCACAGCTGAGCCCTTTGCAAAACAGACTCAAGTTTCCTGTGGAAACAGTGAAGAAAGGCAGGTCCCCGAGAAGACCTCCACAGCAAAGTCTCCCATACCCGTCTAAGATACCTGAACCTGAATGGATGTGTATTTAAGGTACTTTGTATAGTTTTGGCATAGCTTAAAGGTATTTACCATCACTACCAGTGCTAATGCTGTCTTTTAATAATTTATTTCACTGCATACTACAACATTATTTCTTCAGGGGAAATGTTGTACCATTCATGGACATTTCTGTCACTCTACAAGATAAGCCCCAGCATGCAGCATGCTCAAGGCAAGAAAAAAATGGTGCAATCTGGCCTGAAACCCTATGGGTTTGGGTTTTTTTAAAGATATGTTGCCTCTGTTCTCATCCTAAGCAGATACAATGTAAATCGTTTTCCCATCTTGATAACAGTCATGCCTGCCAACTTGAACATTTCAAGTATTTTGCTAGATTTTGATCCACAGAAAGGATATAATAAATATTAGTAGATACATTTATTCATGCTCCAGGAGATTAAACTAATTTGAAAAATAAATAACCAGTAGTTAGGTTTTATGTGATTTCAGATGCAGTAATCTTAAAATACTATGTTATTATTAGTTTCTAGCCTCTGAAAAAATGCTGCTTATTATGAAGAAAGCAAACAGAAGACCTTCTCTAGACTGGGATGGATTGAATTATGGATAAGTGAAGATACAAGAGCCTGGAGAAAAAAAATGAGGCTTTAGGCAGCTGTAGGATGTTGATTATTCTGTTACTCAACTAGATGTGTGCATGTTTTGATTAAAAACACACTTTTACTACTCTACATACCCTTCCTTTGGAATCCAGCAACCAAAAAACTAAAGTTTAACCCAACACAAGTAGTATTAGGGTAGCTCTCAATGCAAGGAGGATGGAGGACTTTTGTAAGACTGTTCATGTTTGATGGCCAGTAAGGAAGATCAAAAAGCTTCTATAGGATTCTGGCAGAAGTATGAGGTGAGGAAAATCCAGGACCTGGCCAGTGCAGACACAAAATCTTAAGCCAGTGATATGCAACTGCAGCTCTAGAGGCAAGTCAAGCAAGAGAGGTGATCCTGGATGGCCAGTACCAAGCAAGAGAGGGTGGCCCAGTTGGCCAGGAGAGGGGTGACAAATGCATAGGGTCTTGGTGAAGTGGTCCCTGGGCTTCAAAGAAGGGGACGGGTTTTGTGCAGGTGGTGAGGCAGACAGTGACAGAACGTGTCCCTAATTAAGACACCATGGGAGAACACCAGGGAGGACTGCAGGAGAGACACAGTAGGATAGGAGGCGAGGCTATGAAACCAAACCATTAACCAGGGATGCAAAATGGGTATTAACTTAGAAAGTTGAAGAAAACAAGGTCAAAAGTAAGATTTAAAGAGTAAAGTGAGGATGTATTTTTAAATGAAAAAGAGAAAAGGAAGGACAAGGATATATTGGTGAAGAATCTCTTGATGTGGCACCACAGAGAAAATGTATCAACTCAGGGCAGCCAGTTGCATCACTTAAAGAAAACAGGAATAGCCTGGCATATATCTTTGGGGATGAAGCACTGGAAGGAAGAGGTAAGGATGGGGAGTGCAGGGGACCAGGAAGAAGCAAAAAGGACATGGCATGATCTTGATTCAGCCAAGTAACTGAACACAATATGAAGAGTCTGGGCACTCAAATAATATCATTTGACCAAGTGCCTTCCTGAATCAGGACCTGGTTCAGGTGCCTCCCAGTCGAAGATGGGAAGAAGCTGTGTAAACCACCTAGAATAAATGGCAGTTCAGCATGCACAATGGAAATTAAATGGGAATTTCAATGCTGAACCCAGAAGTTCTTCTGAAACCCTCTAACAGTAACCTGTTACTTCATAAAGAAAGCAGAAAAAAGTTGTTACTTCTCCTACATATTGCTTTCCCACACACAAGATCATTTTAATTTAGGCCTCTACAATGTTTTGCCAAGCACTTAATGCTGCATAAAAATAAAGTAACTTCAGCTCCCTGCAATGCAGTGTGAGGGGCTGAACTTCTCTTCAGTAGCCAGAACTGCATCCATTAAATGTGTGAAATGCTAAAGGTAATGGTGTCCAACAACAGACAATGAGGCAAAAGAAATTTAGACCAACCTCGGAAAGCAGTTTGCCAAAATTATGGGTGAATGCTAGGGGAAAAAGACAATTAATACAGAGACAGATGGCTAAGCAAAAACAAAAGCCATTACCTAAAACCTGGCTAAGGGAAGCCTAGCAACTGATTGTTTAATAGAAGCAATTAAAGAACTCGATTAAATACAATACCATCAATAGTTTGGATTCTAAGGGGTAAGACAGCAGAGGACTTGTCGCTGTTTGTGGCAGCATTAAATACCTGTTGTACTCATACTGAATATTAAGGTGCACACATTTTATACATAATGAGAATTTCTTATTCATGTTGGAAAGTGGATTAAAACATTCAAACAAACGCCAGTACAATAATAAAAGCTTTAGTGACTTGTCAAGTCTTGGGCTCTGTGAGCACTCTGCTACTCAGGAGATCTTGTTGAAGCATGACAATCCTTCCCTCTCCTCTTGATGCTCTCGCCAACATTCATACAGATAGTCCTGGAAAGCCATACATGGGTGAGAAGACCAGCGCTTTGGCTCTGTACCCATGGAGGTGGAAAGTTACTCCAGAGCAGCAGCATCGTTTTCTGGAGGTGTCCACCTCTGATGTCATGGCTGGTGGCCAGCATGGAGCAAGGCTTGGAAGAAAAGCATGGGAAGTGGCCAAAGTGGTACAAGGGAGACGTGCTTAGAGTTGTGCCAGGATAAGCACCTGCAGCCTCTGGCAACTCTTAGCAGAAGGAGGGTGTAGCACAGGCTAGCATGACTCTGACAGCCCCGTGGTATCGTGTTGAGCCCCAGGCATCCTTCCCCATGAAGTTCATGTTAAAACTGCATCTGTGGGAGATGCTGTTGCTCTCTGTGATGACAGCAGGCACGCATATTAAAAGGGCTTGTAGTGATAGGATGAGGGACAATGGTTATAAACTGGAGAGGGGCAGTACTAGACTAGACGTAAGGAGAAAATTCTTCACCATGAGGGTGGTGAGCCTCTGGCACAGGTTGCCCAGGGAAGCTGTGGCTGCCCCATGCCTGGAGGTGTTCAAGGCCAGGTTGGATGGGGCCTTGGGCAGCCTGACCTGGTGGGAGGTGTCCCTGCCCAAGGCAGGGGGGTTGGAACTAGATGAGGTCCCTTCCAACCTACACCATTCTATGACTCTATGATTCCACGATATCACACAGTTAAGGCACTCTGCCCTGTACGCTTAGAGAATTAACTCCAAGTAATCCCTGAGCCCAGTCTCGGTACAAGCATTGGCCTCTCAAAACAGAATGGCATGAAAAGTTGCACACATCATGAAACTGTAGCCTTTATCAGCTTTATGCAGAACAAAGTGATGGCTAAAATTGTCTGCCACCACTCACATGTGAGGACAGTTTTAACTAATATTCCTTATTGATACAAGCAAGTGATGTTTAATTCTTTTTTCCATACTTTCCAGGTACTTTAATTATTTCAGTAACTAACTGATATGCATTGTTTCAACACTTCCTTATCTCTGTGGTGGTACCATCAGTTTGCAGTAAAGGTTTCTTTAAGAAAAGAAACGGCTTCTTAATTTTTTTTTTATTAAAAAAGTTAATAATTACAGGAACAGTGACAGTGTTGCTATAGTTACTACTATATCAGCCTTTCAGTTACAACTCCCCATTTTCAAGGGTCAATAACTCAGTTGTCAAAAATCCCACCGGGCAGAAGCCTGACACACATCTTAGACATACATTAAACAAATGCATAAATAAAAATCGTCTGTTTCACACTAGTGAACACTTTTATTCCAACTGGTCTTTCCAGATGATATTTTGAGCATCCAACAGTAGTGGGTTGGTTTTACTTTTAATATACTTTTTGGCAAGTTGATAGCCTTTTAGGTGCCCCAGTGTTTGGCGGCTGCCAGAGGGAAAGGAAGAAGAGATGCTGCTGCTTCTTCCTCTGGTCGTTTCAGCCCCTCCATCAGAAAGGAAGCAATTCTGGACGTGCCCACTATGCTCCTAACAAAACTTCCTGAGGATTTTTAGGCACAAAAGCTTCACGCGCATGTGCAGCAGCTGGATTATCACAATAGACCATAACGGCCCTAAGAGCCGTTACGGTATATCAAGTGAGTAAACCGAAAACTAAGAAGGATTTACACAATGACCATAGTGGCTCCCTGGGAGCCGTTACGGTCTATCAGGTCAAAAATCCACTTTTTAAAGAGCGCCTAAGTAAGTGTATACCCAACAGGGCCTTGAGTCTCCAGAGTGACTATCACACACGTTTTCAAAATGAGACAGGGAAGGGAACGGAGATTATACCGAGCAATGTAAAGAGAGAAATTTTTTAACAATGAATAAAACACATACAATGCAAATTCTAGAGACCTATATTTAAAGGAGAAAAAAAAGTACATATTTAGTTGAGAAACAGTTCGTAATCCAATTTCTTTGTTGTCAAAACAGATCCTGTTAGGTCTTTTTTTTCTTATTTTTTAAAAAATGAGAATTAAATGAAAAGGAAATTTCCCACCAAAGCTAATAACTTTTAAAATAAAAGTTAGATGTCATGAGATATAGAAACAATGCAATTGCAGCTGCATTCTGAGCTGCAATTCTGCTGTATTTCAAGTCTCCATCCACGGCACAAGTTAGTAACACAGCCCAGCTTTGCCTTTCTTTACTTCTCTCCCATTGTGTCAGAAAACCAACAAGTTATTCGAGACAGTAATTTTCTCCGTAAAAGTCACCTCCATTTTTTCCAAAACCAAATCTGCAATAAATCGTCAGCCTACTTACTTTTTCTTCTTCCCCATCCTTTGCATCCCATATTTGTTCCTGTGGCAAACCTATAAGAGAATACTTTCTCTCTATGACCTGAGATAACGGTAATGTTGAAAGAATGGCCTCACTTGTCAAAGATTAGAGAGCTGTCTGCAGCCTACACTCCTCTTTACTAGAGCCAAATAGGCCCAATAAATGCTAATACTCAGCATGACGCATCGAGAACGTTAAGCCTCAACACTGACTAAGAAGAAAGTATCACAAATTTACTGAAATTATCTATAGCACAATAGAGAAGAGAAGGAATTAATCAAAGTCTCTCCCTTAATGCAATGCTTGATTGAACTATCCCAATCCCTTTTTAAATAGGATAACCTAGTGGCAAGTGACCCCGATGACACATCCTAGAGAGGTACACAAGTACCACTTGTTCGATTTTTTTTCTTTTATGACCTCATTAAGAAGGATTTTGAAGATTGTTGCTGAATATGAGAACAAAGTGTCTGAAGATATCTCTAGCTTTTTACATCTTTAGCCTTTGAAGGAGAATTTATAAACTAAGTACCTGCACAAGCAAAAAAAAAAAAAAAAAAAAAAAAAAGAAGAAAAAGTCCTTAAAAATTAAATTGACTAAAGCTACCTTTTCTTAAATGCAAGGACTAGCTAAGCCTCCAAGAAACAAGAAAGTTTTGCCAAGATGAACTCATGATCGCATCTCTCCCCCCCACCCCATTCTCCCTCTCCCTCTTTCCCTGTTATAGACCCCATTAATTAGATTTGGCGGCAGTTTCCCCTTCCTTATCAAGGAAACAGAGTCTGCCAAATCGGCGAGTGTGAAAATAATCCATCGCCAGTAGCATTTTTTCCTAAGTGTTTGTTGATTCCACGTTTGGATTTAATATCGAGGATTATATTTTATAACCAGAAACAAACAAACAGATTCATAACTGAAGACCGAAAGGCAAACAGCAAAAAAAATCAAGCCAAGTACTGAACCTAAATGTAGCATTTTTATTGACTTCTTAGAAACCAAATAACCTGGCATATTAGTGTGTGCATTCTGCAACAGACATTCAGCCCCATTGTACTACTTAGAAGAGAATAAAAAGAAACCCTACTGTTTGAAATCCAGCGGAACATCCCCACAACAGAGCACAACTGTTCCCTCATGCATGAATGGGAAGGAGATGAAAGAAAAGATGGACTTCTGAGGTACAGCAAAAAACAAAGACAACAAAAGTGCTGATCATGAGGGAATGACACAACTCATTGCTGCAAAAAGGATGAGAGAAAGGAGCTCAAACAATGGTGCAGACAGCTAAGTGACATGTAGAAGAATTGAAAAATCTACAGAAGTGTCTTTTCTTTCCACACTTGACGAGAAACAATTAAATGTTGGTACATCTGTCATAAAAAAGATAATTGAAACCTGTTACCATCATTATAGATGGTAACTTAACTACCAAAACTGTAACTGTCCAATTAAATGTTGCCCCCTCTGTTATCTACACCACTTGCTAAAATGAGAAAAAATCCTTTAATGTTTGTGATGATTTACCACCAGTATAGCTGCTGCGAGCCGTAGAGCTGAACTGGCACGTTTTATAAGGTAGATACTTATGACTATAGGGTATCTACTTCTACTTGTACACACACAGATGGGGAAAGGCAGGCACACATGGGTGCAGGCAGGCTCACATGCGTGAGCGCACGCATTCATGCACGCGCTCTCGCACACCCACCAGTTAGGATGAATTTTGCCAACAGATGAGGGTTTTGACACAGGATCCAAAACTCCTGAGCAATTGCCAGAAGCCTCCCTAGGTGTTTACTCCCTGAACATCCACCAGCCTGCAAAAACAACGCCGCGCTAAACTAATCCACCGACTGTTGCTACTTGCTTGATAATGCACAGCATCCCACAAAACTGCAAAGCAGTTATTGACCCTGTCAGAATACCTGATTAATGGATAAACGCTGTAATTGATTAGCAGAGAAGTGTGAATTAAAACAGAATACAGCATCAATAATGAGCCGCTGACAAAAGGTAGCCTACATAAAATGTAAAACGGTAGCCTGCAGCCAGATCTCATCAAAGACACGCATTTCTTAAAAACAGAAGAAAACACCACCCCTGAAAAAAAACCCCACAAGCACAGTGTCCTGTTCTCTGCATTCTTTAGGCTTTTCTCTTGGTAATGATTAAACCACCAGCAAAATGTTATGGGAACTACTCGGAATTCACCTTCATACATCAAGCCAGGAAAGGCAGTTAAATGACTCCATTATCCTCTGGGCTTCTCTACCCTTAAAGAAATGCCCAGCTCTCCATTTTACCCCGGTGAGTTGTGATTTTAGAGCAGTGTCGGCACAAAGTGCACCCAAGGCTGGCTTTGGTGGGGTGCACAAGCAAATCCCTAGCTTGTAGGTATGACAGGGAGCCCCACAACGGTGTCACATCGAGGAGAAAACTTGAAGCCACAAGCATTGCATTGTTAAACTCCTTTTTCATTCCCATAAGGGCCTTAGGAGGCCAAATGATTCCACTTTTGTTCCTTTTTCTTTCCGATTTAATCCTACTCCAAGGCCCTACTTTATGCCTGATGTTATATGAAATAGATTGTATGGATTTTATACGGTGCCCGCAAACACACGCGTGATGTTTCTCTGCTGTAGGAAAGCAAGTTTAATGATGCAGTGTTGGAAGCACTAAGTTGCTTCTTTTCACGGCACCTGTGTTGGTCTTCCCATTATTTAGGCACCATGCATTACTCCGTGCATTAGGCAAGTTGACACACCTAATGTGATGCCATCAGACATATCAAAGCTGTCCTGGTATAGGCAGAAGGAAACATTAGCTTGAGTAGAGCACTTAATGCAATTACATGTCTCTGACTTCCTGAGCTAGCTCACTCAGAAGTAATTTAAGCATTTCTACATGACACTGCATCGTAACCAGCAAACAGCCTCTGCTCAAAATGGTTGTTGCTACAGGGTACATCTCTTGGAAGTCTCTCCTTTTCACCCTTGAAGCTAAAATACAGAAGCTGTTAAAATGAAGATACCTGCCTGTCCTTTCCATATGGAAAATACAAATAATAAAAAGCAAGACTGGTGTTACTATCTTGTAATAATTCTCTCCAAATAGTCTTTAATCCGATTTTGCCAATTTGATACCCATCTTACATTCCTCTGCAAAACAAAATGTATTTTTGTAACAGTTCTACAAGCTCACAGATACATACGCAGAGACAGAGTCCTCTGGAAATCCACATCTTTTAAGACCATTCTTTCTTTTTTCCATCAGCTATGCATGAGACTTATCCTGCCTGCAGAATTACTTTTCTGCTTCCCCAGCTGCTTCAGGACGGCTACCTTTTCAGTAGCATTACGACTTCTTCAGTTTAAGTAATTTTCCAACTGAGGAGCAGGTTTCACTCCACCTCACACCAGTAACTTAAAACATTACTTGCATAGGTGATCTCTACTATCAACCAAGAGGATCAGCTATTTCCAAAGAACAAGTCATTTCACAAGCAAGCTTGGTATCTTTTTGTTGGAGGATCTGCCCTCCAGATGCCTTTCTCTCCCTTTACTGACCTAGAAGTTACCCAAACAACTTGCACTTTAAAAGCTACAGCTACATCACAAGGATTCTGTCTTAGCAATTTATGATAATTGCAATTAAGGAGGCATTTAACCCTTCTTATTGTATTGCAGTGTCCTCTGACCTCAGCAGCTCTTTGTGAGAAGCAAGGATGGAGAAACAAAGTGTGCTCTGATGGGCCCCCACCCCACTGCAGAACATCTCCAGTCCAGCATGAGGCCCCTCACAGGCGATTTTTTGTCCTAAAACATGGCTGGAAAAAAGAAGGGACAGGTCTATATTAGTGTGTCCCAGAGAAGGGGATTCTGGGTTCCCCTTATTGCCCACGCTTCCTAAGAAATAGGTACATTTTGGCCACATAAGAAGCCATTTGTATTTCTTTCTTGCTCAGCTTTAACAGGAGGAATAGGGGATCCTCCACTGAAACAGCAAATGTCTGGATGACTTGGGAATTTTGGAATGGCATGTTTGGAGCTGCTCAGGGTGGTGGTGGGACTGAGCCCAGGTCTCTCTGCCTGAACAGGTGGGATAGCACTGGAATACCAGAAAGATGGTGGGCATCAAAGCACTCCTTTCTTAAGAAATAAACAAGGAGACCTGCTGACAGGTCATTTATTTTGTGTAATATCTGCTTTACTTACCTGACTCCAGAAAGGCTGATGGTGCCAGATCTTGAGTGCTGGGGGACGGCTGCCCATAACCTTGATACAGAGCCTTGCAAGCAAGAATAGTAGAGCTTGCACCATCTGCAACTGCATAGAAAACAACAGCTCCTACTGCTTATTATCTAACTCATTTTTTTTTCCAGAAATGAAAACTTGTCTCCTTTCCTTAGGTGCTTTTATATAGTACCATAAAATATGAAACCTGGTTTTAACCTAAAAGCATAAAATATACTTCCAGCAGCCCAAAAGAGGAGACTATAAAAAAAATACTGAAAAGCGACAAAGTTACATCAGTTTCAATGGAAGAAGGATTAGGCCCTTTAACATACTTTTTTGGGGGGCAGGGAAGAGGAGAGTCGAAACTCGAGCAGCTGAAGGTTCAGCTTGATCCCCAGAACTTTTAAAGAAGACATTCTTCTCCACGGCTATTGTCAGAGCTGGAGACAAAACAAGTAGAGGCCCTTTCAGCTGCTGATCTTAGCCAAAAAGCCATTTGTAACTCCTGCAGAGTGGTGCTTTTATAGGTCAGGGCAAACTCCATAAAGATTTTCTCTCTTTTTCACTCTCTTTTGGAAGATATGGTTAGAATTCAGAAACTTAGCTTAGAAATAAGAAAAAAAAAAAACCCCACACTTCAGCACGCTGCAAACAGTGGTAGAAGGATCTGTAAGCACATTGTTTTCATCGCAGATTTCTGATTCGGAGTTATATTTTACTAGTCGGCATACACACCCACAAGCAGTCATTGTTTTCTCAGACATTGTTCTCCATGAATTTTTTTGTTGTCTGGACCTCAGATATCTCAGTGTTTGGGTCAAATAGGAGCTGTGGAATCTAATATTCCTTCTAAACCCTTCACATCACAGACCTGGAATACAGCTTTGAAAAATCTATTTTAATACCCATATGTAGGCAGTAACTTCTCCTTTCCAGTAAAATACTATTAAATCAGCTTGGAAAAGAGGGTCATAGGTAACTAGAAGGGAAATGCCAAGGTAACTATTTGCTCCATTTTTGCATTTGACTAGTGAGGCAAATTCAGTTTCCTGGAATATACATCTGACTCCACTATAAGGGCTGCTCGTGTATGCAGGTTTTAACTAAAATATGCACCATGAAAGGTTATTATGGGGGACCAGATGCTCATCTAAAAATACTTGCCCTCCCACAACAAATGTAACTGGAACTCGTCACTATGAACAAGCAAACCAGAAAGAAGCAAATCCTACAGAACAAAACAGTACAAAAGGAAATGAAGTCAGAAAAAAAAAAAAGAGCACCAGAGCCACATAGTTAATATCAGAGCAGAAATCAAATCTGAACATTTTATCAGAGAACGTTTTAGAAACCCACACACTCACCATTCCTAAAAAAAGTACTGCTCTGATAAAAAAAACGCACATTGTTTTCCATGACTGAACAGGAAAGAAATAAATGCCATTGGCTTACTTCTGGCATACATTTAAAAAGAAGCATCTATAAATGAATTTTCTGCCTAGGAGAACACATGGCAAAATCAACGATAATCACAAGGCTTTCAGGTAATGGTATATACAAACCCTGCTAAAACCAAACACAATCTCTAGCGTATGCAGGCGTCGAACAGTTATATTGATAAGCAGAAGGATTGGCTGGCCTAAATCCATGTTTACCGTGATGATGAATGGGTGATATCTGAATGGGCTAGAAAGTTTTCTTGACAGTTTTGCTGGCTGAAAATGTGTGCTTTTTTGTTTTACCCCAAGAAACAATCTTGCTTCTCAGTGATATGTTTTCTGCCAATCAAAACCGTAATAGGTTGCCCTACATTCGATACATGCCATAATTTCTCCAAAACACTTCAGATACTACCTGAATACGTTACCTAATATTAATTTACACTGACAACCGAGGACATGGAAGAATAGATCCAGAGATAATGACAACTCACACCATGTACAGCAGAAGGATGCTTCCCAAACAATTTCAGGGTTGGTGGTTGCTTGTTTTTCTAACATGGGTAAATTAGGGTAGAAAAATCCTGCAGGATGTGATCTGCTTCTTTTGAAACAGCTAAAACTCCCAATTTACCTACTGAAGTCACACAGAAGGGAAGAAAACATTTTGGAAATGGGATTTTCTGTTTCATGAGGGTTATTGTGGATGAAAACTTGGCCTCACTGAAGTTGCCAATGAAACTCTCATTGTACTGAGGCAACTATCAAGCAGTTTAAGGAGTCAGTGTTGTGTGTGCAGTATTTAATATAAAGTCATGCAAAGACACTTTCTATATAGTAGCAAGAAAATACATTTCCAGGTAATATATATATCCTGAATTTACAAGACTTAAACTAAATTTTTATGTCTGGCTACCTATAATGTTTAGCTTTTATATTTTAAGCATTTCATGTAGTATAGACTTTTTCAGTTTACCACTGTCGTTTTACCAATCTAAACAGTTTTTTGCTAACAAAGCATTGGTAACGCTGAACTCTGCCAGTCACACAGAAAGGTGAGCACAATGTGCAGTTTCTTAAATGAACTTATTACACATCTCTGTTCTTACCAAATAAATACCATGCAATCTTAATAACATTATAGATCTTGTCAAATATTATTCTGACATCCTCACGCAAAGGGGCCTAGATGGATTATGCATCTAACTAATGAGACAATATTAACTTTTTTATTTTTTAAAAATCAGTAAAATGTATTTCTTTTTAACATACAGGTCCCATTCTGATTTCAGAGTAAGTCAGCTGGTTCAAAAAAAATAATTTCCTTTGTACATCCACACACAAAGAATCAACACTGCTGCTTCCAAAAACTCTGAAAATTTAGATATAACCCAGAATAATAACCAGTATCTTTACGGATTTTGTAATATACATATTTTGTATAGTACAAATTTTGTACTGTTCCAAATGAGACACAATTCTGCCCACTGGAGTTTATAACAAGTTGCAAGTCCACCCTGGCAAATCTTTATAGCATGTCATTAGCAGTGACATTTGATGCATGAAGATAAGAAGTTTATTCAGGGTTAGTTTTTGTTTGGTATTTTAAACACAGTGGACCTTTTTACTTTTGTACTGTAAGATTTATATCGGTATAAAGTCTACTCCCAAAAGAAATAAGGAGGAAACTCGATGACGCTGACATTCTAACCGGCCACTACCCCCCCTCAACCAAAAAGAGCTTCTAGATGAAGGGTCTATCATTGAGTTACTTAATTCACTGTTGTCAAACTCAATTCACCTTTAATTACTTGCCTCAGAAGAAATGCTCAAGTAGGAAAAGCAGTTCAAGAAGCCTTTATAAGAAATGCCCTGTTATTATTCAGTCCTGCCTTAAGTGGAGTTTCAATGACTTTCATATTCTGCTTGCAAATTGGAAGTTGAGGCCTCCAGGTGAATGGCAACTGTTCACTCTTCATGAAAACTCTTCTGCAGCCACAGAGCTAAGACTGGATGGGTACTCTCAATGGGTGCCAAACGTTCCTTAACTCTCCCCCAATGATTTTGGCTTTGTGGCATAATAAAGGAGTTGGGTTGCTCTCAAGAGTCAGCAGTAAACTAATAGTCCTCTTTTTTATCTCACATCTTCAGGTCAATGTGTTTACATTTTTTGATAACTTGTGGTGATGTATCTACTGTTCATAGTTACTGCGGAAGAACTTACTTCCACACAAGCAACATAAAACTTCTTATATTTCTGCAGAGAAAACGAATGGCACAGCACTCCAAATAAAATTTTGGCTTTTTTAGCGTCTTCAATGTCACATTGAAAAAAAGTGCAAAGATCTTACTAAAATCCACAGGCATCACAGATTGTTTCCTCTAAAAAGACGTAAAATTAGTGTCCCTTCACTCCTCTCAAAATGTCAGATGATAACTTGTGGTGCAGCAGTTAGGGGTTTTTTCTAAAGCTCCTATCCGGTTCTACCCTGAGTGTGCCAGATTACTCCTAAATACCGTGTTATTTTGATTTGCACCAGACGATTCTTAATTGCTCCCAAACAGTTTTAGCCACGTGTACCCCAAACTCTGCCACTTGCTTCCGATATTCCTGCAGGACCTTTGCAGGGTCCTGAGCCCTGGATTTGTATTCAGGGCAAGGCAGGAGATGCCGGTTGCTGCTAACCTTTCCTTCCTGTTCCAGTCCCTGGATGATAGCGCGATGACCTGCGCTGAAGCCAAGACCAGGGGACCCTGGACGGCATCTCCCTATACAGCCGTTGCGGAGGGGAGAAGAAGACAGACAAGACTGGAGTCCCGGCACGCTTATTTTCTTCTGCCCGCATGTGCGGATGCCAACTCTGGCATCCATAAAACCGGGTTACATCAAACGGACCAACCGCCGTCATCTCCCCGTTATTACCCCCAACACAAGCCCTGACAAAAGGCTGCTGCCAAGGCCTCTGCTGACAGGCTGAACAATAGCAGCGACAAAGGGCTTTTCTGCCTGTGCAGATGACACAAATCTGATGCTATAACGCCAGCGCGACTTCAGCTCGCTCCTTATTTATTTATTTAGTACACCACTGTCATCCATCTCAGGAAGGTGGCTTCCAAATTCCAAATTAATCAAGCCACTGAATGTGAATTTCCATATTGCTCTGGCAAAGGTCTTCTCCACATCAATTGCTGGGAGAAGGCTCCCGTTGTGCTTTGGTGCATTGTGCACAGCGCTACTGCTGCTGCTAAAAGCCACTCTGTTTTTAATAAACATGCATTGTTCTTTTTGTAGTAAATCCAAAAAATAATACCCAACTGGGAGTTTGGGTGCAGGCTTTTTTTTTTTGTGGCGTAAGTGGAGTGATGGATGCATTTTCACGTCTATTAGTGCTGTGATAGCTCCATTTGTTAGTGCTTGGAAAGCACCTCGTCTTTCAAAAATATGCACTAGGCAAATATCGAGGTAGTGCTTTCTTGTTTATCTTGGAAAACCCGAAGGTGAGGCCACCAATCCAGCATTTCTGTGTTGCTCGTGCCGCTTCACTGAATGGGAGGTTCATAGAATCAGAGAATAGCTTGGGTTGGAAGGGAACTTTAAGATCACCTAGTTTCAACCCCCCTGCAATCACTTCCAGGTGCTCCATGCTCAGCCATTTACCCGACTGCTAGTGCTTGATTTTCTCAAGCACTCTGGGTGAATTACCTCAACACCACCGAATGTGTTGAAATAAAAAAGTCACTGACTTAAAGGAGTCAGAATTTTGCTTGCCTGCCTTTTAAAATACTTCAGTCAACTAAATATCAGGTCTTGAGCCTACACAAGTAGTCTGTTATCGCTGCTGTCTTGGGGATGGGCTGAACTACCTTCATGAGGAAAATCATGATTCCTTTCTCTTTTAATACATGTCTATTGCCCTGTGTTGTATGAACTGTATCACCTCTTCTCACTGTCAGAGAGGACAAGCAGAAGGGTGGCAGCCCCACGAGGGCAGGAGCAAAACAAGAAGGGTGGCTCCTAGGTGAGGTAGTGGCCAGAGGGACTTCATGCATGTGTGACTGCACCATGGTCCCATGGATGGGTCTGTTTCATCACTTGTAGACAAGTGCTCCTTAGTGGCATAACAAGGAAATAAAACAAGAGATAGTTCAACATCACAAGAGTAGAAATGAGAGGACTGATGGGACTCTTTCATCTGCTCTACTTGAGCATATATTCAATGCTTTCCAGTTCTTACAGATGTGGAAACAGATCTTATGTCTCTGACACATGTTATTTCAATTCCTAAAGACAGGAGGAAGTCTCCTTTCTATTTTTTTTGTTTTTTAAAAATGTTTATAGGGAGTTTTCAATTGAAATTGAAGTTGAAGCCCCTTTTTTTTCCCATGATGAATGATCTTTTGGAAACAAAGCAGGTGAAAAACCTTAAATAGTGCATTTAAAAATTCCTACTCCACTCAGCTTCCTCATTTGCACAAAATTTTAGTAGTGCTTTCTGGAATAAAAATGTCTCTGAATAGTTGTATCACAAGAGAAGGAAATGGAATACAAATGGCACTCATAATGGGAAAAGAGTTTGATGGACAATATTAAGCACAATAAAATCTATCAGTAAACAGAGAGAAGAGATAATTAATGATATGTCCACTGTGTTTTAAACATTCCTATCCCATGAAACAGAAAGGTAATTTGTCAATCAAATATTCTTACTTGACTAAACTTTTCTCTCCAGAAATGTTAATGGCTCCATTCAGAACAGGTGAGAGTGGCAAACACTAAGAAACACTAAGAATGGTACATTTCATATCTTGGTAATGTCTTCTCAAAGGTTAGAAAACCTAGTAAAAAATAATAAGTTGAGCTTCACGGCAGATCTCCAGTGGAAAGCACTGTTTTCCTGGAGTGGGTTAATTATTCTCTTTCAAAGGACAAGCAACGAAGAAGCTACCCAGCAGCTGCTGGCCAGAGCGAGAGCTGGGGTTCTCATGGCAGGCTCAGGGTCAGTAGGCTCAGACACATGAGGATCCACGGGAGGGACTTTTACATCCGAGCAAGAGCGCACCCAGGGTTATCCCTGCAAACAGGCCGTTTGGTTTCCAAGAACAGAAAAAAAAGATAGAGGCAGAAACTACAAAGAAGCCTGAATTTGTGAGAGTCAGCAGGGCTGGGAGAGGAACCACCTGGGTCCCAACCTGTGTTTTCAGGACTGGTTTTCGTTTTTATCCTATGACTCTTCTGTGGGAAGAAGCAGCCCCTCTGTGAAAGCAGAGGGAACGGGAACTGCCCAGCAACCTGTGAAACCAGGCAACAAAAAGCCATGGATCCGGCCTCAATGATGGGCCTGGGTGGAGCTTGCCCACTTTCAGGCAACTCCATGCGGGAGAAAATGTCTAAGGTGGCAGATGAGATTGCAGGACTCAGAAGAAAGTGATGAGTGAAATCTCCAAAATAATGAGAGCATCTCCAGTTTGAAATTACAGGTGCATTGACTTGCACTTTTTAATATCATCTGATGGTCTAAGGAGAGACAGACAAATCAAAGTGTTAACAATGAGCAAAAGCAAAGAAACCCTCCAAACAAAAAAATACCTCCGCAAAACGCTACACGGGTTTCCCCCTCTCATTTCAGTGCCCAACTACCTTTCTGAGTAACTATTTAACATTCAATTTTTAAATCATATTGAAGACAACCATAAAAAATATGTGCCTGAAAATACATTATAAAAAGCTCAGTGCTTAAAACAGTATTGCACCAAAATCCTCCCCCCAAAAATGTTAATTAATACTGCTCACTGCGCTTCAGCCTAACTGATGAAGGGAAATGCTTTCAGGCTCCTAAAATGCATGTCTCCAAGACCATCAGGGTTAGTTTCTGAGTGGCACGTTTTTAAAACATTTAATCAGTGATCTGAATATGTGTCAACACTTTCTGGTAGTGTGCTATAAAATGTGAACCTTGTCAACAGAAACATAAAAAGGTGACATGCTTGGGACACAGAGCTTTTATGCTGACACACTGTAATAATATCATTTTAAAATTTATCATCTGTTTAGCCGCAAGCAACAATTAATCTTTTTGACTAATCGTACAATATTTTAAATAACACCTCCAAAAAGAAAAAAAAAACAAACCACGTTCCACTTTTACTTTCATTGCCTTCCCAATCAAATACTTATGAAGCAACACACAATAAATTTTGCCACGAGGATAAAAATGTTAGCAAATAATATGTTTCCCCCTCCTCAGTTAATAAAATTACTTAACACCAAGCCTGCAAGCGAAAAGAAAGCCCCAGGAGTAACACAAGCATCAGCGGGTTCAGTTCTGTCGCATTTCTGTCGCATTAAGTGACATTTTATTCCCACATCACTTAACCTTTGACTTTTATAACTAAACATACAGACCTTGAATTGTTACCGTGGTGGGGACTAGCAAGCAACACTGCTGCCAGGCACCGAAACTAAGCGCCCCACATAACAGGACAGCTACAGGATGTAAATAATTGGGCTCACAAGAACCCCAGTTTCTATAAAAAACTTGTGGCCTGGAAAAAGAGGTAAAAAAGGAAACAGGAGGAGGGGAGATAGGGCTTCGTTTCTGCTAACAACCCCTCTATTATACAGCACCAGGTGCGTCTCCCCAGGGACCCCAGGTAGGCGTTTTCACAGAGTTCCCACCAGTGGTGCACGTGCTAGGCAAAGAAGGGGTTAATAATCAGGCAGATGTGGGGGAAAAGCACTTTATAATTAAAGGCTAAATGCTGCTGAATCCAGCTGGAGCTGCACAGGGGGAGCTGGCGGCTGCACCCCTCCATCAGCCCCGCGCGAGGCTGCGCTGGGAACAGAGAAGAGAACCCAAAGGTTCTTGAGAACAAAAGCGGCGGCGACAAGTGTTGGATGTGGTGATTGACTGCAGCCCCATCAAACATTTCTTGGTGAAAACAGACAGCAGTTTTGTAATGCGGGCAGAGAGGGGGATTTGGGAGAACAGCTTTAGAAGAAAGGAGGTGAAACCAAGAGCAACAAATATCAACTGCACCTCAGCATGGAAAGAGGGAGCCCTGCAGGTAGCTGCAGCATGGTTTTCTGCAGGAATTTCTAGAAGCTTCATTACATTAGCACTTTTACTGTAAGCCCTTGAGAACAACCCTGAGTCAGACTTTCACACTTGGAACATCCATTGGTTTTTTTCCAAAATACGCAGTACAACATGTTTGCATGGAAAGATGTCAAAGCATACAGATAACTCGCGGAGGTGTGTGCAATAAAAGCATCACAGACCATCATACTTGCCTGTCCACGTGAACGCACCCACACTAGTAACCAGCAGAGGGGAAGGCATCTCTTGCCTCATCTCTGAGACCCTGACTACCTTCTCCTGGGTGCAAAGGAATAGGGGAGGCACCAGCTACCTCACTGAACATGACCTCATGGCCAGACAAACAGTTGCAGCTGAAGGGTGCATTTTTTGTGATAAGATTATTGCAATGGAAGAGTCCTTTAAGTTGTATGCATAGCAGTTAAGAAAATTTCTGATTAAAATATGCAATTTCACAAATCACTTTCTTCTTCCTTACCCACCAACTGAGGGCTTTGTCCTCTCCATCTCTTGTCCATGTGAGAGACTTTGCCAGTGTGGTGTGCACGGTCATGAGAAGGAACCTGACTGTCAAACTTGATAAGATATTGAGCCCGTCATGGGTTTAGTTTCTGAGCATGGTCCTTGTAAACTTACTGTTAATGATTTTGATTTAAAGAGTGGAAAATTTTGAAAATTTCCTGTGATAAATATGGACCATTTCCCACCTTATTTTAATTTTAAAGGACAATTTTATTTGTTTCTCCTAAAGGTGTAATCATAGGTATCCATCAACCTACAATTGCAGGTATCCATCACTTCAAACACCCCATGAAAATCACCCCAAAGTAAAGTTAAGGAAATTACATATTAATTACTTATGACGTCTCTTTAGAGGATGGATCATCTTCCCAAATAGAAAATATTTGGTTGAGCACTGCTCTGCTACTGGAGATCCTTTACAGTCTTGCAAAAAGCATCTTGAACCGATGCCTAGTTTGGAAGTCTAAGAACTGGCAAAGCAGTCTTCAGTTGTACTCATTATCAGACAAGGTAATGATGATCAGGCAAAGAAACTAACTTTTCAAATCTGTTTAATGAGCAATAGCTTTTAAGGCATGGAACAGGGACACAGGTTTCTTGCAAGCACTTTTCAGTGCTATAATCAATTGCAACATCAACCACGTGAGCCTCGTTTTTAAAGGGAGATATATAGGTAAAGGCACCAGAAAATGGAAATGGAACAGAAAATATGGCAAATACAAATGTGATGAATGACATGTTAACAGAATTGTAGTAAGATGGATGGATGGATGGATGGATAATGACATTCTACCTTCTCATTTTATGGTTGAAGCATCAAAATACTACTGTGCTATCTGTTGTGCTTGCAGATACCCTCAGCTCTCATTGCTTGAAAAAAAGTGTTCAGCTGCAGCTGTGAAGACTATGCAGGGGAAGCTGACCATTTGCAACAAACAACTTCAAGAGTCTTGGCCCCAACCATAGGAAGTCATTTGTTCCTCATGCCAGACGACATTTTCCAGTTTACTTTACAAACTGCAGAAGCATGGTAAGACTTCTACAGAGCTGGGACTAATGTTAAAACAAATATAATTCTACTATGACAAGGAAGGTGTTCACAAACTGCAGGAAGCAGTTTAAAATAAATTGATGTAGGTTTTGAATTGTCCACAAGTTGGGTTTAGCTTCCTTCCATTTACCTTCTACTGCATTAACATTTCTTTTGTGATGGCTGCTGCTGGGAACCTATTGTAAGTTGGAGCAATTAGGATTTTTGTTCCTTCTGTCCCTCCCCTCCGTCAATACTGTAGCATCAAAAGAGGCCAATTCAGTGTAGGCTGGCTCCAGCTCTAAAGCCAGCTAAAAGAGATGTTAGAATTCACTACTGCTCTGGGTGGAAAGGATGGGGGGAAAAGCTATAATCATAAAAATGCTGTTTCAGGCTTGTTGAGTTCTTAAAATAATCTGACTTAAACCTCCTACACAATGCTCACAAGTCAGAGCATGGTAATACACTTCAATGTAGTTTGCTTCTCTCTGTCTAAATCCAAACTAAAATAGATGTTAGAAATCATTACTGTGTGATGTCAAATAGAGACTAGGACTGTAATCAGAGGGCTGCGGCTTCAGGTTTCAACAGTTCTTAAAATAATCAGCCTTAAACCTTCTGCAGGAATCAAAGCCTGGTCATTTATATTTTTGTAAAGCTGAGGATTCCTCCACCTCAGGCTTCTCCCTGATAAAAAAGCAGCATTTTTTTTTCCACTGGAGTAACTTGTGCATAGCAGATATTGGCAGGTAGAAAGACTGCAGAAACTAAGTACTTCATTTTTATCAGGAGGTTAACTCCACGTGGAGTCGGGGTATGACCTCAGAACAAAACCAAAGTACCTTGACTTCATTGTGTTTTTACCTGAGCGCAGCAGATGCATATTAGCTACCTGAACTCAAAACTGGTTTGCAAAGTGAAGACAATCCTTACATCCCACTATGGAGCACAGTGTTAAAGCAGGCAGCTTTGCTCCTTTCCCAAAGTGTGAATTCCTAGTCTCCTGTTTTCATGTATGCAACCCATGGGTTAGCTGTTCAAATACAAACCAAAATAAAATAAGAAGGCAGCACGTGATGGGGAACTTACTCTTTTTCTGCACACCCAAAAGCCCCTTCTGTGTGACTGATTAGTTCTTCCTCTCTCTAATCCCACCTTGCTTCTGCCTCTTTATTTGATACAGGTTTTCTGCAGGTGCAGATTAACCACAACCTTATTTTCAAGTATAAGTACTTCTAAGAGGGCACAAGTTATCTGTGATGCAGGCTATAGACATGAAAATAAGGTAATCTTCCTATTCTTTTGCAAATGTCCAGGAAAGAGTATGCTTTACATTGTGTAATAACATCCGGACCCAGGGGTTGGAGGGGTGGGAAGAGCCGGAGAGTGTCTCTGATGCTCCCGGCACACTGATGCATTCACTACAGCTGAATCCAGCCCAAGAAAAGAAAATGGGCACAACCAACCCTACTCAAAGGGGCATTTGCCTCTCCTTGGTTTTGTTAGCACTCTGCATACAAACTTTGCCCTTGGGATTTATCAGCATTATAAAACATGGTATGCTGTCTTTTGTTCACGCTTCCTCTCTAAGACTCATAGAACTATACAATGATTTTTTTAAAGAGGGTAAATCTCAAGACCAGCTGATTGCAGAGAAAAGCTTGGAAATGTGGAACCTCACAATTCAAAACCAGAACACCCTTAGCTTGTTATTACACATGCTAAAACCTTGTGGGCTTTAATGTTTCAGGTTGGAATTCATTAAAGGAAATTAGAAACTGAGGTACTCCAGCAGGCATGACACTGAGACAGGGTTATAGCACCAGGTAGAATTAATTTGTCAGTGTCCCACACAGCTAATGCAGCTCCAAGCAAAACCTTCTCCCAGACAGGCTTGGTTTGTCTCAGAGCGGGTCCAGCTTGTCCGTTGAAAGGTCTTCTTCCACAGCCAAACACCAAGTGTTAAGACACAGCAAGTCCTTGGAGGCTGCAGGCTGGGGAAAACTGTCCTCCCTGGAGGTGGAGATGGCCAAGACAGCCTCACCACCTCCTGCAGTTAGAGAGGACTTGGAAACAATTCCCATCACACCTCCTTTGCCACTTGCTTAGTACTATATGCTTGCTCTCTTTTCTCAGAACCCTTCAGTTTATCCTAACCATTCTCAGCTTTGGCATGCTCCCAGTTGATTTAATGATCAGGATGTATACAGAGAAGAAGGCACTAGGATAATGGGGTTGAAATACAGTAGCTCCTGAGAGGCCACTGAAATCAGAGAAGTGACCACAGCGGTAGTGAGAGAAGATGTGTTTGAGACATTCGGGTTTGTCAACACCTAGAAAGAGCTGAAGGTTTTCCCCAGCATAGGATGCTCCTTTGACAACACGTCACTGCAGTTGGATGGAGGTGGTTTGAAGCCTTGTAATGGTCACAGACTCATGAGGAAATAAAGGCCTCGTGGTTTACCCCAAGCAGAGATGGGGTTGTATTAGTGTGGTGGGGAACTGTGAGCCACACGCTCAGTGTAAAACATACGAAACCATAAATATAGCTTTGAAGAAAGTATCAGAAGAGAATCACCTCATGGCAAGTGCGGTCACTGGATAAAGATGATCCTGACCCAGTTTGCACAGCATCATCTCCTGGATCAAGCCTTAGGCTGTCTGTCTGAAAAGGAACAAAAGCAAGCTACTAAAGAGTTAATCCTAAACAAAAGGTTTCAAGTATCAGAGAAAAGTGGCCACTGGTTACCCAAGTGATATAAAGTACTTCAAGATATCTACACCATATTAATCTTGCATGAATATGCCTCACCTACATTCAAAATAACTTTCTTACAAAAAGGCGACAGGCTTGGCTCAGTAAGATAAAAAGTTTTAAAACTTCTAGAAAAATGGAGTTTTTCTGTGAGAGAAGCATGGAAAAGGATCATGCAGAGTTAAGTAGCATCCACTCACATAAACCAAACAGGTCTGCACTGAAGGAATCACACTATAAACCTTGGAATTTTACAAGCAAGTTTTATATTAATTCTTTAGAAGCCCTTTGTGCTTATAGCTTCAGACAGAATATAAAAGTACCATGTAAATATCAGCACAATATAGCAGGCAGCTGTGAGGTACTTTAACCATTCCCAATCAATTATAATAAACAGAACAAGCACACTGAATCGCATCAGAGCACCATGCAGTAACCCTCCACCTCTGTCTTCTCCTTCCTGCCATGTAAAATTAAACTTGCAATAAATTACTTGTAAAATCACAGAATATGGAACATTCTAGAAAGTTTTTGGCAGGCTGGGATGGCTAGAGAGACTGAAAATCCTGGATTTGGATAAAAACAACATCAATAACAGTAAAAGTCTCAAAGTCTCCCTTTTTAATTTTTTTTAAAGCCAGTTGCAAAAGAACAGTGTAAAAAAACCCAACTATTCCATTCCCGAGAGGGGAACCCAAAATGTTGACCCTACAGACACTCTGGGAAGCAGCACGGTCATGCCTAGCAGATGAGGATTGCTCACCTGTCTTCCAGCAGCCAGAACAAGAAGAAATGCAGCACCTAGGGGACTTGGGAGATGGAATGGGGTGACAGTCAACTTTCCCTAGCAGCAGGAAAGGGGACACAGCTGCACAGAGCAGGCAGCACAAAAACGCAGAAGGAAGAAAATGTGGGAGCCTCCTGAAGGTCATATATGTGACTTGTCAAATGGAAGGTCGCTTCTGGAACTTTGAAACAGGCAACCAGATCCCTACACAGAGATGTCAACTGCCTGTCTCCTTTGCTTGCCATTTACACACCTTTAACTCCGTCTGTTTGGATGTGCTGGTTGGTTGGGATGGGTGTAAAGCCGAGCGTGGAGAAAATTCCTCACACTCAGGATAAATAAGCACAACCTCTTTCGTGGGCCTTCTAAATGGCTTTTATCCACACGTGCTATGCTTTTGCCGTACTCACAGAATGGTCTAAATTAAGTGTGGGCCACAGTTCATTCTCACCCTGACAGCTCTCACTTGCACGCTAGATGTGGCTGTAGACATGGACGCTGGTCGGCAGGATCTGTGCCCAGACCGCTCCTGGGCCAGGCACGCGGTGAATCCCACAATGCCTTGCTGAAGTTATACTTCTCCTTCCAGTATGCTGCGATATGTGAGGTGGGGAGGACAGACTCTGCTGGGTTTACTATTTCCATGCCCCCTGCTTACAGCTGGCATTTTTTTCATAGAATCATAGAATAGAATCATAGAATCATCAGTTTGGAAAGGACCCACTGGATCATTGAGTCCAACCATTCCCATCAATCACTAAACCATGTCCCTGAGCACCTCATCCACCTGTCTTTTAAACACCTCCAGGGAAGGTGACTCAACCACCTCTCTGGGCAGCCTGTTCCAGTGCCCAATGACCCTTTCCGTAAAAGTTTTATTCCTGATACCAGGCCTGAACCTCCCCTGGTGGAGCTTGAGGTCATTCCCTCTTGTCCTGTCCTCTGTCACTTGGGACAAGTGGCCAACTCCCTGCTATCCACAACTTCCTTTCAGATAATTGTAGAGAGCAATGAGGTCTCCCCTCAGCCTCCTCTTCTCAAGGTTTTTTTTGCCACTTCAGCAGCCACGTGTCTCCTAAGACTGTAATAATTTGAATTTAAATATTGCCAGCCAGAGCTATACTTAACAACTGACAACTTAATTTCTGCGTAAGTACCAATAGTTTTAAAACTCCTAAAAACATGAAAAAGTTGCACAAACTTTGTTTTCATGCTTCAAAACCCTTAATTAAAAAAAAAATAAATATCTGGGAGCTCAAACACCGCTTCTAGTCTGAGGAATAATTTATGGATGTATTACAACAATGTCAGATTAGCCTATAGCTTACTAACAACAAAGACTATTTTTCAATAACACTTCATATTAATACTAACATTTAATATTATCTGCATCATCAAACAAGGTGTTAAAAGCATATTCAAAGTCCTGGAAATATTTTTACTTACTGCAATAAGACTTACAGACGTAGAAGTAATAGCCCAATACAGGTATCATTCTATGCCTTGAAATACTGTACATTTGGAAGAATGAAAATAAAAAGAAAATGTGGAAAAAAATATTTTTCCTCTACCTTCTCTCTCAGTAGGCTGTCTTTCCTTTAGCAGTGGTTTTTTGGTTCCTTGTAAGAAGAGGATGCTCCAGCAGAAGAGAAACCAGTAATGCACTGATATTTAAAGAATTAGAAACTTGACATTTTGATGACCCCAATTCAATGTGCGAGAAAGTGAGGAAGATGCATTTAGAAACAGAGGACAATACGTAACATAAGGTGGAGGTGAATGCAGGTGATGAAGATGAGAGCACTTTTGGGTCCTGGCAATACAGTGGCTGCTGAGCCCTGTATTTCCATTTCAATGGGATGGGGTCAGAACATGGTTCTGTTCCTAAGGGACAGAATACAGAATTACATATTTCAGGGGACAAAATAATCTTCCTAGAGGACTTTCCTTACTTTGTCAGCAAGTCTGTTCTCTCCAACAGCAACAGAACACGACCTTCAAGTTACACCTCTGTTTCAGAGGATTATTTCTGACATGGTGAATCAGATGTCAGCTTCAGGCAAGCAGGCCAACCCAACAGATCTTGCTGCTAAATACTTGTCACAGGCTTGCATTCGACATTGGAATTCGAGTCAAGATTTCATGTTCAAGGTCAGATTGGACAGGGCGCTGAGCAACCTGATCTGGTTGAAGACAGAAGGTGGTCCATGACAGGGGGGTTGGACTAGATGACCTTTCAGGGTCCCTTCCAACTCAAATTGTTATATGATTCTATATGCAGCAAACCTGTGATATCTCTCTACCTTTACATCTATCTCCCCGTCCTCTGAAATCATGATACACACTTGAGTCACATAATTCATTACTAAAACAGTGGTGAAACATCGGAATAAGCTGCCCAGGGAAGTGGTGGACTCACCATCCCTGGAGTTGCTCAAAAAACATGTAGACGTGGCACTTCGGGACATGGTTTAGTAGGCACAGTAGTGTTGGGATGATAATCGGAATGGATGATCTTAGAGGTCTTTTCTAGCCTTAATGACTCTATGATTCTGTGACTCTTGGCTACAGAGTTTACTGAATTTACAAAATTAGTAGCAGTGGATTTGCCAGTCAGTTTTCTCTTTTCCTCACAATATCCTCCCAGAAACTAGCAATATGGATGTCCCTTCCCCACTGGCATTCTTCTCACAACACAGCAAATACAATCAACATAAAACCTCATTTCATAAGGCAGCTGTAAAAACAGAGCGACAATGGAAAGCCTTAAATGACCTGTCGTATTATTTCATTAGCATCTGAGCAATAAGGCAACAATTTATTTCCAAATAACAGCGTTTTAATAAAGTTATAAAGTTAAACAGAGAAATAAAAGTCTGAGCTTTATGAAACCCTCAAAAGGCAATGAAACTCTCAAAACAGTGACAAATCTTTCTAGAAGCAAGCAAATGTTCATCCAGTAGAGTTTACAGTTGACTTCTGGTAATATGTATGTTTTACAACATACTGGTGTCTATGTCTGGAGCTTCTCATTTTGTTGCCATTGTAAGAATACCTACAAGCCCAAAAAGTGTTACAACATACGCAGCCAGCCTGTCACTCATATTTTGAAGACAACATGAGATGAAAAGGTTCCACAGAGAATTTAAAACAGGGAGAAGCAGAAACAGTGGTTTCTATTTTCCAGTTGCAAATAAAATTTTCGGAGAAAATTTACTTTAAAGCAGCCTTAAATGAAAATCTATATAATTAAGGAAAAGACTACTGCTTGAAACAGATTGACTGTCTTAAACAAATTTCTCTCTTTCTAGCTACTCGGATATGCTATATTTCCTAATTATCACCTTTTAAGGGCCATCTGGGCCCCATTCCTCACCATCAGGGGGCAATTCCATTTGCATTGTTCATAGGCTTAGTCATGATCAAGTAGTCTGGTGGTAAAGTTCATTAGAAATTAGAAGAAAAGCATTAAACCTCACACAGTAAACCAAGTAGCTGATACCTATGTACCCACAGGAGAGATAAGCATTTAATACATATTCTCACACGACTTAACAAGTCTTCACGAGCATTTTTTATTTTCCAAACTGCTTAAAGAATCATTTAGCCCGGTCCCTGACCAGGTATGTAATGAAAATTCTACTCAGTCTCTCCACAATTCCATTCTCAATTAAAGAGAAATAAATAATGAAATCATAACCTATTACATAAAATCATATTTTTTAATATCTTTAAACCTGAAAAGTCTAATAAAGATAATGTAATGATACTAATTTCTTTTATTATTTAGACATGTTTGCTACACAAATAAAGGGCAAGAATTTTCTAGAAATTTAATTAAATATGAAAATACAGATGCACAGGCATACACCATGTTGGTAAGAATTACAGAAACGTCATTTTGGATTAACCATATGAGAAAAGCTACTATCTATTGTCACATAGCAATAAACATCACTATACATTTCCCAAGGGGTCAGTATAAACATGCATGGGATAGGAGAGGAGGAAAACCGAGCACGTTCCTGGCCTCTTGCCTGGATCTTCTAGTACAGGTCATTATTTCATAAATACGGCCTTCTCAAAACGTTTGAAAATTGCGATTAAAAAGAAAACTCAAAGAAGCTCAGGAAATGTAATTTGTAAAAATCCTGGACCCAAAGAAGTAAATTCTAGGACTACCAAATGCAGCATAATGTTTCAAAACTCCTCTTTGATACGTATTTTTTATCTCTGCACTCTGTGATTTGGGTCATTCTTTTGGGTCATCCCAGAAGTCTGTAGCTTCTGGGAGCTGTATGCCCATATTGAAGATCAATTACGTTCCCTTTTCACTGTAAACCCTGTGTAGCACTTGAGCTCCTGGAAAATTGACTGACACAATGAAAATGTGGGGATTTGCATACAGAAAAACTGGGGAGGGACTTTTTATAAAGGCATGTAGTGATAGGACAAGAGAGAATGGCTTTAAGTTGGAATGGGGTGGGTTTAGACTAGACGTAAGGAGGAATTTCTTCACCATGAGAGTGGTGAGGCACTGGCACAGGTTGCCCAGGGAAGCTGTGGATGTCCCATTCCTGGAGGTGTTCAAGGCCAGGTTAGATGGGAAATTTGGTGGGCTGATATAGTGGGGTGTCCCTGCCCATGGCAGGGGGGTTGGAACTGGATGATCTTTAAGGTCCCTTGCAACTCAAACCATTCTATGATCATCAGGTGGCTATTGGATGTTGTGAAATGTAAGATTTGTAAGCTTTAAAACTGCCTTTCTGATTTTAGGCAAGAAGAATAGAACAGCTGACTTCTTATCTTACATTGGTGTAAATAAAACTTCACAGACTCTTAACAGCTTGATTGTCTTGTGACTTTATAGAGAATGTTTTGGTTTGGTGTGAATGATGCAAAGGAGGCATGCGGCTTCCAAAGGTACTTCAAACTTGACAAAGGCCAGTGTGGACAAAGCCTGAGTCTGGCAAGATGAGTGGAGCTCTGATTGCCAGTTCTTCTCAACACTTGCTCTTCTTGCGAAGAAGTGGACAAAGAGAAGGTAACTTTGGCAGGAATACTCAGAACTGAGTTTTGCTTAAAGATTGTGATGGCTTCACTTCTAAAGCATCGTTAATACTCCAGTGTATTATTAATTATTTCTAACTGGTCCCTGTTGTATGACAACCCTACGGATTTCAGCATGCAGCTCCAGAGCCAGAAAAACCATAAGCATGGGCTTTTCTCCGGAAAGAACATACCTGCTTTTTGTAATTTAAGATCAAGTACCTTAAGACAGGACTGAATAGCGATAATAGTGCATTTTCTCCACCCTCAATCTCATAAATCAAACTTTCCACCCTCTCAGAAAACTGATACCGAAACTCCTGTCATTGAAAAAGAAATTAATTAGCTCTTTGCAGAAGACACTGTCTTTACACATTCCATGCTACTCATTTGGCATAAATTTGGCTGGACCAGTTTTCTGTAAAAACCAGCTTTGCTCAGTCAGACCATAGCTAGAAAACATCAAGAGTAACAAATCCAGAAGAACTGAAAGTTAATAATGATGATGACACCTCTGCTTTTATGGGTTGCCTTTGCTAGGAAAGATGCAGGGCAGATTGTAATGGTGAACGGGAAAGATCACGTATAGGTTTTGTACAGTGTAAAACTTAAGGCAGCAGGGTTTGGCGTGTAATCAGAAGCTCATATATAATACAATATACAGAGATTTTTTACAGCCAAAACTAAAAATCTTACTGCTGTGAGCTGAAAGTAAAGGCATGCTACTGGAAGGAAGCTGGTGATAATGTTTGATTAAGATGTGGTGACAGATTTCTTTGAGACCTATCCAGCACAAATCCTCAAGGCAATGCCTAAATACAAACGGCTGGAGTTCCCATTGAAAGTCTTGTTTTCCCATTCCATAGGTGAAACAACATCAAATAAAGGCATTTTGCCCTTGTAGAGGTTCCCACAACCCTGATATTAAACACACACAAGCAAACCAAATCCCTCTGCCTTTGCTGAGGTTCAAAGACTGAGCACCCATTCTGTAGATACATTTGCCACATGTAGAGGTACTTCATATTGAAAGAAACTGTACTAATTAGACCAGACTTCTCTTCTGGGTGGCTGCTTTGCCTGTCAGTACCTCTGGGAAGATCTGGTTCATCTCTTAACTCAGACAGGAGCGTGGCTGAGCTCAGAAAACCCCACTGCCTGCCAGCGCTGTTGGTCACAAAAGGCTGATTTTGGCCCTGGGTTGAGAGTATGCAAAGTATTTTCAGGCACCTTGACTAAATGCTTACAGTGTGAACAGAATGCAGGTGAAGAGCTCGGAGGTTGCAAAACAGATTTCGCCATTTTACATTAAAAATATATGTAAGCCGCTAGCTTTCCGCAGCAGCTGTGCCTTTTACTAGAACAGCCTACACCTGCTTTTGAATATTCCTTTATTATTTTCACTGAACAGTAAAACTCCAGTAAAAATACAAGCCTTGAGTGGATCTATAAAGCCAGGAAATGCAGTAAAATGTCACTGCCATGTCACAGAATTGCTTTGCTACTTAACACTGCACAAGGAGTATGTTTTCATAGTTGTGTTGAGTTTTAGCTACCTGGCTCCTACAGACTTTAATGGGAATCACACAGCTATAACTCCATGCACCACTTTGATACATCAAAGTAATTTTTCAGTCCCCTGGAGAAGGTCATAGAAATATTAAAAACTAAAGCATTCTCCAAGGAACTCAGATTAAAGACTTGCATCAGACTTTATAAAAGTGATTGGTCACGTATATAAGGTACTCTCAATGTTCTAGCTCCCGGTTTGTTTTCTTTAGAAAGAATCTTTGTGATGCTTTTCTCAAAAGACAATACAAAGCGTAAAGAACAGCACAGCAAGGCATAACAAACATGAAGACACACAGAAGAGTTATTTGATACATTTTTTTCTGTGGTAAAGAACTACTTGGGTTTTTTAACACTATGAGCAAATTCAGGGCAGTTCTTAATTGAGGCATTGTTACAACTCTCTACCATTTGATTGCAAGCACTATTGTAGCACAAATATTTCTATTCCTTTTGTCATGTTCCCTGTCCTCTTTTGTCCCCATAATAAGCAACCTGGCCATAACATTCTTTTTCCACATTAGATTCCGAAAGTGGGCTAGAAGAACTGCTCTTTCAGATCCAAGAACACACCTCCTTTCCTCTGTAGCTGGTTACCAGAAATAGGCAGCGTTCTTAAGTTTAGAGCTTTAACATCTTCATAACCGCATCAGACTTGCACACTGAAGGCAAAACATATCTGCACCATCAACGCTACAGACAGTGTGCAGAAGAGTTCAAGGAGATGATAAAGTAAACACGTATTCAGGAAATTTGTATCAAATTTATCTTCAGCTTATTGAAGGCACAAGCAGTAACCAGTGTCATAAGCTAGCTGTTCATTTGGTGATTTTACAAAAAAAAATTGTATTTATACATAAAATGATCCAGTAATATAATAAACTCAAGAATGTAAACAGCATAGTCTTGCTTGGGTCCATCCTTTATGCTGAACTAGACATCTAATGTTTAAACTTCAAATCTGCAAAAGCCAAATCAGAAAAAAAGCAAAGGAACATTACAAAAATATAGAACATTCTAAACTTGCTGCGCATGCCCACCATACTGTGATGACATAACGTCAGCCTTCCACCTGGAAGCAAACTGAGAAGCTCATTAGCCACACCAGTTCTCCCAGAATATTACACTCTGCATAAAAGCAGTGTCAAGGCACGTGGAATAAAATCATATTTATTTCTAGACAATCTTAGATTTAATCTAAAAATAATCAGAATAAAAATAAATATAACCATGTTTCAATACACACACAAATTAGAAGTGGCCAGGTATATCCTATAATATCTCCAAACTACTAGATACATCCACTTAAGGAGATGAAGCATATCTATCTATCTATCTATCTATCTATCTATCTATCTATCTATCCATCCACAATGGGTTCCTGTAAAACCTGATATTTTATTTACGTTTCCATCATCCCTGCACACAGTTGTCAAGTTACAGACCAATTAAGCTGAAATAGCCTTCTGCTAAAATCCTGAGCTCAAACCAAAGCGCCGGGATGATGCAAAGAAAGTGTTACCATCTCAGCCAACTTGCATGAAAAATGACTGTGGCAATATCACATTATAGGTATCCTAAAACAAAACAGGTCACGCTTCGCTTTTTTTGTCACAGGAAAGGCAAATTGATGCATAATTAACAATTGGCCAATGCAAATTCTTTTACATCTTTTAATTGGTGTTAATTAGATTAGAAGTAAATTTTCTTTTATCTCACCATTCTAATGCGAACTAATCTTCTCAGCAGCATGTCAAAGTTTCCCTTTTAATTAAACTTTTCAGCTGAGAACTTCAGCAGCGTTCAGGCAGCCAGAGATATAATTTAAGTACATGAATTGTGCTGGGTTTTATGAATGGAACATCATAAATTTAAATCAATTATTAAAAAAGCTCAGCAGAAGGTCAGAAATTTGAATTCTGCAGAGGCAGTGGTGAGCTTTTAATGCTGCTTCGAGAATGTGACTATCGCACTTTCCAGTCACCCCTTCCACATCCAAATCCGTCCTTTTACAAAGGAAAACTACCCCAAATGTAAAACATCTTCTGTGAATTAACTTTCCCCTTTCATACTGCTTCCCCCAAAATATTGCAGTTCCTCTAAAATTGTTAATGTGCAGAATAAACCACAAAATACATTTAATATCTTTTATGGGAAGCTGACCTGAAATAAAATTTTATGTAGTTAAGGACTTTTGGTAGTTCTTTGTCCAACTTTTTGCTCTCTCTATGGGGCAATGGTGATTGAAACCTGATGTCTGCTGCACAAAAAGGCCATAAAATATTTTTACACAGAAGTAAAACAGTAGCCATTAAGTTTTGCTAAGATGTTTGAGTAGATATGCAGCATGAAAACATGATAAAAGAGCCATAAACTGATTGTGATCAAATGCAATTACAATGACTTCTCTCCAATGAATGACATGTACTAAATGCAGTTACAGTTCCTTGCAAAATTACTTTGGGCAAAGGACCAAGAAAACACTATATCCTCTTTACGAACGGCAGCTTGCCAGGGAAATTGCAAACACACAAGCTTTAATATCTATGGCCAAAAAGCACTTGGGAACTCATTAGGAAAAGGTTAAAAAGACTTGTGAAAGACAGCTTTTTTTTTGGTGAGTAGAGCAGCATCCTGAAGAGTCCAGCATTTGGGGTGTTGGAAAGAAGTGTTCCCAGAGCAGGGGGAGAGGAACCCTAGTGAAGGTGCCTACCCTTTTCTCCTCATCACATTTGACTTCATGGCAAAGCTAAGCTGCAGAAAAATACCAACTTGTTTCATAGTCTTTCATATTAAAGTTTTATATCCCAAGTGGTGGAAGCCAAGTGAAAATGGGAATGCCAGTGTGACAACACAGATTTTGTGAGGTAGAAAGTCCTTCAGCACTGGAAGATGAAAACTGATAGATTTGAGATCAGCTCAAGCAGGCTCATTTTATAAGGTGGAAAGGAGCCGTGATCTCGGGAGTTTCATCCTTTTGATTACATTTTGCATTCTTCATTAGATAACCTGGTTCAACTTTTACTCGTCAAAAGGATTTCTATGTTCTCAGTAGTCAGATCAAGCCCCTGGATTTCCCAAAGGGTTGATTCCAAGGAGAAGGCACCCCCAGGCATTTTAAGTGTCAAGAGGTGGTGAACAGTGCCAGGTCATTCCCTGGTGGAATGTGGTGTAGAGATATTCCAAGTAATTTCTGTGCCAAAACCAAACACAAAATGCCAACAGCAGTAATTTCCTCCAAGGTGAAACTGTCATAAAGTAACACGAAAAGTGCAAACCGGGTAGCATGATTTCCTATCTCTACCTAGAAATAAAGGGAATGTGAACCAGGACTTGCCCGTAGAATATAAGGCATTTTGCTTTACATAGGAGGGATAAAACAGAGTTGAGGCTATGGATGTCACTTTGCCTGCATTTGCATTTAATAAAAGACAATTAAAAACAACCCCCCAAATTTGCACTTTCATTGTCTAAGAAACTCTGATTGTCACATTTTAGGGGAATCTAGGAGCTGCAGAAGTAACTACTGATGCTTAGTAGTTGTTTAATGGGATACCAAAACTTAGGTATTATGATACCCAAGAGCAAGCTGAGGAGAGACCTGAATCTCCTTAGAGAAAGGATAAACTCCCACACACCATCAGGATTCACTTTAACGGATACTTATGATGCTTGTTATCAACGCTTTTTGAGTTACTACCAAGCAGAATTATTTATCAAATCAAAAATGTTAGAAAAAAAATTAAATACTAACCAGGATTACTCTAATCCAACACTAACAATTCAGAGTGGTTATTTTTTACAGTAGGGCTCAGGTTAAGGGTTTATCAGTCCTTTTAATATAAATATCAGGTTTATAATTTACATTAAAATTAAATAAACACTTCAATACTATGGAAGGTATCTTCATACACACCTCTTAGTATATGGTAGAATACAAGAAGGAAAGGAGAGAAAAAATCCTTAGCAACTATAACACTCAGCCTGTTTAAAAAATGCCATGCTTGATACCAATATCACCAGTAAGAGAGTGAGGAAACACACAGTAACTTGAACTCCCTGCTCCAGAAAGCCAATAAATCTCTCCTCCTAAAAACCAGAGCCCACTCAGCCTTCTCTTGCCTTATTAAATCATAAACCAAAAGCAAACGTCAAAGTACTGCTGCAACTACATATAATTACTGTAAGACCTCCTAGACTCTGTTAGAAGCCAGGAGGAAAATTTGGATGTGAAAGCGATGATGGTCACTGCTCCAGAAGCAGTGCTGGGACACAGCGCTGGGCTTTGGTGCTGAGGCACTTCCTGGCTCAAAAGGGAATTTCTTTTTTAAATTCTGTATATTAGCTGTTTAATATTAGGTATCAATTCTGCAGCAGTGACCAGTAGTCAGTAATTACTAAGAGTAATTAAATTAAACTGAAATTTTAAAAAGGGAAATGTGTGTACCAAGATGTAGTGCTCTCAGAATAAACCACTTCTACATCAGTGTTTTAAATAATGGAAACTACAGTATATTTCAGAATTTAATTCAGATTGATAATGCAGTTGCACACGTGTATGTGTATCAATAGGAATATAAAACATTCACTTTATTATACATGCAAATTCGCTTTATATGTGTGCTTGTCTAATCTCAGTTTTAAATACTTATATATCTATATCAGTATGATTTCCAAGAATGTGCTGTGCTGCAGCTAGCAGGACACTTATTTTCACAAAGGCAGCAAAACCTAACTAAGTCTTAACACTGTAGAAATTACTCCTTCCAACATCACACTTCTTATATTCTTCGAGTCAACAAATAGTACATTTTCATTTTAGTAGAAGGTATTCCTTAAAACCTTACACCATACATTTGGCCAGTGGCATCTGATTATCTGATGATTTATCTGATTCCATGCAGATTCCAGCAAAGTGTGTGTGGCAGGGAATCTATCTCATTTTTCTTTATCAGATGTAAAATTTCCTAGTAAGTATGTTAATATAGTGAGGAATAGCTCTTTCTCAAGGTTTTTAGGAAGAACTGGAACTCATCATTGCTAAATTTCTACACTTCAGATAAGTGCAAATGGTTTTGAGCAACTTTTATGCTTTTATATGCTTTTATATCCTCTGTGGTGGTGTGCATGATGGACAAGACATGAAATAGCAGTACCAACAACAAGGACTGGTAAAAAATATGATATGAAAGAGGAATGACACAGCTTGCAACTGCCCGATGATCCGACAGGTCTCTTCCAACCTGGTGATTCTATGATTCTATGATACCCAGTGTCTTCCAGTCATGGAAAAAGTTACACATGTGCTTTGCTAGTGTTTAACATGGCATGAACACTAAAATGTCTTTGCAAAAGGGAGGAAACGCCTAGAAACTCTGGCTGGCTCCAGGCACGATGGAGGAAGTTCTCACTTTTCTGCATTTTTTGAAAGCCACAGTGCCACCTGTACCCTGCCTACATGATCCAACAAACAATATGCACCAACATCCCAAAACAACCTTCAGGTGGTTGTCTAATATTGCTTGCTCAAAGGGAAGAGCAGCAGAGGTTCAAAGATACTGACAAGCTATATTCAAGGCCAGGCTGGATGAAGCTCTAAGCAACCTGATCTAGTAGAAGGTGTCCCTGCTCAGGGCAGGGGGTTGGAACTGAATGATCTTTAAAGTCCCTTCCAACCCAAACCATTCTACAATTCAATAGAAATGGCTGGACCTGATGATCCAAGAGGTCTTTTCCACCCTGGTGATTCTATGATTCTATAATTCTATACTGATGTCTACTGCAAAGCTGAAACTGCACAGATCACACAGCATCACTTCTTCCCTCATTTTCAAAAATGGAGGAATTTAAATTCTCCTGGAAGAATGACCACTTTAAAATAAAAATTGAGGAGAAGCCACCAGAGAAACATCTGACTCTGAAGAATTACTGTTATTTGATAATATCATTCCTGAAACCTCTGGAAAAGCTTTGCTTCTTGAAGAAAATCCTTCAATTTTCTCTTACTAGATACTTAGTCATTATAATCTTGGCCATGTCACTAGTATCTGGATATAAAATCCTGAAAAGATAATGTTGGCATTTGTCAGGCATAAAAAAGAAAAATCCCTTTTGATTGGAAATGGCAGATTTGGTGAGACCTAAATGTAGATGGTAATAGTGAAAATCCCTCATGGAAGCCATAAAATATCGATATGCACCAAAATTCTGTTTTACTTATGGAAACTCTTTGCTAAGCCACTGCTGTGAAAGAAGAAGGCTACAAGTGACCTCGTGCTGCTACCTCCAATGTAAAGTATCTGATGGAGAGTATCTCACCACCCGCTCAGCCCTCATCAAACTACCTACTCCAAAACCAAATGATCTTTGGCACAAGTGAGTAAATTGCAGCAGCACAGACATATCTGGACAGTAATTAATCACTTTGAATGCTCAATGTGTTTGGATATAAAATTAAGAAAGTCGGGTTGTTAAAAATGACAGATTTAAGCACCATCTGGGCTCTGTGGCCACGGTGGCGCGAATTCCAAAGGAAGGCTTAACAGTGCATGATCCGAGAATCCCATCTGTCTCAGCTGAAACGAAACAAATAAATAAATAATCCGGCAGTCTTATTTACAAGGTTTTCCCAAGTTTCCCAATTTAAAAATCAGCTTGCAACAGGAAGGCATATAGAATTAAAGGCACTACATCTTCAAAATTAGTCTCATGCCTTTTACATAAATTAATACTGTTATACCACTATGGAAAAATCTCTGTAAATGTATTACATATATAGCTCAAACACTTTGAGACAGCCTTTCCTAGTATAAGTATGTATTCACAAAAATATAGTACTATTAAAGAATCAATGTGATATGACTCTTTAAATGACTTGGGGAAGTCAAAGTCTCTTTCTGGCACCCACAGTCTCCTTTAGTTCTTTCCCCCAGGCACCACTCACCCGCAACTGCCCCACTGCAGCTCTGCCCCGGTATGAAATGCAGCCTCCTTGGCTCCCAAGAGACTTCCCTTCAGCCACCTTACTGCACCTCCCTCTAAGGGCAGAAGCCACTCAAACTGAAGTCACCTGTAACTACTTAACCTGCAGGACGTCTTAAATAAAACTTGCCTAGCACAGAAAATGTAAATACATCATCTGTGACAGGTGAACACAGAATATGAACACAATTGTTTGACTCTGAAAAGCTTGGCCAGGTGGGTTTTAAGTTTAGAGGTGAAGTCCCCAGTAGTTTTTAAGTTTGCTCTGAGTTCTTTCCTCCACCCAGCTAAGCAGCAGGTGGGTGGATGCGCGGATGACATCTGTTTCTCAAATATCTTTGTGCCCCACCGCTCAGGACAGTGCTTTCTGTGTCAAGGTACCTCTTTTTGCTCTGCAGGCAAGATGAAACTTTCCATCCTTGGCAACTTCTGCCCTTGGTACCCATCCTGACAACAAGCTGGCCCAGCCCATATGCAGCTCACCCAAAGGAACAGAAAAGCCCAAACTGGCACTCAGCAAATCCCCACTCTCTCCTCCTTCCCCAAAGCCACGCATTCGCTTTTTGTGCAGATAAGGGAAATGGAAAGATTATAACGGACATCTGTAGGCCTTTTCTGACGTCTTGGGGAAGGGGTTTTTCAAAGCGATTTAAATCTGCTCCAACTAACAAGTGACCATCGCCTTTCTTACATGGCCACTCTTCACTCAAACTGAGTCCTCCTTCCCATCCTGTTTCCAACAGCTGAAAGAAACTCACCAGACACATCAGGAGGAAATGTGTCCAAAAAGTACTAGTGTTAGACTAGTACTGCTGCAACTAGTACTATTTTAGACTTAAATAAAAGATAGTGTCATACTGCACGACATCATAAGCTTTTTTCAGAGACATTTGCATCAAAGCCCAATCTCCAAAAGAATTTTTGCAATATCTTGACTTTACTTTCAATACATTATATAATAGAATTATAGAATAGTTTGGGTTGGAAGGGATCTTTAAGTTCATCTAGTTCCAACCTCCCTGCCATGGGCAGAAACACGTCCCACTAGATCAGGTTGCCCTCTTTACATTTATAATATGATCTCTTTACATTAATAATATGGAATAACTGGGTAAAAATTTTCTGGATTAATAACATAAAACTCCTTTGGCTCTGCTTTTATGCTTCAATTTCTGGTTCAATTTATATTTGGGTAAGAGAATTATTTGGACATAAATGAATGAGCAAATAATACATTCTTTCACTTTAAATTGCTTTTCAGTCAGGGGCTCTAAGCTTGCTTATTCTTCCCCTTTTTTAAATTTGTTGCATTCTTTGTGAGGCTCTCCTTTTGGAAAACTCATGCAACTCCCGTGGGCATTACTGAGAGTTCACCAAGAAGACTATACATATCATGAACTTCCACATAGTTCCACACACAAAACTGCCAGATGTTAAAAGTAAGCAGACGGCACTATTTTTGATGAAATATAAATATATTAACAGGAATCTGCTACAATTTATAAATAAAAAGGGGAAAATGAGATTTGTCTTAAACCTTTCTGTAGATGTCTAGCTGGAACATGAACTCAATGTGATCACAGAAATGAAAGTGTAGGTCAAGAAATCTTGAAAACAAGTACATGAGAGTGAGCCTCTTAAAAAAAAAAAAAAAAAAATAAAACCAAACAAAAAACCAAAAAAAAACCCCATGTCAGGACCTGAACCTGGCAAGTGGCAAGCAGCCAATACTCTGCCAAAACCATTCTGCAAGGAAGGACTAAGCACCTCTGATGGTTGGGCTCATGGGCCCCATAAAGGCAAGGCAGCAAGGACTGCCTTGCAGCTCTACACTTCTCAGACACCGTGCACGGGCTCCTCCATTGCTGCTGATCCACTACTAAAATAAACAAGATTTACAGGAATAATAACAGAGGCACTGTATATGTAATTTGCAGGCTGGCAACATTCCAGGTGATGGGGATGGCTGATAGTGAGTGCAGGGTGACCAGGAGAGCTCACCTCAGCATCCCTACTCATCCTTTCTGGGAGGACTGGTTATCTGAGATACTGTAAGAGGTGACAACAAATGCAAAATATTAACGTAATTGTTGTAACCCATGATTTCCATAAACAAAAAATATTTTCTTGGCAAATACTGTATCTATTTATGAATTTCCTGGGAGTCAGACAAAAGACGTGTTTATTCTCTCTGCAAATGCTGCATAAAAATGAATACCCTTCTCAAAAATAGACTTTTTTCCTCTGAAGATAAACCACAAGGGTGCAAATTTTGTTTCACGAGCTTTAAAATAGATGAAAATACCTCTTTTTATCTGTAGAATTATGAAGTGATGTGAAACTATAGTAATGCAAAAATAGACACAGTGCATTTTAAAAAAAGCAGAATTACTCAAAAATTATTGCATAGCCATTCACAACGTGGTAAAGCGAGCTGTACTATAAAAAACATGTATTTGATCCCTTTACAACTTAGTCTTCATCAGTCTGGTTTTTTCATTATTAAGAACAGATACTGATTTTTATATGTGTAAATCTCGTAGAAGTTTCCCAACAAGAGAGTTTTTGTATCAGTTAGGTAAGAAAATAATGAATTGAACTTAATCCTCATCACCACACCCACCCCCCCCTTCTTTAGGATGCGATCCTCAGAAAGCGGAAACATTTTCGCGTCGAGCTCCGTGTGCACCCGAGTGGAGTCAAAGAGCCTACGGGCTACTGATCAGTTTGCATTGCATTTGGGATCATCTTCTCTGCTTACGGAACAGCTGTGTAAACTGAAGGGAAGGGAGAGCAGCAGGGTTTTAGGCTGGGGTTTGAGAGATGTGCATACATCAGTGGGGACCGAGGGAAGCCGGGCCAGGTGGTCCAGCTGCAGCTCCATCACTGGAAACCAAATATCCCTCTGTTACCCCCATAGAATGCAGAAGCAAAGCACCATGGGCTGTGGGTCGCACACAGGGACACAGTGGGAGCCAGCACCAGGGATAACGATGAAAGTCGGGGAAGAAGAGAGCCCAGCTCTGCCAAACTATTTCAGAGGGGGCAGAGCACACAGGGCTGCCAGAGGCAAAACCATCGCTCCAAATACCAGCCTTCAGTCTTTGGGCACAGAGAATGCCTCTTTTGGAGCATCACCATTGGCAGGTTCATCTCCAGTGGGTGCTCTCCGTGTCTGGCAGGGAGCTGCAGGGTCATGGAGCCAGAGGGACAGGGGACAGTGTGCAGGACCAGCTGGAAGCACCCAGGTCTGGCTATGGAAGGGATGACTGGCTTTATCTGGGGTTTGCAACTGTTCTGCAGTCCTTGGGTGAACCTGTCTGTGACTTACGAGTTTTTGATAGAAGAGCTCAAAACACATGCCTGCCTTGTATGGTTGTGCACTTCTGTGAGGAGTTGTAAACACTTGGGGATTGCTGGATAAAAGGCGTTAAAATGTAATTACCATAAGGCAAAACATAGAAGCGTTCTCAAATGTCTCTTGTTTTACAAACAGTTTCTACGCGAATTAACCCAGGGTGACTCAGGCCAAAAAACTTGATTTCATTAAATGTTCGTTATTTATTTAGCACTGAAATCAGGTGGGTGATGTTTCTAAAGAGTTTGACTGCAAGAGGAAAACTTGAGAGAGTAAAAGGTAAAAATAAGAGTATTTTCTTAGTGCAGGATCCACATTATGGTGAAATTGAGTTGAAGAACAGCACGTGTTGGTACTGATTTCCACTCTCGGAGGCAAATAATTTCCGAAACACCCTAAACTTGCTGCAAATATCCAGCCAGTGTCAACCAAGCACGGCACCATTTCAGTGACGAACCTCTACGGAAGCGTCAAAGCCACCAAAGTTATATGAAGATTAATAGAAATCTGAACCACGCTACATCTTAAATAAACAAAAGCTTTTGTAGCCATGCTGAAAGGCCCATAAAAGTAAACTACAACCTCCGCAAAGCCTTTTAAACTGACAAAACAGCACGGTAGAGGTCAGGGAGGCAGGCGGGTCAGCAAAGCCCTGCCCGTAGGTTTGGGGGTCGCTCCCTCTCCCCGCTTGTGCGGGGGCCTCACCAAGGAGAAACCCCACCGCCGCTCCTCCCTCCGCTGGAGCAAGAACACTTGAACTGCCCTTCTGCCTCAACAAAACTTTAGTTTGCTGATTGGGCACAAAACAAAAGAAAGACAGCGGGACGCGATTTATAAGGGGGCAGGGTAGGCTGACATGCTATTGTACTCCAGAGGTATCCACAAGCTGTTAATTCCATTTTAACATTGTTAATAAGACTGTTAACACATCTGACTTTGTTTAGAGACTTTGAAAACATCAACAAACTAAAGAAAAAGGAAAAACTCAACACCCCCACCCCCCCCCCCCATTCTTTGCTAGAAGTAAAATATGATCTTTTCAAATAGCATCAAATGTCCAAACGCGACACTTCTGCCACTCCAGACCTGGCAGCAAGGAGGAGGAGGGACAGCAGGGAGGCTCAGGGACGTGCGCCCACGTATGCTTCGCCCTCTCCTTAGACTATTTAGCTAATCACATTTTCCAGGTTAAATTTAAAGGACTCGTTTCTAACACCACCGCTGTTTTGAGAAGGAGCAAACCTGGACTCCCCCTCCCTCCACGCACACCTCCTCTCCCTCGCTTGCTCGCACTCGCACGCAGGCAAATGTGCAGATTTAATCAGTGTGGAATGTTTTAAATGAATAATTGGGTCTGACAGATTTATTGCAGTTAATTTTGCAATAGAATGGAAAAATGTTTGGATCTCAGCCTTTAAAGTATTAGGAAAACAATTAATCCATCACATAACGGAAATTCCTGTATTACACCCTCATGTCCAATTAAATAATGTCAAGCAATCGTAGATTGTAAAATGCAGAAAATTGAAGTTTGAAACGTTGGGGGAATATGTTCTATTTTTTTCAGGGACTTAAACAAAAAAAATCACATCAAATTAAAATCAGATGCTTTGATAAAAGATTTTTTTTTGTTTGTTTTATTTGGAAGAAACATTTTTTAAGTAAAAGAAACAAACAAAAAAGAAAACAAAGAAGGAAAATCCCTGAGCTTTGCTCAAGAAAAATTGATTTCCCTTTTGCAACAAGAAAGCTGTCTTAGTAAGGCATTCTTTCTTGACGCAAATCGAAAGCATTATAGGATGAAGTGTGCAACTGCAGAAAAGATCTTTAAAAGGAAATAACCAACATTTCTCTTTTTCAGCAAGCAGAGGGGCTGCTTCCAGGGTACTTACTCAGTCACAATTCTCTGAGACTTCAAGCCGTGTTTTGCTTGAATAATGTCCCGTAGGATCGAGTCCCCAGTTTAGGACCAACTGACACCAAACTTTTGAGACTGAAAGTAAGCAGGATTCGTTTGTCTTTGTTTACTGCCCAAAGCTGCTAATGCTGTAAAATTGCTTCATGTCACACTCCATCTCCTTTTTATTAAAGGTAAGGTAAAGGAAAAATAAAGCCTGCAAATCAAAGAACTTTTCCAGAATAACAAAACCAGTGACTTACAAATGTCTTGCCTGCCCCTGAAATTTGAAACTTGGCAAATTCACCCCATTCGGCTGCTGTATAAAAGGTCCCTGAAGCGTGTTACAGTAGGGACCTGCGGGCTTCCCAAATACTTTGGCTGTTTCTAAACGAAGGGAGATGGGGGCTGCAGCTTCAGGGCTCCTTCAACCAGAGTGAAATGAACGTGGTGGTGAAATTTTAATATCACAGAGGTTTGAAGAGGAGTGGATTCGGCTGTTTTTAGGGGAGAGTGCTGTCAGTCCCATGGCAGGCGAAGCAGGGAGCGCAGGGACAAAAAGGGATTAGAGCACGTGTCGCTACAGAAAGGCAGCAAAGGGGAAAAAAAAAAAAAGTTGGAGACACTGAAGAAAGAGTAAATATAAAACATAAGGAAACATCCTTCTTCCAGAATGTCAATGGCAAAAATAACGAACTGAAACCTAAGGTCGCATTTACGGGCAATAAATAGTGCAATACATTGCTGGCACCTTCATTAAGGCACCGTCGGCATGGCTGGACAAATGAAAATGGGGACTGCGCTGAATGAAAGAAGTGTAAGACTTGTCCACCACTGTTCAATTTGTTTTTCCAAACACAACACGGTGCTTATTTTGCTAGTTTCTTACAATCCTGACGTTCTGGATACCCACGTTGCCACGTAACTATTTCTGTTACCATAACAACGTCAGAAATTTGGTCCTGGATGTCCTTTTTAATAAAATAATTTTGGGACTTGGGAGCTTTCAAGGGTGGGATGGTTACTCAATTTAGGCAGCTCACACCTTTCTCACAAGGAGCCTATTTGATTCTGTTTCCCTAAAAAAAAAAAAAAAAAAAAATCATCTCATGATTTGAAAATTATGTGTGTGTCCCCTGCTCCTTCTTGGCATTGGAAATGGGCCTGTTGTAATAAACAGCTTTTCAGGGGGGGCTTGGGATAGGATTTTCAAGAAACAGGCAACCTACAGCAGCTGGGGGACCACCTCCTAAGGGTTACAAAAAGAAATACTGTATGTGCAGCCCGGCATCTGAAATAACAGACAAGTTTTATCCACCAGATGGGTTTTAAGATCTTCAAAAATTAAATACACAACCAAAAATTACTTAGAAAGCGTAACAGCACTGTATATTTTGTATCTGGTCACTTGGGAGATCCTCATCCCTCCTGCCAGGCAATTGGAGCTTTCTTTGGGAGCTTCCTCTAGGCACAGCTAATATTTTTTTTTCCTGCCTTCTCATATCATCTCAGAACGGGTTGAATTAAAAAAACCCAAGCTAATACCCAACCCCTGGACCGTTACCATTAAATAGGTTGGATCCCCAGCACAAACAGTAAAACAAAGGCCAAGAGGATGTGAGTAAGAAACACTGAGGGGAGAGCCAAGCTGCCCTCTCATCGCTTATGCAGCAAAGCAGAAGCCTTTGGGTTGGGTGTCCCCTTATTCTTGTTTAACATATCTGTGCATCTCAATAAGTTGAGAGAAACAATGCCCAGCGCTCTAAAGTCGAAAATTAGCGGGAATACATTGCAAAATGTGGACAGCCCGTGCCCTTGGAAGAAGTTTAGAAATGTTTCTCTTTGTGGTTGGTTTTATATTTTCCTCAAGGGGAGGGAGAAATCATCATCCTCCAGGAAAATAATCCTGGATGGGGAAGAAACTGTACCCCGAGATATGCAAGAAACTTCATGGAGGTCGTGGTGGGGAAATGGGTCTAGTGTTTATTTTTTTTTTTTTAAAAAAGGAATACAGCAGGGGTGTTGGAACTAGGTGATCTTTAAGGTCCCTTCTAACCCAATTTATTCTATGATTTAGAGCCTTGGCACTCTGGCCAGAGCCAGGCGAGGAGTTTCCTCGTTCATGTTCATCGATGACCACAGAATCAGGGAGCGGTTTGGGTTGGAAGGGACCTTAAAGGTCACCCAGTCCCACCCTGCGCCCTCACACACCTGTACACAACCGCACCTTGGGGAAGAGGGGAAAGATTCCCTATTTCAAACTGTTAGGGGATGGCGTTGTTAGAGTCGCTAAAGGTAGGAGCGTGATGGGAATCGCGCCCTGACCGAGCGGCTGGTTCAGCATCCCTGCATTCCAGGCTGGAGCCACGCTCGGGAACAGGGAGAGCATCCTCTCCTCGCGGGGAAAAAAAAACCTCGACGGGCCTCTCGGTAAAGAGAGAGGCAAAAAAAAAAAAAAACCCAAACCCTACACTGAAACCTTTAGACCCCGACCCCGCGCGCCGCGTGCCCGCGGGGAAGCGCTCCCGCCGCCGCCGCAGCGCGGGAACGAGGGGCTCTGCTGGCCCCTAGCGGTCGAGACGGGAATTGCAGCCCCGCGGGCGGCGGCCAGGGGAGGGGAGGGGAGGGGAGCGGTGCGGGGAGGGATGCGGGACGGCATGCGGAGAGGGATGCAGGGAGGGATGCAAGCAGAAGGGTGGGACGGGATGCCGGGAGGGATGCAGGAGGGGTGCGGGGAGGGGTGCGGGGAGGGATGCGGAAGGGGTGCGGGGAGGGATGCGGGAGGGATGCGGGCAAGGATGCAGGGAAGGGTGTGGGGAGGTATGCGGGAAGGATGCGGGAAGGAAGGAATGCGGGGGGATGCGGGAGGGGTGCAGGGAGGGATGCAGGGAGAGATGTGGGAATGGGTGCGAAAAGGGATGCGGGAGGGGTGCGGGGAGGAATGTGGAGAGGGATGCATGTAGGGATGCAAGCAGAGGTGTGGGATGGGATGTAGGCAGGGATGTGGGGAGGGATGCGGGGAGGGATGTGGAAGGGGTGCGGAAGGTGTGCAGGGAGGGATGCAAGCAGAGGTGTGGGATGAGATGTAGGCAGGGATGCGGGGAGGGATGTAGATAGGGGAGCAGGCAGGGATGCGGGGAGGGATGCGGGAGGGATGCAGAGAGGGCTGTGGGGAGGGATGCAGATAAGGGAGCAGGCAGGGATGTGGGGAGGGATGCAGGTAGGGATGTGGGGAGGGACGCAGGCAGGGATTCGGGGAGGGACGCAGGCAGGGGTGCAGGAATGGATGCGGGCAGGGGTGCAGGAATGGATGCGGGCAGGGGTGCAGGCAGGGTTGTGGGCAGGGATGCAGGCATGATGAGGGCAGGTTGCAGACGGGAGGCAGGCAGGAATGCGAGCGGGAGGGTGTGGGAAAGGATGTGGGGAGGAATGTAGGCAGGGGTGTGAGCAGAGATGCAGGTAGGGATGTAGACAGGGATGCGGGCAAGGGTGCAGATAGGGATGCGGGTGGGGATATGGGCAGGGGTGCAGGCAGGGAACAAGCAGGGGGGCGGAAAGGAATGCAGACAGGGGGCAGGCAGGGGCGCGGGCAGGGGTGTAGGTTAGGGGAGGCGAGGGATGTCACCAGGAATGTGGGCAGTGGCAGGCAGAGACAGGGATGGGGGCAGGCAGAGATGTGTACAGGGGCAGGGAGGAGTGAGGGCAGGGGGGATGATGGAGGAAGAGTAGGGATACAAGCAGGGAAGAGGGCAGGGAGCAGGCAGGGATGAGGGCAGGATGCGGGCAGGGGTGCAGGCAGGGATGCAGGTAGGGATGCAATCAGGGATGCAGGCAGGACACAGGCAGAGGTGCAGGCAGGGATTCAGGCCGGGGGCAGGTAGGGGCAGGCAGGGATGTGGGCAGGCAGGGGGGCAAGCAGGGGGCAGGCAGGAAAGCCATCAGCTCAGCATTCCTGGCTGGCTTTAGATCTCAACAATTGTTCCCCCTTCCCTCCCACCAGGCAAGGAGGGAAGCAACCACTTCAAAGAGGAAACTTTCTGCATGAGGCAGAGATGTGAGTTCTCTCTCTGTTACGTGGACTATTATTATTATTATTAATATTTCAATACTTTCGGTCTCTCTCTTCTTTTTTTTTTTTTTTATTTGTCAGCTTGCTAATGAAGCTGTTGTTGTTCCTGGGAAAGAAGGAGGCAATGTGCGGCAAGGGAGGCGTGCGCACTGATAACTCCCTTTCCAATTTGTTTTCCCCTGAAGAAAATGGAAAATATCACTGGCAAAGGAATTGGCCGGCAGTTCTCTGCATCTGCAGCTTGCGTCCTCGCCCTGTGGGGCTCTGAGGGCGGCCAGGCTCTGGGTTGAGCCTCTTCTGCCCCAGGCCAACCCACAGCACCTTCTAGCACATTCTGTCTGAGGATTTTCAAAGGGCTGCACAAACACTAATTAATTACCCTTGCTCCATACCTATCCAAATGGACACCCAGGGGTCCATTTTACAGAAGGGGAACTACTTGCACAAGGAGACCCGGTGAATCACCTCTATCTGTGGTTGAGCCAGAAATTAAAATATTACTATTTTTTTCACTTTAAACATAAAATCCATTGACTGCTTTACCATTCCAAGAGACAAGGAGAGACAGGTTGATCAGGAAATTAATTCTCTATCTCCTCACATTCAGCCTAGAGACACACAAATCCTAACAGGGCACTCCCCTCACATTCACATCCCATTGCATGGAGCCTTTTATCCCCAAATGCTTTACACAGTCAAAACAGCACCAAGAAAGAATCATTAGGAGGAGAAGGAATGGATTTGAAAAATATGGGCACGCTCATAGCTGCCCAGCTGAGTCTTTAACCAGCTGAAGAGCCAGTTAGGTAGAAAGAAAGGACAGGGATGTCCCTGGTGTTAGGATCTACGAAGAGGGAGACTCCAAAGTCAATACAGGCCAGAGTGCAGGAGATGAAGACAGGAAAGAGAAATACTGATGGGAGCAGAGGGGTCATGGGGATAGATGGGGACCAGATTTTCCCTAGCAACTGAAAATGCAGACAGGCACCTGGCAGGATTTTCAAGAGCAACTGAGCAAGATAGGTACCTAAATCCCACTGATTTCAGTGGATGGGAGGATGCCTAACCTGCTTATGCTCCTTCGAAAATCCCATTAAGCGCCAGCTGCGTGTTTGGTAACTCAAACACATTTGAAAACTTATTGTAAGGCTCCAGGAGGGGTAAATTTTAATAGCAAAGCACTGTTGGGGTGATGTCAAGAATTAAAAAACCCAAAAAACAAAACACCAAAAAATGGAGTCAGATTCCCTCCCTGCCCAAAAAGGAATTGGATGGTTAAGAAACAAGGGAATAATTTTCTGTTTAAAGAAATAATTTTCCATTTGCACCTGTAGGCTTCCTCATTTCTAGCACGTCTTTGTCTTTTGTGATAAACCAAGTAGACTGAGAAGGGATTTAAGGCAGAAAACAAATACCACCATCAGGCTGCTGACACAAGTGGTAGTGCTGGGGGTCACAGGTGGGCACTGGGTGGGGGGATGGGATGGGTAACTGAGGTGTCAGGGCTGCTGGGGATACTGCTGGGACAGAGGTGCAGTGCTGCAAATACGGGAAGGCAGGAGATAACAGGCAGCCATCGGAGAGCAGTTTTGTCACCATACTCAGGCATGACCTGTGACACTGAGTGACATCCCTTTACCTTCAGGGGGTGCATTGGGGCGACTCCAGAAAGGCACTGTTTTACCAAGAAATAGCTGTAGCTTGCATGTAGACCATTAAGAATTACAGCACTAATGCTACGTGGATTGCTTTTTCTCTGAATCGAGGTTATTTTGCCAGCATGGATTTTCCTGTAATTAATATTTTCATTTAGATATATTTTTTTTTAGAAAACTGCCAAAATAGGTTTGTTGAGGGAATGCCAGACTTTCCCATGAGTTTGCTTTAAATATTTAGGTAGCAACTGCCTCTTGAACACCAAGGAACTTGAAAACTCACCAAGGAACTTTAAAATGCACCAAGTAAAATCTCAGTAAACAATAGTGTTAAAGACAGAGATTTTCTGAAAGGTTCTTCAGCACCCCCTGCCCCCCTGTTTCTAAAGCATTTTACGCCAACAGCTAAACTGACACAGCAAAACCATTGTGTTTCGCAGCAGTTTTGTTTTGCTCTATACAGCTGTGTTTTCACAGATGCAAAACCATGTGTCTTCAGCAAAAGGTCTACTCTACCCTTCAGATGTGAACGAAGATCAAAGGTTCAAACGCAGAAATACAAGCTCCTTTTCCCTTTGGAACATGTTTTTGTTCTACAACAGCAGCTCTAAACCAGAATTTCCATCTGTTGTCCTTATGCAGGGTACAGGTTAACCTCAACAGCCGGGTTTGCGATGCTGTTATCGCAACTGAGACGTGCGGAGATGAATCACTCTCGCACGGCGGCTCAGAACATCTCGCCACGCAGTAGAAGCGGAGATGACGGCTGAAACGGACTTACTCCTTCCTTTCTTTCCAGCAGGAATTCCCTGAAAATTATGGTACTACTGTTGCAGTTAAAATTCTCCAGCCTGATTCTCCATTGTGGTTGAACTAGTGCGATACCTTCAGATTAAATAGTGCCGTGTTTGCGGCACGAGAGATTCGGGCCTGTGGCTTTTAGACAAAATCGCTTGACGTTTTACCTCTGCTTCTGGGAACAGTCTCAGTTATCAGCTGCCCTGACAGAGGCACCAAATTGTAGCTGTTTATACCACTTCCTGGGAACGATTCATCCACTTTTAACAATAAAGGGGGAGTCTACAAAAACTGAAGCATTTCACAGAATCATCAGGTTGGAAAAGACCCACAGGATCATCGAGTCCAACCATTCCTATCAATCACTAAACTGTGTCCCTCAGCACCTCACCCAGCCCTAAAAACAGCAATAAAGGGGTGGAAGAAGCTTCTGTTAAATTATCTGTGGAATTACCTGAAATTAATAGTTAATGAGTGCATTTTAAAGGATATTTATATTAAAAAAATGTATTTTAAAGGGTGTAGAATAAATAATGAATGCAATTAATTAAAATATAGCAATAAATATATTGATGAAATAAATATATTAATAGGATATAATTGAAAGATATTAATTATAATCAAGTAATACATTTTAATGGATAATACAAGATATCAATATGCACATGGTGGTATATTTGATATATTTTTCATAGAATCATAGAACAACCAGGTTGGAAGAGACCCATTGGATCATCGAGTACAACCATTCCTATCAAACACTAAACCACGTTTGGGATAAGGGCACGAGGACACGCAGCGGTGGGGAAGGGGAGCTCCGGGAGAGCCCTGCCAGGCCAGGAGCGATCCCTGCGAGGGTCGGGACGCCGTAAGTACGACCCTCATCCCATGTGGCCCTCACCGGGGTTTCGAACCGGGGGCACGGGAAAGGGGCTCAATTCAAGCCTCCCCCCCCGCCACCCCACCCCCGGCGGCGCCTCCCGCCACTCCCCCCTAGGCCACGCCCCCTCCGAGACGCGCCTCCCGATTGGCAGCTCGGCTCCATAAGCCACGCCCCCATCAGAGTCGCGCCTTCCGATTGGCAGCTCCGCAGCGTAAGCCACGCCCACTCATGTATACTAGCCTCTCCTCTAATCCACGCCCCTTACACCGTAAGCCGCACGCCTCCTCTTTAAGCCACGCCCCCCTAGGCAACGCCCCTTGGAGTCGCGCCTTCCGATTGGTAGATCCGCCCCCAAAGCCCCGCCCCTTCCCCGTAAGCCACACGCCTCCTCTCAAAGCCACGCCCCCTAGGCAACAACGCCTCCTGATTGGCAGCGCCCCCACCAAAGTCCCGCCCCTTCGAACAAGCCCCGCCCCCACGCGGCTCCGCGGGGCAGCGCTGCCATCTGGCGGCGGCGGGAGCAGGGCTGAGGTGGGCAGGGGTCCGAGAGACCCTGCTCCTGCTCCTCGGGGGTACCTCAGGGTTCGGGAAAGCTGTGCCTTCAGTGCCTCGAGTGCTCCCTCAGTTTCATAGAATCACAGAATGGTTTGGGTTGGAACGGATCATAAAGACCATCCAGTTTCATACCCACTGCCATGGGCAGGGTCACCTCCCACCAGATCAGGCTGCTCAAAGCCTCAACCAACCTGGCCTTGAACACCTCCAGGGATGGGACCACCATGACTTCCCAGTGCCAGCGCCTCACCACCCTCAGAGTGAAGAATTTCTTCCCAATCTCTCATCTAAATCTTCTCCCCTGCAATTTATAACCATTTCCCCTCATCCTATCACTCCGTGTCCTTGTGAAAAGTCCCTCCTCAGCTTTCTTGTAGCCCCTTCAGGTACTGGAAGGCAAGTTTGCAGATGGCACCGAAGTGGTCCAGAGTCTTGATCTGCTGAAGGGCAGGGAGGCTCTGCAGAGGGACCTGGACCATCCAGATCAATGGGCTGGGGCCAAATGTATGGGGTTCAACAAGTGTCAGGTCTTGCACTTGGATCATAACAACTCCATGCAACTGCAGGCTTTGGGAAAAGCTGCTGGAAAGCCGACCAGCAGAAAAAACCCATCTTGACAGCCAGTTGAACATGAGCCAGCCATGTGCCCAGGTGGCCAAGAAGGCCAATGGCATCCTGGCTTGTATCAGAAACAGCATGGCCAACAGGTCCAGGGAGGAGATTGTGCCCCTGTACATTGGTGAGGCTGCGCCTCGAATCCCATGTTCAGTTTTGGGCCTCTGACAACACGAAAGACATTGAGGTCATGAGGCGCATTCAGAGGAGGGCAATGAAGCCGGCAAAGGGTCTGGAGAACAAGTCTTACAAGGAGTGGCTGAGGGAACTGGGGTTGTTTAGTCAGGAGAAGAGAAGGTTGAAGGGAGACCTTATCACTGTTTACAACTGCCTGAATGGAGGTTGTAGCGAAGTGAGTGTTGGTCTCTTCTCCCAAGTAACAAATGATACAATGAGAGGAAACAGCCTCAAGTTGGTGCCAGAGGAGGTTTAGACTGGATATTAGAACAAATTTCTTTATTGGAAGAGTGGTGAAGCATTGGAACAGGCTGCCTGGGAAAGTGGTGGTGTCACTATCCCTGGAGGTGTTAAAAAATGTGGAGATGTGTCATTTTGAGAAATGGTTTAGTAGGCATGGTGGTGCTGGACTGGATAATCTTACAGGTCTTTTCCAACTTTAATGGTTCTATGACTCACAGGGTTCTATGAGAGGAAGCCTGTGGGAGCAGTAGGGTTTTACCTTCTATGCCTACACTGCAGGGCCACTTGCCCTTGGCCAGAGGGGAACTGGACCATGCCTGTCCCTCCATGGAAACACTCAGTCTCTCCTCCTTCTCCCTCCCCTGCCCCAAATTCCACAGGTGACTTGGCCTCGGCAGCTGCAACACCCATTGAAACACCGCCCTGATTGTCCCCATCCCCACTGGATCAGAAACTTCGTTGTGGGATCGCCCTGCTCACCAGTTGTCTGCATACATGGATGGATGGATGGACAACATATTCCCCCTGGCAAGAACAGCTGCCTGAGAGAACCGCTTTGGGAAGGAAGAAAGCAAAGCAGCGCCAGGGCTGGCTGCTGACACTGAAGAGGTGGGGCAGCCAGACCAAGCACTGTCACACACAGGGCAAAGGGCCAAATCCATCCCACGCTCCTGCGAGCAGAACACTGCAGCCACCCCCACTCCTCAGCTCAGAGAACAGTCAGTGGGACGGGAGCTGCAAGGCAGCCCTGAAGGTGCTTGTGGGGTACAAGACAGCATATACACCACCAGGAGCAAGCCAGACGCCCAGAGATGCTGAAGCAGCAGAAGACAGGAGGAACGGCCACTAGCCACCTCTTGGCCCACACTGTCACAGAGGTGCTTGCAGCACTGCCAGGTCATGTCTCACATGACTCTAGGTGTGGGGCACACATGCCAATGAAAACAGTGACTGGGTTGGTGGCTGGTAGCAGGGTGGTCACCAGGGGGAAAGTGACGGCAGCACTCAGCCCAAGTGCCTCTGTACCAGCACAAGAAGACACAGCTGGTATCACCCAGGCGTGTGCCTGTGTGACAGACATGCCACCTCCTGACCTATGCTCGTGAAAGGTCACCTGAGCTGCAGTGCCAGTGCTGCATTGCTCAGTGCCTACAACAGGCTGGGTTATACCTTAGCCTCACAGGGAATGGTGGCAGCGGGATGATTTCAGCTGTTGCAGAGAGACTGCACAAGAGATGGATATGCCAGCGAGGCAGTCAAGCATAGAATCATAGAATAACCAGGACGGAAGAGACCCACTGGATCACCAAACACTAAACCATGCCCCTTAGCACCTCGTCCACCCGTGCCTTAGACACCTCCAGGGAAGGTGAATCAACCACCTCTCTGGGCAGCCTGTGCCAGTGCCAAATGACTGTGAAAATTTTTTTCCTAATGTCCAGCCTAGATCTCCCCTGGTGGAGCTTGAGGCCATTTCCTCTTGTCCTGTCCCCTGTCACTTGGGAGAAGAGGCCAGCTCCCTCCTCTCTACAACCTCCTTTCAGGTAGCTGTAGAGAGCAATCAGGTCTCCTCTCAGCCTCCTCTTCTCCTGGCTAAACAAACCCAGCTCTCTCAGTTGCTCCTCCTAAGACTTGTTCTCCAGCCCCTTCACCAATTTTGTTGCTCTTCTCTGGACTTGCTCCAGAGCCTCAACATCCTTCTTGTGGTGAGGGGCCCAGAACTGAACACAGGATTCAAGGAGCAGTCTCACCAGTGCCCAGTACACAGGGAGAATAACCTCCCTGGACCTGATACAAGTCAAGATGCCATTGGCCTTCTTGGCCACCTGAGCACACTGCTGGCTCATGTTGAGTCACTGTCAACCAACACCCGAGGTCCCTCTCCTCCTGGCAGCCTTCTAGACAGACCCCTTCTAGTCTGTAGCTCTGCATAGGGTTGTCGTGCCCCAAGTGCAGGACCCGGCATTTGGCTGTGTTAAACCTCATCCCATTGATCTCAGCCCAGCTGTCCAGCCTGTTTAGATCCCTTTGCAGAACCTCCCTAACCTCCAGCAGACTAACACTTCCACCCAGCTTAGTGTTATCTGCAAACTTGCTAAGGTTTCATCGAGGTCATTGATAAAGACATTGAACAGGGCTGGACCCAGCACTGAGCCGTGGGGAAGCATTGGGTCCCCCTCCCAAGAAGCAGGACTGGTGGGTGGTGCAACTCTGTGCCCAGCGCCTCTGCAGGCAAAAGGTGAAGAGCAGCTGTGGTATCACACCAGCCCATGGCACTTGTCCCTTGTGGGATGCCAGGCTTGGGCATCCCACTGGGATGGGATAACCGTCATCAGAACTGGCCCCTAGCTCCATCCACAGTTCCGGCAAATAGCATTGCTACCAGAACAAATATGCCTCTGCCCATGGTGATGAGAGTCTCCTCCAAACTCCCAACAGTGCAGTGGCCTCTCTGTGCTAGCAGGATGCCCACCAAATGCGTCTTTCTACAGCAAGCTTCCTCTGGAGCTGCCCAGCAACTGCAAAACTGCACATTTTATGGGCCTGCATTGAAGGCCCATAAGGCTGTGGATTAGCCTTGCTCAGTACTTTAATGAGTATTAAATTAGTTTCAGTGGCAGCAGAAACCCCCAAAAGCATGCTATGCAAATTACACTCGCTTTGAGAAAAACACACAGTGATGATGTTATTTGTACAAGCCAGCACAATCATGGAAGAATAGCTCATCAGTAACTCTTCCTTTGGAAAATGTCTCCAATGGGCACAGTAGGATTTAATTTCTACTTTTTATTGGGGGAAAAAAAAAATCGATGGCTAATAGGCTTTAGCTTTGCCAAAGATAATCACCAAATACAGCTTTTGTCAAGTTGAGCCTTTCTTATTTTCTCCTGCCTCAGTTCCTCTAAATATGCAGGGCAAAGACAGTGCCATGGCTCCAGAGCAGCACAAGAGAAGAAATCATAGAATCATAGAATGTCCTGAGTTGGAAGGGACCTGCAAGGATCATTGAGTTCAACTCCTGTCCCTGCACAGAACAATTCCGAAATTAGTATCTGCTGAAGAATCAGATGGACACCTATATTTTTGCTATCAGATTTTCAAGATTTTATAATCCTTTATTCTTTTTGTAAACATGAGCATTTTTCACCATTTACCAATTCAAATCAAATCCTTACAAGTCTATCAGAAAAGAGGTTGCAAAAGGCATAATCTTTTCTTGCTCTTTACTGCATTAGTTGGGGTAGTTTTTGCTCCTTAGAGAAACAGCTGAAGTCGGCAATAACAGTAATTCCACACTGCACAGGAGGTATGAGCTCAGCACCATGTGTCCCTATGACCTCTATGCCAACCAGAAGGCCTGTGTACTGCCACTACAGAATTTCATCACCACTTACTGCTTCTTAGAAACAACCACCAAGAGTACTGTGAAGATGGCTGATTTTTTTTTCCATATTAAGAAAGATTTCATAATAAAACACCAACACTGTCAAAGCTTTGAGATTGTGCTATTTCATTCAAAATTGGAAAGGAAAGACTATGGGTACAGCCTGGTCTACAGTTTTCATTGTGCTGGCACTCTGTTTTCAAAAATGCAATCTAGAAAAAGGAAAAGGAGAGTGAGAAAGCAAGAGAAAGAGAGAAAAGCGAGAGAGAAAGCGAGAGAGAAAGCAAGCGAGAAAGCGAGAAAGCGAGAAAGCGAGAGAGAAAGAGAGAGAGAGAGAAAGAGAGAAAGAGAGAGAGAGAGAGAGAAAGAGAGAGAGAAAGAGAGAGAGAAAGAGAGAAGGAAAGAAGGAAAGAAGGAAAGAAGGAAAGAAGGAAAGAAGGAAGGAAAGAAAGAAGGAAGGAAAGAAGGAAGGAAAGAAGGAAGGAAAGAAAGAAGGAAAGAAGGAAAGAAGGAAAGAAGGAAAGAAGGAAAGAAGGAAAGAAGGAAAGAAGGAAAGAAGGAAAGAAGGAAAGAAGGAAAGAAGGAAAGAAGGAAAGAAGGAAAGAAAGAAAGAAAGAAAGAAAGAAAGAAAGAAAGAAAGAAAGAAAGAAAGAAAGAAAGAAAGAAAGAAAGAAAGAAAGAAAGAAAGAAAGAAAGAAAGAAAGAAAGAAAGAAAGAAAGAAAGAAAGAAAGAAAGAAAGAAAGAAAGAAAGAAAGAAAGAAAACGAAACATTCCTAATTTTCCTTTAAACAATAGAAATAGCAAGAGAAAATAATGTGCCTTTTTCCAAATCCCTGTATATTTTGCTTTCCATGTTTCAACCCACTATGTTATCTGAACAGGACCTTAGGAGAGATGTAGCACATCAGCCAGTGGATGAATTTACTCTTTACAGAGACGATGGAAAAACCCCACCTTTTCTTAAATTGGTTAGGTATCTGTTTCCATTGACTGAATACCCATGTGGGAAGAAAGCCTATGCAGTTCAGCCAGGGAGAAGGAAAAGAGGATGCTTTCTAGGGAGCACTGTGCTCCTCTGCTAGGGCACTTACTGCTTTCAGTGATTGAAGGCTGCAGGCAGGTGTCCTCTTCTGAACCTAACATGAGATGGCGTCAGCCTGGGGTGCTTGAGATCGCCCATGGGCTGGATGCAATTTCCTCCACAACCACGCTGGTGGGAAGGGGTTGAATGAGCGCCCCTGACCCTGCTCCAGGCACAAGGAGCCCCATTAGCAAGTATCAAACTTCTCTGAGGCAACCTTACGGGAGCATTCACCTCTCCCGATGCGGTGGTGAGACAGGGAGCAGTGCCATTTTCAACCAGCATACCTGGCTCCATAATGCCAAACTACAACCTAGCTACCAGCTACTGGTAAAGAAAAACACAGAGAGCTGTTTCGGTACATCAGTCCCAATTAACAAGCTTGAGCTAAGCATTTAACTCCTATGCTGTGCTTTTGCACAGCCCAACCACAGTTTTGCTTCCTTACTCTGCAATAATTAGAATTCAGCTGTGAATTCCCTTCCCGTACACTGATTAATTTTCATTTCAGTACCAATTAGTAAAGGCTAAACTTTAGGGCTCCTACAAGGGAAACTGTTGCACAGCTTAGCACCAAAAGAAAGTCTTCTATTTCCTTCTGTTTCAAACAGAAAGCTTTAGTGCCTCTTTGTTGTGAGAGCAACCTAGATTAGAGAAGTGAAAACTCATCTTCACAAAGACAGTGACGTGAGCGCCCACTATCTGAACACAAGGTTGTAATGTAAAACAATTAAACAGCCTTTTTTTGTTGTTGTTGCTGTAGGAAGATGCAAACAATTGCTATAATTAGGACACTGGAGTTTTTCTGCAATTGCGGTTTTCCTGTGTGCTAATTTGTTAGTCCAACACTTCTAGTGTTCCAATAGCAGGGGGTCTGTATTAGCAAAGTTTGTCTTTTTGTTAACAAAACCCTCAAACCTCCACATTTAGTTAGTTCTGCACCTGAGCACTGGAGAGGGATGTCTGCTTTCCTACAGCATGGATTCCTTCTTTTCTTCTAAATTTCCGGAATTTGTACCCTAAGCAGGCCGGAAAAGTATTTGTTTTCCCCCATTAACCCTGCAGAAAGTTTGTTTCTCCATTACCACAGCAACATCGGTCTCCAGATCCAGCTTCTCTCAGAGGAGAAGACTATCTACAGTAGGATCATGTTGTGGCCTGTAACGAAGTTCCCAGACACTCCTTATTTTCAGTTGCACACAATTCTGCCAGCAGCAGGGACAGGAACTGTCTGTGCTATGTCCCTTCAGGCTGAAGTTCTGGGAGTTTCACAGTAGTATAAGGTGATTTCAAAGAGTGAGGTCTTTCTGCAGATTGAAACTACGAAGACTTTGCAAAACGTCCCTTTTCAAATTACTTCCAACTCAGCAAGGAGGATGGGGAATCTTTTGTATTTTATGTATGTCTTTGTCACGTTCATTAGAATTCACTCAAATTTAGCCAATAACTGAATAACTGCAATTCAACATAGGCAGGGAAGGTCTGTTTTATTCAAGATAATAATAACTAGATGTTTTGCTGTGCTCCTTCCACTTGCAGCCCTTGGTCAGATCAGACTCTGCTGCACCCCATCCCCTCAAGGGAGCTCCATGGCACAGCTCAGGTACAAACCTCAAACCTCCTACCCTAAGAATAGGAAGATGGATTTTCTCTTAAGCACTCCCCAAAAGCCTTCCCTTAACATGCAGAGCCCAAAAAGGAAAGCTAGTCCTGGTCAAGCAAGAGTGCTGAAGTAAATGAGAAGTCCCAGAAGGAGAATGGGACTGCAACAATGCATTGAGGAAAAGAGACGACAGGACAGAACTGCAGAAGAAGTCATTGTGTCCTTTGCAAAGGGCCTCTATGCACCTGAGCATCTTTAGTTGCAAATATTCCACCCAAAGCCCCAGAAAAGTATCCTAGTATCACCAACTATCATTCAATTGTTAGACAATTAGTCAGTAGGACTTTGGCAGGCTGTGGCTCCTGGGTTCTGCTCATACTGGGGGCTCACAAGCCCTCATGTTGTGATTAAAGACTGTGGCACCTTTTGTTTCCAATCCCTGCAGCCTGGTTTTCTGAATCCCCCTCTTATGAGGGCAAGGTTCCTGCCTGCCTATCCTGGTTCTGGGCCAAGGAAGCAGTATTGCCCTTTCTCTCCACATGGCTAGCGATCAGCACTGGCTGTGCTCTGGGAACAAAGGTCATAGAATCATTGAGGGCGGAAAAGACCTCTGACATCATCAAGTTCAGCCATCAGCCCAACACCACCGTGCCTACTAAACCATGTACCAAAGTGCAATGTTTTCTGAACTCCTCCAGGGATGGTGACTCCACCACTTCCCTGGGCAGCCTGTTCCAATGCTTCACGACTCTTTCAGTAAGGAATTTTTCCTATTATCCAGTCTAAGCCTCCTCTGGTGCAACTTGAGGCCATTTCCTCTCATCCTATCGCTAGTTACTTGGAAGAAGTAACAACACAGCAACGGCAGCAGCTCAGTGATGCCAAGCTACACTGAGCAGGCATAACACCCGCACAGAAGACCCCAACACCACATCAGTGCCTAATGCTTCAGTGCTATATATAGTAGTGATAACTGCAATATTGCAGTACTACCTGTGTGTTGCCCACTGCATCTTGGTGCTCTCCTGCTCACAAGCCACGTCCAGTATCATTTCAGGCTAAAACATCCTCTTACCAGTCTGTGAAAAACACATGAAAATAGTGCTGCTAAGGCGGTGAGGCAAAGTAACAGAAAATTAGGAAACAATCAAGCTGATGTTTTTTTGTAACCCAAATTCAGCCCTTGGGGCATGCAGCTTATGAAACTGTCTTCAACAATATATTCCTACAGAGATGTTTTATGGGACAGACCTGAATCACGACTGTGTAAGAAAGATTTTCTGTGGGAACCTGGGATATTTTTTTGTTTATTTGCTTGTGTGTTCATTTGAAGTTCTTTTAAGGTCCTGCCCTTACCTGGGGACACACTGCAGAAGCGACACCAGCTGGCATCCAGTTACATATTCACTGGAACTGAGGGAGATGATCGAAACAAACCCAAGCATGACCTTTGAGGCCAACCTGTAAAGACTCAGGCAAAAACTACTTTCTTACTTTAACCAATACTTAATACCAATTACTTGCATAACTAACTGGAGCAAGGACAGGAATGGGGTCTGCCCTCTACCAAATGAATGCCTCTACCAATTCATCTAGAAAGCCATAATTTAACCCATTACTAGTTATAGCAGTGTTTTGGAAATACAGGCTTGAATCGTCTCAAAAATAAGGATGAACTAATGCCAATGCTTCTTATCACAGAGCAGTTATTAAAGTAAGAGGACATTCCTGTCAATATTTTTGTTTCTGTACTCTTCTGGAAGGGTCCTGTCTAATTAAATCAAATTCCAAAGTGCTTTTAGAAGTAGGACCTTAAATAAGTGACTCTAATAAAGTATTAAGAGCTCTCAATCTTCAGTGGAAGAAAGTAGTTTCCTGAAACCCACAGTAAGGATATTAAATCCATGAAAAGGCTTAATTACAGAATGTTTTTCTGCAGTATTTCCCTTTGTCTAGGTTTAGGTGGTTCCCTGCCTGCTGTATTTCCAGCTCTTCTGCAGTATAGCAAAGTTACAGCCAAGATGCTCTGAGGGTCTGTTTAGAGGTTTCTACCTAGTATAGAATTAAAATTATTTGAATATTCAAAAGTAAAAAGGTGTAGGTGAAGAAGATTTGCATGCCCAAGGCTTTTGTTGTTTGGTTGTTTGGTTTTTTTCCCCACGTAAAAGCTATTGGAGCAATAAATGCTATCGATGCGCCCTGCACAGCTCATCTCACCAGTTGCTCTAATAACAGCAGAGAAAGCCTATTTACCTAACCTGGTGCTACTTCTCCACTGTGATGGTGAGGTGCCTCAAAACTGAATGCTGAAATACAGATCTCTACCTCCTCAACTGAACGCTAACAACTGAGCACCCAAATTTACGGGACATTCATGACTCTCCTCTCCTTATGCTTCAGCTCCATAATACCAGCCCTTTTCATCATGAAGGTTTTTGGAAGATAAATTAATTACTGCTTGTTAAGCATTCACATATTTATAGCAATAAGTGCCATAGAAAAGCTCATGAGGAAATTAACAATTCTGTGTCCACAGCAGGATTTCAATAGTGTGCAGTAAATAAGGCCTAGGGCTACACACTGAAAAATTAGGAGAAAACAAAATATTGAATAACTGCTCATTAACTCAACATTGTCCATCCTGCTCACTAACTGAGGCAGGGATCCTGTGGAAAAAACCCAGGTATGATCCTGTAATTAAAAAACTACACTATCATGCTAATGTACAAGGGGACTGAACTTAAATTACGTCAGCTAACTTTATTCTGACATTTCCTAACTCCTGAGTATTTTACTTTCCAGCCTTAATGAGGTTATCCTGAGCTATTGCATGTCTTTGCAGTTTCCTTTTATAAGAAAAGACCTACAAGAATGCAATGTGCAGGGATATACAGAGGCTGAATGAATGCCATTATCATAAAAGAAAACAAGGTTAATAATAATAATAGAATTATCAAAAGAACTTCAGCAAAATTTTGCTTCACTCTTTTAAAAGGCAAGAAAATAGTAGTGAATCAATTTATATCCCACAGCAATAATATGCAATCAGTGGGAACTTCCAGAGGAAATGAGGTCAAAGACTGTATTTACCCACTGAAACAAGATTTAGTCATCACCATGCAACAATACAGCCTTCCGAGCAGTTGCTCTCTCCATCTCGATGTTTGGGTGGGAAAGCTGGAAAACACATGCCTTCAAATCCACTGGGCATTAAAAATGAAGTTGGTTTTAAACTAACACCTAGACTATTTAGAGCTGAACAGTTCCTTATCTGCAAATCTGCATAGAAAAGGAGGGTGGAATATTAAGGATGTGTTAAGAGCGGAGTAGGAACATCTGCCATGGCAATTGTGCCTCTTGTGCAGCGGGAGGAGGACTGCACAAAACCAGGCTGCCTGGAAGATCCTTCCAGTCTTTTTCAGAGAGAGAATTTTCTGAGGACATAAAACAGTCAGAAAAAGAGCATTGAGCATCAATTATGATCATATCAACATCTAATGTGACAATGGATTTATATGTGACATCATAACAGATAAAATAAAAAATACTTTAAAAATAAAATTAATATACAGCCTAAAAAACCCGAAGCAACATAATTACAAAACTGATGTATTTTCACCTATTGGGAAAGCCCTATATGTTTTTGTCAGATATTTAACACCACAATGAGTTATCTGTTCAGATAAGAAAAGGGGCCATTTAGGAAAAAAACTGCTAACAATCCCAAACCCAAGATTTAAGAAATGTGAGGTGCTAAGTTGCATTAAAAAGACTAGTTAGGCACACAGTATGTCTTGTTAAAAGAAAACAAACTCTAAAAATAATGTTTGTTGTAACAAATTCAAAGATGTGAAAATGGGGCAATGTAAAACAGGCATTCCTCACTTCTTTTTATACCACTCGGCATGTAGGTTCACTAATATTTTGTATTATTAGGCTTTTTTTTCTTTCCACTACTAAACAAAAGGAAAATGGTGGCATAGTTGACATGGCTACAACCTGTTAATTCTGCTAGAAATGCTTGTTCTTTGAACAGTGGCTTTCTAGCTTGAATACATAAAGCTGAGGAGAAATACCTCAAGGATATTTTAAAAACATGAAGCACTAAACGTGTTTTATTGCGTGCCTGTTGAGGAAGTTTTTGTAGTGAAAAGTTTCTCTGCATAGATCATTTACAGTACTGAATTATGGCCTTGCTTTGTAACTCCACCTCAAAGAAGACAAAAAATATAATGTCATTGACTCCTGAGCAAGAAAATGCATTGCTAATGATGAGACGACTGCGATGAAGATTCAAACGATGCACTCTTGCCAGTTATTGTGATTCTTTTCTACTACATCTCCAGATTTATGCTAATTAAATAGTCTAATAAAATGCCTTTCAATTAATTAACGTATTTACTCATATTCCTCATTTAACAGTAGCTTTTAAAAATAATTAGGTATTAAATTCCAGATCCCAAGCAGCCAGGTTGCATTGTGCTGAGCGCTGCAGTCCTTTGCACGCGCTACCAGACAGGCGCTCGCCAAACAAGCAGTGAAAGAGCCCGTGTTGTCCTTAGCTTTTCAGAGTTTTTGTTCTGTTGTATGTACTTTTCGTGGCACGGCAGATGATAACCACATTTTTCTTACTTACTGGGCTTTAACTAGGCTTCGAGAGCCAAGGGGGAAATCCCAGACGGCCGGAGGCCAAGGGGAATTTTGCATTGCCTTCAGCCAACCTTGCGATTTAATTTCCCTCACAGGCTTTTTCCTTCAGACTACGGAGCTTTTAGCAGCACCAGACACTGTTCACAACCACCAGACCTCCACGAAAGACAATACAGTGAAAACGATGTTAAAAATCTGTTTGACCGGGCTCCAGTCTTAACCATCCAGCTTTTATCCGTCCTCACACGGGTTTGAAAGGCCAGCTCCACGCCTTGCAAAGCTGCACCTGGAAATGTTTGCCACTGGCAGGAGAAACTGCGAAGCGAGACTTTCACAGCCACGGCTGCTTCCAGCAAACCATTGTCTTGTTGGGCTGCAGTGGTGGCAAATAAATAGCATCACGAGTCCAGCGTGCAAGGGGGGAAACTTGATTCGTGTCGCATTAAAACACATGCACACGCAGCCACACACGCACATGCAGCCTGCTCAGCACTCAGAAAACGGACAGACTGAGTAGCATCTGTGCTGGGGGGGATATGGAACAAATAAGTAATTGCTGTTTTTACTAAGTAAAGCAGAAAATTATAGCATTTCAACAGCCAAGCGTGTTTGTTGCCTGGGAAGAACCATTTGTCTTCCAGTTTGGGCTTTTTTACTCATTTGAAGTCTGTGCCTCGAAGCACATTAAAAGCATTTTAATTATTCTGAGTTTATGTCCTTATATAGATCTAAAGTCTATAAATATAATTGGGGAAGAAGGGGAGGAGAGGAAATCAAAATAAATAAATCCAAGTAAATTTTCAGTAGTTTTAACACTGAAATCTGGAGGAAGATGCAGCTCTGAATTAACACCTTAGAAAACATATAATTCTTTTCAGAGAGCACATACTGTATTAAAAAAAAATCTGTCTTGGTTTACCAGAAAAGTGTGTGGCTCTATGTATGTTTTCTTAGCTACATTCAACTCTCTTCAAAAAGACATTCTTCAGAATAGCACTCTTTAGGGACAACGTTTCAGGGCTGACAAGAACATTAAACCATATTATAATTATCTCTTCAATGAAAACACGGCTTTGTAGTGGAGGCAATGCATGGTTCTCAAGGCGAGTGTTATTAGGCTGTATGTGTTTTCTTGGAAGGAGATTCATGGAAAGAAAAAAGCTTTATAATTTACTGCAAGGAAAAAAATACAGAGTACATGTCATGCATAGCAAAAGGGATTTTACAAAGAAGGCACTAAGTTGAGTGCCTCACTTATCTTCAAGAATGCTTCTACATAATAAGTGCGGGGATCAGTTTAACACAAGCTACAACATAGATATAACACACACATACAATACTCTGTTGACCGTTCATACAGATAACTACAAAAAATTGTCTGCAAACTAAGGTAAATATAAAGCAATTGCCTCCTATGCTACAAATGGGTCCCGCCTCATTCTCTGAGAGGTCACTGCTGAACAGCACACATTCTTATTGCAGGTCAGATAATAAAATCTGCTGTTCTTAACAAGAATACAAAGATTTTCTCACCCATCTTCCATACTTGAAATGCTGTTTTCTTAAATTAATCTGGCAATTGGAAAGTGGCTGTTCTGAAAGAGTGCGCAAAGTTACAAACAGCATCAAGATTTTAACACATTCATAAGTGACCGTATTCAATATGCATGTGTACATGTGCTATCTACACATGCACATTAGGATTTATTAATTCATATATATTAAAAAAAAAGAATATTATGGATTTCTACTGTTTTATCAAACATCCCAATGATTTTAAAACAGGAATTTTCTTCCTGTTTGCAAAAATAAGGTTGCAACTTTGTTTTCTTTAGCATGTTTGCAAATGGACAGATTTACATTCCTTCAAACAGAACAAACTAAAGGACAAAAACCAAATTAGATTAACCAATCGTTTACACATCCCCTAAATGTGATGAACACTGACAATATTATGAAAACCATGTGCATGACACGGTAATGGAGAATACAATTGTAAAGTTGTGGCATTTCAGTTGTGTGCATGCAAATCCAGGCACTCATAGGCATAAGCACAAAAGACAAGAGCCCCACTAAATATCTACCAAAAATATACCCAAACAGTCTAATACTAGACACAACAACTTGAGCATTCTTGGGGGGAAAAAAAAGTCAGAAACTCACCAAATCTTGATTTTAAAAGCATGCTAGGTATCCAGAGAGAGAGCATTCTGAACAGTCAATTACTTTCACATTTTGTCCCAGGACTTTAAAAGTTAAAGGCATAGTTCTGCCAATTGTGAGATGCCCCATCCAACACAGACCACCCACAACTACCGATTTTCCATCTGGTGAACAAAACAGACATCTCCCTAATTATTTTTAAAAAGGGGTTTTTTCCTAACATACTTCCTTTATTTGTCTGTGACCTGGAACTTAATGGAAAACCTGGTAGATGCCAACCTCATTTCTTGTAATGAAGCATCTTATTTTCCCTACTTTAAGCATGCTTATTTAAAGGCTGTTTAATATAAAGTTATTACCTAAGCCAATCTTTGATAGGGCCTAAATTACTGAATAGTTTGAAATTAGAACAACTTTATATCGAACCCTAAACAAGCTAGTTAAATATTAACAGTTAAAAGTTCTTCCCTTAAACTAGTAGATTAAAACAGAAAGCAATGAGGTTTACAGTCTCATATGCTGGGTTCCCATATTGCCAGTGTCAAAATTTATGCCTTTTTTCAGCAATATGGTTGCCAATGCCAGCACCACGCTTATAAATGCCAACTGTAATTAAAATCTGGCACCTTATGCAAGCATTAGACATGCTTAAAGGTTTTTTTTTCTTTTAAAAAAAAAATCTGTATTTTAAAATACTCCTTGCATCGTATGCAGGCTTAAAAAAAAGTTCTTATCCTGCCAGTTTTAGAAACATCACAGGAAAAAAAAAGACTTGAGTTTTCCTGAAAATCATAAAATCATAGAATAGATTTGGTCTGGAAAAGCATATATATTGTGAAAACCTACATACCGTGCAAATCTTTCACAGCGGATGCACGTGACAGAGAGATGGCAAAAGCTGCATTTTTACTTGAAAATGATGACAAAAGTGTAGCATATTTAAAAATCTGGACTCTGGGCAGACGCGCAGGGCAGGTGATACACAGCTTTTACTACAACACACTTTACGCTGGCTGTTATTGTTCAATAAACACATAAAAGCTCATTGCTGTCGCAGTGAATGCCCTAGCAGGATCGCAGATGCTAGAGCCCAGTGAGGGAGACAGGCAGATCGTGTGGAGAGGAACGAAGGCTGCGGTGCACCTATAGCCTGTCTATGTTACTAGTTTTGGGGAGGCGAATGCCATCATCTAGGTTTTTCATCCATTACTCACCCGTCATCGCTACATCCCCATGCCTCTGGCAGCGAACAGTGGGCTGGGCGGCTGGTTAAGAAAATCCATGTCAGGGCTTGTCAGCAAGAGAAGTGATTAACAGGAGGCTCCTGGAGGCTCAGGACACATGGACAAAACATACTGGGCTCCTTTGGGAAATAACTGTGGGGAAAAGGGGGAGCTAGAGAAACAGTCCATCATACCCAGAAAGATTTCCAGCCATAAATTCCTTTTTTACTGACTAATAAGCTACTTCTGACTTACAAAGTTGGGTTATGGACTGGCTGGAGATGAGGAATCTGTGCTCATGAGAGGCTGAAACCTACGGAAGCTTCCCAGCAAGGCTGAGCTGGGCAAGCATCAGCAGGTGCGCAAACAGGACAGTGCTGGAGCACCCTGGAATTTGCTTCTTGGTGTGGCCGCACTGCACCAAGCACTCATCTCTACTGTCCTGGTCATTTGTCCCAGCTAGGAGATGAGTGAGAGTCAGCCTGTCGAGTAAGCTACTGGAGAACAACCACCTCTCAGAACCTCAGCACTGCTCATGGGCTCTGCTTGTAGGGGAATAGGTATAAAAAACAGGCAGCCTAATCACTGCCAAATTGATCTTTCAAATGGTCAATTTTGTTTTCAAAGCAGTTTGATGAAAAGCTATGAATTAGAATTTACAGGAGCTTCTTCTGATGTGATCAGCAGAAGCAGAGGAAGCCTGATGGTGTCCGTCTCAAAGTTTGAAGGACCAAGGGCCAAAAGCGGCAGCACTCAGAGCCTTTGTTGCAAAGGAGCAATGGCCAAGCTGCTCTCCATACTGTTGTCCATGTCTCATTTTGCTGGTGCCCGAAGCAACATTTTTCTTGTGATCCTATCGGCAGAAGAAGTCATTAAATTTCATTGTGGGGTCTCCCATATACCAAATGCTTATGAACAGGACGGACAATTTTATCCTCCCACTGTCTTGACATCTTGTTCTTGGCTGAATTTCTATATCCTTTCATCAAGTTTGCATTTATGTTTATTTTCACTTGTAGGTATTTTCAGCATGGTGTCTTTTAAGGCACTTCTTTTAAAATAATGAGTGAAACTACCAAACGGGAAACCTTGAGTTAAATAATTAACTTAAATCTTGTTTTCCCATTTAAACATTTTAGTTATTTTCTTGGAGAAAGGTTAATTCTCAGTTTGTAACCACTGAAGTATGTTGCTTTGTAACTAAATATAGCTTTTACGCTAAATTTGGCACTTCTTATTGCTAGCCAGAAGGACAGAGTAGTACCACTGATATATATTTAAGCTTTTCTATACCTCATTATACATTTTTACAGATTAATTTTACTGTTTTTGTTAGAAAATCATGTATGGCACAATTCTTATTTACTAGCTGATCCCTTTGTGTTTACTTATGATTTACATTTCTTTGGATGGAAACTGAAATGCAACTTAAAACCACATCGTTGCATTTATCAGTAGCGCATCACTGCCTTAAAGGGGCTACACTTCTAAATAAAACTGTGATTTGATTTAAAAAATTATCTATTAAAATAACTCTATATTAGCTAGAATTAGCACCAATCTAATATTTGGTCATAATATCCTTCAATATTGTAGTATTAGCAAATCTAATCCTCTCATAATTAGCTTTTATTCACAGAATGGTACAGAAGAACAAGCTTTTCTGCTTCTTTCAAATCCCAGTTGGTCAAGTTTGAATGAATTAGTCATTTATCTGAGCTAATTGAATATATTCAAGAAAATATTCTCTTGGTACTTGCAGAAAAGACTGATCTCAAAAGCCAAGTCAGTACTTCAAACAGCTCAGGTTTCCAGAGTTTAGGCAGTGACTTTCACCAGTTCAGTGTTCTGACACACAAGCTGGAAGCATGAATGCATTTCCTTTCTTTTGTTTGTTATTTTCTTATGATTTATGCAGATTACAGTAAGCTTAGGCTTCGGCATGATTTTAACAGATTTATTTTTAAGAAGAAATACACTCCGCATAAATTTTGAAAACTGTTCTTGTTATTTATTTCTTGACCATTAGGTTTTTACCCATCTCACTGACTCAGGGTTCGGCTCTTTGCCTAGCATTTAGTTCCAGAATTTTTTTTTTTAATGGAGGAAGGTGCCAGCATTAACGTCACTCATGGCAGAAAGCAGCAAGACCTACATCTCAAACATTTAATATGAAAAGGCCAGAAACCAAACATTTTTATCAGCTGTAAAACAGGCTGAAAGTAATCTGAAAAAGAAACCGGAAATATCTGAAGTGTTAGAAATCCTTTATGTCTTTCTCCTCAAAACTAACTCCCTTCATGGCTGTGAAGTAAAGACATCCTGCAGCCACCCTTCTCCGCATTGCAGACCCCGACTGCAACAGAAGAATCAGGGACAGGGTGAATATTTCAGTCTCTGAAGTCAAGGCCTCCAAACATCTTTGAGGTCTGCAGTACCAGGAGTTTACATTTGGTTTGACACCATTTAATTTTGCTGTTAACGCCACTAAGGAAAGTGTGATTTTATATACAGTCACAAATTACCATGACAAATGTAAACCATCATGTCTTCATTTTTCTTTGTTAGAGTCTCCCATTTGTTGGATGCTTTGTAAGGTTAGAAAATGGTTTTCCAGGCAAAAATGGTCAAAGAGGCTGTTAAAAATACCCTATTGCTGCTGAAAAAAAAACCAAAACAAAACCAAAATGCAGCTATTTCATAGCATATTCATCTTCTCTTTTATCTTGTTGAGGAATGTTGGTGCTGCAGTTGGCACAACAACCTGCTAAAGCATGTGTCTTAGGTGATGATATTGACCTTAAAAGATAAAGTTGACTTAACAGAACTCTGTATCATTTCAGATATACTCAAAAGAAATCACAGGACAAGAGGGAATGGCCTCAAGCTCTGCTGGGGGAGGTTCAGGCTCGACATAAGGAAAAAATTCTTCACAGAAAGGGTCATTAGGCACTGGAACAGGCTGCTCAGGGAGGTAGTTGACTCGCCTTCCCTGGAGGTGTTTAAGGTGTGGGTGCATGACGTGCTGAGGGGCATGGTTTAGTGTTTGATAGGAATGGTTGGACTCGATGATCCGGTGGGTCTCTTCTAACCTGGTGATTCTATGACTCTATGAAAATCTGGAAATGTCAAGTCACTGTTCTTGCTCTGAACATGCCTTTGTGCAAGCAGTGGGTTTTCCTTTACTTCTAGTGTACAGGACAGGGTTTTTTATAAATTCCAAATGTGTCAAATTACTGAATCTAGACAAATCCCTATTTTAAGATTCCATATCAACTTTTTGTTAAGTAATTTACATTTCTTTCCAGTTTTTCTTTGGGTATGCATGAACATGAAATGGCGCAGGATCTTTGGGCTTGAGAATGCTCACTTTGGGAAGCAGGAGCACTGCTCAGGCTGTATTTGTCAGAGAAGGTAAAGTAAGTGGGCAGAAAGGAGCCTCTTTGGTTTCTTCCCTACAAAGCTCTATGGTGTCAAAAACTCCAGCACCAGTGTTTTGTACCTCCAGACCAAAGTGATGTAATGCAACCAAACTTCTAGAAAGCTGGAGAGTTTATGTGGACCCAGCCTTGCAGTGAAGAAAGAAACTTTTCCTTCTAAAATGAGACTCTTACTCCTTATGTAGGGAAGTGAGAGAAAAAATAGCAAGTGATTCTGCCTGTAACCACTATGTAGAGCACCACAGCCTTCACCCTAACATGGGTGCTGTTTAGCACCCCTGTGCTTCATGTGCTGTGGAAGTATGGGAGCAACTAGTGAAAACCAGTGAGCAGACAGCACACAGGTCAAATTTTCATTCACACCAAGAGATTTTGTTGTACTTAAGGAATGGCAAAAGTAGAGAAACACATGGCAAGAGAGGGACTAAGGGTGCTTCAGTGAGAAAACAGAGTTAACTGACAGTAAAAAAAGAAAAGGGGAGGGGGGAGAAAAAGGCCCTACAAGAGCAGATCCTATAGCAACACACTGAAAGAGATCGTTGGGGATTTTTTGCATAGGTCTGCTTTTGCAGAGCAGTGACTGGCACCACCAAAATTTGGCTGGTTGACTTCCATACACATGTGAATACATCTTGCACAACAGCTCTGCCAGGCTGATGGGTATGTAAAAGTAAATGAAAGAAGAAAACTTCAGAGAGAGATCACAGAATCACAGAATCACCAGGTTGGAAAAGACCCACCAGATCATCGAGTCCAACCATTCCTATCAATCACTAAACCAACTCCTCTCATCAAAAATGCCATTATTTATGGGTACTATCTAACTCAAGAAGTAAGTCAAAGTACATCACAGAAGGAACACATGGTTCTGGTAAATTGTGTACTATGTCTTCTGCACCAAAACTCCAGAAAAGCACTACGAAAAATCTCTGCTGTATGGGTCTTGGGCACAGCTAGTACAGCAGGCGGAAGGAGCTTCATGCAATGCTGAATTGTTTAATACAATGTCATGCCTCTTTTCCTGTGAATGAAGCTAAAATAAAATTTACTTCATGTTTTGAAATCTGGCTGGAGGAGAGAAGGATTCCAGAACACCAGGTCATGGTTGTAGCTCTTGGTTTTGTTTGGTAGGTAAGTAGCAACTGCAATTTTTTTACTATTCTACAGTTGCTTGCTGGTTACCACGAAACCACCAGAAAGGTAAAAAACCTGAATGTGTTTACAAATTAAACTGCCTTCTCGTACTCACGATTATTACTCGTCTGCTCTAGGTTGAGACAGGGCTATGTAGAAGAAAACCTGAATTTCCATTGTCACTGAAGTGGCTGTGCTATGAGCAGAAAATCTCAGGCTGCAGAGGGGGCACCCATGTGCAACCTTTTACAAGCCCTAAAAACTCACACTGTACATAAAGTTTTAAAAAACTGAAGATGAATTACATGTTTGGCTTTCCCCTTTGCCTGTTTGAATTATATTCTACTTCTAATCCTCCTTTAAGCTATTTTTTGTGAGCTTACTGTTGTTCTTACAACACAGTGCACCAAGATTTATTATAATATGAAAAAATAATCTTCATTATTTTTCATAATTTACCTATTTATCTAAACCCATGTGTTCCTTAAGAGAAATGGTAACATGTTAGTTCCCTCATGCTCAAGCAAACAAGAAACATTAGGTATTATATTACATTATATCATAAATTTCTGTAATCAGTATCTCCCTTCAGGAAAATCCGCACGTGTTGCACTCTGCCTTTAGCAGGAACACATGGGTTTCAAGTGGCTGCCATTAAATGTCAGGTTTTAAACTTGCAAACAAACATACGGTAAAAGTTATGCACTGCTGCTAAGTTTGCTGCTGTGTGTCTTGCAGGATCATTTGAAACAACAGTGTGAACAGTTCAACATTTTAAAAAACCCAAAAACCCAAAACCAAACTTTGAGAAAAGACAAAGAAGAGGCATTATTTTGAGACTGAACTTTCTGTCTGCTGCAGCTCGTTTCTCCTTTTTTAACTATCTGTCCATACTAAGAACATTGCAACCAGCTGAGAACTTAAGTAAATCATATTATTGAGATAAATTTTGGGACACTAACCAACAGGAGGCTTTTCTGTATGTTTGCAGCAGTAAAGCTGCTGTGGGACAAGGCAGGAGCAGGCAGCAAAGTGAGGGGGTGAAAAGGGAACTGGCCATTAACTTATCAATTCCAGGCCTTGGCTTTCTAATTGACAACCTCAGGGCTACTTTCATCACTTGTCGACTTCGAACCCACACTCAATTTTTCCTTTAGATAATGATGCAACTATAATATAACAGTGTTTCTGACATATTGCAGTGTGTAGCAGTAGGAAGATTTCCTCAGCAGTTTAGTTTAACAGGAAAGGAAAAAAAACCAAAACCAAAACCAAAACAACTGTTAAATCGTTTTAACATCTAACAGCTTCTCAGAGAAACACATTTAAGAGGACATGTCCTTCAAAAAGAAAATACAAGAGTAAAGAAGTTACAGGAGTGCTGCCATGGATACATCCTCTTGTCCTGCAGAAGGACACATGGTTGCTGGAGGCAGCCAGACCATTTGTGAAGAGTAAGGTACTCAGGTATGTTTATCACATTTTGACCATAAATAAATAAATTAATTTTACCAGGTAACAGCATGTCCACAGGCAACAAAGCACATAGCTTTAACATAAACAGTCACATAACTGCCTTTTAATAGTGGATATAAAGGCTCACGTCCTGCAGTTGACTCTGCAAAGGCCCCTGGGTCACAGTGAACTCAGTGCAGCATTTGGGGCCCCGAGCACGTCAATCGAGGCCACAAAAGCAGTGCTGGAAAATGCAATAATACCCATACAGATCTGAACAACAGCTGCTTCTCTGGCTCCTAAGTGATTGGCACAAAGAGGGACAACAGTTTGGATATCATTCCACAGAACCAGTTGCTGTTGAAAATGTATGTAAACACACAGAGACTGAATTAATGCTGAATTAATAAAGCAACGACGGCACAAACAGACTTGATGCGCAGTCAGCTCTTGTCTTCACTGGAGTTTAGGCGCTGACAGTGCAAACTGGTACCCAAGCCACGGGGTGTTAATGAGGCTGTGACCCGTTGGCTTATGTTGGGTGGATTAGAAGAGTTCAGATCCAGCAATGTAAGATTATGGATAGAGATGCTTCATTTCTAGGCAGCAGTTGCTGTATTTTGGTCATAAACTTAAAAATTGTGACTCCAGCTCTCATTTAAGGATTAACAGTGGAGCACGTAGGGGAAGCAGTGCCTGCTCTGAGAATAAAACACTGGACTCACTGTTTCCTTGGGATGCTGTTCTATTGCCTTTCAGGCTTCCTAGGTCCATAAATCTGCAGCATATTCTGCATTTAGCAGACCACGCTGCCTGTTTAAAGCCATAACAATTAGTTTTATGAAGACTGCATATGCTGGAATATCATCCACTTAGGAAAAGGCCTCTCTTCATTTCAAGCGTTGTGCATGCTGCTCCTTCTCAAGCAATGAGGAGGTGACAGCACTTTCTCCTGTGCCTGGCCCACAGAATGGGCAAAGGTTGCAAATTATTATTATAAATGATATGATATGATATGACATGACATGACATGACATGATATTATAATTAAAAGGCAGGAGAAAATTATTTTATAGCCAAATCAGCATCTCAACGAGACAGTGGGCTGTAGCAGGAGAAATAATATGCCCAACAGCTGGGCACTACAACTGATAATGATGTTACTGGCATCATTGTCCAGGATCTTTTGGTTTTGGTTTTTTTTTTACACAAGACAGAGATCAACACAAGCAGTGTGAAAAAACAGGCTGTTACATTAACTTTTAGAGGCAGGTGGTTTTCCATTTTTTTAAACTAAATCCCCACCACCTTTGCAATTTTGCCACTCTGAGGCTGCAGCCAGCAGTACAAACTGGTTCCCTTCCAGTGTTTGGAGTGCAGGTTTTACAAGCCTGTTTTGCCTTCCTGCAGGCACTTGGAGCTTATAAATAGCACCTTTCAGTGTCCTGAATTATGAAGGGCAGCTAGTCCTGAATTCTCCTGTCGCTTAATGATCTCACATAAAATGGGGTCCACAAAACTTTTATTACCACTGCAGTTCAAATTCGCAGGTGAAGAACCACCAGGGAAAGGATGCGGACGTGTCTCTTGCTTTTGCTCTCCTAATTTTCCAGGTGCAAGAAAGCTTCCCACTTGGGCTTGAACAATTAGTTAACTCTCAAAGTGACGCCTGATCTAAATAAAAAGACTGCAGTATGCTACCCTGACAGGCACTGGGAAAATCCTAGGGGAAACAACTAGAAAGCAATACACACTAGAATCAAATTTAGAATAAAAACATTTAGGTTAAAAGAAAAAACTATCTAAACCTTTATTTATTGTCTTTTGTTTCCTAACTACTTTTATTCACTTATCACCACTAAGCATATCTGACACTCAAGAATAATACTTAATTAAAACATGAATTGGTTCCTCCTCTACTCCAGTAATAGCATCCAACATTTGGAAAACAGACTGTACCTCAGCAGTCAAAACAAAAATTCAAAAGAAAGTCTTTCCAAAAATATAAAGGATTTTGTTTGTTACAAATTACTTCTGCATTTATATAAAGATTTAACGATTCATGGCATGCCAAATACAGTGCTAATGAGCTTTGGGTTGTGTTTTTCATTTTTGTTTGAATTTTTTTTCCTGCTAAAAACAATTACTAGAGGCCATTCAAATGCCACTGCATAAACCAGGAAACCTAGTAAAACTGTAGGTAAAATTGGCATTTTGTTTCAAGTGTGACTCAGGAGTCCAATTCGCTTGTTGGTGAGCTGCATATTTCAAATAGCACTTGCATCTCCTCCAAAAAGGAAGCCGGTAAGACGCTTGCAAAAAACCACATTTACAACATTCATTAATGAAAAACAAAAATGAAAGCGCACAACCTCACCACTTAATTCCCGCCTTCCCAAAGGATGAAGCATGTTAGCCTCTCTGCTCTATTTTCCACTTTCCAGTGAAAGGCAGATAAATTAGTAGAAATATAAGCTCTTCACTCTCAAGTACCTCTTTAGAGGCTACATAGAATCATAGAATCATAGAACAACCAGGTTGGAAGGGACCCATCGGATCTTCTAGTCTAACCATACATGTACCCCGACAAGAGTTTAGAAACCTTCCCGGGGAGCGTTACTAATCTTGCTTCTAACAGCACAGAATTTGGAAAGACTACCAAAACACCACCTAGTCATAGTGGTGCAAGTCGTGATTTTTCATGACCCAGTTTCAAGAAGCAAAAAAACAAAAAAAAACCCAGTGGAAATCAAATTATCTTTCATTGTCCAGCTAGGGAGATCTCTGCCCATCACAGCTACTAACTAGATATCAAATATCATCCTACAGTAAACCTTGCCATCTACCACATGCCTATGTCTCAGTCTAATGGAAGTCCTACCTTGACCCTGCTTTCTCCAGCTCCTCTGCCTCTGGGCCCACGAAGTCTTTCAGCAGCCTATATGTCGCCATCAGGACATGGTTTAGTATGGCACAGCAGAGTTGGACTGACAGTTGGACTTGATGATTTTAGAGGTCTTTTCCAACCTTAATGATTCCATGATTCTATGAAATAATTCAAATTGCCTTTTGCACGCGGTATAGTTCTTCTGCCTGGCTGCAGCCAGGCTGCTGCTCATTTACACCATCACAAGACAAGTCACTATCCCTTCCCTGGACTTCAGTCTTTCAAGTAACACATGTGTTACTCCAAAGGCTTTCAGATGACTTTTTAACTGACAACATCCAGGATGTTGGGGGTTTTAATCAATCATCACAGCTCTTGCCTACCGGTTGATACAACTAAAGTTAATTAATTCTCCAGGAAATAGAAATGTCTGTGATGAGCTAGTCTTGTTATGCCCATATTCAATATCTCTTGCTTTCTTTGAAGAGCATTTCACCAACTTAAAAAAAAAAAACCAACATAAAACCAAACACCACCCCCAACAGACTATATGAATGAAAGATATTCATAGCAACTAATTCAACTTTCTCCCTAAAAATCTCCACTATCAAAAGTGGGGAATCAAACCCCTTTATTACCGAGTCCACGGCAGATAAAGCAGCAATTGTGGTTATACAGTATTGGAAGTGTAGCTACAACATAGCATGACAGCTTGTTAGTGTTGAAAATATATAAGCTCTTTGTAATTGTGGCTTTGGAATGCCATCTGTCTTGAATTAACATCCACCTGGGATCATGTTTCGATGACCAATATGGACAGATTACTGGAACTTTAAAACCTCGCTTTCTTTGTAATTGACATTTAAACTGTTTGAAGTTTCTCATTAAGTCCTTTTTTACAAATTAGGTGCAGATGTATAAAGCTTAATGTACAGTACTAAGGGAAATTAGGTCACCTGAAAGCTCAATAATAAAATGTATCAACTGTTTAAGTGCAATGAGTACATTAAAATTTAGAGATCAACTTTAAGCCCCAAATTCTTCAAAGTTTCATCATGTCCCTTTCATCGCTGCAGAGCCCCTGATGCCAACCATTTCTAATTAAAATGGCAGAGAAGGAAGTGCGTTTAGACAACTGAAGTGGGTTTTGCGACAACTGATCAACCCCGGTCTGCTAACGGGTGGAGAAGGCAAGGCAGGCAGATGCAGCGATGCCCTTTTCAGAGGGATGGGCAAATTCTATTTATACCAGTGATGCTAGGACTTTTAAAGGGCAAAGGGAGACTTGAGAGGTAAATATAGTATCAAAGCTAAAATAAGGGAGCTTAAGGGGACTTGTTAAACACCTTAGGGGTTCAGTAACCACACAGCTGACCTCCAGACCCACTTGCCTCATAGGACGGAAGGAGTGGCTGGAGAAACACCTCTGAAGGCAGTCCGACTGACAAAAGAAGGGGAATCCAGTATTCCACCTCTCCAAATAAGGAGGCTTGGAGCTCAGGAAGGCATGAAAAAGGAGTCTGGGAGAGGACACCACTGGGAAAGCACCTGAAGATCAGGAAAGGGCTGATACACAGGGAACAGGAGCAAACAGCACATTTGTGTTTCAAATGAGTACCAGCTCCCCAGCAGAAACCCTACAATGCTCTCAGCATCAAGGGGAATTTAGCTGCCAGAATGACTCTTAAGGCTTAAGAGAAGAGTACAGCAGCCTGATCTCCCCAAGGAACCCACTAACCTGATCTTTACAAGTAGCCAAGAAAGGCTGCACAGGTGTATGAAGGCTCAGTGCTGGAATGCACTGAGCTTTCCCCAAGGGAACAGGAATGCTTCTTCCCAGTGCAGGACCATGGAGCAGGGGTGGCATTGGGCCTTGAGATGGCATCCTGCAGTTGGTAGCATTTAAACTCAACGCGATCAAGTAGGTTTGGTGGAAGGTCCATTAACTGTCTCTCCCACAGGAAGGTCTCCCGGGATAAATTAGGGCAATGCCTACATAAAATGCACAACTGCAAATCCTTTTGGCACCACAGCTAGCATGTTGGTTCTTGAAATGATGCCAGGAGGTGTGCCCTGGCTCCCTGTTCCGAAGTACAGAGATGCAATGGAAGAAGCCACCTTCTCTTAAAAGCTGGCAATTGAGACGAACATGCTGTCAACCACACCCTTTTTTTTCTTGTGCTTAAACTAAATTACCTCCTCTTAAGCAGACTGTCTTCAGTACCACTAGTTATTACAATGATTTTAAAAGCTTTTCTGTTCATACCCCCTTATGACCCTATTACTTGTTAGAAGTCTTTTTTGCAGTGAAAATGTAAACTTTCATCTTGCTACTTTTCTGCTATTTCCAACAAAGTACCAAGAAGCTTTGCTGTGAAACTGGACAGGCATTTGCTTGTGGGGTGAGCAGTAGATCTCAACTGATACCAGAATGGGACAGCAATGGGTTCTGGTTTCCGTACCCATTGCCTCCTTCTCCTTATAGTGACAGGATGAGGGGCAATGGATATAAACTGGAGACAGGCAGATTTAGACTAGAACTAAGGAGGAATTTCTTCACTATGAGCCCAGGGAAGTTGTGGTTTCCCCATTCCTAAAGGTGTTCAAGGCCAGGTTTGATGGGGCTTTGGGCAGTCTGGTCTAGTGGGAGGTGTCCCTGCCCATGACAAGGGGGTTGGAACTAGGTGATCTTTAAGGTCCCTTCCACCCCAAATCATTCTATGATTCTATGATCCTATGCTCAGCAGCATCTTCTGTTCAAGGGGTAACTCAGGGGAAAAAAAATATGTGTATTTTTCAAAGGAATTAAAACTAAACCAGCCGTATGTAAGCAAACTGCAACATCGGGCAGAGAACAAAACCTGAGCAGTACAGCACAGTAACAATGTCTTCCAGGAAGGGACAGCCCAATGCACTTGCAAATGGGAACAGGACAGAGAAGTAGTCTGTTTGCCTCTTGTGCCTATCAAGAAAGGATTCTAACAAAAGCATATTTGTACCCAATTCTGTTTTCTCATGTGCTTTATGAAGTCAGCTTTCACTGGATCCACAAAAGCAGGTACAGGATCAGGCAGGACCATCCAGAACTGTGTTAGCTTTAAGCAGACTAGTCAGGGTGCCAGCGGTGATTAGCTGGACACACTCAGATTTGCACTCTGTTTCTCATTAGCATTAATTAGCTGGCATCATACCTCTGCTGCTGCCAGGATGAGAACTGGCTCAGGCAGTAGTTTCACAGTCCTTAATGTTGAGTATGGAGTTGCCAGAACACACAACGGGGATCTTATGTCAGTCTCATGTCTTTCTGCCAAGGGCAGAGGAGAGTGGAGACCCGGTTAAGCAGAAAGCTGGAGCAGGGTGGACAGGTAACACTTCCTTTGGTGTGAGACCCGCCAGCGTAACTTTAACCTGCCAAAAATGTTTAAGTGAATTTTAAACACCAGATCTATAGCTTAGCTTTGTAACATGCTTTGCCTGACCTGGCGGTGGCAGCTGATGAAAGGCTCCATCCTGCACACTCCAGCACATGTGGTCCCGTGTTGGTGACTACAAGGTAAACTGAGGCTCTGTCAGGTCCGGAGAGTGGTGTTCCCCTCCCTCTCCGATGTGAGCCGCTATCAGGTTCTCAATTCACCAACAATGCGACACACATTAGTTTAGGTGAACCCAAATGACCTTGTAGAAAAGCAGATTCTGCAGATTCAGCTGAACAGTTCTGTAGATAAAGTGTTTTTATCACTAGAAAGTCACACTTTCAAATAAATTTCACCTCAAGGCCATAATCTCGAAAGACACACTTAAAAACATGTAGAACATAAAGTGAGTGATTTTTTTTTATAAAGGTTCGGGAAAGAAATCCCTCAGAGACTTAACACTTTATTGATATTCTTGGTTATAACTCTACACAAGTCGAGCAGGATCAGCTACTGGCAAGGAATACTGTTCACATCTTTCCATTTAAACATTGCAACAAAGAATAAAAGTATTTCACAACTAACAAAGGGGAACCTTTAAATTGCTAGAACAATTTCAGCTGTCATTGCATTAGCACCCTCCAGTGTCCAATCCATGAAAACCAACATCATCACTAATTTGACAAGTACACACCAATTTGCAGTGTGAAACACAAGACGGAGCAGCAGTGGATTCCTAGGAGGGAAGACAGCGATCGGAGATGAGAGATGCAACTCCCAATGCTATAAGTTTTAGATGGCACAGGCACAACCTCTGAACAAGATCTGACAGACGTTTATTACTCTTCTCAGGCTCCTTTGTTCCTAAGCAGGCATGCTGGTGTCTGCATCTTTGGCACAATGCACTTTATATATTCCATACTCTGGATGGAATACCAGAGTGAAATACATGATATTTTCCACACAGTGCAGCACTCTGCTGAGATGTGAGCTTAATGATGCCGCTTTTGATTGATTTACTATAGGCGTGTGGGTATAGATCTGCCTGGAATATGCTATGTGAATAAATACAAGTGAAAAAAACTCTTGTGCATGCATGAAGCACATGTGCACTTTGCTAGCTGAGGGAAAACAGATGATCATGCTTCTCTCCAGTATGAATATTCAGAATTCCTCACGATCAGAAATAGCAAGGCATAACATTTATGATTCTGCATCAATACGGGGGACAGAAGGGAAGGCAAAACAAAAAAAAGGCACATGCATGCATCTTCTCAAAAACAGGCTGTAAAAGTAAACTGAAGGAGGCAGGCTGAGAAAATGACCATGGGTTCTGTGCACGAAAGTGTTACTGTGGGCAAGAAGGACCTATGTGGGCTTTATAGGCTCTTCAGACTGCATCTAGCATGGCACAAACCAGTTCAGCTGTCCCCGGGGTTCCCCAAGAACACCATCACCAATATTATGAGTTCACAGTAACATCTATGTCACAGTTGTAACAGACTGCACACTGTTTTGTCAGTCAACTATAAAATATTTACAGTATCATGGTCTCAGCAGAGGATGCAAGAATTCAAAGTTTTAAATATTAAAATGAATTAACACTTGATTGCCTGCCTAATAACAGTACTAAAAAACCTGCTCCCTCCCAAGAAGTGCTGGTGAAAACCTCCCCTAAATCAGTATAGAACCAGCCATCAATCACTCTAGCAGAAGTCATTCTCTGCCCACAGGTAATATATGGGGAGACATCTGCAGGCAGAAAGCCGGGAAACAAAACCACACAGATATCCAGGAGAAAGGTGTGGTGGAGCCCTCACGTTAAATCACAGAATCACTAGGTTGGAAAAGACTCCCAGGATCATTGAGTACAACCATTCCTATCAATCACTAAACCATGTCCCTCAGCACCTCATCCACCCATCCTTTAAACACCTCCAGGGATGGTGACTCAATGACCTCCCTGGGCAGCCTGTACCAATGTCCAGTGACCCTTTCTGTGAAAAACTTCCTCCTGATGTCCAGCCTAAATCTCCCCTGGTAGAGTTTGAGGTCATTCCTCCTTGTCCTGCCCCTATCACATGGAAGAAGAGGCCAGCTCCCTCCTCTCCACAACCTCTTTTCAGGTAGTTGTAGAGAGCAATGAAGTCTCCTCTCAGCCTCCTCTTCTCCAGGCTAAACAGCCACAGTTCTCTCAGCTGTTCCTCACAGGGCCTGTTCTCCAGCCCCTTCACCAGCTTCGTTGCTCTTCTCTGGACTCGCTCCAGAACCTCAACATCCTTCTTGTGGTGAGGGGCCCAGAACTGAACACAGAATTCAAGGAGCGGTCTCACCAGTGCCGAGTACAGGGGAAGAATAACCTCCCTGGAACCTGCTGACCATGCCATTTCTGATACAAGCCAGGATGCCACTGGCCTTCTTGGCCACCTGGGCACACTGCTGGCTCATGTTCAGTCACTGTCAACCAACACCCTCAGGTCCCTCTTCCCCAGGCGGCTTTCCAGCCAGACTTCTCCTAGTCTGTAGCTGCATAGGGTTGTTGTGCCCCAAGTGCAGGACTCGGCACTTGGCCATGTTAAACCTCATTTCACTGGACTCTGCTCAGCGGTCCAGCCTGTTCATATCCCTTTGTAGAGCTTCCCTACCCTCCAGCACATCAACACTTTCACCCAGTTTAGTGTCATCCGCAGACTTACTTAGGGTATGGCCTATGTCACACAGAGCCCAATTCTGCAGTGACCTGCATGGGGACTGCATATTTACAATGGAGCTGTCATCCTGCCCAAAGTCCATGCCCTGGCAGCTCTGCAGGAAAGCAGCCGATGATCTCACTCCCTTTACAAGTGAATACACATTGCTTAGAGAACCCTCACTCATCTTCCTAGTCCTGGTAAACACCACCTTTCTGGACTCCCAAGGCCTCCCCAAGCCCAGGATGAGGGATGATGAGGTGGATGTTGGTGTCTTCTCCCAGGTAACTAGCAACGTGACAAGAGAAAATGCCCTCAAATTGCACCACTTCGACTGGATATTAGGTAAAAATTCTTTACTGAAAAAGTGGTGAAGCACTGCAACAGGCTGCCTTGGAAGGTGGTACATGGTAGTGTGGCACTGATGGTTGGACTAGATGCTCTTAGAGGTCTTTTCCAACCTCTATGATTCTATGGCTGCTGACAGCGCCGCTGCTGCCCACACTGCTGCCTGGGCTCAGCATCACCACTTGGCTCCATCCAGGCTGGTTTATCAGCACAGGAGCTGGCATTGTATTCCTCTAAACACGGGAACTCCCTCCCACCCCAGGTTTTAAATGGGAGATGGAGCAGGGCAGCCATGAGAAGCACACTGGGTGGGAGGCTCCAACAGGGACAGGACAGACCCAATGCTCTCTCCGGGCAAGAGAGGTGCCAAAATGGAAAACCAGGAAAGGACAGTTTTGTGCCAACAGGTGGAAACTGATTTCTCTTCCCACATCCCTCAAGTGCTTGGATGTGGCCAATATCTGTGAGCGGGGAGGGAATGAAGGATCTAGGGGTGGGAAGGATAGTCTGGAGTTCACCCCTAAGACATTCATGGTATCATAGAATGGTTTGGAGTCGGAGAGACCTTGAAGATCACCCAGTTATAGCCCAGTGTGTCCCCAGGTTGCCACACTGCCACATACCCAGAGTGTGCACTTCCAACCAAGGAATCCTTTCGCAAAGGCTCCCTTTTCCCTTCATTTTGGGCAAGTGAAAGCACCTCGCTGCATTTGAAAGCTTCTGGTTTGGCAGTGTTTTTTATGTATGGAGCATGTGCAGCTGTTAGCTGTTAGCTCAGTGCATTAGACAAAGTATATTATGTATCTGTCTCCAAAAACAAATGCACACATCTGCAAATTCATCATGCTGCAGACTGGGATGTTATTGTAAGCTGCTCTGCTGAGGCTGCCCATTTTTTTCTCTGCTGAAGGTAGCATGTCTGGCTACAAATATCACAAGGGAGATTATGATCACAGAATCATAGAATGGTTTGAGTTGGAAGGGACCTTAAAGACCATCTAGTTCCAGCCCCCTTGCCATGGGCAGGGACATCTCCCTCTAGATCAGGTTGCCCAAGGCCCCATCCAACCTGGCCTTGAACACCTCCAGGGATGGGGCAGCCACAGCTTCCCTGGGCAACCTGTGCCAGGGCCTCACCACTCCCACAGTGAAGGGGTTCTTCTTTACGTCTGGTCTGAATTTCCTCCCTGCAATTTAATGCCATTTCCCCTAGTCCTATTACCACATGCCTTTGTAAACAGTCCCTCCCCAGCTTTCCTGTAGCCCCTTCAGGTCCAGGAAGGTCACTGTAAGCTCTCTTCGGTGACTTCTCTTCTCCAGGCTGAACAACCCCAACTCTCCCAGCCTGTCCTCGCACGACTCCAGCCCTGTGATCCTCTCTGTAGCCCTCCTCTGCGCCCGTTCCAACAGCTCCATCTCCTTCTAGCGTTGCGGATTCCAGATCCAGGGGCAACAGACAACGTCCTCGCTAGTTGCTGCCCGGGATCAGCCCGCAGGGGAGTCACAGAATCACAGACTCACAGAACAACCGGGTTGGAAGGGACCCATCGGATCTTCTAGTCCAACCATTCCTATCTAACACTAAACCAAGTCCCTCAAGACCTCATCCACCCGTGCCTTAAACACCTCCAGGGAAGGTGAATCAACCACCTCCCTGGGAAGACTATTCCAATGCCCAGTGGCCCTTTCTGTGAAAAACCTCCTCCTAATCTCCAGCCTAAATCTCCCCTGACGGAGCTTGAGGCCATTCCCTCTTGTCCTTTCCCCTGTCACTTGGGAGAAGAGGCCAGCTCCCTCCTCTCTGCAACCTCCTTTCAGGTAGTTGTAGAGAGTAATGAGGTCTCCTCTCAGCCTCCTCTTCTCCAGGCTAAACAACCCCAGTTCTCTCAGCAGCTCCTCATAAGTTCTGTTCTCCAGCCCCTTCACCAGCCTCGTCGCTCTTCTCTGGACTTGCTCCAGAGCCTCAACATCCTTCTTGTGGTGAGGGGCCCAGAACTGGACACAATATTCAAGGAGCGGCCTCACCTGTCGGCGTCTCCCCCTGGGCCCCTCTCCCCTGGGATGGGATGGGATGGGATGGGAAGGGAGTGGATGGGGTACCCGCGCGGGCGCCTTCCCGCGAGTCTAGGGGAGTGGGAGCAATCCCTTGGCCACGCCCCCCCCGGCGCGCGCCTTCCCGCGGGGGTGGGAGGGGTGGAGCAGAGGAGGGAGGGGCGATGGCCACGCCCCCTCCCGCGCGCAGCTTCCCGCGGGTTGGGGTCGGCGGGCCACGCCCTCCCCTCCCCTCCCCTCCCCTCCGCGCGCGCCCGCGTCACTCACAGTCTCCGCCTCCGCAGCCGCAGCCCGGCCCGCGCCAGGAGACACGCGGCCGCCGCCATCATCCACCTCCTCCGCCTCCGCCTCCTGCACCTCCCTCGCCCCCTCCCCGCACCGCCCCTATTGGCAAGGGCCGGGAGGGCGTTTTCCGCCAACTCCTTCCCTCAGCGCTGATTGGCCGGAAGGCGAGGCGGGGTGGGGGTGGGGGGGGTGGGGAGGCGGGCCACGCCCCCACGTGGCCTGCGAGCCGCGGGGGCGGGGCCAGAGTGTGACGTCACTGTGGCGGGGGTTGCCTGGGGAAGGGGGTTCCCAGGCGGGCGGACGGAGAGAGAGGTGATTGCATTGGGCACAACGTGCTCGAAATTGTGGAGCGGGCAGGCGCCATTCGTCCCCTCCAGCGTCCTCTGACCCCCTGGAGGGGCCGTGGTGGCCGTGGTGGTGTGGGAGATAGCGAGATTGTGGGATGGTTCCTCATTGCTCTCTACAGCTACCTGAAAGGAGGTTGTACAGTGGAGGGAGCTGGCCTCTTCTCCCAAGTGACAGGGGACAGGACAAGAGGGAATGGCCTCAAGCTCTGCCAGGGGAGATTTAGGCTACAGATTAGGGGGAAGTTTTTCACACAGAGGGTCATTGGGCATTGGAATAGGCTGCCCAGGGAGGTGGTTGATTCACCTTCCCTGGAGGTGTTTAAGGCACGCGTAGATGAGGTCCTGAGAGACATGGTTTAGTGTTTGATGGGAATGGTTGGACTCGATGATCTGATGGGTCCCTTTCAACCTGGTTGTATATGATTCTATGATTCTATGGTTCGGGTTGGAAAGGGTCATGAAGGTCACCTGGTGTATTCTCCGTGCTACAGGCTTGGACACCTCCCACTGGATCAGGGCGCTCGTCCAGCCTGGCCTTGAACGCCTTCAGGGATGGGGCAGCCATTACCTCTCTGTTGCGGTGCCTCACCACACTCAGCCTGCAAAATTCCTGCCTCATGTCTAGTGGAATGGTTTGGGTTGGAAGGGACCATGAAGGTCTTCTGTTCCATCCTTCTGGTCAGAATCGGTCAGGGCAATTACCATTTTCAGTACAGGATGAGGGGTGATGTGACTGAGAGCAGCCCTGCGGAGAAGGACTTGGTGGTTCTGGTCCATGAGAAGCTCAACATGAGCCGGCAATGCACACTCACAGCCCAGAAGGCCAACAGCATCCCGGGCTGCATCCAAAGAAGCGTGGCCAGCAGAGCAAGGGAGGTGATTCTGACCCTCTGTTCATCTCTTCTGAGACCTCACCTGGAGCACTTTCCAATTCTGGAATCCTCAAGAAGAATATGGAACTGTTGGAACAGGTCCAGAGGAGGCTACAAAGATGATCCAAGGGCTGGAGCACGTTCCCTATGATGACAGGCAGAGAGAGTTGGGCTTGTTGAGCCTGGGGAAGAAAAGGCTCTGAGAGGACCTTATAGTGACCTTCAAGTTTCTGAAAGGAGCCTACAGGAAAGCTAGGGTGGGATTATTCATAAAGGCTTGTGGTGATAGGACATACTGGAGAGGGGCAGATTTAGATTAGACACTAGGAAGACTTTCTTCACCATGAAAGTAGTGAGACACTGGAGCAGGTTAGCAAGGAAGGTTGTGGATGCCCCATCTCTGGAGGTGTTCAAGGCCAGCTTGGATGGGGCCTTGGGTAACCTGGTGTAGTGGGATGTCCCTGCCCATGGCAGAGGGGTTGGAACTAGATGATCTTTAAGGTCCTTTCCAACCCTGCCTATTCTATGATTCTATGAATCTGCTTCATCCACTCTATCTCCAGCTCCAGCCTGTGATGCATCTAAATGATGAAAACACAGCGGTTACATATGACACCAGGAGGAGGATGGTGTTGGTGCAGGCTTGGCGTGCCCATGTGGGGATAAGCAACCCCAGGGAGGGGCCGCGTTACCTTCTCCAGGTGATCAACGACAGATGTTTGCCACTCCAGCTCTTTCCACTACTCAGCAGCGCTGGCTTCCTGGTCCCAGAGCTGCTGCTTGGGCATGGTGTGGGCATCCAGAGCACTGGGGGCAACTGAGCTCCTGCACCTGGCTGGCCAGGTAACACTTTCCCCTGGATCGGGTTGCTCAGAGCCTCATTGTTAAAGGATTTTCAGCCAATAGTGGGTAACTCTAGGCTTGCTTTGTTCACAACTCAGAGTTGGAGCATCACCTCAGTGAGTGGCAAAGGCCACCACAAAATCAATCAAATATTTATACATTTTGACATAGCATTATACAATGGTATTTCCTTTGAAAAGTTCTAGGTGTTTTTCCATGTGCTCATAGCTCTTTATTGTTCATTAACTAAAAAGTCCACCAAGGTCCACTTTAATAGTTATCTCCGCTGTCCTGTTTCATTTCTCCCTCAGATGGGGCACTTCATGTTTTTCCACTGGTCTTAGAAGTGACTTATCTTCTTTCTTGAGACACATCCATTCATCTTTAAACTTCAAAGAAAAACCTCAAGCTGTTCCACTAACTTCTACCTATATCTAGTCTGTGCCTGTACTCAAAAATAGGTTGACCTTTCAGTCACCAATTATCTATCATCAAATCTAATACCTGTGTCCTAAGTCTGACGTCCCTTACACAATCTGTAGATTCAGCTGGACTGGGGTTGTACATGGGACAATTGAACAGGATTTTTGTATTTGTCATAAAGATTAATTTCCAACACCCATTCTTATTATAATCTTAATACAATATTCTGTTTATCACAATCAACCATCAGTAATACCTAAGTCCTACATGAATGTATTTATCATATTTTGTCATTTTTCTTGACACTTATCCAGCCTGATCTTGAATGTTTCCAGGCATGGGCTCATCCACCACCAATCTGGGCAACCTGTTCCAGTGCCTCGTCACCCTCAACATAAAAAATTTCTTCCTAATATCTAGTCTAAATCTCTCTTCTTTTAGTTTAAAACAGTCACCCCTTTTCCTGTTGCTACAGGCACTGCTAAAAAGCTTTCCCCCCATCTTTCGTGTCAGTCCACTTTAAGTACTGAAAGGCTGCAGTAAGACGTCCTCGGAATCTACTCTTGTCCAAGCTGAACAACCCCACCTATCTCAGCCTCTCTTTCCCTCTGATCATCTTTTTGGCCCTCCTCTGGACTTGCTCCAACAGGTCCATGTCCTTCCTGTGCCAAGGGCTCCAGAGCTGGATGCAGTACTCCCGGTAAGGTCCCATCAGAGCAGAGCAGAGGGGCAAAATCACTTCCCTCGACCTGCTGCCCCCACTTCTTTTGATGCAGCCCAGGATATGGTTGCTTTTTGGGCTGCGAGTTGCCAGCTCATGTCCAGCTTCTTATCCACCAGTACTCCCAGGTCTTTCTCCACAGGATTGCACTTAATCTCTATACCCCAGACTGTTTTGATGAGGGTTGCGCTGGCGCAGTCAAGGTTTAGTTGAAAAGTTAGAAAAACAATTCTGCTTTAGCTCAAACCGGAACAGGTCCTTAAATGGAGTAGGGCTTCTGTTTATCTTCTTTTTCAGTCAAAATTTAGATTGAGGACATAGTTTTCCTTGCTGTGCTTCTCAAAAGTACTGGAGTGGCCACAAAGCATTAACCTAAAAAGCTCCTTCAATGTTGTGGGCATTCCAGCCGTGTTTCCTGAGGACAGGTACATGGATCGTGCTGCTTATCTGTTCTAGCATTTCCTATCCCTACCCTCGCACAGCTGTTGAACATGTTGCCCATGTCTGGCCATGAGAGATCCTAGGAGACAGTTTCAATAGCTCTTATAAAAACAGGAGAAGAATAATGAAACAATACCCCAAACCAGAGCCCCCACTTCTCAGAAGGCCCAGGCTCACAGCTCATGGAAGAGCTTTTGTATTTTCTGCTATTGTTGAGTTTGTATTGTTGAGCTGTATAACTTTGTTCTTCCCTGACACAAAATTGTTTTTCTTTGTCAGAGGGCTGTGGTGTCAGCAACTGTGAGTTTCTCCTTCTTGCAAAATGAAATATACTGTTTTGAAAAGCTGTGCTGAAGCATGAAAGTGACCTGCAGTCTACTTGCTTCCCTTCTGCAATCTTATGTGCTGGTCAGGGGTGATACCACTTGAATCTGACATAATGTGATAACAAAAAAACATTTCCTGGAATCACCAGAAGCATGGTAGTGTTAACCCTTTTTGGCATAGGTCCATTGAATTGTGTATGGCAGAGACTCTTCCTTCTCCTTCCCATCACTAATGTCCCCTTACCTTCGCACTCCATTCCTGACAATCTTATCTCCATGGGGAATGAAGTGGCAGGAGGTGACAGAGGAGAGCATGGACTTGCCTCCTGCCCCTCTCTCACCTCCTTGGACGCAGGGTATTTCCTTCCTGGCACCTCTCTTGTCTTCTCCTGACTCTGGTAAATCACAGAATCGTTTAGGCTGGAAAAGATCTTTAAGATCATCAAGTCCAACGAAATCCCTAGAGTAAAGGAAGATCCTCCTGTGCCTGAAGGGGGCTACAAGAAAGGTGGGAAGAGACTGTTTATAAAGGTTTGTAGTGATAGGACTGGGGAGAATGGGTATAAACTGGAGAGCGGCAGATTTAGACTAGACATAAAAAGGAATTTCTTCACTATGAGAGTGGTGAGGCAGGTTGCCCAGGGAAGCCGTGGATGCCCCATCCCTGGAGGTGCTCAAGCCAGGTTGGATGGGACCTTGGGCAGCCTGGTCTAGTGGGAGGTGTCCCTGCCCATGGTAGGTTGGAACTAGATGATCTTTAAGGTCCCGTCCAACCAAACTATTCTATGATTATATGATTTTAAAGCCACATTAACTTTCACCAAAGACCAACCCATGGTTAAGGCAGCTTGCAGGAAGGGCTGTTTGGTTCCAGAGTGTCTCAGCATTTGTAGATGTGTAGATTGTTGGTGGGGATTGCTGGTGTGAGGACTTGCTGTTCTTGTGCTTCCAGTTGGCAACAGGCAAATCCTCTCTGCTAGAAGAGTATGGTGCTTACTCTTTCATTCAGATGCTACAGGAATTCAGCCGCAGCCCAGAAGAGCAAAGGTGGCACTGGTTCATGACAAGAATGGGCTGCATAGTTGAAACCCTGAAGTTGTGAGTAATTTTGTGGCTTCATAATCATCATGTGGCTCATGAACAGAGTTAATCATAGAATCACCACGTTGGAAATGGCCCACCAGGTCATCGAGTCCAACCATTCCTATCTAACACTAAACCATGCCCCTCAGCGTCTCGTCCACCCATGCCTTAAATACCTCCAGGGAAGGTGAATCAACCACCTCCCTGTGCAGCCTCTGCCAGTGCCCAATGACCCTTTCCATGAAATTTTTTTTACTAATGTCCAGCCTAGATCTCCCCTGGTGGAGCCTGAGGCAATTTCGCCTTGTCCTGTCCCCTGTCACTTGGGAGAAGAGGCCAGATTCCTCCTCTCTACAACGTCCTTTCAGGTAGTTGTAGAGAGTAATGAGGTCTCCCCTCAGCCTCCTCTTCTCCAGGCTAAACAACCTCAGCTCTCTCAGCCGTTCCTCATAAGGCCTGTTCTCCAGCCCCTTCACCAGCTTTGTCACTCTTCACTGGACTTACTCCAGAGCCGCAACATCCTTCTTGAGGTTAGCCACAGCACTTCCCAGAAAACCTCTCCATGATGCACCTGCTGCCCCTCCCAGCACTGTACCATTGTCCAAACACTCCAGATCCCTCACATCCAGACAGGCTGAAGCAAGCAGATTGCCTTACAGCAGACCAAACCTGTATTAAGCCACTCCTTGAGAACCACTCCTCCCTTTCTGGCTCCAAGGCTCCCAGGTGCATAAAATGCTCTCCTTCCCCACTTTCCTGTGGTAAAGCTGGCTGGGAACAGGGCAAAAAAAAAGAGATGTGTGGCCCCTGCCAGACCCTCTTGACCACTGTCTCTTTCTGGCTCCCTGTGCCAGCCTGGAGAGTATGAAAGCAGGGGTACAGTCAGCCAGGGATAGACACCACCCCCCAAAAAACCTGTAGATCTCACTTGCAGCAAAAGCATTTAGTGCTGCAGTGTCAGGGTAAGGCAGGACACTGTGGTGGCAGTGGCCATCACCACTGTGTGCAGAGCAGCTTGCAGGTTTCGTCAGAGGTCCAAACACCCTTCTGTCAGCCCTAGCAGCTCTGTGTAGGTTTTGCGTACACCAGTATTGGAAAGCCCTGGGTAGCCTGGCCTGCTCATTTCCAACGTCACTTTGACTTGTAGATGATCGTAGGAACACAGGGACATCAATTAAATCTCATTACCCTCTTTTCTCTTCAACATTCTGGGGAAAATACTGCTCATCTGTCTTGCCTTTTTAAAGCTGGAAGCCTTTTAAAGATGTTCTGTTTTCTGTGAATTTGATTAAGCCAATGTAACATTTTCCAGGATGCCTGAATCACAGAATCATAGAATGGTTTGAATTGGATGGGACCTTAAAGATCATCCGATTCCAACCCCCTGCCATGGGTAGGGACATCCCACTCCACCAGGTTACCCAAGGCCCCGTGCAAGCTGGCCTTGAACACCTCCAGGGATGGGGCATCTACAACTTCCCTGGGCAACCTGTGCCAGTGCCTCCCCACTCTCATTGTGAAGAAATTCTTCCTTATGTCTAGTCTAAATCTGCCCCTCTCCAATTTATAGCCATACTCAGATGTTGTCTATGAGCTCCCAATGAAATCCTCAAGAATTTGGCACCCAGGTGCTTATGCAGATGTGTTTATTACAGCAGCAGTATCTCTGGGGCTAAGACCTTGGAGCCATATGTACATGAACAGTATGTGGAGGAAAAGGTTCCTGAACTCATCTAAGGTTGGTAGTCAGTAATAGGCTTTTGTCAGTGATATTGGGTTTTGTATCTCCTTGAAAAACCTCATCTGCACAGATGTTTCAGCTGAACATGTGATAGGTACCCACAGGAATTAATTGGAGAGAGTGAGCCTGCAACTTCTCAGACAAAAAACAAATTATGAAGATCAAATGACTCATCGACTGCACTGCTGAAAATCATGTAGCAATTTTAACGGGCCAGGAAAAATAGTCTAAAAAAAGACAACTGCCTACCAGTTTTCCTTCTCTTATTGCAATAGAGCATCACAGCAGCTACAATGCCACAATGTGTATTTCATGTACACTATTTTTTTTTTCAGCTGTTGTGTTTCAAACATCTCCTCTGTCATGGAGGTCTAGTGTCTTCTGAGATGTTGAAAGCATAAGGTTTCTACAAAAGAGCAAACCAAGCATTCTGGAAGAAGATATGGCTGTTGTTTTACACTCAGTTTCTAATCCTTTAATGATCTCTTAGTTGTATGATTAGTGACTAAAGCAGGTATTTTTGCATGAGAAAGGGAGAAAGAAGCAGTATAGAACAGAAGTACTGAAGAATTCTTCATGAGCTGTGTTGATGAAAGGAAATAATCTTTCATTTTAGTCTGTATGGGGAGTCTCAGTAGAAAAAAGACCTATGTTGCTGCCTGAAGCTGTTGCACATCAGTGTCCTCTTGACACTCTTTTACTTTGATATTCAAGAGAGAGATGAGCATTGTAACAGCCAAGGAATGATGTACCTTCCTTTTAGTACTGTGAACAAAAAGGGATGTTCTCCTTGGCTCGCTGTGCAAAAATGGGGAAAAAAGTAACTGTCGGTACCAGATTTGCTGAACATTCTATGCTTCTTTCTGATGGGCACTCATTTTTGCTGGCCATCACTATTAAGTTGCCTCTGTGGTGGACACACTGCTTTGGACCTGGTCTCCTACCTGGCAAAATATTTGTGGGAGTCACTGAGCACCTCGGCTACCTTCCAGCTCCAAGAGTACTACTCACTTGGTGGGAGCCTTCTCCTGCATTGCCTCCTGTGTCATCAAACAGCTCCCAGCATTCACTCAACTTATGCATCCCAATCATGTACTTTCCAGCTCTAGCATCATGGCACAAAGAAAATTAAGCGTCACTGTCAGTCTTCTATTCAGCCTCTGGCTGCTAGCAATGGGTGGTGTTTGGTTTCCCCTACAAACTGTGTTTATGCTTCCAGGCTTGCAGAACAAACATGCAAAGGGAAGGTGCTAAACCTATGCTCCCTGCCGTGAGCACCCCAGGAAGCCCATGCTCCTTCCACGTGTTTCCTGCAGAGACCTGCCCACACAGACACAGACCATGTGAGGTCTCTCACACCTTCTGGCTCCTGCTGCTGTCAGCCCTGTGAGCAGAGACAACACCCCTGGCCTCTTTTGCAGGGCAGACTGAGCCCCTTGGCAGGCTGTATTGCCAGTCATCCTTCTCCAGGTCTCCTGGAAGAATCATAGAATCACTAGATTGGAAAGGAACCCACTGGATCATCGAGTCCCACAGTTCCTATCAGTCACTAAACCATGCCCCTCAGCACCTCATCCACCCTTCTTTTAAACACCTCCAGGGAAGGTGACTCAACCACATCCCTGGGCAGCCTCTGCCAGTGCCCAATGACCCTTTCTGTGAAATATTTTTTCCTAATGTCCAGCCTGAACTTCCCCTGGTGGAGCTTGAGGCCATTCCCTCTTCTTCTGTCTCCTGTCACTTGGGAGAAGAGGCTAGTTCCCTCCTCTGTACAACGTCCTTAGTTGTAGAGAGCAGTAAGGTTTCCCCTGAGCCTTCTCCAGGCTGAACAACCCCAGTCCTCTCAGCTGCTCCTCGATGATCCGGTGGGTCTCTTCCAACCTGGTTATTCTATGATTCTATAAGACTTGTTCTCCAAGCCCCTCACCAGCTTCATCACTCTTCTCTGGACACGGTCTAGAGCTTCAACATCCTATGATGTAAAAGCCAGGTGGGAGACCATGTTCCATTCCAGACACTGCCACTTGGCCATCTGTGGGGCCAATGGAGCATCAATGTCAAGAGATCTCTTCAAGCCCTTGCAATAGGAGCACATTTACCAGGGCAGCTCTCACCCCTTAACCCAGCTGGTGTCCTGACTCTTGAAGAATATTTCCTTCACCATCTTCAATTTTATGTGGTCCTCTCATACTGAGCAGTAGCCAGAAGGTGAGAACTTCCACAGCACTACCTTTGATTGTCTCGCCATGGATAAACTGCCTTTAGCCTCCCAGCACGGTGTCAGCAGTGATATCTCCTAAAGGACCTTGGTTGGGCCTCACTGGCTTTTTTGGAGGAGTGATGGGACTGACTTGGCCCAGATGGTGGGTTAAAAAGATAGTAGAAAAGGTGTGTGGGGGTAGGAAAGGGATGTGGTGCTGTGTATGGACACTGACTCTAGCCCGCTGGGGCTCATCCTCCTAAACCCCTTCCATTCTCAAAGAGAAGAGGGCAGCTCAGAGCGATGATGACTCCTTCCTGAACTGCTGCCTGCAGGAGAGCATCCTTTCCCTGACTACAGCTAGAGCCTGGGAAAAGTAGCTTTAAACATTTTGTGGGCGTTCCAGGTGAGGGTGGGGACACTTCCCTACCTTCCGTGGTGCCAGAGAGGCTCTGTTACCAGTACTCCAGCAGTTTTACTTAATGAGAGGCAGGCAATGCTATAGTTCAGAAGCAGGAATATAACAGACACGAAGCTATTTGGAGCAAATTTATTTAAAGAAACAATAAAATGTATCATGATGGGTTTCCTACATGAAATGCTGTCAAGCTGTGAGAGGGAAATGAGGATGCTAGGAGAAAAGTGTGATGCACATGCAGATGAGGAGAGGGCCAGGAAAGCAGACTACCCTTCTTAACATTGCTATTTTGACAAAACTTGAAACATTCTGCATATCTTATAGCTGATTAGATATAAAAGCCTGTTGGCATTTATATACTCTACACTTTTGTTTCAGAGTCCTATCTTCCCATACGTTTGATAGTGTTTTCACCTTTGTGGAGGTTCATTAAACTCGCTTTTCTGCAGGATGCTTTGAAAGCTGGCAGATAATCTCCAGGCTGTTGACACCATAATACTGTGATGGCTTGTATGCCATTAAAATGGATCACAAAAATGTTAATCTATAGAACCTGAACTCAATACATTGTGTCGGTATACAGTATAGATCCCTTAATCCATAGACTATTATTAAAATCATGGATTAAGGAGTTGTTTTGGATCAGAGCATGCTGTATATGTAACAAAACAGTTTAGCTGAGATTAGTATTTATTACTCAATGCAAAAATTTATTGAAGGATTCATAGATGCTGATAATGTCACAGTTTGTATTTGATCCCTAAATTACTGCTTTTTTGCCATACGAGTTTCTGTTAAGACCTGAGAATAAAATAATCACTTTGTGTGATGAAAGGTAAGAACTGAATAACTGAAGTATATTTGGTATTAATGAAAATGTTTTGAAACTTCATCCTAATATAAAATATAGCATTTAGATGGCTTAAAATGCATTTTATGAGAAGATGCATGGAAACGACATTCAGATTTCTGAAATAATAACTTGTACAATATGTTTCTTTAAAAAAAGAGTTCACAAGCTGTTACACAGATCAGTGTCAATTTAATCTAACCCAAAGTGCACTGGAGACCAGAAGTATTTTTCCATACAGTTTTCTTCTGTCAACAGTCTTTCTGAATTTGTCAGAAGGGGAAGTTTTATTCAACCGTGTGGTAAAGTTGAACTGAGTAAGATAGTGGCTGTTTTACAGACTTCTCTTTAATGCAGCAGAAGGTTGTCAACAAGCCTTTTCAGTGACATCTCCACATGAGCATGGCGAGCAGATGATTTAAGGATTACCAGGCTGCTGGACAGGTCAGCTGGCATCTTAAAAATCTCTTGTATAAAGGACCAAATCTGCAGCCAGAAGCTGTTTACTGGGTGTAAGGGGGAGGGAAATGGGTTTGTTTAAAAGGCTGAGACCATTGGGTTTGTTTGTGTGCCTGCCACAGATCGCTGTCTTTAGAGCTCGCTCTGTATAATAGAGAGCTGAACTCTGGCTGACACTTGTTTGCAGTCGACCTAGTAGGCAAAGTAAAATTTCAGTAGCAAACTGCCAACATGAAAAGAAAAAAAAATGTGTAGAGAATTGTATGATGTCTGCTGGAAGGCAAGGCAAACAGTGCATTTTTTTTTCCATGATGCAACATGTTTGCACCAAATTTCATTTATACTACACGTCAGAGTTAAAAAATTGTTCCTAATCCCAGTTTTTTGATTTTTTTTTTTTTTAAAATAACCTTTTGTTGCTAGTCCAGATCCCTGTTGTACTTTACAAAGGAGACCTGATATTTATAAGCAAAAGTTCAAGCACTTCCATATCAAGCAAATTAAACTCCTTCTCCAAACGTACCTGTGCTGGAGATTTCTCTTACATGGACTATCCATCAGCTCATTGTATCAGGGGGCTGGAGCACATCCCATATGAGGACAGGCTGAGAGAGTAGGGGTTGTTCTCCCTGCAGATGAGAAGGCTCCAGTGAGACCTTATAGTGACCTTCCAATACCGGAAAGGGGCTACAAGAAAGCTGGGGAGGGACTGTTTACAAAGGCTTGTAGTGATAGGATGAGGAGCAATGGCTATAAACTGGAGAGGGGCAGATTTAGACTAGATATAAGGAGGAATTTCTTCACCATGAGAGTGGTGAGGCACTGGAACATGTTGCCCAAGGAAGCTGTGGATGCTCCATTCATGGAGGTGTTCAAGGACAGGTTGGACAGGGCCTTGGGCAGCCTGATCCAGTAAGAGATGTCCCTGCTCATGGCAGGGGGAACTAGATGATCTTTAAGGTCCCTTCCAACCCAAACCATTCTATGATTCTATGATTCTATGATCAGTTAGTTTTTAGATCTGCTTCCAACATCTGTACGGCCTCTGGACATACACTGCTGTGGTGTGTAAGAAGCTTATCAAACCTCATGTAGAAGGGCACAGCAAATGGGGTCGACACAAGACATCCACAAATGGAATGGCTCACTTTGGGAGCGAGCGTGTGTTGTGTGTAGGGAAGACCATTGTATTGGTAGACAATGATGCTCGTAACCAGAGTAGTGCAGCAGGGACTTGTGAAACATTCAGATTCTAAAAAATGTCACTTGAATCAGTGTGTAAGAAAAGAAAGACCTTTGGGAGCCTTCCAGTGTAGCTCTGAAAGAGCTACTCCACTTATATCTAAATGACTGGTGAATCGGACTGGGAAACGGAAAAGAAAATATCTTGAAAGAAGCTAGTGAGGTTCGATGAATCGATTTCCCTGAACAGCTCTCTATGAGGCAACATTTAAGGAGTGTCCAAGTTTTATCTAATGCTGAACTAAAGATTTGTACAATTCAGCTTTTACTTCCCAGTAGTCAAAAAGTCTTTTGTAATTTAGCCCTGTGGTACTAGCAGTTTGGATTTGATTGCTGTGCACTTCAGAAGTTGCGCTCCGCTATAATAATAAATGAAAGAAATATTTAAATAAGTCTTTGAGAAGTTTAATCTGGCCTGCCTACCTTCCCCTTTAAAAGTCTTTACATCATTTTTTAACATTTCTGAAGTCTCAATACAAAGGACTGTACATAGTACATTATCCTTTAAGGCCAAAAGGAAAAAGAAAACCAGGAGACAGAGCTTTGACTGATTTCTACTAAAATTTTCTTAACCAGTAAATTTGCCAGGATCAAGAAGCTAAGAATATGTGTTCTGAATACAAGCACATACTCTGAATATATTATTCTGTTTGTAGTCTCTGAAACTCATTTAGATGCTCCTGTTTTCCATCATGTCAGAAATCAGTATATCTAAAAATAAGTTTTCCAAAGACCATTAAATATGCAAAGACTACTGTCTGCCATCACTTCAACAATGTAATTTTCTTATTTGTATAAAGAAAAGAGAAGAATTTGGCAAGTGTGATAATATTTCTTGACTACTTTCAATGCGTGAAACATCAAGTTGATATGATTTTGCTTTCCTCAAATAATCCAGTTATCCGTGCATCCCAGCAAGAAACAGAGGCCCTTCAGCAGAGTGGGACATGCCTCCTTGCTGGCTCATCTCTCCTCGGTGCCATGTGCCACTGCAAAATAAGGCCGGTAGCTTGCTGAGGACCTATGTGTGGACAACACAGGTGTAAATTTAGTGATGGTCCCAGATCCTGAATTGAAGCATCTTCTGACTTTGTCACCCGTGTTTATCACACCCAACAGGGACTCACAGCTCCCGTTTCTCAGCTGCCTCACAGTGACCGATGTTACAGGAACATATTAGAAATACACTCTCCACTTCATCCTCAGTTTTGTAACTGGTGTGGTATGTAAAGTAGTGGTTGCTGCGATGATTTTAGTAAGACTTAAACATTTTCTGCCATCAACGAGACCAGAATCATTGATTGTTTCACAGAGATTTCCATATGGGTATCGCATGGCAGGAAACTGGCTCTCTAACAATTTGGGCTACTTTGGGGTCATCCAAGGACTGAAAAACTTCCCATTTTGGCTTGGAGAGCAATCCACAACTTAAATGAAAGTAGAGGAAGCAAGCAGATGCAGAAGCATGCCACCTCCCACATCCCACATCTTCTTTACAGGGAAAAGAGAGTTGTGCTTTAATGAAAGCAATGGAGAGACTCTGTTTCAGATGGATTTGCATCAGTTGTGACTGCAAATGACATAGCGCAACCTGCAGGGCCTCCTGAACTGTCCAGGCACTTGAGAGAACGGATCATACCATAGCTCCCAGAGGCCTTGAGCTGAAATCAGCTGGTTTGAGTAGGAGATCTTCACTAACTTAGTGTGTTTGAAATGAGATGAGTTTGGGGTGGCCTCTGATGTAGCACCTTTGGGAGTGAAGTCCCCCAGCCTGGCCTCACAGATGTGGCAACAACTGGAAGAGGATTTCAGACTCAAGGTAAAGCAACTTTGCTTTTACCAATTTAACAAATGATTAAATATTCTGAAAGGGAGAATATTTACCAGTATACCTACCAGACTAAAAAACTGGATCGGCACACCCACATTTCTCCCTGTGCTGATAATTCAACTGACTGTAAAGGAAACTTGGCTAACACTCTCTTTGTACTTTACACCACACTCACAGGAGAAGCCCACTGCTCAGTTATGCTCAACAAAAATACTTTTGACAAGGAGGTGTAATTCATTTTGTAGAATCATAGAAATGCATGTTATAGCTGTGATTCTCTGGCATTCACCACAGAGGAGAAGCTGTGCTGCTTATGCAGCTGCTGCTGAAGGTGAGGTGAATCCACTGCAGATACAGCAGGGCTGAACATAAGACTTGTTAGATTTTTGAATATGTTTATATCAAGCAGGCATTCCCTACACCTATGTCACATTAGCCAGGTATTTCATATTTATATTTTTAGTTTCACTTTGCTAATATCAATCCATTCAATAACTCAGTCTCAGACCTTGTTTTTTCCCTTCAAAAACCCACTGCCATATGGAGGAAACATTAAAATTATTGGATCCGAAGTAAAAACAAAAGCAGCTTAGTGTTAGCACAAGAGGCTTAAGTCGAGACAATTAAACGTAAGTTAAACTGAAAGTAAAAACTACAAATAATTTTGCCCAGTAGATACATACCACATGGAAGGCTGCTATGATCCCAAGTGGAAGCACATGGTATACAAACAAAAGATCATTATCTCCAGAAATACTGAAATAAACTTCCAAGAGAAACCTGTATTCTAAGTGTACAAGAAAAATCTTCAGCAGGAATATTTTGGAGAAAAGAATCAGAGAATCATAGAATAATTTGGGTTGGAAGGGACCTTAAAGCTCATCCAGTTCCAACCTCCCTGCCATGGGCAGGGTCACCTCCCACCCAACCAGGTTGCCTTAAAGCCTCATCCAGCCTGTCCTTGAACACTTCCAGGGCTATGGCATCCACGACTTTTCTGGGCAACCTGTTCCAATGCCTTATCACCCTCACAGGAAAAAAGTTCTTCTAATATCTAATGTAAATTTAAATCTCTCTCTAAAGAGGCTGCCTGCCAGAATTTCACAAAATCACAGAATCACAGAACAACCAGGTTGGAAGGGACCCATCGGATCTTCTAGTCCAACCATTCCTATCTAACACTAAACCAAGTCCCTCAATACCTCATCCACCCGTGTCTTAAACACCTCCAGGGAAGGGGAAAGTGCCATTTTTGTTTGTATACCATTTCACCAGGGGAACGTGCACTGCTATGCAACGAAGTGATTTTCTTTGACTATCATTTTGCGAAGAAGGTCATGTGGTGTTTTCAGTATGGACGGGACCCAGGATAATCCTTCTGCAGCCCAGCTTTCCTTTCTGCTCATTATTTTAATGCTGTGATTAATAGTTGGTGCTGTTCTGAGTGGCAGCTACCATAACAGCTATTGGTATATCTCCCAGAGAGCAACGACTGCCCCGATTAATCATCATGATGTGGCAATCTTTAGAAGTAGCCTCTAGTTCCTCAGTTTTTAACAGAATACTTGTAAATGAGACTGCGACACTTGGTGACCATGTTATGGATTCGGTCTCTTCCGCGTGTCAAAATTTTGTTGGTATTCATCTACAGGAATAAACCTGCCCCCTGATAAATGTCAAGTCTTTTGATTTTAAGTGTCAGTGGATGACACCAATCTGTGATTCTTTACTGCCACACTTCTTCCCAGAGACTACTAGGTGCTTGTTATTAACACTGACTTGCAGGTTTTAAACACAATTTTGGCAGGTAGCTCTGGGAGTTTCTGTGACAATGAGCATGTTGAAGGATTTTCACCAGTGTGTAGATAACCCTGCTTTACTAACTCAGAGTTGGGCCATCACCACAGCAAATGGCAAAGGCCCCTGCAAATTCACAGAATCATAGAATATTTTGGGTTGGAAGGGTCCTTAAGGATCATCTAGTTCCAACCCTCCTGCCATGGGCAGGGACACCTCCCACTAGACCAGGCTGCCCAAGGTCCCATCCAGCCTGGCCTTGAACACCTCCAGGGATAGGGCAGCCACAGCTTCCCTGAGCAACCTGTGCCCATGCGTCACCACCCTCATGGTGAAGAAATTCCTCCTTATATCTAGTTTAAATCTGCCCCTCTCCAGTTTATACCCATTGCCCCTAGTCCTATCACCACAAGCCTTTGTAAACAGTCCCTCCCTAGCTTTCTTGTAGCCCCTTCAGGTACTAGAAGGCTGCTATAAGTTCTCCTCAGAGTCTTCTCTTCTCCAGGCTGAAATCTGTTTCATGTTTCTCCACTGATGATAAAAATTGCTTATTTTCTTTCTTAAGACACTTCTATTTATTCTTTAAAACTTTTAAAGAAAACCTCAGGAAGTTCCACTAACTTACACCTATACTTAACCTATGCCTATACACAAAGTAGTTTAACCTTTTAATCATTATTTATCATTAAATCTAATATGTATTCTAGGTCTGACATTTCCTTCACAACCTGTTTATTCATTCGCACTGGGCTTAAAACCACTCATAGAGAAGGTTCTGCATAACTGAACAGTACTCAGGGCTGTGCATAACTGAGCAGTGTTCTTATAACTGCATAAAGATTACTTTCCCAACACCAGTTCTGATTATACTCTTAATACTCCATTTATCGCAATCCACTAGCAATAATATCTAAGTTCTGTGTAGATATATTCATCATACCTCCTTATTTTCCTCAACAAGCATCAGCTAACAGGGAGATGGGGTAAAAACCAAAAAAAAAAAACCCAAATCCAAAACTGCTGTCAGGACAGGCAGTGAAATGATGGAACAAATTGCTCAAAGTTAAAATGAAAGAGGTGGGTTATAATTTTTACACTCTAATTTGTTATCCTTATCCAATCTTTTTTTAGCCCTGTTGTGGATGTTGCCACTTCCAGCAAGATGTGGCGGCAAATGTCTGCTTCTTCTAATGGCTCCACTCAGCAACATGCAGCTGCCTCCGTGAGGTTGTAGTGAAAAAGAAATGGAAGAATAATATGTGTTTGCACCTATGCAAAGAAATAGGAAGGGCTGGGACATGAACATTAGGAAAAACTTCTGTACTTTGTGGGTGACAGAGCACTAGAATGGGCTGCCCAGGGGGGTTGTGGAGTCTTCTTCTCTGGAGACAGTCAAAACCCTCCTGGACATGTTCCTGTGCAACCTGCTGTAGGAGGACCTGCTTTAGCAGACAGGTTGGAGTAGATGAACTCCAGAGGTCTTCCAACCCTGACCATTCTGTGTTTCTGCATAACATGCCCAAACAAAACCAGGACCTCTGGCTTCCCTATGTGTGGGAAGTCTGTCCTCTCCCATGATCTGTTAGCTTTGGTTGCTTTGCAAGTATTAGCTCAGCCTCTGAATAAAACCAGTGTTTCTACACAACACGTAGTAGGAATAACAAGCCTGGTGTGCTGAGGATGCTAAGAGTAGGAGACTTGTTGCCGTTGTGCCCAAAGAGGGGCCAAAAGAGAAAGAATGCCTAAAGGGTCCTGAAAGACGGAAACATTATGCAGTTGTAGCCTCACAGAAGAGCTGGGCTCAGTAGGGCTCAGGGGATGGTCTCAGGATCTGAGACCTGAAGATCTTTGAGGACCTGTAACTCAAGGAGGTAAGACGGCTATGTAACAACACGCCCATGACTGGACAGGAGTTTTGGTCAAGTTGGCTCATGACAGCACTTTTCCTTTCCTTCACGTACTCTGTCCTACTAATAAGAGTAAACTCATTTAGCATCAGTTTCTGCATCATGACTTTCTGAACATAGCCAAGTTCCTTGAAATTCACAGTAAATTTACCAAAATCCAACAAAAAAAACCTCAATGCACCAGCACAAAAATTTTAATACAATTACTTTACATAATCTTAAATTTTTTTCAAATTATTCCAGTTCCTTTTCCCTTTCATTCCAGCCAACTCAGATTTTCCTTTGCAGATTGACTGCGGTAAACAGAGCTCTTTTATCGACTCCTGTAAACTTTGTAAGAACTTTTGTTCTTCCATAAACTTCTTTTGGCATGACTAGCCTCAACTTAGATGAACTTCTGTTACATGAGGTCCAACACAAAAAACCCCAGAGACTGTGCCTGTAACTTCTTATTTAACAAATGAAGGAAATCCACTACCATTGCCTTCAAACCAGTTCCCTTCTGAGCCGACACGCAGCTGCATACAATACTGCTAACTTTCAAAGCAACTCTGCAAATAATTTTCTGAAGGGCTGTTGAGGATCTCTGTTGGTTTTGCTTTCACATTTTCTGCCAACAAAAAATGGGTCCCTTTGAGCACCAACCTGATCTTTGGGAAGAGGCAGAAGTCCCATGGAGCTAGGTCTAGCTGGTGTACAAGCACAGAGATGTTGTTATTAGCTAAAAACTACTCCCCAGACAAAGCATTATGGGCTGGCCCAGGCCAACATTTTCTGACCGAGGGTAAAAAAACATTGCATCTACTTATATTCAGTCAAGCAATGGAGTTGAGCCTTGTGTCATGGCGAGAGGTTAGGCAGAATATGTTCTTCGTAACTCTTCTCCCACTCCTGGTTCCCAAGCTACAGGGTTAATCTTATCTTGTTTTGTGTCAGACCTCGTATACTGTGTACAAAGTAGTTGCAGCTTTCTCTATGTTTGCTTGCGCTGTGAGATTCAAGTTGGCTAAAAGTGCAAGAGGGAGTATTTGGTGTCATCTGTTTGCAGCCCTAGAACTCTACATTTTTCATGTAAATTCTGTTTCCTATTTTCTTTGGCAGTGTCTTTATTGAGGACTCCAAGGCTACAATTTTCCCTTCCCGGTCCTGCACAGAGAAGCCCCATTAAACTGCCTGTAGAGGCTCCTGGTGGGTATTTTGCTGAGGGACATGGTTTAGTGATTAATAGGAATGGTTGGACTCGATGATCCTGTGGGTCTTTTCCAACCTGGTGATTCTGTAATTCTGTGATATTTGTTTGTTTGGACATTGTCCACTGGGACTCCTCTTACAGCACGCAGGGATGTATTTCTGCATCAAATTACATGGCAAAAGGCTCACTCGGGTTATTTTACCAGCAATCCTCTTAAGTGTCAGGGATGAATGGGACAGGAGATGATGTCCTGACCAAGAGGACACTTGAGATTGCAAATTCTGTCCCATTCTGGGCAGCAGTGGTCTTCACAAACCACTGTTGGCAAAGCTGTTTCGAAAGACAGACAGACATATTAACCCTAAAATAATCCACTGGTCAAGAAAATCTCTGGGGATTTAGAGTCACGTTCCTAATCTGCCTAAATTTGTCTGCCCGTCTTGCTCTCCTCTGAAATTCTGTTCTGGATCTAAGACATCTCTTCCAGCAAAAACCCTGCTTGAAACTGGTAACAGACCAACAGAGAAGGCTGGGGTTTAATAAACCAGCATTTTCCTGGTGCATTAATCAATTATTTGTTGGGGCTGGATACTGTCCTCCTAGAAAGGAAGTCTCTTGTTTCCCTCTGCAATTTTTATCCAGAGTTGACATGGTCACCCTGCTTTCTGGGATAAACAGTAAATTTGAGGCCACCCACTGTTTCCCTTTGCCTTGCCCTCCACCTGCCTCAGGGCTGCACAGATCGAACACTGGGCAGCAGAAGAAAAGGCTTGATTGTGTCATTTAGTTCTGCTGCTCTCCCTACAGCCTGGAGACAGCAGGAAGAGGGTGACAGAATAAAACATCAATTTCCTCCTGGCTGTGTCACTAGCCTTGCTGAGATGGGCAAAGAGGAGCAGTTCCCAAGGGAAGAGCAGTTAGGACTCCTTATGAGATTCTGCAGGAACAAAGTAGAAACAGGACTGGCCTCCGCTTTGCTCCATTTTGTTGTCCCTGAGCAAAACTGGAGATGAAATCATAGAATCATAGAATAACCAGGTTGGAAATAGCCCACCAGGTCATTGAGTCCAACCATTCCTATCAGTCACTAAACCATGCCCCTCAGTGTCCCGTCCACCTGTGCCTTAAACAGCTCCAGGGAAGGGGAATCAACCACCTCCCTAGGCAGCCTCTGCCAGTGCCCAGTGACCCTTTCAGTGAAATTTTTTTTCCTAATGTACAGCCTGAATCTCCCCTGGCGGAGCTTGAGGCCATTCCCTCTTGTCCTGTCCCCTGTCACTTGGGAGAAGAGGCTAGCTCCCTCCTCTCCACAACCTCCTTTCAAGTAGTTGTAGAGAGCAATGAGGTCTTCCCTCAGCCTCCTCTTCTCCAGGCTGAACAACCCCAGCTCTCTCAGCTGTTCCTCATAAGGCCTGTTCTCTAGCCCTACCACCTGCTTCCTGGCTGTCACATTTCAGAATGTCACAACCCTCCTGCTTCTCATATCCTTGAGACACGAAGGGAGAGAATAGGTCTCCTTGCCAGCTGCCTGGGGAATACCCCAGAGTAACTGACAGCAGCCTTCCAATACTTAAAGGGATCTGCAGGAAAGCTAGGGAGGGGCTCTTTATCAGGGTGTGCTGTGATAGGACAAGGGGGAATGAGTTTAGTGCGAGGGCAATGAGGCGCTGGCACAGGTTGCCCAGAGAAAGGTGGATGCCTCGTCCCTGGAGTTGTTCCAGGCCAGGTTGGATGAGATTTTGAGCAACCTGACCTATCAGAAGCTGCTTCTGCAAGGGTGGTTGGAACTGGATGACCTTTAAGGTCTTTTCCCACCTAACCTGTTTTGATTCCCATCGCACACAACAGGTGGGAGCAGAGCATGGCCCCCTGGTTTCACCATCCTCCGCTGAAAGAGGAGCTTGCTTGTCCTCAGCAAGGCCAAGGGGAAGGAGAGGCTGGACTGCATCTGTGCATGTAGGTCACCACACGCACTTCTGCCTTGCGTAATCACTTTATTCTATGAATACACACCTCAACTGAATAAGCGATTGTGACCAAATCAAAAGATGCTCATGGGAAGTTAGGAAAAATATCAGGAAGAATGCTTTCCCTATCTTAATAATTGCCCCCCAAATAAAGAAAACAGAAAATAGCCTACAACTTCTTGACTTGGTATGATCAAAGAAAATTAAAACAAATAAATGCCCTCTCCCCCTAACCCCCAATCCAAGCCAAAGCATATTTTGTACCAGCAGTGGCAAAACAGTGGTCATGCCGAGGTGTTAAAAAGTGAGGACCCAACACTATTGAAAGTATGAAGCTGGGAAAGGGTATTTGGTCTGTCTCACCGCCCAGGCTGACCACCTGGGACGCTCTGCGTGCCCATCCCCACCCCAAAGCACTTGGCTTTTAATGTGCTTAGAACAAATTGCTTGAAGGTATCAGAGTGGGTGCCCGGGTGAGAATGGGAGCCCATCTGTCTGAAATGCAGCTCTTTCTGAAGGACCCCTGTGCCCGTGCCAGACGCTGGAGACGCATAAGCCTCAGGGGAGGTTTAGGCTGAATATTAGGAGGAAATTTTTCATGGAAAGGGTCATTGGGCACTGGCAGAGGCTGCCCAGGGAGGTGGTTGAATCACCTTCCTTGTAGGTGTTTAAGGGACAGGTGGACAAGGCACTGAGGAGCACAGTTTAGTGTTTGATAAGAATGGTTGGCCTCAATGATCCGGTGGGTCTTTTCTAACTTGGTGATTCTATGATTTTCCAGAGCATCACGGATAAAGTGTTTGCATGATTTCCCGTTCGTGTTTCCTTACCTTCATTTTTGGCTGTCTATGCTTTGAAATGAGCAGAAGTATTTAAAGATCTGACATGAAGGCTAAGCCCCCCTCAGCAGGGTGCTTTGGTAACTCTTCCCATCACAGCCTTAACTCCGCTCCCACACTTTCTAAGCTGATCCGTGCTGTGGCCAGCAGGTGATGCTAAAATACCTCTAAGGGGAGGAAGAGTTTAAACCGTATTTGCATTGAAAGTGCTGGAATCCCTAGAAGCGACAAGAATGCGCCAACCACTAGGGATTTCATTTGTGATCGTCTGATTGTGACCGTTCGTAAATCCAAGCTGATTTACAAGCAGTGAAATACTCTCATCGCATCATCAGTGAGTCCCAGATGTTTCAAATAAGAAGAAAGAGAAATCATGTCAGCAGCTATACAACAATCAAGGGGGTTTGGAACTAGATGATCTTTAAGGTCCCTTTCAACACAAACTATCCTATGATTCTATGATTATAAGTAGATCACTACTGACTGTAGGGCATGAGAAGAAATAGTGGGATACTGAGAATTACAAAGAAATTGGAGGTGAACTGTAAGAAACTATATTTCGGAGGAGACTAGAGCATCTCTGCACAAGTAATCTTTACCAAAAGAAAACACTTAGTGGTGATGAGCTCCAAGAGCAAGAGTTGGGAATATTATTAGAAGTGATATAACGTTTTTGGAGGAATGAGTAACTCAAAGGTAAAAAAAGGAATATAAACAGAGATATCAAATTGTTCTTTGCAGAATAGACATCATTCTCTAAATGTTGTTAAGCTATTAAAGTGAAGGAACAATCAGGGATTTGAGGGAGAAATAATTTGGATGGGCAGGTAATTTCAGAAGCAATATTTTTGAAGAAAAATTATGAAGAGGAGATCCAGTTGCCCCCAGAAACAACCTTGTTGCCCAAACTGGTAAGGCATAGAAAAAGGACAGCGTGAAACTTCGTGGCACAAAGTCATGGTCACGTGAATTCCATGCTAGCTAAGCTTATTGAAGTTCTAGCTCACTGAAGTTCTAGGTTTGGGATATCAAGAAAACTAAATCCAGTGCTGCAGTAACATTCAATTATAACAACATTTATCAATCATCAAAAACTTCCAGGGCTTAAAGATTTACCATACTTTCATTTGACTTACTCCTTACCCCTCAAACACAAGCTCTCCATGAGCAGAGTAATAATAACTCACCAAGCAACCTCAGTTTTTGTTCATTGTGCACTGCTAACATACTCGGGATTGGCTGTAGCAACCCATTCCCAGTAATCCCACAAAGCCTTGTTGCACTACTTGGCCACAATTTCAAACCCTACTGACCGAAGTCAGATCGACCCAAACCACGCTATTCCCTTCCAAGGTCTCTCGCTTCTCCCGTACCTTACCTAAAGTACAGCTGTTCAGCCTACTTTTCTTAATTCTTAACATTTTTTCCTTTAGTAACATGATGTTTCTCATCCACAACACTCTAGTTTCGATTCTATGTCAGTTCAAACAGCATTTGTGCTTCCTGTCCTTCAAACCGATCACTCAGATCAGTGCAAATCTGAGCACCTCCAACGCCTGCCTGAATTCCATCCTGTTTCACCTTCTCTTCCTTATTTTTCTTCCAGACTTACTTTTCCTGAAGAACATTCAGGTACCATCCACGACTAAAGCATCCACTTGAAGCACTTTTTCAAGCAATTGCAAAGAAACTCTAGTTACCTACCTTCCTCCTCAGTTTTCAACAACCAGGCAGCTCACCTACCTCTTCTCACCAGCCCACACAGCACAGGCTTTCTCCTCCACCCACAAAGATTTATGATTTTCTGGGCAATACCCTCACTCTGGATGTCTCAAGCCCCAAAGGGACATCAAGTGGTGTGACAGAAACAAGAGAATAGAGCTTCTGCAATGCTACCTGCACCTTTTTGTTTGGCACAAACCCCATGAAGATATTGCCCATGACTGGCTCACAGGCAACTAGCATTTGATATGTTTCCAAGACTCCAGTAAAGCAGCTGACAGCACACACTGCCTGTATGACACCAAAAATAAGAATAATTTGGCTGGAGAAGATCTTTGAGACTGAGTCCAACTGTAAATTCTTACAGCTGTTCAAACACAGCCAAGCATTTCAATAAGACAAGAAGCCACCAGACTAAAGATGGACCATGCAGCTTGCCCTAAAGCTGCTTTTTTATGTCTTCTTTTTTTAAAGAAAAACAAACCAAACCACTAACTCCCCTACTGTGTTTTCAAACCCCAATTTGGACTGAGGATTACTGTCAGGCTAAGCTTGGCAATGATGGTCACTGCTTTCAGACTCCCAAGAACCAGTTTTAAAATTATTTACCATCCACTATATTTAGATTGGTCTGAAACGTTATGTTTCATTGAAATTTGCTCTGTCTTCATGCAGGTCAGTAATTTATTCCTACCTTTTAACCTTCCTATTAATTTACTTTTGCTCAGATATCTGTGCAATTGGTACTTTTTAAGGAAATGTCTGACATCTGGGTGTCCCAACACCCACTAGAAGCTTAAATGCTAGAGAAACTTCTAAATCTTATCTGAGGCAATAATGGGTTTCAAGGGAGGGGACAATTTTAGTGCAACTCTTCTGTAAACTCTGTGGTATATTAAACATTCTGTATTGCCTCAAGCACCGCACACTGAAACCTAACCACTTCAAATTCCAAACCAGCTGCATTTATTGCAAGGCAAGGCTGCTTGAAAATTTGCACGTGCAAAAAATTATAGAATGGTTTGAGTTCAAAGGGAACTTAAAGATAATCCAGCTCCAAGCACCCTGGCCTTGAACACCTCAAGGGATGAGGCAGTCACAGCTTCCCTGGGCAACCTGTGCCAGGGCCTCACCACTCCCACTGTTTAGAATTTCTTCCCAGTATCTGTGCAGTAGGTTTAGGTTTCAGAAGACAACAACATGCTTCACAAACTGCATATAAGCATGAAAATAACCACCCTGACTTGTCAATTGGTCTGTAATAAAAAGTTTCAAATCATCAATACATATTCATATATATATACCCCATAAGGGTTATGGGGGCACTGGCATGGGCCACCCAGGGAGGTGGTTGAGTTGCTGTCCCTGAGGTATTTAAAAGGCAGGTAGATGAAGTGCTCAAGGATATGGTTTAGTAGTGGACAGGTATGGTTGGACTCAACGAGCTCAAAGGTTTTGTCCACCCTAGCGATTCTATGATATCACAGTAGCTACATTTCACTTCTGTCAATGATACTTTTAAACAGCAGCTGCTTAAACATCACAAAAATCTGTTTTCATATCACTACACTAAAACCAAGTACCTATTATACTCATATTTCAATGACAGACAATTGATTCATGTTTCTCAAACCAAGCATTTGCATCTGTGTAATAACTACTGACAATTTTGAGCAGTGACTAGAGTCAGTGATCACAAAACCAGGGATATTAAGAATATTCAATCCTATACTTTTTAAAAATTAAATCAAGAGTTGCAGTACAGCTCACTGCATGAGTAAAGAACAAACACTTACTACACTTACCCTTTTCCTGTTTTGAACATAAACCATGGAAGATTTATCTGAAATCAGCATTTCCTAGTGACTGCGTGTGGGGAAGGGCACCAGAACTAACCTGTCCATGACATCCGAACCAAGCTGTGGTTGGGGACAGGCAGAGCATGAGAGCGCTGTGGTTCATTCAGAGGGGAGTTGTGGAGCACAGCAACTGAGGACGTGTCACCTGTAGTCTTTTTACATGTCAACTTTCACAAGGTTATTAACATCAAGTTACCTTAAGCAAAGGCATTTTTATTAGGTTCAGTAGTCAAGCATCATTAGGTTAAGGACTTTTCTAAAAGTAAACTGGTTAAGAATAAAAAGCCTCAATCTCACATATGGCAATTGATACCTGAAGTTTAATTTTAAATAAAATTTCATCAGGTTTGTGAAAACACGCCAAAAGCCAAATTGTGTCACAAGTCTAAAATCACCAAACAAGATATGAACAAAATACTCCATTTAAAAAAAAAAAAAAAAAAAAAATCAAATATAGGTTTAATGTCAGTCATCCAAAAATCAACACTAGTCTCTTCATATAAGGCAAAAATAGTAATTTTCTTTTTATTTTTTAACCTACATTAAGTACAATCAGCAATAGTTGCCACATAGAATGTGCATCATTGAGATCTTTTACAAGCAAGATCAGCAGAGAACGCTGACTCAAGCATTGCAAGATCTTCTCAACATACTGACATCCCATAGCAATCCCTGAAAATGTTTCTGGGTTAAGGACGGGGTTAATGCTGCAGAGTGGTTTTGGTAAGTGTGGATATCTTAGTTCTCATGCGCCACAACTGCACTGCTGTGTTATAGCCATGTAACACAAACAACATTTCCTGCAGACCTAAGGGTGTGTCAATAAACATTAAACCATAGAAAATGCCATAAAATACTCTATGCAATCTTTAAGCATCCGTCTTCAAATATAATTGTATTTACATATTTTTTGAATTTATAATATGTAACGAGTCATTGAAGACCTTTTTTCAATATTTATTAGATTATGGATTTATAAATTCAAGGACTCAGGCACATAGTTTAAAAGGCCAAGAACACCGAAACTAATGAAGTCACAGAAATCGGAATATTTATGGACGTAACACCAGTAAAAAATAAAAATCACATCCAAACTAAAAGCAACACTGCTTAAGAGTCATCCTTCAGAGTTAGCATAATAAAAAGTTCTCATTTCCCTCAAAGAAAAATAATTCATCCCACCTACCAAGCTAGAAAACCCTATTTACAGTTGTACTTTGATCAGAAGTATCATTAAGTTGTGTAATACAGCCACTTCTATTCTGCCATTAGAATTCAACATTTCTTTTAAAGTACAGTTGTTATTTACAAATGCATAAATATTGTAATTCTGGTCTTCATTAAGATCTGAATGAAACAAGTTGTTAAGTCACAATACAAACGTGTTAGTGGAAAAAGTGTTTGGGGCAGCTGCATATTCAGTATCATTCTCAAAGAATAGGAAGCCAATACTTCTGATAAAGCTCAAGTTCATCAATTCATTCAGGTTTTTAAGTTATGTTAATGAAGATTAAACCTCTTCTTTATACTGGTTTCTTCAGTCAACTTTCACCACACTGTATATTTTCGTTACAAACCAAAAGCACGCAAAGAATCCAATTGTCCCTAAAAAGAAAAAAAAAAAAAAAAGAAAGTTAGAAAAACTGAAACAGGGACATAAATTTCTATCTGTCATTCATAAATCAGGGCACATGTATATGCAATCTGCTATCTTTAGCCTTTGGTACATCCATCAGATCAGAAAGCTACAGACAGTACCTGGTCTTCATAGGCATCAACTATTAAATAAAGTATCTCATTGTTTTCACGATTATCTTGTCACATGGAACACTCTTGTTTAAAGATGTTTGTATTATTTCTCTTCCTATGTATTTGTTGCTTTGTTGTTTCATTATTCCCCAGTCCAACTCCTCCACATGGTTCTATTTCACCCTTCTTCAGTGAAGAGTTACACACACTTGACCTGATCTGCTCAGCTGGTCAGGATATTGTTATTATATTTAAAAAACCAATTAAATCAGCAGCATCAAAAGCAGTTCCCACTTACTTACACTTTAAGATTTTGGAAAAGTAGAGCAATGCCTTTATTTCTGTGTAAATCAACTTAATACAATTTCAAACCATATGCAGCTTGCACCTCCTATTGAAAATGTGTTATATACCTTAAAAACAAACACTTCTGAAATATTTAAGACGGTCAAAAGGTGTAAGTAAATCTGAACTGAAATTTAAGGATGAAGACTGTTTCCCTGATAACTTATAATCCTTTTAGCCAAAGAAAAATAGCTCTACCCCTTCTCTTCTTTAAACTCCAACAGAAGTTTTTTACAAAAATATTCTTTTGAATGTAAAGCAGTTAAGAGAGTTGGGTTTTGTAATCGTAACTGGATTACTTCAAAATGTAGCCTCAGCCAGAACGATAATGGGTCCAGAATGATAATGGGTCCATTATCAACAGCAGCTCCAAACACCTGTTACAAGAACCATCCTTTCCCACAAAAACTAGGACAGGATAAAACCCCTGAAGATTATCTCATTTTTGCTATGATCTAACAGCCATAACTTATGCAAGAGCCAAGTAGGTTCTTCAAAGGGAAAAAACCCCAAAACAAAAAACAACCATCACTTTTATTTTAAATCTGACAAGAGGCACAACGAAAGCTGTGTGCTAGCTCATTCACTAGATGAGCTTCGAAGGAACCATGAATGATATCATGGTAATTTTTTTTCCTCCCTTCATGCTTGCTAAACTACTGATGTTTAACCGACTCATTTACTATGATACGTAGTTGTGGTCCCAGCTGTGAATCAAAGATTTGTCATGTAGCTCCCGGTATTTTGCCTGCTGAGTCTGATCAATGACCTGGAATGCAGTACGGATGCAAGTGCCTGAAGCATGTGTTACACTGACATAGCAGCAGGGCACCATCAAAACCCTGCCTGATACTGACAATTTTTAACAGATGAGTAAGCAGCAGCAGAACAGTCCTGATACAACAATTACAATTTTCTCCTTTTAGCTTTTTTATCATCCTGACACAGGAAGTCAGTTGCCTTTAGGAGTTGTTTTTTTTTTTGCTAAATTGCTAATATGCTTTTTGTTTAAGAAACAGGCGAAGAACTGCTGAAGATTTCTAAGCTCTTCATTAAATCTCAGAGAACTGAACATATTTGTCTTTGAACGCATGTGAACCTAAGTGGACTGAAGTATTCTTAAATCGTGAGAAATAGGACTATTCCCTCAAATTAAAGGCTAATTTCCACTTGAACTTGTGGGAAATAGATTTAAGAAATCTTTAAGCTCAGATTGTTTCAAAGTTGGTTAACTTCACATGTATTGTTCCCTACCAGAGAAAGCTTGTGAAGGGGTCTGAGCACAAATCATCTTCTTTGTATGCTTGTGAACCTGCCCTGAAAAGGACTCTCCAGATTTGCTGACGGGCACTCCACAGCCAACTGGTCAACTGAAAGTGAATGTGTGAGCAAAGGAAAAAGACAATGCACTGGATGCATCCTAATACTTGTAGATTTGAAAGAATAAGGGTAAAAGATGGAAATCACATGGGTGCCTTAGGTGCAGCAAAGTAGCTGAGCCAAATCTCAGAATAGAAATTTTACTGTAAATCCCTTTGATCCTGAATGTGTGTGTGTGTTCCAGAATTACTGCATGTATTCAAAGTAAACAGGGCAAAGGAGACAAGATAAACAACTGTGTGTTTGGCTAAAACTGTTTATTATTAAAGGCAGACCAATAGCTGACTATCTATTGTGAAAGCTAGTGAAACTAAATTGATTGAACTCATACTTATGTAAAGCCTAATTATTTTTTCATAGTACTTTAAGTTTGCACTGCATTTAAAATTGATCTCCATACAGCAGTGCACGTTCATTTCTAGTTGAACAACCATGCACTCTTTAAATTCTTCAGTTCAATGAGACTATTAGTAAACTCAGATCAGAAAAAGGTTAAGAGAAAGGCAGGGTGAGAAATACGATGGAGTGAGAAAGGGAGGCAGAATTTGATCTAGATATTCAGAATGACTTGCTTACCAGTACACAAAATATAAACAGAAGTAGAGATGATGTGTAACTTACTAAACACTTGCAATGTCACAAGCAGCAATGCCAAAACACACTATACTGACTTAAAAAGAAGGGCAGAAGATAAAACTAACCACTTCTGGAACACAGTTTGATCACTTTTTGAAAAATTTATAGAATGTATTTAAGTCCCATTCCCTCCTTTCAACAGGCAATGACCCAAGAAACTCCTTGCAGACTTTTGCTCCTGTTCATTATCTGCATTCAGCTGTGGTGCACAAACAGCTTCAACATTTCCTAAGCTGAAGCAGCAATGTCTTTGAAGATTCCTTTCTAGTACTGAAGATGACAAAAGTAAGAATTTGTGACCTCATCTTGCTTACTGAAGAAGAAATTGAAACACTGCACCTAAGACAGATGCTTTTCCAAAAGCTAAGAATAAAGATGACAAGATTCTGATGAGACTGCATCAAAAAGTGGTTAAGAAATTCTGTGTGGTCCCTTTGCCACTTCAGTACAATTAGAAAAGAAGGTAAAGAAATTCCTGAAGATCAGATGCAAAAAACCCAAATGTATTCTCTGTCAACATTTACTCCTCTCTTTCTTCCTCCTGTTACACAAAAGCTTAATTTTTTTCCCCTTAATCGACATTGTAAGCATACGCTCGATTGTGTGTGATATGAAGTGTGTTTCTCCAAAGACAACTAATTTCATAAAGTGAGTTTGTTTGTTACATGACTAGCATAGGAATGAAATCTGGAAAAGTATTTATTATGTTTAAAGGTGTCATATTTGAAAACCTAATTAAAAATCACACCTCAAATCAGCAGTAATTTTACCTTGTCCTTACAATCTCTCACTAAAATTTATCATCAGATTTGCAAAATGCTACACAACAATCTTGAAAAAGTATCAGAGACCTATATAAATTTATAATCCTTTATCAAGGTAAGTTTTGCAAAGGATTCTACTGGGCAAAGCTAAAGGTGACTCAAAATTTAAGATTAAGGTTCAATACACTTACCTGTGAAAAGGAAGAAAATCAAAACCATAATCATGGTATAACCAAAATACAAAATGGTGCTTGCTGTTCCTGTGATTTGCAGTTTAGAAAAGAAATAGTGTATTGCATATATTAGGAAATAAACTGCAGTGAAACCACTAGTGAGGAATGAACGCCACTGCCAGTGATAGTCCTAGAAGAGGTCAGGGAGGGAAAAAAAAAAAAAGTATGAGTAATGTCCCATACATCTCTAATGCACTGACCCTATTACTGAAAGCAGAGTTACTTTTTCTATCATCAGTTTACCCAAAAGTGAGTTTTTATAGTTTTTATCTACAGGAAAAAGAACAATGTATAATCAATATTGCCCTAGCTACACTGCTTGCAAGCAGACATAAGTAACAAAGATCAGTATCAAACAGACAATAAAGCAAGAACCCTGATATGCCAGACCACATATTGCCAGCCACAGAGACTATTATTTTCCCCCAAGCTTGAGCATGTCCAAAATGCACTTTGATTGATCAAAGTTAATGGATCAGTTTACCACCTCCAGAAAACAGAGTCAAAAGCTAAAGATGACAGATCTAACTTAGCAGTACTCAGTGCAGTGTTTTAATATTTGTTGCAAGCCTTGTCAAAGGTAGCTTGCTTGACTTCTTAAAAATATGGTTTAACACATCTCACCTAGCAATGGTATTTATGTTGAATTCTGGAATACTTATTTTCAGTTACAAAAGCCTTACTTTTTTTTTTTTAAGCATTCTTAAAACAATATCAAGTATGAATATTGAAGAACATTTCTTACTTCTGCACATAGATGGAAGTAGCAGAGTAATATTGTAGCCTCAGAACATGTAATAACCAAGATAATGAATACCAGAAACAGGAAGCCAAACATGTAATACATCTGGTGAGACCTATAAAAGGGAGTTTAAAAAAAAAAAAGTCAAAATGGACACTGTGTTAATATTATTTCTTCATAGGCAGTCATATTGCCTTCACCTTAAGAATTCCCTGTCCTATCACATTACTGTCAGTTGTGTGGCCATACAGTTGACTAATTCATTTTCTAACTGAAGAACAAGAGCCTCAGCAGTTCAGCCTGAAAACAGTGAGAAAGCAAGCCCAAAGCGTGCTTCTGGATGGGATCTAAGGGAAAGAAGTGACTAGACATAATGAGTGAAATTATAGTTCCAGTGAAGTCAGCGTGACCTCTTCCACTGACTTCAGCAGAACTTAGACTTCACCTCACATTTCAATCAAAGGGGCAGAGTTGCAAAATAACGAGAAATGTCAAATGTTGTAGCTGTCTACATTGGGTAGAGGCATCTATTCAAGGTTCAGAAACAGTTTAACAAGATCCGATAACTAAATTTTGCCAGAAGACAAATCTCTCACAGTAGATTAGTTTGTCAGTATGCTTTGAGATCACATCAGAGTTCACTTACATTGGACTAGTCTTCGGTGCTGTTTTTGAAAGGAATTACTCTCTAATGCCTTTATAAAAAGATTTCACAAAATAAGTTCTTGATTTTTTTTTCTACTAAAAGTAGAAATACATTTCTAGCCCAACAACTAAGAAAAAAGAAACTTCAAGTCAATTTTAATGTATTTAACACGTTCAAGTTACATGCCATACGTCATCTTCACTGCCACTTCTGCATGAAGTCAGAGGAGTAACATGAGAAAACCAGATAGTTGAAGATTGTAAGTTAGCTGTAAATTGCTAAGCATATCACAGCCACTTCTTTATACATCCCAACAAGCAAAACAGGCACCAAGCATCTTCTGAACCACAAAATGTTAACAATTAAATTCATATTGAACCAGTATTCTGATAACCCCATGTCACCAAACACCAGTCAAAGCACCTTAAAAGAAAAGCTTTCACAAAGAAATTACCACCTTTTCTGACAGAGGAAATTCAAATACAGTGTGGTTAACTTACCAAATACTATTGAGAATAAAGAACAACTGTATAAAGATACATCCAAAGGGTAGGATCCCTCCCATGATAATGCCAGGTAATGGCTTTGTATAGAAGGATTGCTCAGGAATCTGACGAGGAATTTGATTTGTGCGAACAGGGTGTTCAATAGCCTTTAAACGAAAACAAATTGCTATATAAGTAAAATGTCAAATGACAGTACCATGTAGGTATTTTTTTTTCATTTTGAAATTAGTGGTGGCAGAAGTCTATTTATCTTGAGCATACACACACCCAGCTACCCCTACTTCTGCTTTCGCTACCAGCCTAGCTACCAACATTTGCTATACAAACAAGCTAAAAGACAGCTCTTATTGAAGACACAGCTAAAGATATTTTTGGACTTGTTTTTTTATGACTACTTATCTATGGCCTGTAACAGACCCCAAGGTGATTGCTGACTTTTCAGCTCCTGCAGATTCCTGCTTTCTCCTTCTACAATTCCTTGCATTTTGTTTTTCAAGATTTACTCCAAGAATCATATTGGGGTAAACTTGCAAACTGAGAGAATTCGATATGGCAATTAAACCTTAGTTTAAAATGCACACATAGTTCAGCATCAAGGGAGAAAAGATTTCAGGTAAATAAATGCATACTTTGCCATCCTTCTCCTTTCATACAGATTACATCGGGAGTACCAATAGATAGTTGCTAGGTACTTGCTTTCTGATTTGATTCTAATATATCTGCGACACTTGTCATGTTGCCTTGTAGTTTATCAATTCCTCCTTTCTTAAATGAACTGCCTCTGTACAATCCAGGGATTTTGCTGGAACTTCACCGTGGTTGTCAGAAAAAACCCACTAAATTCTGGTTAAGAGACATGGGATGGCTACAATTGACTTAAAAAAATGTCTTCAAAGATACTTAATTAATCTCACAAGGTATTCCATGAAAGCTACAGAGAGCTGGAACCTTGGCTTCCCACACAGGGAAAAAAACCCAAAATATCTGAACTTACAGATCTTCAAGTTAGTGGGGTGCAGTAAACAGCTTTTTAACCAAGGAGGAAGAACCAGTTTCATTATTTAAGAAGGTTTGATCACCAGTGTCAAAGAGTCCTCATATAAATAAGTAAAATTTTTCAGTTTAGGAACAAATCACAATTAACATCTGCCAAGCACTAATAACCACTCACAGAATACTTTTGGCAAGAGATTTCACAAGAACTCCAGCAATTTGATCAGAAAACATCCTCAATGCAGAGGGTAGGTCGGAACAAAAAACATGGGTAAAAAAGCAGAAATGCGTAAGTTGCCTCCCCTTATGCCTGGCTGGGTCAACTGTTTTTATTTAGTGATGAAAGAGAAGCTAATTAAAAAAAAAATGCCCAAATGCTTTATCCACAACAGTCACTCAACTAAATACAGTGATAACCCTAGTTGTGGAGAAATACCACTACCAATCAACCAAACCTCAACGACCTGGAATCCCAGGACTGACAATCTAATGCAGCTCTAAAGTAATTGAACAGAACTGGAGCCAAAAATGCAACTCGCTTAGGTGCTACCTCAGCCACAGTCTGTATTACACAGTGAAAAACATATACACAAACTTGCAGAACAATTTCTCAAAACCACTTACGTGTTTCTTAAAACCAAAATAGGCACCAATAAACGTCAGCGGTACAGATATGCAAAACCAGAGTGCCAAAATAGCAACCAAAGTACCAAACGGAATAGCTGCAGAAGAGTGTTCTCCCCACAGAATGAGGTTCATGATAAAAAAATCTGCAAATACAATTCTGAAAAACACAGAAAACACTTAAAGCACAGAAATACTTAATATTTAATAATGTTAACAAAACAATAGCACTGCATTAAGACTTTAGTGTAAATCTCTGTTAAAACCAAAACACACAGACAAAACATCAAAATTAAGAGGTCAAACAAGAAATTCTTTGTTAATCTAGGGGGATTGAACTCCAGCAAGAACTGATGTTCCAGCTAAGCAATTTCAAATGTAAGCTTCTCTTAACTACGCTTCACGGTAAGGCTGCTTACTGTGAGTAGGAAAAAATTTTCACAGTATTCAACACTATGTAAGACCAACTAGAGTGTGGTCAGAGAAACAGCCTAGACAGTAAAAAAAAAAAAAGTGTGCCTGTCTAAAACTTACTACTATCATAAAGCTCTTCATATGAAAAGGTTGATTTAAGGATGAGAGTAAACAAATGCTTACTAAAAAATATCTAAGGATGACATGCCATTAACACATTCATCTTTGTCAAAAGTACTGTGATATTCTTGTAGCTTCAGAATGAATGGAAATTTACTTTACAGATGAAACTTAAAATTAGCTATGCATGTATGCAAAAGAAGCAATTTAATTATTTTAATCATGGTAATATCCTCAACTTACCCAGGACAAAGGAACGATGTCAGCAGGACATTTGTTTTCCACTTCTCACCTCCAAATGCTGTATTAAGGATTTGACAGTCAGCAAAGCGTGCACTAAGCTCACAACTATTAATTTTCCAGTCAGCTCACCTATTATTTTTAGCTTGCAAATACTCAAATAATGTGCTATCATGCCCAAATTTAAAATGGTAAACTAAACTTTCAGTAATAAAACTCAATTCCCTCATCACTTCGCTTAATCACAGAGCTTCAAAGCAAAGAAAAGCCTCAGACTGAGACCAGGAAAAGTATCCATCTAAATAAACTGAGTCTCTGACCATGTCATCAGCTAAAAGAAGGAAGGTGATTTGCAGTACTTTAAAATCTTTAAAAAACAGTTTAAACCTGGAGTGATTAAGAAGTTTAAGCTTTCCAGCATCTGACTGTAGGTTTCTACAACTGCAGAACACATAATAATCCTTCCCCCATACCCCTGCCACAGTCTGATAAGCACCATCCTCCCAAAGACCTAGGAACTAGCTAAAAAGAAATGTCAAATCTCAGCCAGAACAGAGCTTCATGATTTGGGGTGGGGGAGTTAACGAGTAGCCTCGATAGCTAAAACTAAATGCAAGTTCACACTGCTGCCCATCCCCCACCCTCCCAGCTGCAGGAAATGGAAGTACAAAACTGTTTGACGTAATAAACTTAGTACTAGCAAAATGGAATTTGCTTCCCAATCCCATAAATACATAGCAGCAAGAGCAGTTCAGGGTCTTTATGTGTGATCACACAAAAACCAATGTAACTGTGCCAGTGTCCTCTACGTGTTTTATGTTGTTAAGGTAGGTACATTTCTCCAACTTGCCCTGAGGGAAATTACAAATAGAACTGCAAAATAAAAATCACTTCTGTGATGATACACGATTTTAATGACTTTAAGACCTGTTTTAAATAACTTTTACTCACATTTGTAGAACCTGGCAGCAACATAACCAGCTGGAGTTCCAAGCAGTACCCACAAAACTACAGCACAGGTCATGAGAGCTCCTCGGTTAGCAGGTGACAAAAATCCCAGGCAGGCAAAAACTATGAAGCAGAGATGCACAACTTCAGAAAGTAACTATACATTTGACTTAAGAGTTAGTACATCAGTCACCTTAAAATCTGTGTATACTAAGCTGCACGTCTACTGTATCAGCTCAGCTGTTTTTAACCTTAAGACTTTTAAGAAATTTCTAGACAAAAACTAGACTGCTATTTTTAATAGTGCCATGCAATTAGCAGTGAAAAAATCATCTGTACTTAACCAACCTCTTCTCCCACTTTATTACTTACACAGGGTAACAAATGTCATTATTAAGATCTGTGTGCCAGAGCCTAGAAAAACAGACAGCAGCATTCCTTTTCTTGGGGGCCTGAAAATATCACCATGAACCAGTTTCCAGCCAAATTCTTCTTGAGCATCTTCCTGTGAAGAAAACATACCTATTTTAATACAGCAGATTGCCATTTAAATAGCCTGTTACAGAAATACATCGAGCTGAAAAGATTACATTTCAAGTAGGTTTTAGGAGGTGCATTTCAGACTTACAGTGGAATCCATCTGATTATATCTTGCAATGTCTTTATGCAGTGTCCTCAACATAATCATAGCTACCATTCCAGACAGAAAGAGGACGATCACCAAAGAATTCATAATACTGAATTAAAAAAAATAACAAAAACATCATCATTCAAATTGCAACGTAACCACTCCTAAACTTCTAAACACTTGAAGACAAACTTTCTTCTTACCTAAACCACTGAATGTGAGTGTGTGGCATGGATTCCAAAATATAATCCCATCTTGATGCCCACCTTATTTTTTTTTCTTCCTGAAAGAGAAAACATCAGTTTCAGATATAGCCAGTAACCAATCTGTAAATTTATAAACTGATATGCATGCAAAGTAAACTTAAATGTCATGACAAACTGGAAATTTCATCTTGAATGCCTTAAGGGGACTAATTTAATAACAGCTGCCTAAAACAAGCCTAAGATTTGATCATAGAATCTAAACTAAAACATTTTCTCAACAGTATTGGGCACTCGTGTCTTCTTAAGACATAAAAGCCTAACAAATTAATTTAACTGTGCTTCCTCCCTTCAGTAATTACATTAGTTCACCTGGAATTCCAATGAATAGCAAAATAATAAAAGAATATGCAGGTTCTGGCATACGTAAGTCAACATCACAGACAATGAGAAACTAAATTCCAGCATAATATTCCACTTTCTAGATAGTGCTCTGTCCAAATTATTGTTTACTTTCATAGAGCCCTGTTTCAGTACCAACTACCAATATAGCTACATTCAGCATACGCTACAAGACAGACAGGGAGACAACAGGACAAAACTTAGATTGTTAGGAAGATGGAAACAAATTACTCCCTTCAGGCTTTTCAACAGATGATACTTATTCAGACTGAACATCCATTGATCAGAAACACTTCAAAAGGAGCATTTGTTTTATTTTGCAGAATAAACACGAAAAAAAGGAATAAACCATGACAAACAGCCTGATTAGTATCAATTAATAAAAATTGCTAGGTGTCTTTCTGACAGGATGTTATTTCAGTAATTTATAACATACCAGGAGTGCTTTCCAGTAAAGCCAGTTTGTGAAAATATTAAAAAGCAGCGGATTAAAAAAAATATCCAAGATCAAATATTCAGTTCAATTAGTAATATAACTAGGCAACAAAGCAAGCAACAAGTTCCTAAAGCAGCATCAACACCTCTAGGATAGAATTGCATTTTCCCCCCATATCTATATTGCCTTTTTTCTGTCTTCCTGAGATAACCTGATCTGCCAACTTTATGGAATTTCAGAAGATGGCCTCCAAATGATGTAACACTGTGCACAGGACAGGAACACACATGCAGATAGGCATGACCTTTTTTAAAGTGAAACACTATGATAGCATGAAGCTAAGGTCATTTTTAATCACCACGGGATTCCTGAAGCACTTGCTTTTCAGTATATAACTTAATTTTGGCATCATAACAGATATTTCTCAAAGTATAATTACAAGGCATGTATAATACAAACCCTTCTGAATGTTTTTCTTACGCGGTTTATTGTGCTTTGAACTTTACCATGCAATCCAGTACATTACTAGAGTAAAGAACTATCATGGTAATTCTACAAACATTTCTATAAGGGTTTTTAAGAGGTAAAAGGGGTTCATAACTGAGAAACTGCAACAGTGTAATTATATTGTGAGTCCAGTGCTTTACTGCATACTTCTTGCAGTCACAAGGGACCCCACACCCTAACTCAATGCTACCCTCCAGCTTTAGGGATCAGTTATGAAGTCTCCAATTCACTGCAGCTGAAATGCATTCTATAGGAGGCTCTAAATCTAGAATTAAAAAAGGTATATGAATAGTCTCAAAGTAACAATGGTCTATTGTTTTGAAAGACACTACGGTCCTTGCTATCACAACAAGGTTAAACAAAAATAAAAACTGCCTTATTGCTATTTTTTAATCTATTAATCACTGAGATTTTTATTGAAGTCTTAATGACAAAAAAAGTATTGGTAGACTCTTTCATATCCAGAAGAATAACAGAACTATTGAGGGTGAAAATATGAACTGCTATGTGCAAACCATCCTCTCAAAACATACACAAGGAGTCAAGAAATCCAAAGTGTTATTATCCACATTCTTTTCAATGAGTCACTTGCATTTGAGGTCTTAGACTAATAGTGAAACAGTTTGGGAAAGAGTGGGAAACTCTGGGAGATAATTTGAATGGCAACCTCAAAAAAAAAAAAAAAAAAAAAAAAAAAAAATCTCTTGCTTGTCACCAGGATGAGACACATTCCAGTATCACTGCTCCCTGCAGATGTCTGATATGCTGCCCCTTTGCTTTTAAGCAGAGACGGGAACAAACAATAACAACTTCCTATGCTTTTGCATATTTCCATGGAAGAATGACCTTGGAGAGAAGAAAAATTTGGCAGCAGGACCACAGAAAATTATCAGCTTTAAGCTACCTACAATAGAAATTTGCCAAAACACAGTTTCTCAGACTTTAAGGGCCTGGATTGAAAAATAAACACCAGACAGCCTAGTTAAACATGGAAAACATCATGCTTTTAAAAAACACATATGCATTTCACATTCTTTTTGAGTGGAATGGTATGCAAAATTGTAAAGCGAGCGGTTAAAGCCAAAGCCATTTTTGACATTACAGTTCAAATAAAATTTTTAAATCACAATTCTAGATAATTTTAGTTGCCCATCTTCGTAATTCAGAACATTAACGCATGATTTTAAGAAGTAACTACTACATAAAGGTTAGTACTCACTTGAAAAGAAACCGAGTATGTATAAGCTATTTTGACTTCTCCAGTAGCCTTATTGCTTATATCCATAGGTACTCCCGAGCAATCAGGGTTGTCTGGATGAGTATGCTTGTAACTGCAGGAAGAAAAACACAGTATGAAAGCTGCTTCACCAGAAACACTTTTAAGAAAGAATTCTTTCATCTTGCAAAAGCATCAGCTTCATCCAGGATTCTTCCCTTAAATATAAAAATTGTTCTTAATGCCTCAAATTTCAGAGCTTAAGGAATGCATCATAAAAACATTTGTGAAATCATTCTATTCAAATCCCGATTGCTAAAGACATCAAACTCCGATTTGCTCTCCAATTGCTCCTGCATCAGGCAGTGGTGGCCTATTCCATCACAGGACAAAATACTCCCTGGCAATGGTCGCTTCACTGAACACATCACCTCCAGGTTTTATTTTATCATCTTTTTGGCTCAAATAGGAGATAGAGCACAAAAATGTATCAAATGCAGAATAAAATTATGTTAGACTGCTCTACATCATACCACATCAATCAACAGGAAAGCTCATCCACAGGTCACATATCTGAAAATGTTTCTGACTAGCAACAGGTCCCCACATGAAAGCAAATCTCTTGGGATGGATCATTGTTTGACAACAAAAGTTACTTGCGAGTACTAACCTTTTTGGTTCAAGCTTAGCAGCAACTAGTCTTGCTCCCAGAGCTTCATTTTCCACAACGTGGTAAAAAATTTTTATGTCAACATGGTTGAAGATATAAAAAGTATCTTTTTCATGAAACTCTGACTGAAATGATAAAAGATGATGTTAAACAACCCAAAAGATAAGACATCTAAAAGCCTTAAGCAGAAACTTACATAACAGATTTTAGACTGCACACAGTTTTTCTGTCAAGAACTTCTACAAGATGAACATGAGAATCTTGGAATACAAAGATAGTAAAGTCTTTCCATTGAAGTCTTCTATTAATAAGACAAACTAGAAAAGATAATGCTAAGAACTACAGCTGAAAAGTAGAAAAATACATTTAAATATAAAATATATTTACAAATATAAATATATGTATTAATCACACTAGATGACATTTGCAAACTATGGTAGAGTTACCGAAACATGTTACCTAGTTCTAGGTAACAAGGGTTCTTAAGATAGCAAGGACTCACCACAGAAACACAATACATGAAAAATGCAGTCTTTACATTAGAAAAATGAGAATATTGAAAAAAAAAGAAAGAAATAATTGCATAAACATACATTAATAACACAGGCATCTTTTGGACGGCCATCTTCTGTAATATAGCACCCAATAGGAAACCCAGGATTGCAGAACCTCTGGCCATCTTCAACATCGTAACACCAGGTCACTGGCATGTTGTCCACAATCCTGCAAATGGCAAAATGATGTGTCATGGTCTTTCAAAATACACAGTGTGATGGAAAAATAACCCAGATTAATATTAATCCCACTTTGCTACAGTTGTCACTGGAAGATTAACTACAAGAATACTTTTTTCAGATTTTAATCCTTGCACCTATTGCCAATCCAGTTTCCAAATGAGATATAAGCATGTAGCTCTTGAAATGCTTGAAAATGCTTTTTAGAAAAAAAACAATTAACAAAAATGAGAGCAGTTAAACATTGGAATAATCTCCCAACGGAAGTGGTATATTCCTTTACACTAGACAATTCAGGTTCTGCTCCACAGGGTTCTGGGCCATCTCATTTAAACAACATATCACCAAAAAAAGTTGGACCAGATGATCTCCGAGGTCCCTTCCAACCTGGCATTCTATCAATATACTTCTTCAGAACGTGCCTTGGGAATAGGAGGCTCACACTGGACTGGTTTTTGAAGTCCTCTTAAAAACACAGCCCAACACATAAGACTCTCCCACTCCAAAGTTAGAACAATGCAACATTTCATTATTCTGTCTTTAAAATGGCCAGATTCATCCACTAAACCACAAAAATCAATTTGATAATTTCAAGTTTAAGACAAAATACAAAAATTTACTAACACACATGCACATACGCAGCTTCCGCATTACTCTTCCACTACAGAATACATTTTTTCATGTCATTCTAAATTTTTATTATGCATTAGAGCTAACATGCAAGTTTAATTTTTTTTTTTTATTTCTATTTAAGTGAATTCTGGCCACTGACCTCAAGTTTAGTTCCCTGAGAGTACAGTCAAACCCCAAAATATACTTTTAAGCACAGAAAAAAATACCCAACATGGTGATCTGTCCCTTTGCAAAAAACCCTCAAACTTATTTCTTTATGATATGAAGTGTCTTAGGTAGCTCAAAGACAAATCCCAAAAGATTAAATTAAGACGTTTAACACAGTAGCTGCCCTTAGGGCTACATTAATTGCTCCAGGGTATGTTTTTAAAGGTCTATTAAATAAACTTCACATATGAAAACATAAGACAACTGCCACTTTTTGTACATCACTAGGCCAAAAAAAGACATCCCACTGAAAACAACACACAATTTTTATAAAACTTACCAAGCTACTGAATATCTTTTACAATTAAATGTCTCAGCATTGTAAACACTAGAGTATTAGCATTAACAGATATCCAATAATACCTCGTCAGGTAGTTTTAAATACCTAATTAAATGCAGGAATAATGACTTCAGACAATAAAACCAAAGCTTTATTTAGTCTGCTGTGTATTGTAACAGTCTCTAAAGTAGCACTGTTTTCTAAAGCACTTCAACAGATGAGGATAAAGAGACCGGTGCACTCTGCCTTTGCTAACACAACACGAAGATTTGCAGCATCCCTACCACAAGTTACCAGACAGAAAGAAGCAGCAATAGTCTTGGCTCATATTGACAGTGAAAGAGGTGAAGACAGGCCTTCCAAAAACACAGTTCCCAGGTTCTCAGGAGATTGTGAGGACTACCCCAGTTGCAAGGAACAGTAGCACCAATCGAATCCTACTCACTGCTCCATGCTAATACAGTGCACAATTAAATTGCTAATTAGGAGCTATTCCAGATGCAGATTAATTCCTTACACTTGGACCATATTTGGAAATTTACCTCCACAATATATGCTACAGATACCTCTTGCTTTTTGTCTTTTAATTTCATAATTGAAACCAGGTAAAGCATTAGCCTATTACATATGATTTTGGTTGGAGTAAAGCATCTTCTTAGCAAGGGCACACTGAGATGCCCTTAAGCGCAATGCTGGAACAAATTGCTAGTTTAAGAAGCAAATAATTTTTTATAGTTAATCTTCAAACTTAAAATTACTTGAAGAGATTATACACATGGAGCAGATATGCTATACAAAAGTGTTCTTACGTGTCTCTCAAGAACATCTGGTGATGAACATTGTCAGCCAAGATATCAGCACAGCTGAGTCAAATTCAGTATGTCGGTTCCTAATCTTATTAAGTTGCTTTTAAAACCTTAAGAGTACTTTGCACCATCTGTGTTCCCCAGGAATTTCATGATAAATTGAAGCTGGATAATAAACCTCTATTAAATCCTCACTAAAGCTACCTTGCTGATCCCTGTACAACATACCCTAGTACCATACTCCCATACCATGCATCATTCATCACAAAATCCAGCCACTTTCACTTTGTGAAACTGTGGCTGAGAACGACTATCACTATATAGACAAACAGGGACTCTTCTGTCCCTGTTTGCCACTGGTTCTGAAGTTTTAAGGCTCTAAAAAAACCAAAGTATAGGTCCTGTGGAAAAAAAAAGTACCCCCAAAAAGGCAAGTTTTCACACTGAAAAACAGAACTACATCTTACTAAAATATGAACAGACCTATCAAGTTAGCTGTATGGGCCAAAAAATAAACTTATATACAGTAAGTATACTTGTAAAACAAATTAATCGGGGGTGGGGGGAAGTCTAAAGTACTTTTCTGTGTGACTAGTTTTACACAGCTCTGTTTCAGTTTTCATCAGCTCAAGGTTTGGGCTTTCTTAAGAAAAATACTTTCTTTGAAAGAGTGAGAGGATCACAGCTTTGGGGAACATTTTTCATGTATGCATAAAAACATGCACAAATTTTAAAGCTGAAGCTTTATGACAGACCAACGTGTAACAGTGAAATTCAAAGTGCTCTGAATATTACAAATATATGCAGTATTCAACTGGAATACAACCAATTCCATCACGTTTAAAGCTCTACTTATTTCAGCATTGGTTATCTACACATTGAATCCGTGCAAAATTAACTGTTCCATTCAGGGTCTTTAGTACATCCTTGTTCACCTGAATAATCATGCAGCTATTGCCTGTGAATCCTTCTGACCTAGTCTGTCAACTTCCAACTACGCTAATTTTCATAAGGTTCCCAGAAAGATTACATAGTGAGCCACAGTTTACCTCTAAAAAGGATTATCTCACATTGGTTCCCCAGAGCAGTAGAAAATGGTGATTCTATGATTCTATGATTAAAATGCCTTTCCAGCACAGGTGGCTGTTTCAGAACTGAAGAAATGGAATGCGACATTACAGAAAAACATTTAACGACAGTGGTGACATTTGACATTTCACTGGTATTTTAACTAAAATACCAGAAGGTTTTAATTTAATTAAATGAAGACCAAAATGTTTGTTTTGGTGAAGCAAGGAGCACACATTTGGAATCGTATGGACAACATTGCTTAATTACGTTTACATATTACATGCAAAGACGTGCCACAGGAACTCTGACAACTTCATGTTCAAGTTGTTCCTTCTACTCTTACACCCACAAGGCTGCTATTAGCACAGCAGGTTGACAAACACCAACGGCACGTGGCACAGCTGGTTATTTTCAATGTGAAGATGGAACCTACTGATAAATATCTCCCAGCTCTTGGATGTGTGTGCAGAGTACGGCTACAGCCTAACTGAAAATCAGTGTGAGATTCCATGTATGTATCCACGTCCACTGGAAGGGAGCCTCTGTGTCCAAGCAGCAGCAAAGCCCCAGTATGCCCCAGGACAACTCAGATGGTTACAGAGGGACTCAGAACAGGAAAGCACCAAGTGTTCATGCATTCCTCAAAATGATTTAATTAATAAAATTTCATTGGTTGCCTTTCACTTCCATATCCTACAAGAGAAACTTTGTGTAAACCTCCTTCAGAACCATTGATATTACCTCCTAGACACAACAGCTGAAGGGTATTGCAAAAACTCTGTAGGAAAACAAAGGTGACAATCACAAAATCACTAGGTTGGAAAAGACCTCCATGATCATTGAGGCCAACCATAACATAGCAATAGAATGAATGTCTCTTAGGACTATTCTTAAGCCAGGGCAAGATTAACTTCTGCATTTACAGCTGCAAAGAAACAGCAGTATTTTACAGCGAGCACAGAGACAGCACAAAAAATCCACACAAACCTTTGTGTTTGGAAACAGACTCGTTTCCACTATACTTTGTGCTTATCCTTCAAGTGAAGGAAAACTTCTACGAAGACAAACAATACAACATCTTTTGCAAGAACAGAATGAGAATAGATTCAGTGCAAATACCTAGTGTTCAACTTGCAAAGACAAAATGATAAACTAATTTAGATTATGACCAACATACCAGACTAACTAAACCATGAATTTTTATATCAACTTACCAATGATGTTGATAATTCAGTAGCATGCTTTTTTTCAAGAAGTCTAATTTCTGTTTATCTTCTGGCTTTGTGGTATCATATGTCTTTGTACAAACAGATTTACATGTCTCCTTCTTGTTGAATGTGAACTGAGAAAAATGAAAGGCATATGAGCAAAAATTTTGCAACAAATATGCATCATTTCAGTATTTCACAAGTTTCCCATACACCTTTGTAACTGCCTATATATTGTAATAAAAATACCTAAGAAATCACCACATGCCTATGCTAACCCTCTAGAGCAGATTTTTTTCTATTGGTGCGTGCTATAAAACCCTCCTCTGCTCATTGTAGGAGCTCTACGCTTAGAGCTCTTTTTTACTGATTAAACCCTGATTGTTTTCTGCAATGATTTACCAAACACGTCACTTGACCTCACAGCAGCAATGCCGCCCCAGGCAAATTCAATTGATAACTTCCCCTTACTACACGTAGAAGAGAAGGTGAGGGCTTCAGTCACTGTGAAATACAAGCTGACTAATACCATTTATAATTGTTCCATTTTACAGCTGCAGTATTTTCAAATCTGGTTCAAAGCAATAAAAGTACTCAAGTCCCTCTAACAAAGGGACAATTGAAGAGACAGTATCAAGCTTTCTCTCTGTCAAGAGACAGAGAGAAGACAAGCTCCGCAGCATTTCAGGCTACCACTTCATGATGCAAAGAGCACAGTTACAATCAGGTTAAACTGACAAAATTCTGTTCTGTGAAATTTCAAATTTTGAAGCACTTTGAGATAAAGCCTTTGTGAAGAGGATCTTCAAGGTTCATTACATTTGAACACACATAAGGTCAAACACTGCTAGTCAGAGAACAAACCCTGTAAGGAGATGGTTCTATCCTCTCTCCAAACAATACTTGGCCGAGGTTTTCAGAGGGACGCTTCTTTCCTTCCGCTTGACAAAAATCAAACCTGAATTGGAGAAAAGACACAAAAGTTAATAAAGAAATCTCAGCTGCAAATATTAGACCTTGGTGCTCCCAAATCAACACCTTTATCACAATTTAAGGAACTATGCAGCTTTCCTTCTAGACAATAGTTTCTTCAAAACATGAAAACCATAGTCTCACTTTGAAAAAAAAAAAAAAAAAAAAGACAAAATAAACCGAATCATCAAACCTTTTCATCAGCTGTTTCAGTACTCCGTTTATATTAAACCTAGTAGCATAAAAGTTTTCTTAAGTAATTAGAAGTTTCCTATTTAACAGGGATTTCTGCCAAGAATTAAACCTTCACAGAGTTTCATGACAGCTCTGTGAGGAAAGCATGCAGGTCAGATTCCTAGACAGAGCAATAAATAAATAAATATACACACACATACAGGCAGCTGCTTTACAACAAACACTATTAAATCAGCAGGTTAGTGCAGTTTCATTCACCAACACATTTAACAGCACATCCTCCAAGCTTTTTCAACCTCATTTCAAGTATATCCCATTTAAGACTCATTAAAGTTCAGACATAACTGCTTAACCTCTCCAATATTAACAGTCAAAATCTTTTTTGAGGCAATAACTTTACATAGTTGTACCAGGCACTGGTACATTTTCTGCACTCCTATGATGTGTACCATGAAAAATTTAACACCTCATTAGGGTAATTGCTGCGAAGATCACACCTCATTACCACTTAAAGTCACCTGGCTATAGGCTACTAAAGACAGCAGTAATACTTTGATCTATAAAATGAAAACTAATGTAGAAGAGTAAATGTTTTATATACACACACACACACACATTTTAACCTTAAGTTACTCTAAAATAGTGATTCGAACTACATCAGGGCCTATGCCATCCTTCCAAAGTACAAGCAATGACAAGAAGGAAGAAGGAAGCAATGTATGCATCCGTCTGGTTGAAAAGTCTATATTTGCAAATGTATATTAACAAATTAAATAGAGATTCCTCACTGGCAAACTGCTGAATCAGTATGTAGATAATACTGTAAGATAAGTTAAATTAACCTTTCTGAAAGAACCGACAGCTTAAATGACATAGGGTGTGTAAGATACTTACGCAGTGTATTCGTAGGGAAGGACAGACTCTACTGAGTCAAGCCGGTTCACAAACAGCTCGATTACAGACTGAAAAAATGGAAATAATCAGATATATTAAGGCACTTACTCAGTTCTGATGGATATGGAAAAACAGTTTTGTGTGAATAATGTAAAGGAAAGCAGGAAATATAATATTTGTGTAACTATGCATCTTGAAATGTAGAATCTCGTGTAATGAAATGTTATCTGCTGAGATCATATATAAAACACTATCTAACCATCACAAAAACAGTGACCACATGACAAAACCACTTTAAGGCTAACATAGGAATTCAAGCTACAGGATAGCAAGAAATGCGCACAAGACTACGTTATCACAGTTGCCAATGTTTTAGTTTAATGTACCAAGTCAGAGACATTAGTAGTCATCACCACAACTTTTGGGTAATAAAAGTTTTCAAAGAACATGAATAAAAGCACAGATAATTAAGCTGTTCCATAATTTTGTTTATATAGCAAGTGAGAACTGCACTTCAAAGATTTAAACATCGTATTATAAGTTTGAACAGAAGCTCCTTCCAAAGACAAGGCAAGGATATTCACATTCACCTTCTTAAAATGGTTAATTAGTAACTGTAGCAACTCTTGAGTAAGAACTTGAATTTCAGCCTGCTGTGGTTTCAGACTACTTCAGTCTACGCACATTAATTACAGATGGTGTATCCTGCTGCTACAGAAAGGGAGAGGTCTTACTTTTCTCACTTAGTCTCAAAATCCCTTCCCTTATGCATCCTAGTCCCGCAGTCCCAATGCTTCAACTGTTTACCTTGCACTATTTTTCGCAGTTATCTGCTTGCACAATAGACCAATTCAACTGGCTAAACCAGCAAGACTTACCCCTCAAAAATCTTTGAAGAACCATTTTTAGCAGCATAGCAAGATGAACTGTCTTACTGGGCAATCAGACAACAGCTGGAGGCAGCAAAAGGAAGGCGAGTGCTTTCAGGAACAAGACCTCCCCCTTTCAACAGCAAGCCAGCTATTTTCTCACCATGAATCCACAGGAGAGCTTTTCCTCCCTACGAAAACTCACTTAAGTTTAGCTAAGCCAAAAAAATCTGAAGGAGAGTCAAAAAAAAAAAAAAAAGAAAGAAAAAAAGATGGAACTGTTCAAATGTATCTATGGCTCAGATACTTCAGTCAGATACTGTTTTACTGATATCCATGTGCAAGTCGGGATACAGTTCCATGAGAGGAAGGTAGATGAGAGCTGTTGCGTTGACTCACTAAGTAAAGACACACCTCACGGCTCTCCTCTTTCCTCTGCCATAAGCCATGCAGATCTGCAGCTCACCTCTGAGGCGTGCAAGCTTGTCACGATTCTCTAAGTCACTTCAACTCACTAACACAGCAAACAAACTAGTTTGGCAAAGAAGATGGATAGTTTCCTGCTATGTTAACAAGCTCAGAAGGGGATTTAACAAATAACATAGCTGGGGCAACACAGAGGACAAAACACATTGCCCAAAGGAAGACAGGAATGAAATCTCTCACTTCTAGCAGCAAGGAACTAAACTGCCCCAGCTGGTCACAGAAACAGCCTCGGATTAGCTGTTTTTCTTAAGAGATTTAACTGAATACTCCAACTTTCCACAAGAAGTACATGTGTTACTGCGTATCAGCATCTTTGATAAACAATTTCCCACACAACAGCAAGTCCCCTCTGGAACGATTGGATTTTTTAAAACTACATAAGGATTCTTAATGTTCAGGCAAGAGTTTCTATTTAAGTCTGTGCTGATCACATTCTATTTCTGATGATATTTCAGCCAGAAACAGGAAAAATAGTCAAACCAAGTTTGCACAAGCAGATTAGCAGGCAGCTCTGAGGAAGAGGGAAAGTCACGAGTCATTCTTGTGCTGCCGGCTACACGCCCCACTACCAACTTCCCATTTCACCTCACCAAGGAGACTCACAGAGATAACAGACAAGTAGCACCATTTACAGATCCGGCCCATGGATCGAAATCCTCAAGGCAGAGGAAAACTCAATATTGTTACTGACGTCACAATCAGTGGCAATTGTAAGAACACTGAGAGAACACACTAAAAAATTAAGGTTGTCCAGGGAAATTTAGTTTGACCCACGTACATAAATATTGATACAGTAATTATCTTGTCACGTATTGTTTCTCCTCACCAGGTGCCAGACTACGTTCAGTTGCATACAACATGGAGAGAATTAGATGCAATTTAGACTTCCCTGCACGCCTGAGTCTCTCTTCATACATAAATAGGCTGTTACAACGCAGAGGAATATAAAAGGAGACTAATTTCAGAAACAGGCATTTGCAATAATACACCTGTTGAGGTTGTTGTAAAATATTCATCCAGTCATTTAATTTACACTACCTAAGCATCTCACTTTACATTTACAGAACTATAAATTTTCAGGATAGAGACACAAACATTTTGTACACATTATATGAGTAAAAAAAAAAAAAAAAAAACAGAGTTTGAGAAAGATCACCCCACAAGTCTCTCAGCTTGGTGACAAAAGATGGTGGGCAACCTGCTTTACTTGACTTTAAACAAAATAAAAATCTTTGTGCCACAATCATAGCTTAATAATTCAGACATAGCACTTTTTCAGTGACATATAAAAAAAAAATACTACAAACTGCAGCTCACTAGCCTGTACTTTAAGAAAAAAATTCCTTAAGAGGGTGGGGCAGCCACCCATGGAGGTGACAAATGTTCCATGCTTGGATGTCTCAAGACTTGCTTAAACAAAGGTAGAGCTGACCTGACCCAGTGCTGGCAAGAATCCTGCTTGAAGCATGAAGCTGGAATACATGACCTCGCAAGGTCACTTCTGAACACCATTTCTATGATCCTATAAAAGAATGTTCACAGAATGTTTTGCTACCACACCCAAAGCAGCATGGAAATAAGAGTGAAAACATCCACAGTAATGTTTTTAAGGTAAGAGTCTTCTGGTATGAATGGAACAGTACAGCTAAAGAAGGAAAGAGACATTTATAGCAACTATGCCTTCACTGTGCTTTTGGCTTATTACCTGCTCTACTGATTCATGACAGCAAACGGACAAAGTCAGTGAAAGGTGCCTACCAGAAACACATACTTTAAATAGACCGTTATTCTGAAGAATCATGAATCACTTTTTCATGTAACACAGAAGGTGACAGATCAGCAAGTAAGAGACAGGTGCTTCCAACAACTATAATACAAGGGATTGTAAAACCTGTTGGCCTTGAACATTCTTATTCAAGTCTCAGGGCAAAGCCTGGTGTAAGCTGCATCATACCGGCAGTGAACAACTTCTACAGCTCACCCAAAGCAGCAAAGACTATTGTAAATACAGATTCCCTACCAGCCAATGTCCTTACCAATAGGTAATTTAGTTAGGTGAACTTCCCTTAGCATTTATGTAGGCATGAAAATGAGTTTCAGCTTCTCGAGACTCAAGTGCCAAGAAGTTCCTATAGTTCCGAATCTGGCAGCCAGGAAGTCACAGCAAGGAAAGTTCGCCTTGAATTTATATCTGGTTGCAGTCACTGGCTGCTCACTCCTGTCAGGAATCACCGTATATCCCCCCCTACCCCCAACCCCCCAGCATCCTGTTACTGATTCTTACTTTCTACAGTTTCCCAATGAGTATTTAAGAGGCCCAGAGAGACAAGCGCTAGGGGGGCCTAGAAAAATGATCAGAGGACTGGAACACCTCCCCTATGAAGAGAGGCTGTGAGATTTGGGGTTGTTCAGCCTAGAGAAGAGTGCAAAGGAGACCTTTCTGTGGCCTTTCAATACTAAAAGGGAGTTCATAAGAATGAGGGGGGGAAATTTTTTTGCAGGGCCTGGAGCAACAGGACATGAGGTAATGGTTTTAAACTAAAAGAGGAGAGATTTAGGCTCAGTATTAGGAAGAAATTTACCACACTGAGGGTGTTGAGGAACTGGAATAGGTTGCCCAGAAAGGTTGTAGATGCCTTAATCTTAGAAGCATTCAAGGCCAGGTTAGATGAGGTCTGAGAAACTGGATCACGTTGAAGGTATCCCTGCTCATGGCAAAGCGGGGTGGGGGTTGGAATTGGATCACAGAATCATAGAACAACCAGGTTGGAAGGGACCCATCGGATCATCGAGTCCAACCATTCCTATCAAATGATCTTCAAGGTCCCTTAAACCCAAGCCATTCTATGACTATTTCCGTAACTCACAAGATGAACTGCTGGCTCCTGCCTTGCCTGTGTGGGACTGCAGGCTCTTCACCACTGCTGATTCCAGTGGGAACTGAAACACACTCAAAACCCCAGTGGCAACAGCCCCTGGGGATGCCTGGCAGATTACACTGAGGTGGCTATAAATCCTCTGGAATAACCACCCCCTCACTAAATTACCTGTTGGTAAGGACATAGGCTGGCAGGGAATCTGTACTTAGAGTAGTCTTTTCTGCTTTGGCTGAGCTGTAGAAATTGTTCGCTGCTGCTGGGACGTAAATTAAACCAGACCATGTCTTGAGACTGGAATAAGAAAGTTTAAGACCAATAGCTTTTATGATCTCTTGCCTTACTGTTGTTGGAACCAACTGTCTCTTGCTTCCTGATCTGTCACCTTTTGTGCTACACAAAACATTGGTCCACGATTCTTCAGAATAGCAGTCTTGTTTAAAGTGATACCAAAAATGCTGGCAAATAAACTCTCCAAGACTTGTTTTAGAGTTTTAGAAAGAAAGCATCCTTCATCAGGCCTGTGCAATGCGAGGGAGTGATCTCCATCAATCACATGCAATGAGACAAGAGCTGGGGACATGCATATGTATAAAATTTCCCAGAAATCTTATGTATATTCTATTACTTTCCCAGAACTAATTTTAATATTATGAACTTCACAACAGTCAAAACTCCTGCTAAATTAAAGCTGGCTCCAGCTCTCTGCCTGACCTTAGATTTGAGACAGAGTACAAACCAAGGTGACTATAGAAGACAACACATCTGTTCAGCACAGATCATACTGAATACAAGAAGTTATCATCTCCAAAGAATGAACAGTGTCTGGGAAAAAAAAAAAAAACCACTGAAAGAAAACACACTGTCAGAGGAACATTTGGTTTACCTTCCAAAAATACAGTTACTTAGATGAAACTTTGAATGATATAATCACTAGGCTGGAAAAGACCTTTGAGATCATCGAATCCCACCATACTTATCTATTACTAAATCATATCCCTAAACACTTCATCTACCCGTCTTTTAGACACCTCCAGGGCTGGCAACTCAACCACCTCCCTATGCAGCCTCTACCAGTGCCCCATAACCCTTCTAACGAAGAAGTTTTTCCTGATGTCCAATCTAAACCTCCCCTAGAGCAACTTGAGACATTCCCTCTCATTCTCTCTTGTTTTATCACCTGTCACTTGGTTAGAAGAGACCATCACCCACCTCACTATAACCTCCTTTCAGGCATGATAAGGTGTCCCCCCAGCCTCCTTTCCTCCAGGCTGAACAACCTCAGCTCCCTCAGCTGCTCCTTCTCCATCCCCTTCATTAGGGTCTTAAATCTTTTTTAACTTAAATAAAAAATATTCCACTTCTTTTAATAGTAACTATGTCTCGTATCAAAACTGTGCACTTCTAGTGATTGCCTTGCATTGGGTTATAGAAACACAGAATGGTTTGGGTTGGACCAACATACTCATGTGCACACAGACTGACAGACGTGCACACAAGTCACACAGACACACAGTCACAGATCACACACTCGCATGCACATATCACACAGCCACAGGTCACACTCGCCGGTCACACACAGACTGGGCATGCACACTCACTCACTGATTACACCGATCACTCATGCACCAATCACATTCACTCACACCCCGATCTTGCACACACACACTCACACCCTGATCTCACCCTGATCGCAGTCACTCCCTGAACACACTCAGTCACTCACTCTGCAATCACACACACTCTCCCCATCACACACATTCACTCACCCCACGACACTTACACTCGCTCACACCCTGATCACACTCACTCCTAATCACACCCCAATCACACTCACGCTCTTCGATCACGCGTACTCTCACTCCAGGATCACACTCATGCTCTTCGATCACACGTACTCTTACACCCCGATCGCACTCACTCACCCCATGACACTCACACTCACTCACACCCTGATCACACTCACTCCTAATCACACCCCAATCACACTCACGCTCTTCGATCACGCGTACTCTCACTCCACGATCACACTCATGCTCTTCGATCACACGTACTCTCACACCCCGATCACACTCGCTTCCCAATCACATCCACTCACCCCCTTACTCACACTCACTCCCTGATAACACTCACCCCCGATCACACACCCCCACCACACTCACTCCTGACCACATACACACTCACTCACCCACAATCTCACCCTTTCACACCTTGATCACACACACTCACCCCCCGATAACACTCATACTCTTCGATCACACATACTCTAACACCCCGATCACATTCGCTCCCCAATCACATTCACTCAGCCCCTTACACTCACACCCCGATCACACACACTCACTCCTCGATCTCACACACACTCACTCCCGACCACATACACACTCACTCACCCCCAATCTCACCTTCTCACACCTTGATCACACACACTCTCACTCTCGATCACACACCCCCACCACACACACTCCTCGATCTCACACACACTCACTCACTCACCCCCAATCTCACCGTCTCACACCTTGATCACACACACTCTCACCCCCAATCATATACTCAAACACACTCTCAGCCTCGACCCCACCCCCCTCCCGCGGGCAGCCCCCCCGCTCTCACCTTGCACTCGGGCTTCCCCGTCCCCTCCTCGCAGAAGCTGACGGGCGCCAGGCCGGGCAGGTAGAAGGCTGCGGCGGGCGGGGCGGCGGCCGCCAGGGCCGCGGCGATGAGGAGGCGCCTGAGGGCCATAGCGGGAACTCGGGGCTCGAGCCGGGGCCGGGGGGGAGCCGGGCGCCTCGCGCGCTCCCGCGGGGCGGAAACAGCGGCGGCTTCAGCTCCCGCCCCCTGCAGCGGCCGCCGCTTCCGGCTTCGCTCCGGCGCGCGACACGTCACCCCGCGGGGGCCTGCGTCCGCTTCCGGCCTTAAAGAACCGCCCACCGCGGTAGCTGCTGCGGCGGCGCCATCTCCGCCGGGGAGCCGGGGTGTGGGAAAGAGCAGGCGGAAGCGACGCCCCCGGGTGGGAGGAGCGCGCCCCGGGGGAAAGGGGCGGGGTCCCGGGGATCTTCGGCTCCGGCGAAGCTACGGCGGCTTCGTCTCCAGTTCGTCTCACCCCCTCTGACAGCCACTTCCGGCCTCGCCGTGGCGCGCGGGGAATAGCGTTCACTTCCGGTGTTATGGCGCATTCCTTCCGGACCCCGCCCCACCGCGTGGCCGCGGTTGCTATGGCAGCGAGGCGCACGGCCAGATGGGGAGGGGGGGGGGCGACCCTCGGGGGGACGAGCGACCCCTGGCGGAGGGGGAGGGGAGTGAACAGCGTCTGTAGGGGGAGCAATCCCTGGGGGTGGGAGCCACCCTGGGAATAGGGACACACTCTATGGGTAGCAGCAATCCCTGGGTGGTGGGACCCACCTTTGGAACGAGGTGGTTGGGGGAGCAACTTCTATGGGTGGGAGTGACCACTGGCAGAGAGGACAGGTCTTTTCCAGCATTAATGATTCCATGAGAGCAATAAGATCCACCTCCCTCAGCCTCCTCTTCTCTGGGTTGTTTAGCCTGGAGAAGAAGAGGCTGGCGGGGGACACACACACACACACACACACCCCCCACACTGCTCTATACAACTACCTGAAAGGAGGTTGTGCAGAGGAGGGAGCTGGCCTCTTCTCCCAAGTGACAGGAGACAGGACAAGAGGGAACGGCCTCAAGCTCCACCAGGGGAGGTTCAGGCTTGACATCAGTAAAAAATCTTTCACAGAAGGGGTCATTGGGCACTGGCAGAGGCTGCCCCGGGAGGTGGTTGATTCACCTTCCCTGGAGGTGTTTAAGGTACAGGTGGATGAGATGCTGAGGGGCATGATTTAGTGTTTGATAGGAATGGTTGAACTTGATGACCTGGTGGGCAATTTCCAACGTGGTGATTCTATGATTAACTCTGTTCATGAGCCACATGATGATTATGAAGCCACAAACTCACTCACAACTTCAGGGCTTCAACTATGCAGCCCATTCTTGTCATGAACCAGTGCCACCTTTGCTCTTCTGGGCTGCGGCTGAATTCCTGTAGCATCTGAATGAAAGAGTAAGCACCATACTCTTCTAGCAGAGAGGATTTGCCTGTTGCCGACTGGAAGCACAAGAACAGCAAGTCCTCACACCAGCAATCCCCACCAACAATCTACACATCTACAAATGCTGAGACACTCTGGAACCAAACAGCCCTTCCTGCAAGCTGCCTTAACCATGGGATGGTCTTTGGTGAAAGTTAATGTGGCTTTAAAATTATAGAATCATAGAATAGTTTGGTTGGAAGGGACCTTAAAGATTTTTCACTGAAAGGGTCATTGGGCACTGGCAGAGGCTGTCCAGGGAGGTGGTTGAGTCACCTTCCCTGCAGGTATTTAAAGGATGAGTGGATGAGATGCTGAGGGGCATGGTTTAGTGACTGATGGGAACGGTTGGACTCGATGATCCAAAGGTTCCTTTCCAACAGATTCTGTGATTCTATTTGGTTCTATCACAGTACTCACAGTTTTTAAACTGAACTGAGAGTGAGACCTACCACCAGATGAGTGGAGCCAGGGAGACAGGCAGGCAAGTAGGTCCTGGCTGTGGTGGTCATCCACTTCTGCTCAACTTTTGGAACAACCTAGGTACATGTGCCCTCCATGTCATTGATGTCTGCTGTCAGGTAGCAATATCTGCTGAAAAAATTCCCCACCAAAAAAAACCCCTATAGAATCATAGAATCACCAGGTTGGAAAAGACCCACCAGATCATCGAGTCCAACCATTCCTATCAAACACTAAAACATGCCCCTCAGCACCTCATCCACCCGTCTTTTAAACACCTCCAGGGAAGGTGACTCAACCACCTCCCTGGGCAGCTTCTGCCAGTGCCCAATGACCCTTTCAGTGAAAAGTTTTTTCTAATGTCCAGTCTGAACCTGGTTGAGCTTGAGGCCATTCCCTCTTGTCGTATCCCAGGGGGACAGGCAGAAAAATTCTATTGTTTTGATAATGTAGGAGAGGACACTACTCAAATTCCCATTTTACTTCCTAATGTTTTCCATCAGTCCATGTTTGTGCAGCTTTAGGAACTCCAAACAACCTCCTCTACTGAAAACTTTTATAGTCGTTGTAGCGTTTCCACTAATTTCCTTGATTCTCACCACATCTTTGGTTTTTGTACTTCTCTTTATTACAGGGCTCAGAAATAAACTGGTTTCTCCCACAATCCTATGTGTAGCCAAGGTATTGAAGCAGCTAAGGTATTGCTAGCAAAGTTGGAAAGGAATAAGCAGGGCTGTCCAAAGGGATATCTGCTCTGTGTCCCGCAACACAGTGTTCTGGTGCCTGAGAAAGTGGCCAGCCTGACTACGGCAGCATGTAGATTCGGGTGGGTTAATTCAGTGTCTGAGCAGATACAGGGTTGAGTACCTAAGGTCATACACCACATAATGTAGTCCTTAGTTAGTGTTATTTTAATATATTTTTATATGTTTTCAGAATTACCTGAGCCATTTTTAGTTTTAGATAAATAGATGTTAATTTACAGTGTTATATGCAGCAGGTATTTTTTAACTCTCTGTATGTTTAAAATGTAAGTTGTTCATCTGCCTATCTCATTCCTACCTCTAATTCCTACTCGTCTCATCCTGTCTATATCCTAAGAGCACAATTATAAGATCAAGGCCTGTGACAAGCCTGGCTGGGGAAGAAATCCCAGTTCCCTCTTTTTATTTAAAATTACTCATGGTTAGGGTAATCAGGTTGTACACGACCCAAGTTCACTTTCCCTTCTGCCACAAGGGAGTTCAATGGTATCTCCCATTTCCCAGGTTAATATTCCAAGTAAATTACTTCTGTGGGCCTAATTCCTTTCCTTTGCATGAGAGAGTATTTAAAAGCCTATGCCCATTTAATCTTTGTCTTCCTTGAGAATGCTCCAAAAACTGCGATGAGTAGGACCAGCAGTTTGTTTTGTGCACTGGTTAAATCCTTCTTCTTACTTTGTGACTCCAAAACCTGCTGACTCAGAGTGATTTTTAAGGGGTGCTCTGCTAGTTGGTTCTGAGGGCATTTAAGTGGAGGCGGTGCAGTATGCTATGATGCTCCCTCCTCTCTGCTCCACAAAGATGATGTGGAAACACAGTTTGTAGGCTGTGTTATTAATTCAATAAAACAACTCTTTTGGAACAGCTATAACCATGGGTTATAATCCCAGGAATGGCCATGGTCCTTGAGATATGATGCCAGCCTGGGCAAATCCTGTCTTCTCTAATTTAATGAGAGCTTCAGTGGGAATTTGCTTGATAATTTCTCATCTTGGATTCCCTCCCTACAGGTTTGACAGCTATAGCTTGCAATTCAGGGAAAGTGATTTTAGTACCAGAAGAACAAGTATCACAGGTTTCATCATGGGAAGTTCCAAGCTTATGCAAGACAGGGAAATGAAACACAGGAAAAAATACTGTTTCAGAGATTAATGAACCAACAGAAACTAAAGCAAAAGAACAGCCTGGTTTTTTTTTTTTTTTCCCCCTCAGAAATTCTCGTGATAAGTGAATATAAAGATGAGAAGATAGAGTGGTCAGAAACTGCTGGGAAAATAAGTGTCAGTCCTTGAAAACTGTTACCACTTTTTTTTTTTTTTTTTTTTTTTTTTATATTACAAACTGTTGTGAAAAACTTTTGCTGTTATTGTGGTGGTTCTCACCTTTTGCTGCTTATGCCTGGTCTGCCAGGGGTGCCTTCTGCTTTGGGGGATCCGCAGCTCTCATAATTTAGTTCTTCATTTCAGAAACCCATTCTTAAAAGTCCTTTGTATGCTATACCTCAGCAGCTAGCCCTTCTCCCAACACATTCCCTCCCTTCCTCGAGGGCACAGAAACATCTTTTCTCACTATAATGCCTTAGCAGCCAAGATGTAGGACTGTTCCACTTGCTGTAAAATAAATATTCCTTGCTGTGGAGTGTACAAGCGTACGGTTGAGGTTCCCCTGCTATGGGTTTTACAGACATAGTGTACAATTCAGTGGATGTGGGTTTGGCATCAAAGGAGCAGAATAATACTGTTCTGCATAATATTTAGGGTGCTAAGTGGTTACAACAAACATCCACTTTACTGCTAACAGTGCTTTTGGTGTATATATTTTTGAATGTTTAATATAAACTCTGAGTTTGCAGGCTGAAACCCAAATCTCTCTTCTTACAGATGAGTTCTCTTCACAACTAAAAGACAGAGCTTTGCAAATGAGCATGCTCTTTGCCTCTCCTGAGACAACCAGTGCTAATAATTTCATGGCAAATTTCGTATTTGGGGGAAATCCCCTGCTATTATGTAGCCCCTTGATTAGTAACATGGTCATTTTTCTAGAAAGCGGGAAGTATGGCTGAGGACCTCATCAGCTGGAGATGAAAGTTGAATTCAAGTCCCAGATGGCTGCACTTGTAACAATGGATCATTGGTAACAATTTCGCCCCTGCTGGTGCATCAGGTGTGTCTAAGAACTTCTTGCGGACAAAAGAGGTGAAGGATTATGTTTTGTGAAGATGGATGTTGCTTTGGCCTGAGCAGGTGTAAGCAATGTAGACCTGCTGAGAATAAGGTACTTCTGCGAATGACTAGAAGCTAACCTTTAGGACGACAGGGACCTGCATACCTCCTCAGTGAGATGACAGCAGAGCAAGGTTACAGCCCTGTGCCTGAAATGGATGTCTAGCACATCAAACACCCTAGTCCTTTTGTGTATCTGAAGTTGTCTTGGCAACAGGATCACGTCATTGTCCACATTATCTGAAGGACTGATGGGAGTAGGGGCATGGCACAAGCACCCTCCAACCTTCATAGATGGATGCCAGTCTTGTCTGCAAGGCACCCTGGCAAGATATCCTACTAATTTTCCTCCCTCTTTCCCAAGGCACGGTCCTCTGGTGGATAGGTGTTTGCCTCCTGTAGCTTGGGAGCAGCCACGTTGCCACTTGTGAATGCTTTATGGGGCTTGGTGACGTGTGAAATTGCTTTTCCTTTGGGTCAAAGTAGAGCCGTAGCATTCCAGGAAAAATGTATCCTCTTGAACAGCAGCCAGTTCTCTACCTAAGTAAACAGTGCAGCATTCAGACTGGTCACACAGTGTGTAGAAACTCACCTGCTGGTGACATTGCTGTCTTTATCTGGTTTTATGACTTGTGAGTATGTTTGGTTTTGGGGCTCATTTTGTTTTTATAATCTTTGTTCAGACATTAGATCCAGCACTTCCTGTGATGTTATGGTCAACTTCAAATTAATAGTTAGCACAAATCCTTTTAAGCATGTACTAGAAAAGGCCTGTGTGGTTTTTTCCCCACTGTTTCATATAGCACTAGAAATGTCTAGTCGTTCTGATGCCTGGCTCACCAAATTAAAAAGAGAAAGGGATGACTGAATAAAACAGGCAAAGAACAGCTCTGTTGGCTAAAAACTGCTACTGAATTACATCTAAAATAAAGTGCTATGGTGGTTATAGAGCTGTCACTGTACGTTTAATGCTAAATTCATGTTGGCCAATTACTTTGCCTAGGCCATGGGGCAGAGCCTTTGGAGAAATGAGTGTGCCAAGAGGAATGTGGTGCTGCTTTGCAGCAAACATGAACCAGGCTCCTCTCAGAGGAAGAGGGGCATGAGGCGCCAGCTAGTACCGTCTGAGCACTAATGGCCTGGGGAGCAGCTGCATTTATGACTCTCTCCAGCAGTTGCTGTAGGTAAGGTTTCTGTGAGGTCCCTGGTGCGTGTTAAACCAGCACAAATGAAAGTGTGGGAAGGCTGCTGCCTGCCTGCCCCACGTCTCCTATCACTGGAGCAGGTCTGGTTCAGGCTATACCAATTAGTGTGTAATAATATAATTGTTGTTCACATTAGTACCTATTATAGGGATTGGGAAGAAACAAGCCTTTATGGAGGAATATGTGGATAAAACAAAGGGGAATGCTTTCTTTTTATAGCTCTATGGGCCCCAAATCAATTGAGTGGTTTACCTGTTCAGCAGTCAGCATGGTCAGTAATTAATAGTTCCACTGTAAACTTAAATGTCCAAGGTTATCCAAATTTCCAAGCTTGAATATCACTTGTAGTGATCACTGTTATCTCTCAAATGGGAAAAGAAGAATCTCTATTTTTTTTGCCTCAGAAAGAAACTGTTCAAGATTCTTAACAGGAGTTAAACTAGATTTCTGTTGGAGAAAAAAAAGTAAGGAAAACTTTGTATAATAATCTATATAAAAAATTACTCTAGTTTGTAAATAAAAAGCAGACACCCCCCATCTGGTTATTATAAGTTAATCTATGATCACATTTCTAAAGTATTCTGTCCTCAGCCTTTAACCTTCTGTGGCATGACATGTTAATACATGCAATCAACTACGTTATTGACAAAGTTCTTAAGCCAAGTCCACTTCCTGGTGATGAATTTCTCTTCCTTGTAGAGCAAATCATGTTCCTGGAATTCAGATTCTGAGAAACCTTCTGGAACAATGTGGTAAATGTTGCAGAGTTGATTTGGGATGTGACTGCTAGAAGTCTAGACAAAAACCAGGAAGGTATTATTGAAGCAGTTGATCCTTTTGAGACTTCTATTTTTATCACTGATTTCAACTGGGAATTATGTGCCAAATTTGGAACTGAATGCTCAGGTAGATTGAATTTGCACTGTGCTTCTTAGGTCTTAATTTCATTCCTTGGATTTTTTAAATGGTGTGATGGGTATTTTTGACTTATAGGAAGAGTATTTGTTGCATTGATTTCCCCTCCACACAAGTGCTGCAAGAATTGTGCTACCTGCCTTGTATTCAATTCTCTAACAAGGATGATAAGGTGCTCCCTGTGAAGCTCTGTTTAGAAAGGGAGTTTTCCAATAATCCCTCCAATTCTTGGAATTTTATGCCTTGAAGTATGACAAAGGTTATCTGTTGTAACTTTCTATCCTGCTTTGTTAACGTGGTCTAATTGCAGCTGTGACTGTTCCCCTTAAAGGCTTAAGCTTTAATTAGACTTCAGAATATTTTAGTCTCAGGTCTGACGTAGTATATCATAACTGGACAAATAAATTATATAAGAAATTATATTATATATATAATATGTGTAGTTATATATAATATATATAAAAGACATATATAAGAAAAATCTTATTTGTTTCAAATCTGGAGCTTTTAAGTTTCATCCCCTATTCCTGTTTGAAGAAAGGGGTAGATGGCAGAGCTGTTCCCCTACTCTGCTTCACCAGGATTCCCTTATGGCTTCTCCTTACACTAACCCATCTGAGGGAATAATCTCAGCTGTGCTATCATCAAGATCAGAGGAATATTCCTATTGAAATAGAAAAAATCTTGAGCTGGTGAAAAGGTGTTATCTGGTACACATGATTTTCCGACAGCAGAGGAAGCAAGACTGGGACTAAGCTGAGCTGGAGTGATGGTGTCCCTACTCCTTAGGATCTAGCTCATGCTGAAGTAGATCCATGGGAGCCACTTGCTAAAATGATGTATAATTTGTCCTACGTTATACATTACACCAGCATCAGGCTGGTACCCTTATCAGATGCCACAGAAACAGCTAAGAGTCTCTTTGGCCTGTTAGGTGGTTGCAGTGGTGACAGCTCTATGGGACTGTTCTTGTACCTGGTGAGGCAGGTGGGAATGAGGGGCAGCCTACATGGGATGCCACCAGCGGGAAAATGGCCTGAGGAAGGTCTGCAGTGGTCCTGCAGCTGGGCAACGTTTCAGCTGAGCATTCAACATTTGGAGCACGTACCTGGGCTCAACCCCCACCAGCAAACACGACCAACTCCTGCCTCTTGCGCTGGGGTCAGAGCAAGCGGTGCCTGGCAGGGGACAGGTGAAAAGATTGTCAAAGAAGCAGCTATCAGCTGGTGGCTTGTGCTGGGAGGCAGCAGGCAAGTAGCCTTGCTCCATTTTATGGTAGTGCTTCACCTGCAAGTGCCCGCTGTGAGTGAAATTGCCTGGGCTGGTGCTGGCCTTTATCAATTTTGCTCTCAGCAGGGTCTGCAGGTGAAGCATTTCATTGTGGGAGTCAGACTCTGCTCTCTCCTTGAAGCCTGAAATAGGAAGTACGGAAAGGAAAGGAGGTAATAAATGGCTGGAGAAAAGCAAAAGCAGAACAGGGAGCGGCAAGAAGGTAATTCTAAAATAGCAATTGTAGTTCAGTGCACCCAGACCTCTGATTCTGGTGGAATTTGACACTGAAAAGTGGTTTACTTAGCTACTTTAAGCTTTATACCTAGAAGTAAAAGAACTTTACAATTAGAAATGAAAAATTATGGTGAATAATAGTGTGCTTAAAATACTATGTAAGATGACATGGTTAAAATGAAAAGATAATTTTCTTGATCTTCGACCTAACAGAGAATTATAATGACTGTTTCTGGGAGGAATCCAGGCAAAAAATTCTTTTTTTTACTGTTTTCCTAAAGTCTGCATTTCAGATTTATATGTCTTGATTTTTGAGGAGCTTGTATATTTTTTGTTGTTGCTGCCCTATTTTAGAACAAGCTGCATATGACTTTCAGTGTTGCTGGGCACCTGATGCCAATTCCCTTGACTTCAGAGAGAAATTCAGCCTCCAAGATGAGAACCGTGCAAAATCAGTAACCACATCTGAATGCCTGGCTGCCTGTTACTAGGGAAAGGAGCATATTGATTCAGGGACGGGAATATTGATACAGCTTTAAAGTTCACAGCCAGTTACATCCTAGGGTTTACAGGCAATGGGGGACAGTACAGAGCCAAAGCATTTGAGCTGGTTCCAGTCTCCTGGGGGAACTACTTGCTTGGAGACTAGGAGGTTGATTGCAGAGCCGTAAGCATCCTGCTTCAGCCATTGTGAGCTGATAACTTGAACCAGGTCCCTGTGAGCGGTGGGAGGTATGGGGAAGTGGTGCCTATACCTCCTGTAGGATACATCCTATAGCACCAGAAACTCTGTCCTAGATATAGACTACTGCACCGTGTAGTCTATCCCTAAAGTTTCAAGGATGAAGAGTGGCTTTTTGTTTCAGTGAGGTGAGGCGTTCACAGCTGTACCTGGTGGCTTGCAGTCTGCTGCTGGTTAATGTGGGAAAACTGATTGAGAAGCTGCTGCTGGAGGAAGGTGATCTGGGTGGAAAAGATCACAAATCAGCAGAACTCTCAAGTTTCAGGAGGGGAGGGAGTGAAAGCAATGGACTAATGAACTTAAACCAGAAGACTTCAACCCACTCAATGATAAATGCAGTCTTGTGGAAAGGAATTTTAATGGGAAAGGGAGCCCGGGAGAACTGTCGGCTCCTAAATGAGGCACTGAAGATGTGACGAAAAACTGCCCTGATGCTGGAGGCTCGCAGCATGAACCATGACAGGCCAGTGTGGCCACCTGGGAAGGTGACCTGACATCAAAAAGATGGCCTAAAAGGTGGCTTGCAGGCAGACAGCACAAGGAAACCTAATGCTGTCCCATATGACACTCATGAGTAGACTGGGGGAACATGGGCATCATTAAACTACTGTAAAGTGGAGCAAAAAGGAGACAAGGGATCAATTAGACAAGCATGTGGAAGACAAAAGAGGGGGAAAGGTGTGGAAAGGGAAGAAGGCACAACATGGGGTAACTTTTTTTCCCTCTGAGAATAACAAAAACATGTGCAAAATAAAACCCCAACACAGTATTACACATCTAGTGTAGTTTCATGCAAATGCCTTTGTCTTCACAGCAATGGTTGTGACTACAAATACAGCCTGATTTGCCCAGTCAGTAGATACTTCTTTTCCATGAAGATTTTTGTTTTCTCAAATGAAGAAAAGTGAGCAGACCCACTGCAACTCCTCCCATAATGAAGTTCCCTTTTATATTCTAGAGGGTGGTGTCTCTTAAGTACCCAAATTTGAATGATTAAAATAATCAAGAGGTGCATTTTTCTAATGAGTAGACTATGAGAAGTAGTTTTGCCACCCACAAACAGGTTTAATAACATCATTAGCCCTGATTTACCATTAAACTTCTTTCTCGGGTGCCACCATTGCCCTTTGCAAAGTGACTTGTTAGGAGTGCTTAGATAATTCAGGGGAAGGAGTGCACCAGGAGGAGGGGTAGGGGACCTCCTATTGACTTTTTATAAGATCTCTGCTGAGATCTTTTTTAAAGCATTACTTCAAGCACTTTAAAAATTTTTGTCAATATGTCCCAATCAGTAACAGGATGGAGGTTAGTCTAAAATTTAATTAAATCAGCAATCAGTGCAATTAGGGTGTCAAAAGTTGATGTAAAACATCAACTAGGAGGATTATAATTTCTGTTGTTCTATGTTATAAATTCTCTGTAAACTTGAATAATGCTGGAAATTTCAAATTACATTCTGATTTATGTCTTCCATATCTCACCAAAGGTAATAAGATTATGTGGATTACAGATAAACACAAAACGACCTTTTTAATTTATGGCAGAAAGATTGATCAGATATGGAAAAAAATCCATGTATATTATTCACATAGAAAAAAGACAGAAATGCTTGGGAAGTTCTGGAGGAGAGATAATGGCTCTCTCGGTGACCTTTTCTTGCTGGAAATTACAGTGGGAAGATCACTTGCCGTGCTATACATGATCGCTATGCAGACAGGCAGGAGCAGAAAATAGAGGTTGTAGTGAAAAGAGTCTCACCTGTCATGTGAGTTTGCCAACAAAGCAAATCTCAGGATATTTATAATGAAAACAATCTATAAACGCTTCTGCGTGGCAGGTAGGTCTGCAAAGGTTATTTTGCACTGCTCAGAAAGAGGTGTTTGTTTGCCATTCTTGGACCTGGAGGAGCAGGAATACAGTGCAGCTCTGTTGGGAAAAGGGAAAGGTGACACAACCCAAAATCTGCCACAGATGAGATTTTTCCAAGTCAGCTTCCCCTCCCCCCACCCAGTTTAGGTGATCTCCTTAATAGTATTGCTTTGTAACGTGCAGAACACTTGTAGACTTAGATTAAAATAACAGGAAAAATTAAGTGTGAAAAGGGTAATTACAGTTCTGACATTACATGATGCTGCAGCTGGATTCACATATACCCAAACTGGGTGCCCTGGACACTACGAGGACAGGCTGAGAGAGTTGGGGTTGTTCAGCCTGGAGAAGAGAAGGCTCCAAGGAGATCTTACAGCAACCTTCCAGTACCTGAAGGGGCTACAGTAAAACTGGAGAGAGACTGTTCACAAAGGCTTGTAGTGATAGGACTAGTGTAAATGGGTATAAACTGGAGAGGGGCAGATTTAGACTAGACATAAGGAGGAATTTCTTCACTATGAGAGCATTGAGGCACTGGCATATGTTGCCCAGGGAAGCTGTGGCTGCTCCATCCCCGGAGGTGTTCAAGGTCAGGTTGAATGGGGCCTTGGGCAGCCTGATCTAGTGGGAGGTTTCCCTACCATGACAGAGGGGTTGGAACTGGATGATTTTTAAGGCCCCTTCCAACACAAACTCTTCTGATTCTATGATTCTATCATTTCAGCTTGCCATGGGACAAGGCACGGAAAGAGGCTGATGTTGCTACTGTAGTAAGGGTATGTGGTTCTTGGCCTTGCTTTTGTAATATTTCACCTTTTTTCACAGTATACTGGTGACACAGTAACAGAGCTCCAGGAACTACCAACACTTTCAGTTACTCACAGCCCCCAGTAGTCTCTCATCCTGTATCTCTGTGACACCATGAGCCTTGATCTCACAGGGACACTGGAAATCTTTCTTCTTGACTTTCTTGATTTCACACATCCACTTCTGTTGTTCATAAACCTCACATATCCGTCCTCATTAACTTCTCTACTATGCAGATGTTTTTGACTGAATGGTGTGCATCTCTCCTGGCAAGACAGCCCTGGCCCTCCCTCTGTTACTGACATGAAGCATCTCCTGTGGGTGCGTAAATGCCTGTGGGAGGCCATGGCCGTGGCCCACTGCCCTTTCTCCTGCTCTTTTCTCCCTCACCAAGCCAAATAACGAAGCATTTGCTCCTGAGAAGCAGATGGGAATGAATTGGCAAGGAGCCCGGATTCCTTATAACTTAATCTCTGCCTGCTTAGCTGTAAGTAAAGAGAGTTTTGTCTCAAAGAACATGATTCCTTTGGCTTTGCCACTGAATGTTTACTCACTGACTTCTTTTTTTTTTCTCCGACTTATCCCAAGAGAAGAAATGGGAGAGCTAGGTTTTCAGCTACCAAGAAAAAATATCCATGGACAAGGGAGAATGGATATGAGGCCATTCACTAAAAAGCAGATTACTTCTGATGGGGTTGTTGTGCCACTTACAAGCTTCTATCTCTTATAAAATGCTCTGCTGCCTTAAATATTGTAATAGAAGGAATGCAAGCCATAAGAAAGTGTGGTCTTCCACTTAATCCAAGGCCATCTTTGTTAGACAAATATGCTGTGGAATTCTCACTGAGATGTTACAAAATCTCATGATAGGCTGATCCTCTGAGGAGCTTTGGAGACTGGAGTTTTTACTGCATTGTTAGGAGTGGATAAAAAGTTAAATCAATAGTAAGCTGACAAATTACATCAGATTTTAACATGCAGGATGTCTCAACCATGTTCCTTTACCTAGAACATGGCAACAGACCTTTAAGCATCCATAACCATTTCCTTTGTCAGACAACGTGCAAACGTACATCTAATTTTTCTCCATTTTCAGTTCTTAAAGAAACAGGGAAAGGGAGGGACAGATGTAACTCTTGCAGAAGCTGTAGCTGGGATGTAGTCTAAAATCCACACAGGGACACAAGATGCCTTTCCTCTTCTCCACTCTCCCACTGCTTTGGATATATTGCTTAGTTAAGGGGGAAGTGTTGACTGGCAGCAAGTGGTTGTTAGATGTGGAGATACTGCTATCTGGCGTCAAATTGAGCGAGGCTGAAATCAGAGACACAGACTATGTATGTATCAGATACTTCTCACAAGTCCTGAATCCTTCCCAGCCCCTGGCAAAGAAAGTGGTTTCCATTTTTATCTCCCTAGTAAGATTAAATCTTCCCCTGTTGGGACTGGGGAGCTCCTGATAGATTCATCCTGGGTAATGAGTAAGAACAACTCCTGCAAAAGGACCTGGGATTTGAACTCCTGAGTTTTATCCATGTCAGTTGTACCAAGAGCCTGGTTTATCCAAACATCCAGATAGGAGTGGTGCCTTCTGGTCTTAAGTTGGCTCAAGGATGGAAGGGAGGACTGCACAGGGCACGGCAGACTTTCAGGAGCATGAGAGGGCTGTGATGGCTCCATCTCTGGGGCTGCATGATTTTACCATTTGCTTGGTAGCAAACTATAATGTAAATTATCCGTCGGCCCCAACGCTGATATCAGAGTGCACCTGATGTGGCACTGGCAAAGTGAAGGATCTGGTGCAGAAAACAAGCACTGCAGGTAGGTAGGCAGCAAAAATCTGACCACAGAGGACACCCACCATCTCTTGCTAGGGCTGGTCTGGGCTATATTTAGATTACTCAGTTAATGAGCAAAAGATATAAGAGAAAATAACTGCTACTTCTGTGTGCAGAGTGATGGCACTTGGTGGCACTTCAGAGGCCAAGAAGCCATACCCAAGGCTACCCAGAAAACACCCAGGGAGTGTGGATGCCCTGAGCTGTGACAGTTTTCTGTTCCCGTGCAGCTCTCCATGGCCTCGGCAGCCTTGGCAGAAAGGAGAGGTGAGCTGGTGAGCTGTCCCCCTGCTATAGCCACAGTAGTGCCTTTTCTGAGTGGAGCAGCCATGTGTGTCCTCCCTGTGCTGCCAAACTAAAGGCTGCCAACCTGATCTGGACCTCCAGCCAGGCCCCTGAGGACAGCTGCTCAACACTCCCTTGCTGCCTGTTGATAAGCTTTGGCACTCTGCAACTCCCCTTTCCAATTACTGGCCCTGCTCCCTGCGCTTGGCTGAGCTCAGGGTGTGTTGCTGGCTCAGCGATGTTGGGGCTGTGGGGCTTAGGGAGGGACGAGACAGGAGAAGCAGTGGAGCAGAGCATGGATGTGCATCAGTTGGTTGGAGGGCACCATCTCACAGCTGCCTTATGTAGGAGAGCTTGGAGGTGTCTGCATGGCTGAGGATGGAGCCATCTGGATGAGCCATGCACAAATGGCCCTGGTGTGAGTTATGGTACTCGCCAGGCAAGGAGTCCCTTATCAAGTCTGTTACTGGAGGCCAGGTGAGAGAAATACATTTCTAAATTTGTTTAGGTGTAATTGACTGGTTTTGAGGCATGGAAACAGGGAGAATGACCCCCACTACCCTTTTTTTTTTTTTTTTTTTTTTTTTATAACTTTGACTGTATTGCTGCATTGCTAAAACAAGCTGGCAGTTCATATAAAATCTAAAGCTACCATGGCTAAATGACAACACCTCTATTCCAGGTCTTGTGAGTTTGATGATTTTGCTTGTCATAGATGCATTCCCATTTTTATAACATCTTCCTAAAGTTATTTGAAGCTCCAGAACTGGCACCCTTGGGACTCTGAATCACCAAGCAGCAATCCTGTGGTCATCAGTCAGCTCCTGACATGCTTCATAGTGGCATCAGCATGAGGCAGGGTGCCCAGTGGGGTGTCTTGGTGGAAACCATAGAATAGTTCGGGTTGGAAGGGACCTTAAAGATCATCTAGTTCCAACCTCCCTACCATGGGCAGGGACACCTCCCACCAGACCAGGCTGCCAAATGCCCAATCCAAACTGGCTTTGAACACCTCCAGAGATGGGGAATCCATAGCTTCTCTTGGCAACCTGTGCTAGTGCATCACCACTCTCATAGTTAATAAATTCTTCTTAATGTCTAGCCTAAATCTGCCCCTCTCCAGTTTATACCCATTGCCCTTCATCCTGTCACTACAAGCCTTTGTAAACAGCCCCCCCCTCAGCTTTCTTGTAGTGCCATTCAGGTACTGGAAGGTCACTATAAGGTCTACTTGGAGCCATCTCTTCTCCAGGCTGAACAACCCCAACTCTATCAGCCTGTCCTCATAGGGAAGGTGCTCCGGCCCTTTGATCATCTTTGTAGTCCTCCTCTGGACCCATTCTAACAGCTCCATATCCTTCTTATGTTGAGGATTCTAGAACTGGACACAATACTCCAGATGAGGTCTCACAAGAGAGGAATAGAGGAACAGAATCACCTCTCTCAACATACTAGCTTTTGATGCAGCTCAGGATACAGTTGGCCTGGGCTACAAGTGCACATTGCCAGCTCATATTGAGCTTCTCATCAATCAGCATCCTAGCTGGTATAAGGCTGACAGCTTCCTCTCACCTCCCTGTGATGCATGCAGAGCAGTGCCGAGTGCCAAGCATCCCCGTGGCTTGTTCTGCTCCCGAGACCGCATTGCAAGGAGGACAAATTATGGCAGAGCTTGCGCAGTCAGAATTGTTCATGAGGGATAAAAGAGCATCCTGAGGGATGCAGAGGGCAAAACAGGGGAACTACCATCTTGATTTCCCTCTTTCCCTAATTCCCTCTTCTTAACGTCTGGGCTCCTAACTCAGGCTGACAGTGAGGTTTTTATTGTTGTGAGGCTGGGATCCAACTCAGACAGCCACTACAGGGACTACACACCACAATTAGCTTGGAAATGAGGTCTCCAGAAGGACAAAGGGGTTCTTGCCACAAGAAAAAGCTCTCTATTAAAGCATCAGCTTGAAAGTGAATCATATCTGTGTTGAAAACAAAAAGACTGCAGGCTGGTTATGAATTTTTTAATAATTTAAAGAGCTCTCTTTCTGAAAATACTTTTGGTTTTCCCCCTAAAAATGAATGAATAAGCAAATCATGAAGATCCAGTCTTGACCTTGAAAGAAAAGAGGTAACAAGCATGGCCCAGCGACTATCCTGAAACCCCTGTGGCAAGCAATAATCTTGAAAAAGCCTGTACAAGCTATGTTTCCAATTTATAAATTAAATGTATTTAAAATTTATGAACTTTGACTGCATGAGTAACTACTTCATTAGACTTTAAGGCTGCATGTTTCCTTGGCTTTTTTCGTGGTAAAATAAAACACATTTCTAATAAATGTGGAAAGAGATTCCAAGCTAGAGTCACTACTTTTATGTAAAGGACCCTCCAGCCTCATTAAAAAAGTTTACCACCTAAATAAAGCAAGCACACTGTAATTCTTGAACTCATAAAGCTGGCAACATATACAGAATATTAGCCTACTCTTACATGTCCACCGCTTGGTATCAAGGTACAGTAAGGGGTTTTCTATAAGGAAATTAACATATAAAACTATGTTTTGGTAGGTCTTAGACTGAAACACGAACCTGAGGAATAAAAGGATGCAAGCTGAGTGCTGCTCTGATTTACTGAGTAACCATGGCTTATTATACGCGGATCCTGAGGAACGGGCTCTCTGGTGATTTAACGCTTAAGCTTAAGCTTTAGCTGTGAGTCAAACTGCCCCATTTCTCCTAGATTATATCAACCTTTATTACCCCTTTGACAGCCAGCAGTGGGGACATGGGTGGAGGCATGGTAGTGCCTGCACCACAGAATCACAGAATCTTTAGGTTGAAAAAGACCCACAGGATCGTCGAGTCCAACCGTTCCTATCAGTCACTAAACCATGCCCCTCAGCACCTTGCCCGTCTGTCTTGTAAACACCTCCAGGGAAGGTGAATCAACCACCTCCCTGGGCAGCCTGTGCCAGTGCCCAATGACCCTTTCTGTGAAATTTTTTTCCTAATGTCAAGCCTGAACCTTCCCTGGTGGAACTTGAGGCTATACGATGCAATGGTAAACAAAATAAGGCTGTGATTGAAACAACCAGCGCCATACGCTTCCCCTTCCCAGCACTGGTGGGATCACAGCTAGAGTATAGCATCCTATTTCAGGATCCCTCCTTCAAGGGGGATGTGGAAAAACTGGAGAGGTCAGAGCCGATGGCTGCCACCATGGTCCAGGGTCTAGAGTCCAGGTATGCTGTGGGAGAAGTTGAAGGAGCTGGGCTTATTTGCTCAGTGAAGAGGAGCACGAAGGGTGTTTGAACAATAGCCTTTGGCTCTCTCTAGAGCAGATACAAAGATGATGGAACCAAACTCTTCTTGGTGGCGCCAGAGGACATAACAAGAGGCAACAACCACACAGGGTGGATGGGGAAGTTCAAACTGGCCACTAGGGAAACCTTCTCAGCTATATGCTCCAAAAAGGTGCTTGGAGGCTCCTTCCTGGGAGGCTTTTTATGACTTGGTTAGATAAAGGCTGACTTAAAGGTATAATGTTAACAGTAGTCCTGCTTCAATGAGCAGGTTAATGGGTTAGGTGTACTCCAGCAGTCCCATGCAACCAATATTTCTGTGGTTCTGTGGTCCTTTTTCCTAGAGTAAGGGAGAAGCATGTCCCAAATCATCAGTCAGTTCACTTGATCTGGGAGAGAGAGGACAACTCTGCCAGATCCTGGCTCCTAAGGAGTGGTGTGAACTGGGCAATACTGGGATTCAGAAACAAGTCTGCAACAAAACCTGTCAGCTTTTGCTAGCCAGTGTCTTAAAGCCATCAATATCTGATGTTCACATGGTTGTGCTTTATAGTGGTCACAGCTCAATACACATCACAAAGTAATGCACTGGTAGTGCCTCTCCTCCCCACAGATCCCACTGTGGACTAAACCATAAGGCACTCCAAATGAGGCTGAAGGCTGAATCTTCAGTTTTAAACCTTCAACCTTTCCTCACAAATCCTTTGATTTTTTTTTTCTCTCTGCCTTTAGGAATAGCCAATACAAGTTGTCTTCTGAAGACAAAACTTTGTTTTTGACAGACCAAACTAAGTTGGAGCCCAATGATGGAGCTCTTTAATACGGTAAATCTATTTAGTGGGTAGAAGTTATCCATATATTGTTTTCAACCACAAAACCCGTCTCTGAGAAGCAACTTGAAACTTCCTTGAGTTTGCTATCTTCGCCTTCCTTTTCCAGCCCTTCCCTTTTTTGCTCCCTATCTCCCTGCTCCATCTAACACTGTTTCCTTCTGAGTCCTGTTGGACTCCCAGGCCCTCTCACAGCCCACCTCATGGCTGACGATACTTAGGGTTAAAAAAAGCTCATGGGCTGCCCAGCTTACACTACTTGGCCCTCACATGTGACATGCCAGTTTCTTTTCAAGTGCGGTGGTGACAAATCCCTTCTCAACTTTTACTCTGCCATAGCAAATCTGTCTATCGGAGAATAATCTCTGCGTTGGTCCTCATGTGAATCCTTGTATATATCATTTGCACTTGTATCTTCTCCTGCATTGGAATTAGCCACATGAGAATCACCAGATTACCTTTTTTTCCCATGAAAACTCTCCTTTACAGAAACACTTCCCCCATTATCCTTGGAAAACCATCCTCAGCCTTTCCATTGTCTCAAAGCTAGCACTGCCAGTCTTCTCCCTATCTTGCAGTTCCTTTCCTTGTTGGCCACAGGGCTGTTCAAAATAGCACCAAAAATCTCACATCACAGTTTCTTGCATGATGGCAAGCAACAGAAACCACCTGAAAGAACAATTTTTTCCTTAGCCAATTCTTGTGCATTCACAAAAAGAACAGGGATTGCTGAGCAAACCTACCTGCTTCATCTCCAATTTCTTTGATTCTAACACTATGTGGGCCACCAAGCTTGTCCCCACTCCATGGAGCTTTTGTTTGTATATATTGTATACTCCTTTAAAAAAACAAACAAAAAACCCCCCAAAAACAAAACACAAACCCCCCAATGAGTTCAGTAAGTGAAACAAGCAGGTAAGGTAGTGCTGCATATGGTGCTAGTAAAATTGTAATAGTGAAGGTTGGTAAGAGCCAAGCAGCCTTTGTATTAATTCTCTGGAGCTTCAGGTAGAGCCCAATGTAATTACTTGCTCTACTTTGTAGCATTTTAAGAGAAAAGCGTGTGTTTTAAAAAGTTATATTTCCAAATAAAAGAGTCAGGTCTGGAGCAGACAAAATGCCTGATTGTGGTCCCTCTGAAATCGATAGCAGAATTCCTGTTGACTTAAATCAGAGCAGAATTATGTCCCAAATCTAAAAAACAACAGCAAATGAAACTATGCTTTTTAAAAATTCACTGTCCAGACTACCAGATTGTAATTTTTCCCTACTTTTTCCTCCAATAGAAATTCCAAAGATTTTTATATCCTCAGTTCCAGTGACTGGGTCTCAACATTAGAGTTAAATATTTTCTGTCATGTGAAGACACCTGCTTTGCAGATAACTCCAGTGTATGTGTGTGAATCCAGAGATCCTCACTCTTACCCACAGAAATACAGTGATGTCATTCATGGAACATTCATCTCATACTTTTATATTCAAAATATCCACAGTCTGTCAAAATGTCATGAATTTTATTTTCTTGGGAAGATTCAAAAGCGCTAAATGCTGAGGAAAGTTGGGGGGGGGGGTCTGGGAGGCGCTTTTATTTCTTTCTGACTGTTTATTTTTGCCATCAATTAAGGCATTAAATAAGACTAACATCCTTGTTAAAGGTAAGTCTCTGATCCTTAAAACCTGCCTCTTATTCAATTCTGTCAGCCGATGTTGTTTGCTAACTCTTGTCAAAAGGCAGTCAGGGTTGGAATAGATCTTACCAGCAGCCCTTTCCTGACGTGCCATTGATAATATTAATAAAGCCTGACCATTTGATCACCTAATTAAAAAAGAGTATGGATCCATTAGTTTTCTTTCTTGGATTTGGTATGTAATCACAGAACAGTGGAGTCATAGAATGGTTTGGGTTGGAAGGGACCTTAAAGATCATCCAGTTCCAACTCCTCTGCCACCTCTAGGGATGGGGCATCCACAACTTCCCTGGGTAACCCGTGCCAGTGCCTCACCACTCTCATCGTGAAGAAATTCCTCCTTATGTCTAGTCTAAATCTGCCCCTCTCCAGTTTAAAACCATTGCCCCTCATCCTGTCGCTACAAGCCTTTATGAACAGTCCCTCCCCAGCTTTATTGTAGCCCCATTCAGGTACTGGAAAGTCGCTACAAGTTCTCCTCAGAGCCTCCTCCTCTCCAGGCTCCAACCCCAACTGTCTCAGCCTGTCCCTATTGCAGAGGTGCTCCAGCCCTCTGATTATCTTTGTAGCCCTCGTCTGGACCCATTTCAACAGTTCCATATCCATCTTATGTTGAAGATTCCAGAACTGGACACAATACTCCAGATGAGGTCTCCCAAGGGTGGAGTAAAGGGGCAGTAATCTATAAACACACACTTGTGGCAACCAATTTTTTTCCTTGGAAGTCTAAAATTATTTTACTATACACGTTTTCTTTTACTAGCTTGTTATTTAAGTTTCTTGAAAGTTCCTGCTTCCTGGCTAAAAGTGGGTCATACAGATCTGCATTTAACGCCTGAATAACAAGAATGAGGATCTTGGCCATCTTCTTGCTCTGCCTTGCTTTGATCTCACCACACCAGTTGTCCACAGAGTAGTCAGAAGTGACACAAAGCTGAAATGAATCAAGATCCTTGCTTGTTTCTTAAGAACTAGTTCCCAGACCTCCCTGTATATCAAATGGTACGTGAAGGATCCTGCTATGGCCATCTGGTGCTGGATAGTATCAGTCTGTTGTTCACCTTCTCCTATGGTTCCTAGGAGCATTGCCTTTTCCAGCCTCTTAGTTACTTCTGTTCAAGTGTTTATGGTCTCTAATCAGCACCTAACTTGCCTGCACTGGAGTTTGTCCCATACGTACAGTTGGTTTTTCATTTGGGCTTCTCCTGGCCTGCTTTCAGTCACTGGGGTCATGTGCCTTCCAAGGGAGATGAAAAGCAGATTTTATTAAATGGACAAAAACTGCAGTAAAGCTGCAGTGGCTTTTGATAATTTCAGTCCAGTGAACCACAGCGTTTATTATTGAGGTTTTCTTATTGATTCTCCACAGCCTCTGTAGCAGATTCCTTACAAGAGAAAGGAAGCGTAGTCCTGCACTTGAGATGGTACCTGCTCTGGCTGACACCAGTGGGACTTTCACCTCCTTTGGCTTTATGTTCCTCATCTGCTGAGAAGATCTCTGTCCTTGGGAAAAGTGTCAGCTTTGACTCCAGTTGCAAGGACTGGGGCTCTCCCATGCCATGTGGGCTCTAAGGACAGACGACATGTTGGCATCTCAGCATATTGACTTGTATCAGAAACAGCATGGCCAGCAGGTCCAGGGAGGTTATTCTCCTTCTGTACTCGGGACTGGTGAGACCGCTTCTCGAATATTGTGTTCAGTTCTGGGCTCCTCACCACACGAAGGATGTTGAGGCTCTGGAGTGAGTCTAGAGAAGAGCAATGAAGCTGGTGAAGGGACTGGAGAACAGCTGAGAGACATGGGGTTGTTTAACCTGGAGAAGACGAGGCTGAAGGGAGACGTCATTGCTCTCTACAACTGCCTGAAAGAAGGTTGTGGAGAGGAGGGAGCTGGCCTCTTCTCCCAAGTGACAGGGGACAGGACGAGAGGGACTGGCCTCAAGCTCCACCAGGGTATGTTCAGGGTGGACATTAGGAAAAAGATTTTCACAGAAAGGGTCATTGGTCACTGGCAGAGGCTGCCCAGGGAGGTGGTTGAGTCACCTTCCCTGGAGGTGTTTAAAGGACAGGTGGATGAGGTGCTGAGGGATATAGTTTAGTATTTGATCGGAGTGGTTGGACTCAGTGATCCGGTGGGTCTTTTCCAACCTGGTGATTCTATGATTTTATGAAATCTTTAAATACCATAACACCCAAGGATGTCCTACAGAAATCAGAATCTCGCTGCCTTGAGGGTGTTTGTCCTGTTGGCACCTTTCCTCCCTCCTTCTCTGAGCCCCCTCACCTGCCCTTACATAATAAAGATTGTCTCAGGCAATAAATTAAAACAGACCATATACACCAGTACCTTTTTATTTGCCAGGAAGCAATGTTCAGTCCTGATCTTGGAGGTGGCAGGCAGCTGGATGGCTGTAGGAGTACTTGGGGCTTCCTGTACAAACAGAGGTTGTTAAAGATGTGCCTGCAAAGCTTGTGAGAAGATAATGCTTTCAGAACATGGCGATGTTGTCTGCTGGCCCCCCGGGAGTTGAGACTGGGAGAACAGGGGGACATAAAGAAATGCTCTTGCACAGCTATGTCCTCCTGGCCAAACCTACTGTGCTGCAAGGGGCATGGACCTCCTCCTCCTCCATCTCCTCCTGCAAATCCCAGCAACTGAGAGAGTGGCTGGAAACCAGGAGCTCAGTGACAACCTCAACCTGAAGGTGTATTAACTTTCCCTACTGAAAGCAAGACTCATCTGTAAAATAGAACAGCTGGGGCCTTTGAGGTGTGATAAAAGAGATGGCACTGTTTTACAAGCTGCCATGGGGGAGAATTTGCCTGTCTCAAACCTGCCAACCAGTGTTATGATAGCTTCATGTGGTGGCACCATTGAGGCAAAGCAGTCCTGCCAAGCATTTGCAGTGCAAGAAAAAAAAAAAGCGTTTTTCTGTAGGAGATTTCATGGGAATAGCTCCTGAGGGTGAGTCTTCCTCACAGCCCTGCAGCGGCTCAGCTTTCATGGGGAAAAGTGTTTTGGGTGCCAGACTCAACCCCACCACGCTGACTGGATTTTGCATCCTGGTGCCATACACCTATCGCCTTCCACTGGCCAAAAATCCTTCTGTCCTCCTTGCCATGTGATATTTCCCAGTTTGATGTGGTGCTTTAAGTCCAGGTCCTCTCCAAAACCCAGCGTTGCAAGAGTGGCGGTTTGGCAGAAGATGCCAGTGTGGAAAGTGATTCAGTGTGGATGGTGATAGTTAGCAACACTTCCACCTGCTAAACACAGGGGGTAGCCACTAAAAACAAATCCCACTTTCAGTTTTACCGCTGAAATCAAGGGTTTTCTATCTGGTTTCTAACAGGAGCGATAGCTGCCGGTGTCAGTTCTGAATAATTTCACTGTAATAAACGAAGGCATGCGATAGTCCAAGGTTTAAGATTGTGAGAGTTAGCCCAAGGCTTTTTCTCAGTTTTGCTTTGAGGTAACCCAGTTATTCAAAGTGAAACCTGGCTAAAACCATGATGGTTACTTACTTTTGAATGTTCCCCTACCCAGAAATGTTTGAGGCATGTAATTGAGAGCTCTCAGTGATGAAAGAGGCTGAGACCTGGGCTTCAGGCACCAGTGAAAGTAACCAACAAAGGAGACAGGGAAGCTCTGAGAGAAAGATAAACACTTGTCTGATCTTAAGTATTTCTCTTGGGCCAGTTTAACAGCTCTCTTACTTATAAATATTTATTTGTACACAGTACAGAGCAAAGATTTAAAAGCAGAGATTTTGGTGTAGCCTGACCATGATCAATGATTCATTTCTGCCTCACCCTTGCTTTCAGGTGGAGGTAAGGAAATATGAAAATGTATCTGCTGGAGGTATCAGCATGGGATGCACTTGGCATTGAAGCCTTCCGAAAAAAATGGCTTCTGAGAACAGTGGCAAGGAAGTTTTTGCACAGGATGCTGTGGAAGGTGTCCTTCAAAAGATGCCTTGAGTTTCAGAAGTTCATTGAATCATAGAACAACCAGGTTGGAAGAGACCCACCAGATCATCAAGTCCAACCATTCCCACCAATCTCTAAACCATGTCCCTCAGTACCTCATCCACCTGTCCCTTAAACACCTCCAGGGAAGGCGAGTCAACCACTTCCCTGGCCAGTCAGTTCCAGCGCCTAACAACCCTTTCCGTGAAGAATATTTTCCTTATGTTGAGCCTGAACCTTCCCTGGCGGAGCTTGAGGCCATTCCCTCTTGTCCTGTCCCCTGTCACTTGGGAGAAGAGCCTGGCTCCCTCCTCTCCACAACCTCCTTTCAGGTAGTTGTAGAGAGCAATGAGGTCTCCCCTCAGCCTCCTCTTCTCCAGGCTAAACAACTCCAGCTCTCTCAGTTGCTCCTCGTAAGACTTGTTCTCCAGCCCCCTCACCAACTTTGTTGCTCTTCTCTGGACTCGCTCCAGAGCCTCAACATCCCTCTTGTGGTGAGGGGCCCCAAACTGAACACAGGATTCGATGTTCCAAAAATATAAAAGTGTTTTTCATCTGAATGCTTTCAAATTCTCTAACCAAGTAAGTCAAATTAGATTTCATTAAAATAGTTCATTATACTAATTCCTAATTATATAGTATATCATTAATGTAGTATATCAAGTAGAGTAAAGTGTTTGGAGAAGTCCTTGCTCTCATAACAAACCTTTGCTTTTCCCCCTTTACATTTATAAGCAATTCTAACTCCATCTGCTTCAACAAACCTTCCCTGAAGCCTCTGCAAAGGCTGCACATAGCAGCTTACTTCTTAAAATGCTTGGGTGTAAAAACTAGCGCAAACCTGTGTTCCTAAGGGATTGCTTGGCAGCATTCCCTGCCCTGGCAAAGCCCTTGGTGCTGGTAGGTAAGGGTCGGTACCTCGTTGAGACGGTGACCTCTAGTGGTACCAGGTTGCTCTCCCCGCCGGTCTGCTCCCCCTTTGCAGCCACGAACCCTGAAAGATGCTAAAAGGCAGCTGCTGGTCTCCTCCACGAGTTAAGGAAATGTGTGTTTAGGTGAGGCTCTGGGTCTCAATTTTCTGCACCCAGGCAGCATTTACCTTTAATTTGAAGTAGGGGTTTTGTGCATGTATGTTCCCCTGTCTTTCCTATTTAAAAAAAAAAAAATCAAATTCTTCTACTAGGCATCAATTAATGCAGCACTTAATCACTGCTAGTGTGTAATCCCAAGCCAACATCTGTCATGTGTGTGGGAAGGTAAGGCTGCTTCCAAGGGATGGTGAGAAGCAGCAGATTTCTCCTCTAGGTATCCTAAAAATAGCATCTGAGAATTTGGGGTTGTTCAGCCTGGAGAAGAGAAGGCTCTGAGATCTCATAGCAACCTTCCAGTACCTGAAAGGGGCTACAAGAAAGCTCGAGAGGGATTATTTACAAAGGCTTGTAGTGATGTGACTGGGGAGAATGGGTATAAACTGGAGAGGGGCAGATTTAGACCAGACTTAAGGAGGAATTTCTTCACAATTAGAGTGGTGAGGCACTGACACAGGTTGCCTAGAGAAGCTGTGGCTGCCCCATCCCTGGAGGTGTTCAAGGCCAGGTTGGATGGGCCCTTGGGCAGCCTGATCTAGTGGGAGTTTTCCCGGCCATGGCAGAGGGGCTGAAACTGGGTGATCTTTAATGTCCCTTCAAACTCAAACCATTCTACGATTCTATAATTCTAAAGACTAGTTTTGCTATTAACCTATTTTCCCAGTTCCTCACTGTAAATCAGCATTTCTTTGGCATCACTGGTTATATAGGGGATGTGGGTCAGAAAGCGGTATCCCTGTCCCCCTCTGTGCCCTCTCTTTGCTCCAGGTGGGCTCAGAAAGATAAGGAAATAATCCCCTTCTCCTGCATTTCTAACCACTTCTTTTCAGCAGACTGCTGGCCCACTCACACAAGACCAAACCCCTGAGCAAAACCATGAGCTTTGTCCAACATGGACTGGTGTCCTCAGCCTCATCAGCCCGCCTCCCATCTGGACATACTGGGATGTGGAGACAGCCCCAGTGTGAAGCAGCCCCGTGTGCCCCTGACCCATCAACATCTTTCCAACAGGGCAAGGAGGCCTACCCAGGCCAGCCCCCCATCACCTCAGCAGACCCTGTGGTCCCAGGAGCAGTGGCTGCTGGGTGGAGAAGTGCCTGAGATAACCTTCACTGTGCTCGGTCTACACTGAGCAGGGCCATGCCAATTTGTCTCAAACCCACAGATGACGTGAGACAACTTTTATTCCTCCCTCCACCCCTTAAAAAAAATCACTTTTCTTCCCTTAAATGTTTACTTTCCACTAACTCCCCATCCCTCCTTGCCCGTGCAGGGCAAGCTCTGTTGCGGGCCTTGTACGAGGCTTTGCAATTGATTTGCAGCAGCAGATCATCCGGAGATGAGAGCAACCACTTCCTCCCTCCACCACCACCTCTGTGAATCTGCACCAAGACCTGCTGACGATTCTGCACCACCCTCCTCAGCTCCAGCCTAGAGAAATGCCTGTCGTCAGAAACACAAAAACCATTCAACACTTCTTCCCAACTACACACACCAAGAGTGACACCAAGGTGATTTTCCCTGCTTAGACACTGGGACATCTTATAATGGGACCAGCAACACTCCGGCTTTGACGGGTCCATGGTTCCTTCCCGCTCCTCCTCGAAGTCCTGGAGGTGTTAAGCCTTGGTACGGTGCAGATGGTGGGTTGTACCCAGCATCACCCTGCTCAGGCTGAGCATCAAGGCCCTGCAGACACCCTGTGCTCTCAGGAGAGCAGAGAAAGTTCAGCGCCACCAGCGAAGGGCAAGTTACACCTTGTCATGTTCCCTTGCTCCAGGTGGGTTGTCCCGCCCTGCTGTGGATTTGCCCTGTGCCACCCAGCTCCTCTCCAGCGAGCGGCATATCACACCCAGCATGACTGGTGCACGTTAGCAAGTGTTTCCTTGAAAGAAACAATCTTAAAGCAAACTTTTAGACTGGTCTAAGGATGTGGCTTGCTGTCTCTTGAGCTGGGGGGTTCAGGGGATGTCCATTCAGCTCCCCATGTGGACCTGATCTCCACTTGACCTGTGGAGAGCGTGATCTCTCTGCTTCAGGATATTTCTTTCCACAAAAGCCCTCACTCCATGCATGAATTGGAATCTAATTAGCATTTCCTCAGTGGACCTTACTCAAGGGCCTTAGTGCAGTACCTTTCTTTTACCTCAGACTGGTTGCTGATGAAAAACTGGGTCATCCAAGCGGTAAGTACCTTTTTCCTGTTGAGCTTAGTACATTTTAAAAGACATTCTTCCACAAAAGCCCCGTGTGATAATGTGCAAGCCCTTGGGCCCACCCAGCCATGAAGAGCCTACCCACAGATATGCTTTACCTCGAAAGAGTAGCATGAAGATATTCACATCTGAAGAAGAGAATGTGCTCCTGATTATAAAACTGCTTTGACCCCCCATCGTCTGCACCCAATTACAAACATTATTTCCATCAGCATGCTTTAAACCACACAAAACATTTATGATTTTTAACTCACTGATCAACCATGCAAACCAAATATTTGGAATGACTGACTGCAACATAAAATCCATCCGAGCACTGAAATTAAGAATGATTGGGGTGCAGGAGCTTGACCCAGGCAGCATGAAGCCAGCCAGTGCCACAGCTATGACTGGACATTTTGTTTTCTGTTATGAGAAAGAGCTGAAGGCAGAAAGTTCTTTTTCATAGCAAGAGGCATTCAGCCTGGCAGCCACAGAGAGGCTATTAATTTGTGAACCAAATGTGGGAGGTAAAAGAGTGTGTATCTTTGTCTACACTTTCTGAGGAGTATCAAAGTCTAGCTATTGAAATTACAGTGTCTTAATTTCTAGTAAATACTAATTTTACTCTTCTCAGGCGCTAGCATTTAAATCAGATTAGGACAATGGCTTTATTGTCCCAGACTATTTGAATGCATTTTTAATTAAGAAAAAAAATAGTTAGATCACAGCAAGCAGGTAATCTCATGAAATTTTGTGTTTAGTAATCAATGATCAAGGCCAACTGAAGTCATCAGATGACTACCCTTGCTGGAGAAATGGGAAATTACTGGCCTCCCTCAAATTTCCCTCAGCTCTTGAACAAAAAATACCCGTCATTTCTTGTCCTTTTAGAAATATTTTTTCCCATTTTCTATCAGCCAAGCTTTGACTCATTCTGACAACGACCGTTTGCAGCCAGAGCAGTCACTTCACCTCCCAAGCAGAGATGTTCACGGGATTACAGGGAGCTGGTGATTAAAGACACATTCAACAAGAGAGTTAAATTCCTGCTCACTTGAGGATCATCAGTGGTAGATGATGTGATACCCACGTGCACTATATGTGAGGGTAACTAAAGAACCGGTAGTGTGCTGTAATAGCTCTGTAAGGAGGGGGACCTGTTCCTGCACTTGAAAACGTTTTCAAAGTAATAGGGATTGTAGACAGCTTTGAGGTCAGATTTTGATCAGGGGTGTGAAGAACAAAAACACTTCTCTCAGACTGCACGTTTCAAGATTACACAGCTCCGAACTGCACGGGTTGCTGCAGACAATTAACATTGGCAGAGAGCCAAACCAAAAAAAAAAAAAAAAAAAAAAATCACAAACCTGCTTCCATGACATGCTAAGCCATGTGGTATTTTGTCACAAGCAAAATACTTGCTGAATAACAAATTCATTATTTTAACAGCCTCTAAAACTTTCATAGAATCATAGAATTGTTTGGGTTGGAAGAGACAGTACAGGTCATCTAGTTCCAACTGGCCCTACAATGGGCAGGGACACCCCTCACTAGGTCAGGTTGCTCAAAGCCTCATGCAACCTGGCCCTGAACACCTCCAGGGATGGGGCATCCACGACTTCTCTGAACAACCAGTTCCAGTGCCTCACCACCCTCACAGTAAAAAATGTCTTCCTAATATCTGATATAGATCTCCTCATTTCCAGCATGGCTCACAGGCAATGTCCCACTTTAAGAGCTCAAGTTCTGAAATTCTAAACCATACTACTGCAGCCTGTAGAGACAGTTTCGATAGACCACCTCATTCTCTGTCTCTGATCCCTGTTTGTGAGATGCAAATCATTCTTCCGTGTCTCATAGCAGAGGGGAATTCTGTGCAGATGCTAGAGTGGAGAGCAGTAGGTTGGTTTGGTGGCAGATGGAAGGGAATTATCCCTGACTCTGTGAGTCACTGCTCTGGTAGGGCTGGTGCTTCCTATTCATGCAAAGCCTTCTCATTAAGAAAGGGCTTGGAGTGAGCCATGTCCAGCTTTCTCACTTTAAAAGCTGATTTTTCTTCTTTTTTTTCTGCAAAAATCAGGCAGGGGCATCTGTTGGCCCTGTTAAGCTGTGGCTGCCGTCTTTAGTGGTGGTTCAATGCGATGTTGATCTTGCTCCACTTTTATGTGTATGGAGGAGTTTTGTTATTTCTTGGAAGGGTTTTCCCTTACACTAACATCCAAATCTGCTTTTTTTTTAAAAAAAAAAATCTTCATTTTGAGGCTTCATTATCTGTATCTAGTGCATTACAGAAAACTTCCCCAAAGATGCAAAAGCTTGCACCTTTTTTCCTTAGTTTCTATGGAGTGCTCAGAAGTTTCACCACTTGCTGTTATGCTGTCAGACCAAACTCTTTATGATCATAAATCACTCAAAGCACTAAGCATTAAACATACATTAAAGTCCTAGGACTCCAGTGTTTTCAAGAAAGCACTTGCAGCTAAAATGTGGAAGTCTCCATGAATATGTCAAAAATTAATGAAACCCCAAGAATCACAATTTCCACTATGAAGAAATAATTTGGTAAGTATTCCTGGGCATGTAAGGGAGGAGACCAACTGCAAATTGGACTCAGGAGACAAGAGCAGAGAAGCAAAGACATGTAATGAATGCATTAAAACAATATTTTAGTCAATAAATCTGGAAACGTATGGGTTTTTAAGGTAGTTTGGTTTAAGCTGTGTCTCTCTGGTCTTACTTTTAAGCCTTTGCTGACTGCAAAATAAATGCTTGAATATAATCCAGATACTTAGAGCATCACCAATAAGAAACTTGATGAAATGTTCAGGGGTTGAGTCACTCTGGTTTGCACAGCAGATTTGCTTAGGTAGAGCCATGGAGCTGCAGCACAGCCTCTACTGAGGGAAGAGGCAGAAATCATGGAGGGTGTTTGGTGAAGCAACCAACGTGTGCCACAAGTGGACTTTAGAGGGAGGGGCTTGCCAGGGGAGGGAGATGCAGTGGAATGCAGACCTGGGCCCTTTGTAATGGCTTGGTTATCATTTTCATAGAATCATAGAATCACCAGGTTGGAAAAGACCCACCAGATCATCGAGTCCACCCATTCCTATCCAATACTAAACATGCCCCTCCGTGCCTCGTCCACCTGTCCCTTAAACATCTTTTTTGCTGAGGAAGGACACTGAGGCCTCTACTAGAATTCCACCATGTGGCTGAACAACGCCTGAACATCTCCCTTGCCTGCCCCAAATTACTTCTGACTTCTTCAAGCAAATTTTTATCTAACAGTCACATCTTCTTGAAGCCTTGAACAAAACCTTACTCAGAATCACAGAACAACCAGGTTGGAAGGGACCCATCGGATCTTCTAGTCCAACCATTCCTATCTAACACTAAACCAAGTCCCTCAAGACCTCATCCACCCATGCCTTAAACACCTCCAGGGAAGGGGAATCAACCACCTCCCTGGGCAGCCTATTCCAACGCCCAATGACCCTCTGTGTGAAAAACCTCCTCCTAATCTCCAGCCTAAATCTACCCTGGCGGAGCTTGAGGCCATTCCCTCTCGTCCTGTCCCCTGTCACTTGGGAGAAGAGGCCAGCTCCCTCCTCTCTACAACCTCCCTTCAGGTACTTGTAGAGAGTAATGAGGTCTCCTCTCAGCCTCCTCTTCTCCAGGCTAAACAACCCCAGCTCTCTCAGCCGCTCCTTGTAGGCTCTGTTCTCCAGCCCCTTCACCAGCCTTGTTGCTCTTCTCTGGACTTGCTCCAGAGCCTCAACATCCTTCTTGTGGTGAGGGGCCCAGAACTGGACACAATATTCAAGGAGCGGCCTCACCAGTGCTGAATACAGAGGGAGAATCACCTCCCTGGACCTGCTGGTCACACCCTTTCTGATACAAGCCAGGATGCCATTGGCCTTCTTGGCCACCTGGGCACACTGCTGGCTCATGTTCAGTTGGCTGTCAACCAACACTCCCAGGTCCCTCTCCTCCTGGCAGTTTTCCAGTCACGCTTCTCCCAGTCTGTAGTTCTGCATAGGGTTGTTGTGCCCCAAGTGCAGGACCCGGCATTTGGCCGTGTTAAATCTCATGCCATTGGACACTGCCCAGCGGTCCAGCCTGTTTAGGTCCCTTTGCAGAGCCTCCCTACCCTCCAGCAGATCGACACTTGCACACAGCTTTGTGTCATCTGCAAACTTGCTAAGGGTGCCCTCAATGCCCTCATCCAGGTCATTGATGAAGACATTGAACAGGACTGGACCTAGCACTGAGCCCTGGGGAACACCACTTGTCACTGGCCTCCAGCTGGACTTAACACCATTTACCACCACCCTCTGGGCCTGGCCATCCAGCCAGTTTTCTACCCAGGAGAGTGTGCGTCTGTCCAGGCCAGAGGCTGACAGTTTCCGTAGCAGAATGCTGTGAGAAACTGTGTCAAAGGCTTTACTGAAGTCCAGAAAGACCACATCCACAGCCTTTCCCTCAACCAGCAGCTATGACTTTGTCATAGAAGGCGATCAGGTTGGTTTGGCAGGACCTGCCTCTGGTAAAACTCGTGTGAACATGGTCCTTTGCAGAGAAACCACAAAGCAAAATGGGGGGATTCATGAAGAGGCGTTGCTCTCTACTTATTGCTCAGCTCCAGAAATGCCTGGTCTCTGTTCCTAGTTTCCCAGCTCCTGGTGAAATCCTCTGGTATGTGGAGATATGTATCAATACACATAGACATACACAAACATTTGTGTGCTGGTCTCCCAATTCTGGTTTTAAACGGTGAAGTCCCTTTCGTTTGCAATACTCCTGGATGTCCTGCATGCATACCAAGGGGTGCCCCTCTGTGACTGCCATGAGAGAAAGAGCCCTTTGGATGTCATGAGCAAAGGCTGACCCTGGGCTGACTGTAAAGTAGGAGCTCCTCGTTTGGGAGCACTGTGGGAGGCAGGTCTGGCAGCACTCACTGTGGTTACATGTCCCAAACATTTCCTATTGTGCAGCGTCTTTCAGGTCTGTACGGGTTTGGCCAGACAGGTGTGGTATGGATTTGGGGTTCTCTTTGCCAAAACACTGACTCAGGGTGAGCTCTGCCTGAAAATTCCATCTCAAAAAGGCTTAGTGATTTCTGAACATAAAATTCAAGACAGACATTTCCTTCCATATGTGAAAAAACTAACAATGTGGTTTTTCAGAGATATGCTAGCCTCCCAAGGGACCCAGCCATTAGAGAGGGATGTTCTTACAAGAATGTGGCCATCATCTTTTTGCTCAGTGTGGAATTCCCACATTCTCTGGCCCTGAAAATATCAGCTCAATATCAGTATTAGGACTCTTTACAAGGGCATGGAGTGATAGGATGAGGGGGGATGGCTTTAAATTGAAGAGGGGCAGATTTAGACTAGACATTAGGAGAATTTCTTCATGATGAGGGTGGTGAGGCACTGGCACAGGTTGCCCAGGGAAGCTGTGGCTGCCCCATCCCTGGAGGTGTTCAAGGTCAGGTTGGACGGGGCCTTGGGCAGCCTGATCTGGTGGGACGTGGCCCTACTCATGGCAGGGGGGTGGAACTGGATGATCTTTGAGATCCCTTCCAACCCAAACCATTCCATGATTCTGATTAGTGTTTGCTCCCAGCTTCCCAAGGGTCTCTTCCATAAGCAGCTGCACAAAACTTGCAAGTGGGGCAGGTGGAGTCCCTGGGAGGACCTGGCACCAGTAGGACCCAAGGAAAGCAAGACACTGGCAGCTACAGGAGGACAGACTGTGACCAGTTGAAGATGTATCCTGGTGGGAACCAACATGCACCCACACCTCTATTTTCCCTTGCTGCCTAGGGAGCAGTAGTGAAGCAATTTGGCCATTTGTTGCTTTTTGTTTCCCCAGAGAGACAGCCAGTGTCACAGCAGAGCATGGACGTCTGCATCGTGGCTGAGCCAGTGGTCAACACCAGTGGGCATCGTGGCTTTCTGAGATGCCACATATTCTTTCTCCTGCCAGCCTTCCTTAACAGCACAAAAAGAATAGGAGAGTAACAAAAGCAACACCAAAAAGCCATGTTAATGTTGCATTTTGAGTCTTATAAATCAGGCAATGCCAACAACAGAGCTGTATGGAGTCAGTCCAGGTCCCGTGCGCAGACACAACATGCAGGAGGGAGGTGACAGCCTTTCACTGGGTAATTGCCAACTTCTTTCTCCCCAAGACTATGCTACACTTGGCATATGTGGGCAACTCTTTGTGGGTGAATCACTGCTGTGGTGTGAACAGGGTGCTGGTTTGCTCTGCCCACACCAAGTCTACAGAGCGGCAGACGCGAAAGCTAGAGCTCACCCTGACCACCGCTGGTAAGAGAGGCTTTTATTAAGGAAGATTCTCATTAAGGAAGGTTTTTATTCCACAGTGAGCTGAACTCACCTTCTTCCAAAATCCATGGGACTCTGCAAGATCTGGGGCCAGGTAGGTGGAAATGAGCAGAGGTGTTGAGTGCTCAGGGCTGGTGCTACAGATGGCTATGGCCATTCTTTGAGCAGCTGTGAACTGCTCTGAAAAAAATCACATGCCAAAGTCTACAGCTATTCATTGTTCACCGTGACTTATCTGAGGTTTCCTTTCCCACAATAAAGGAGAGAGCACCCCACTTGCTTGCATGCAAATGCTGGGTAGATAAATCAGCAGAGGATAAATCAGCTGAGGCTCTGGGGTGGGTTGAAAACTGGATGAATGGCCAGGCCCAGAGGGTGGTGACCAGCAGCGCAAAGCCTTGTTGGCGACCAGTGACTAGTGGTGTCCCCCAGCGGCCAGTGCTGGGTCCAGTCCTGGTCAGCATGTTCTGATGATGAGACAGAGGGCACTCCCAGCAAGTTTGCAGTTGATACCAAACTGGGAGGAGTGGCTGATATGCCAGAGGGTCACACTGCCATCCAGAAGGACCTGAATAGGCTTCAGAAACGAGCTGGCAGGAACCTCGTCAAGTTTAACAAGAGGAAGTACAAAGTCCTGCACCTGGAAATGCTAGGAGCCATCCAGCTGGAAAGCAGCTTGGTGGCTTGGAGCTCCTGGGGCTCCAAGTGGATGTCAAGTTGAATGTGAGCAAGGTGTTCTTGTGGCAAAGAGGGCTAATGACGCCTTGGGCTGCATTAGGAATAATGTTACCACAAGGCTGAGGGAGGTGATCCATTCTCCTTGCTTAGCACTGGTGAGGCAGCTTCTAGAGTCTTGTGCCCTATGCTGGACTCCCCAGTATAAGAAAGTCATGGATGTACTGGATAGAGTCTAGCAAAGGGCCACAAAGATGATGAAGGGACTAGAGCATCTCTCCTTTGAGGATAGGCAGAGACTGTAGGGACTTTTCATCTCAGAAAAGAGAAGGCTCAGGAGAATTCTTATCTTTGCAAATACCTCAAGGGAGAGTGTAAAGAGGATGGAGTCAGGTTCTTCTCAGTGATGTTCAGTGACAGGAGCAGGGGCAACAGGCACAAACTGAAACACAGGAGGTTCCCTGTGAACATCAGGAAATGCTTTTTCACTGTGAGAGAGACCAAGCACTAGCATAGGTTGCTCAGGGAAGCTGTGAAGTCTCTATCCTTGAAGATATTCAAAAGCCATCTGGACATGGTCCTGGGTAACTGGATCTGGGTGGCCCTGCATGACCAATGGGGTTGGGCCAGATGACTTTCAGAGGTCCCTTCCAGCCTCAACCCTTCTGTGATTCTGTGAGGTACTGGTGTACTGTGCTGAGAAGCCCACAAAAATGCTTACAAGGACGTTATTTTTTCTACTTGCCATAGGATTTACCTGGCATGTGTTAAACAAGGGCCAAACCTAGCCATATAACATCCTAAACAATGAACATGAAGAATAAATGGAAATAAAAACCCCCAAAGGATTAATAAGTCACAAGAGAAGAAGGTGACCTGAGAGAAAAAGTTGTTGTATAGGATCATGGATGTCCAGACTGAATACAGGTGCATTTTTGGCACTTTCTCTGTCATGAACACTCATTTCTGCATTTTGCGATCATCAGCTCTGGTCACTTTTGTTTGTGTCATAGCTGCACATAACAAATGTGTGAACACATATAGCTTATGTGGCTCTCTCTTATAGGAAAAAAAGCAGATAAAAATAGGACCTCTGTTCTCCAAACTTGCCTTTTGATTGTTTTTAAGTGCTTAAACATTGTTTTTAACCACAGAAATCAGATATCAATAAAACTTTCATCTTATTCCTGCAAAATCAAAATGGAGCTTCTAAGTCACAGTGCAGCGTGGGAACAAAGACCTTTCATGCTTGCTGGAGGAAGTTATTTCATCATATGAATTTCACTGATATTTCTCCTGCCAAGCTGCCCAGACCTATGTGACTAAGAGTTGCTCCTGTTTGCATAGCGATCCCCTCCTTGCAGCCAGGCTCAGTGGAACTATAGACACGTGGAAACTATACCAGTTACGTAGTCCACACACAAGGCTTTGTGCCCACATTTTGGGGCTGAAGATGAGGGAACATGAAAGGAAGCACTTCCCGGAGTGTCCCACCACTCTGGACATTGGAGTGAGCCGTGCTGCTGCTCTCACTGTGATGTGACTTGGTGCTGTGACATCATTTCCAGAGCTCATGCTGGACTGCAGAATAAATCAGGTCATGTCATGCAGAAGTAGATTTCAACTGCTTTGTTATTCAGTGTTTCCCACTTAGATTCAAGATTAGATTGGATTTGAAGTGTACTAGAAGGCTCATAATTATTTTCTTGAGATTTTTTGTTGGCAGGAACTTCAGTATAGATTTTGCTTTCTCTGCTGTTTCCATCATCTTGAATTAAAGTCTCTAAAAATATTGTCCTCCTCACAGAGCTGCTGTTGTTGAATAAACAGGTACTTATCAAAATGAGATGCTCCCCTGATTTCTACTTCTCTAGATTAGCAGTCGTGGCCTGAGATCCAGGGTCTGAGCTGTGGAAAATCCCAGCCTCTTGCATCAAAACCGAAAGCATCTGAATTTGAGATTTTTGTGTCTAAACTAAAAGCTTCCTGAAGATGTTTTGCACAAGAAGAGAGAAAATGTAACTGAAGCTGGGGAAAGGAAAGAGGGAGAGGTGATGATACAATGGAAAGAGGAGGCGCAAACTTCCTGCTGTCTCTCTGTGAAGGAACTGTTACCTCATTTGTTGTTCTCTCCTGCCTTCAGAAAGTCCAGCTCCAAATCATCTCTCAACTCCGGGGAAACTCCACCAGGTGTAAACAACAGCCTCAGCACGTGGAGTGTGGCTTTGTACCTGAAGACAAAGCTCTCGAGCAAGCCTGCTGCCAGATCTCCCAGCAGCCTTGAGGGCAAATGCCAGCCTCTGATGGCTCTTCAGGAGCTTTACTCACCTGTCCTATCCACCAGTACTAGTGGCTGATAGTCTGAAGTATGTGACCCCGGAGGAGCTGCAGTCTGGCTCTTCTGCTGGCCCATGATGAAATGTCTGTGTGAAGGCCTCCAGGAGGGAGAGGAGGCTGCAGAGAGCTTTCATGGAGGAGAATCACAGAGAATCACAGAGAATCACAGAATCACTAGGTTGGAAAGATCCACTGAATCATCAAGTCCAACCATTTCTATCAATCACTAAACCATGTCCCTCAGGACCTCATCTACCCATCCTTTAAACACCTCCAGGGAAGGTGACTCAACCACCTCCCTGGGCAGCTTCTGCCAGTGCCCAGTGACCCTTTCCGTGAAAGATTTTTTCCTGATGTCAAGCCTGAACCTCCCCTGGTGCAGCTTGAGGCCATTCCCTCTTGTGCTGTCCCCTGTCACTTGGGAGATGAGGCCAGTTACCTCCTCTCCACAACCTCCTTTCAGGTAGTTGTAGACGAGAAGGTGTGATGTCCTTTGTGAGGACAATGTGAGAGAGTTGTGAGGCTCACATCTACCCTGAAACACCTAACAGGTGCCTCTGGGAAGGGCAGCACAGACCTCCTCCCAGCAGAGACCTGTGGTAATGACCGTGATACACACGTCAGGGAAGAGACCTTCCACACTGAACATTTGCTCAGAACTCCCTCAGGAGATTCCACCCCATACCCTGGCCAGATCCCAAGCAGCAAGGACACTCTTGAGCAGGGACTCTTACTTGGGACAGGTGCTTGGGCTGTGGGATCTTTTACTTGCTCCCTGCTCAGCCTGGGGAGAAGGGCCTTTGTGCGAAAACAGACACAGCACACAAAAACCTGGGCCCAGCTTTGAAATCAAACTTCACCACCCCAAACCTCACATAGTGTTTCATCCAACCACTGGGTTCAGTAAGGGGAAGTATCTTTTAAACGAGAATGCTGCAAACTGGGGTGGAGAGGGTTTTTGAGCAACAAAGTTGGTGAAGGGGCTGGAGAACAGGCCATGTGAGAAACGGTTGAAAAAGCTGGGGGTGTTTAGCCTGGAGAAGAGGAGGCTGAGGGGAGACCTCATTGCTCTCTACAACTACCTGAAGGGAGGTTGTAGAGAGGAGGGAGCTGGCCTCTTCTCCCAAGTGACAGGGGACAGGACAAGAGGGAATGGCTAGACATCAGGAGGAAGTTTTTCACAGAAAGGGCACTGGAACAGGCTGTCCAGGGAGGTGGTTGATTCCCCTTCCCTGGAGGTGTTTAAGGCACGGGTAGACGAGGTCCTGAGGGACATGGTTTAGTGTTTGATAGGAACGGTTGGACTCAATGATCCAGTGGATCTCTTCCAACCTGGTGATTCTATAATTCTATGATTTTCTGCGCTGCCCACGGGATATCCCGTTTCAGCCAACCCAGCATTGCAGAGGCAGAGAGAGAGTAGGAACCCAGCAGCTGGGAAGAGGGTCCCTCCAGCCCCATGCCCCACTCTGAGAGGCCACTGCCTGCACTACCATGCGGTGCGGCACCACCAGGCTTGGCGGGGCTGCTGGTGCCGTGCAATTGGGTGGAGCTGGGTTGCACTCCTGCAGCACAGCACCTGCTGCACACAGGGCAGGAGCATGTTTTGCACAAAAGAGGAACCCACTTCCTTTCTTCTGCATTGCAGAAAGAAAAATAAAATCAGGCAGAATGCATTGTTTTCCCTCCTCCTTATTCCCAAGTCCCTGGATGTGGTTGTTACCTGGACCTTTGGGCTCCTCAGTCTGTTATTGAGGCTGGTGGCAAGGCATCTCCCTCCTCTGGCTCCCCGGGACCCACTTTGTGTCTGCTCCCTGGGAATGCCCTCACCCTCCACCCAAGGGCAGAGCTCCTCTAGTTCCTCGTTTCTCCAGGCCCCTCTTAGGCACAGCGATGCCTTACCACTGCCATGGGCTCCCACAAGAAGTCCCCTGTCCCCAGGGTTCACATTAGTGACAGGGCCAGCGCTGCTGGGTTATCCGCACGTAATTCCCCTCCTGGGATGTGCAGCTCCTGTATGAGGGCAGAGCCCAAAACATGGGAGGGATTGTATGGGGGCATTTGACTGCGCAAGGAAGTCCTGGTCGTGAATTTGCATTGTCAAATGCCCCGTCCGTCATCTCCAACAACTCGTGATAGTGACTGACTTGAGGCATTGCAGGAACCCGGCTGGAAGGTGAGAACATTTTGCCAGGCTTGATCCCAGATTTATTTCCTTGGTGGTGTAAATCTGTGGAGATAAAACTGTCGTGTGAGAGCACATAATGAGGACAGATGGGAACCGTTCATGGGCAAAGCGTCAGCTCTTCCACTGTCAGTGCCACAGTGACCCCTGACTTCAGGGTCTCCAGGAGTTATTCCAGCTGTAGTTGTATTTCATGTAAACAAAATGATAGTCCAGTATCTGTAGGGATTTCTGTATGGACAGAACTTATGTGGTGTTACATCCATTGGATAGTTCCATGGTCAGGATAAAACAGTTCAAAAACATCTGCTCCCTACACAAGTTTGATCAGCTTACCTCTTGACAGATACGTGTGTTTGTAACATCTCACTAAGGAATATTTTTAATAGTTCACTCAGCACAGTTATTCCCTCAATAACAGACCTTTCCCTTCATGCAATATAAACCCCAAAATGACACACGTATCTCTGTTAGCAGATGGTTGTTAGCAAATTTCCACTATGAGTCCTGCTGAGTACCTTCAACTTCATGGCAATGTCATTCACTGTGTAATTTCTATACAAGTGACTCACCGTACGTGAGTACACAGATTAGTACTAAGTTTAATGCCACTAGGTTGTAAAACATTATCAATATTATGCAATTAAAGAACTGGTTGAGCTTTAATAGCTTGGAGAGAATCTGAAGTTTAGCTTGACTGTAATCTTAATCTCAGTATTTCTTGGTCTCAGTATTTATCAGTAGCAGCCTGAACATCTCGTGATGGGAATTTCCTGGTTTATTAGGAGTTTTTAGGAGGAGAAAAAAGAAACCGAGCATGATCACCATCACCACCAACAAAAAAATACCCTAAAACCACTAAAATACTATGTAAAATGCTCTTGGGATTTGAAAGCCCCAGTGATCTCCAGTAAATAGCCACTGTGGGGAAGGCCGTCCCTCTGGCAGGCTGTGCTTCTGCAAATATTTTAGGAAGTGCTGGGGAGGAAAGTACTCTCCCCATGGCAAGACTTGCTGGTTCCCCACACTCCTTAACCTCCTGTGTTCAAGGATGCTGTGCTCATGGTGGCTTCCCAACCGCTGTGTTAGTGCCAGGGCTGGTACTGCTGGTTTATCCACACACAGGACCAGCCTCCTCCCATCCTGCCCACCACTGCCTGGCATCCTGTAGGGACAGAACCTGCCCTGAATGCTCCAGGTGAGACAAGGGGCTTTGCCCTTTGTTCACTATACAAGGTATCATCCTCATCATGGAAAAGTTTTAACCCTAAGAGCAAGTTGGCTCATTTCACTCAGATCAACTGTGCCTGGTGGTTTCTTTGTGTGCATGTGAAAAGAAAATCTGGGTTTTGTCACAGTTTGGGAGGCTGCACGCAGCATGGCTTGTGCTGCCCATAAGCACAATAAGCTCAATGGGAGATTCATCCCGACTTTAACGGAAAAGGTGCAGTGGTCCGATTGCTGTAGCCACGCGTAGGTGCCCAGAGGTGAACCCTTCAGGGCAGCATGTGAAGCAGGGCTGAAGCCGTTTTCTTTTTTCTTCAGTTGCATTTTTGCATCTTTGTAAAAATGTTCAGAGTAAAACCTGAAGACCGATGTCGAGAGTGATTGCTGTGTGGGTACAGTCATTTGTCTTCTCTAGCGCAGCCACTACTGAGAACAACACCCGCTGCAGTAATGCCTCTCACACACTGAAAAAAAGAAAGAAACCACCCTGAAAGAACATGCATTTTTACTAACTCTAAGAAAGAAAGGAGAAACACACACATACACACAAAAAAAAAAAAAAAAAAAAAAACCAACCCCAAACCTCAGCCCTCGGGGTGCTTTTATAAGGTGAGAGCATCCTGAGAGGCGCTCACACGGGCTGAGAGGCTCTGCAGCCACCACATCGAGAGGAGGAGGAGAAGGAGGAAGGGAAGAAGGAGGAGGAGGAGGGAGAAGGGAGGGAGAAAGGAGGAGGAAGAAGAGGAGTAGAAGGAAGAGGAGAAGGAGTCGGAGAAGGAAGAAGAGGAGAAGAAGGCACCGCTGCTCCCAGGTTGGAGCCCCTGATTTCTCTTTCTTGCACATCACCCTGCTTGTGAGTATCTTGGGGGTCCCAGCAGCAGGACTGGGAGGCAGCACTGAGCCCGGGAGCCTCATCCCATCCCATCCCATTCCATCCCATCCCATCGCATCCCATCCCATCCCATCCTGTCCCATCCCATCCCATTCCATCCCATCCCCGTATGGGGAGATGCTGCAGCCCCAGCAGGCTGAGGGGACCAGAGGCGGGATGAGGGGCAGGAGACAGGGTAGAGGGAGGGGGTTGGTGCCAGGGTGCTCCTCGCTTTGGAAGGGTGTGGGGGTTTGGTGGAAGGCTGGGTTCCTTTCCTGGAATTTCTTCAGGGTTGCAAAGATGCTCCTTGGTGCTCTGCCCACAACTCCCCCAGCCCCACTGCTCTCTGAGCACCTCCTCAATGAAGCTCCCCCACCAGGTCTTGAATAAATGACATTGCTGCCAACAGATGAGTTTGGGACCTTGTTTGTCTGACAGCAATTCCTCTTTCCCCCTCCCCATCCTTTCTGACATTGATTGGACTTACACCACTAAAACCAAAAATAAGAGGAGCTGGTGATAAGAAGATAACGACAATGAGTCACAAGCCTTTGTTGAAACGCTTACTCTGAAATCACAAGAGATGTGTTTTTCCAAATGACTCGGGTTGTGTGCTCTCAGGGAGGGGTGGGGGCTGGTGGCAGGGAGCAGGGGACCAGTCTTTTGCCAGCTCCTGTTGCCAACAATCTGCAAGTTTCGTGTCTGTTCTTATTCCAGGACAGAGGGTGAGAGATTGTGGGGCACCGCAGAAATGGCTGTCGGGGAAGCCACCTTCCCACCCGCCAACCTCACCTCCAGCAATCAGAGTGGCTGCAACGTGCACAACCACCACTTCTCTGCCAAAGTCATCTTCTCCCTCTTCTACACGGCCCTGCTGGTGTTCGGTGCCTGTGGGAACATCCTGGCCCTCTTCATCACCTTCCAGCGCAGGAAGAAGAAGTTCAACTCCACTGACCTGTACCTGGTGAACCTGGCCCTCTCGGATGCCCTCTTCACCTTGGCCCTGCCAGGCAGGATCGCTTACTACATCCTGGAGTTTGATTGGCCCTTTGGGGATTGGTTCTGCAGGGTCACAGCCTTCATTTTCTACATGAACACTTATGTGGGCATCTACTTCATGACCTGTGTGAGTGTGGACCGCTACATTGCTGTGGTGCGCACCAGGCACCCCGGAAGGATCCAGAAGATGAACCGTGCCAGGGGTTTCTGTGTCCTCATCTGGTCCTTGGTGTTCTTGCAGACGGCTCCGCTGCTTCTGCGGCCCATGACACGGAGGATGGGGGACAAGCTGACGTGCATGGAGTACTTCAACTTCGAGGAGATCCCCAAGCTGCCCTATCTGCTCCTGGGGGCCTGCGTGCTCGGCTTCTTCTTGCCTGTGGGCATCATCTTGGTGTGCTACGTGAGGATCAACCTCAAGCTCTGCCAGACAGCCAAGGAGAACCCACTGACAGTGAAGAACGGGCACCACCGCCGGGCCTTCACTGTCATCCTGGTGGTGCTGCTGGCCGTCTTGCTCTGCTTCAGTCCCTACCACCTCAACATCGTCCAGTTCATGGTCAGGAAGATCCTCTACCAGCCGTCCTGCCGTGAGCAGCAAGCCTTCAAGATGTCCCTGCAAGTCACCGTGGCATTCATGAACCTCAACTGCTGTATTGACCCCATCATCTACTTCTTTGCCTTCCGGGGCTACAAGAGGAGGCTGCTCCGCATCTTCAGGAACAGCGGCTCCTTGGCCACCTCCTCCACTGCCAAGACCCCTTCTGAGAGCAACAGTAACAGCCAGCAGCCTGGCTCTGTCTCTGTCTAGTGGCACAATCCCCTGTCTTTTCCTCTGGCCTGCAGCCTATGGACCCTCCCTGACAGCAGGAGCCAGAGTTGGGCTGTAGAGCAGGACAAGGAGCTCCGACAGGCTTCATCGCTCCTGTACCTGGAGCTGGGAACTCTTACAAAGCCAGCTTGTCCAGGACACAACCCTGCCTGGCTCCTCACACCTGGCTGTGTGCTCAGCACTGCTAGACCTGCCATCCTAGAAGAGGGATGGGCTCTTTTTGATCCATACCATCCCAGAACAAGGACATCCTAGAACAGGGACATCCTAGAACAGGGACAGGCCCTTTTTCATCCCTGCTGCAGAAGAGGTAGCCCGGATGGCCACTCCAGTTGACAAACACAGCCAGGGATTTTCCCAGCACTGCATCACCCACCTTCCCATGCCTGCCATGCATCCCCTGCAGGGCTGGTGGTCACCATGACCATCCTTGTCTCTCTGCCCCCTTCCCTGGAGCACTGGGCAGCCTCCCTGCTGGTCTCAGGGCAGCAGGCACAGAGCACAGGGACTCGGGGCGTTTTGGGAAAAGGCTGGGATGTTACTTCCATGCAGTCACCTACAACTCCTTCCCAACACCAACAAGCAGCAGCTCCGCTCCCTCCCTGTGCAGCGTCCTGCTCCTGCACAGGGCAAGCAGTGAGCATGGAAGGCATGGAAAAGCCCTTCTTGAAGGGATGGGTGTGAGGACATGTATTTGCAGAGCTCCTGGAAGTGCTGCCTCCTGCTTCCCCGGGGTGCCCTTCCTTGCATCTCACGTGCTGCGGTTTCTTGGGGAGTTGCCACCAGTCTCACAGCTCGGCTGTGACCCACCCTTTGGGGTGCTCACCAGGGAAACCTTTTCAAACCTCTTAAACTTGAAAGGAGTGGAGGAAAGTGGATGGTGACCAAGGGTGGCCTTACATGACCTCGACTTTTGCTTGAATTCAGCGCCCTGGGTCCAAGAGCCTCGCTACGGGCAGGTTACGTGTGACCGTCACCGGAATGAGAGGAGGAGCCCTGAGACATCGAGTTCCCATTGATGTTTGAGCCCAAGTCAGCAGGAGCAAAGACCTCCTTGGCTCTTTCCTGCAGTCACTAGACTAAAAAACCCACACGTAGGATTTCACAGTTCCTGGGATGGCTGGACTTCTATTTGAGGTTGGAGGGGACAGAGACACGCACAGAGACATAAAGAGGAGGAAAAAGCAGCTTGATTTTGCTGACAAGTAAACCTGAAGAAGTTTCAGGAATGGACACTTTCGATTAACACAAACCATTCTTCAAGGTAATAACCTTTCTCTATTCCTAGAAAGTTAGTAATAGTCACTCGCAGCCCTTTACCATTTTAAATACACACGAATAAGCTTTTGAATGATGATGGTTTTACTTACGGTATGGATAACTAGCTTTTTGAAGGCTGAGAGGGATGCCTAAAATCATTCCGGTGGGAAACGGACTCCAATACGTCCTTTCAGGAGGCTGAGCCCTCCTCAAGGCAGGTCTAACCTCAGTGTTTGGCCTTAAGAGAGCCTGTGTCCTAAAAAGCACGTTGCAATGGGCAAGAAAGAGCTGGTGTGCAATTATGTAAGGATACCGATGGTCTGAAGAGGCTAAAGGAGCCAGTTCCAACCCCCTACCATGGCCAGGAACACCTCCCTCCAGATCAAAGCCTCATCCAACCTGGCCTTGAACACCTCCAGCAATGGGGCATTCACCATTTATCAATGAAACATGGGCTGGAAACGACCTTTTCTCTGCATCACCTCATCCAACAGCCTACTCAAAGACAGACCATGGCTGGCACCATGTCAGGCAACTCATCTAGCTGAGGCTTGGAAACTCCAGGCAAGGAGGCTTCCCCTGCTGAGGTAACAACGTGCTGTATCACCCTCTGGCTCAAAACATTTTCTCTGCTGTCCAGTCTGAAACCTTCTAATCTGCATCTGGTGGCTCTTGCCCCTAACATCACCCCATGCTCAGAGGAGCTTGGCTCTGTTGTCTTTGTAACCCCTGTTCCTGTGCAGCTGTGACTGTCGGAGGGCAGTTGTACACAACTCTCCATCTTGGAGAGCCTCCACGTGAACACCAGGGCTCAGATCTGCTGCAGTGGCCAATGCTCCTCCTCCAAACCAAGACACGGAGATGTTTTGCTGGACTGGGGCCTGCAGCGGAGGCAAAGACAAATCTGTGATGAAACCTTCTTGGGAAAAGGAGGAGTATAAACACAGCTTTATTTGCTCCTTACTGGGCTCTGTTTTGCTCCAAAATGAAAGATTAACAAAGGTATCCCCACCTTTCATCCTCTTGACACCAGTAAGAGCCCTTGGAGAAGGAAATGGGTGGATAGTTGTGTGTAGTGCTGCAAAAGCACACAGGTGGGATCCAGCCTCCCTCCTCTGGGGACCTTTTACTCTTGAAAATAGGCCCTGGGGACAGGGGACACCCAGGGATGGAGGGGGAAGGGTATTGGCCAGGATGGGCAAAAGAGAACTGCCAGTTTGCTCACCTCTGGGAATTCCCTGGCTGCTCGAGAATAGCATTTCAGTGAAAGTGAAGAGAAGCCATACAGAGCATTTAGTCTAGAGGCACAATAATGTTTTGTCTACACTTCATTCACCTGCCTGCTCCTCGCAGGATGCTCACTTGAACCTGACACCAGCCAAGCAGTTCACACCCAGAACCGCCAGCGTTTCCTGCCCTGTCCTTTGCCCCATGGGGCAGACCCTCTGACAATCCACAGGGTTGGAACCCTGTCGTGGAAGGTTGGAGCCCTGCAGTGGAGGGATGGATCCCTGAGGCAGAAAAATGGATCCCTGAGGTGGAAAAATAGATCCCTGAGGCAGAGGAATGGATCCTGCCGTGGAGAGAGAGAACCTCATGGTGGAAAGATGGATCCCTACAGTGGAGGGATGAATACCTGAGGCAGAAAAATAGATCCCTGAGGCAGAGGAATGGATCCTGCAGTGTAGGGATGGATCCTTGTGGTGGAAAGATGGATCCCTGAGCTGGAGGGATGGATCCCTGAGGTGGAAAAATGGATCCTTGAGGTGGAGGGATGGATCCATGGGGTGGAGGAATGGACACCTGAGGCAGAGGGATAGATCCTGCAGTGGAGGGATGGATCCATGGGGTGGAGGGATGGAGAGATGGCTACCTGAGGTAGAGGAATGGATCCTGCAGTGTAGGGATGGATCCTTGTGGTGGAAAGATGGATCCTGCAGTGGAAGGGTGGATACCTGAGGCTGAAAAATGGATCCCTGAGGCTGAAAAATGAATCCCTGAGGTGGAGGGATGGATCCATGGGGTGGAGGAATGGACACCTGAGGCAGAGGAATGGATCCTGCAGTAGAGGGATGGATCACTGAGGTGGAGGGATGGATCCCTGCAGCACGGGGATGTATCCTTGCAGCAGAGGGGAAGCCAGACAGGCAGCTCAGTGGGAGGCGAGAGGCAGCGCTGGTTCCCGCCAAAAGAGGGAGATTAAACCTTTACCCAAAGTGAAAATACGCCCACAAATCTGAGAAAAATAACAGATGCAGCTGGTGCTCCCCCACGCGTCTCCTACCAAGTAGGGACATGGTGCGTTAGCTCTGTAACTCAAAACTCAATCTGAGCCAAAATCCTTGTAGCAGAGTGTATTCCGGGTTTCTCCTGAGCTCCAGCGAAGGGTGATTAGCTGATCATAGTATCATAGAATCACCAGGTTGGAAAAGACCCACCGGACTATTGAGTCCAACCATCCAATGCGATTGAATGGAGTGCAGAAAGTAGGTAGAATCTCTGCCTCTCTGACAGGCCATACCTTGATGGTAACAAAGCACACGGAGCTCACTGCCTTTTCCCCTTCAACCGTGGTTCCCAGCTTCGTGCTTTCAGCTCGGAGCATAGATTTTCAGGACAGCCCCAGGGGACAGCAGCTGCACTGGAGCTGCAGCTACACATTATCCATTCATCAACTCCCTGTGCCATACAAAACACCTCATCAGTCTGTGCTTTGGATCATCCTGAATTCAAGCTATCACATCACCATACCTGTATTGGTAAGCCACTAAAGGACTGTCATGTAAAAATGCATGTATCTACCTAAAATAAAAGCTTCTCATTGCCAGCTAACACGCTTTGGTGTGACTGTTCAGGCCAGGTGATGCTGGAAACTGTTTTCTTCTCTGAGGTGTGCGCTTGCCTCTCCCCCTACAAGCAAAGTGAACACTAGGAAGCAGCAAGGGACAAACACAAGCTCTCGATCCACCTCCTTTATGCAGGACGCTTGTTTCCGCAGGAGGCTGCTGTGCTCTCATGGTGTGGGATTTTGTACATGACCTTCTGTGGGAACAGTGGTGGAACCTGCAGGGAGCTGCAATAGAACTACAGAATGGTTTTGGTTGGAAGGGCAGGGGCACCTCCCACTAGCCCTCAAATTTTCTGACTTTGCTTCTTTTCCCTAAACCCTTTCTTCTATCCAGTTTCCCCTCCCCAATCTCCCAATCATCTAATTTGCTAATCTTAAATGACATTTATGGTCCCTACTTATCAGCAATCAAAAGGCCAAATCCTGCTTTTAGTTCATCCCAGCATTTTTCACCCACTTTTAAGCCACATATTACTCCTGCTTTCTCCAGTGTTCCCCTTGAGGTTTGTAAACAAGTGTCCTACAAATGCATGTGAGCCCAGTTTACTTCTCATTTCCTTTTAGAACTCTCCTTTGGAAAACAAATCAAGTGACAAGAGCTGATTGACCAATTTGTTGATATTCTCACCAGCTGCACCCATTGATCGGATCGTATTCATTTCTGCTCCTTTCATCAGTTTCTTGTTTTACATTTGGACTGAAAACTACAGGTAGCACATACCCTCTTCTGAGTTTCAATTACATGGTCAAAGCACTATTTTACATATGGAAACAAGAAAAAATGCAATTCTAAAAATTACATTAAATCAAATCCAGTGTGTTTTAAATAAGGCAATCCCATTTAGGTTTCCCTTGTGGAAAGAAGACACACAAGAAATTAATTGCACTCACATATAAAAAACTATTCAGCTCCTATTCTCAGCACAGGAAGGACACAGATCTGTTGGAGAGAGTCCAGAGGAGGCCACAAGGATGATCAGAAGGCTGGAGAACCTCCCATACAAGGACAGGCTGAGGGAGTTGGGCTTCATCAGCCTGGAGAAGAGAAGGCTCTGGAGAGACCTTGTAGCAGCCTTCCAGTACTTAAAAGGGGGTTGCAGAAAAGCTGGAAACAAACTTTTTAGCAAGGCCTTTTGTGACAAGATAAGGAATAATGGCTTTAAAATAAGGGAGGATAGATTTAGGCTGGATATAAGGAAGAAGTTTTCTACAAAGAGGGTTGGGAAACACTGGAACAGGTTGCCCAGGGAGGTAGTGGAGGCCCCATAAACATTCAAGGTCAGGTTTGATGGAGCTGTAAGCAACCAGAACGAGCTAAAGATGTCCCTGCTCCTGCAGGAGGTCTGGACTAGATGACCTGTAAAGGTCCTTTCCAACCCAATGCATTCTATGATTCCATTAATATTGTGAATTTATCTTCAAACAGATCAGTTTCTCTGCATCATGAGTTGTAGTTCCAAGTGTTTTCAAATTTGGATGCCTTGAAAACCGCACACGTACTCCAAATACACACAGGTTTGAGAAGTGAGAGTCTTTGAATACAGACCTTTAATTTTTCTTTAGCAAACTCTTATCTCCAGTTAAATGCAACGAATCAATACATAAATAATCTCACTCACTGTCTGTATATATACATACGTGTACACACATACCTGTGTGTGTATATATATACAGACACACAAACAGGAGAGACAAAAATGTTGCCATTTGCCCAGTACCTTGCGATAGGCTTTGCTTGCTGGTTCTTCCGTTTCAGATAAAAGTAAGGAGACCTTTTCTCCATCGCATCTTCACAAAGGCATCAACAAGCATGTGGCAGCACAAGTTGGTACACAAACCAGCTGCAACAGTCCATTTGCTGATGCCAAGTAGCAGGTGACCTTTAACGCTTTGTTTTGGGAGAGGAGAATATTTTTGGTAGGTACAGAATCGAATCGTTCTCCATCTTAGCAGTAAGTTAAGGCTTGAGAACTTGGTGTCTTATTGGGCAGATTTCCACAAATACAAACCTCACTGTGGGCGTATTTCAAAATATCACACAACCGTCTAGGAAAGTCCCAAATAAATTATTCTGAAGTCATCTCAAAGGCAACATTCCCAGGCTAGTAGACAAAATTCAACAGCAATAACTGCTTTTACTTCAAAATACCAAATCTTGTCTTTACTTAAACCAGCGTGAATTTCCTGGGGAAGCAGAGATATATTAGGTATTCTCTTACTGCCTAAAAACCATCACCAGATCACACACAAAACTGAAAAAGTGCGATGAGATATTTCAGAACTGTACTGGACAAACACTGCGTAGGCTGTGAGGAACACACTGCTCGCATTCCCAGAAATGGTCCACGAAAGTTTCACCATCAAGCAGAAAACAAATTGTTTTCCAGCTCTAACATGTGAATCTTTCTTCTATGGCTCTTGCATGAAACACGAACCGTGTTCAATGGCATCCGAGCCCCCTCCTTTTACCACTTCTTTGTTTTTTGTTTTTTTGGGTTTTTTTCAAATTGGAAATCACAACCCTGGAAGCATTTTGAGCACAAACTGTTCTCATAGATGTCAAGGGGAGTTTTCAACTGACATTATCAAGACCTGAATTTACCCTTTATGTTTGATCACATTTTGCGACATGCCCAGCAAAATGCGGTTTTCCAAACTACTGTGACATTTGGATACCTCCTGTGTACAAATACTAAGATGCATGCTAATAGTAAGAAAGAATTTAGACTTGGAGAATATCCACTTCGATGTCCCTGATGCCACTCAATATGTTTTAAAATCCCAAGCAACAAGTGCTCTTTGCGCTTGTCCCTGCAGCAGGGAAATGTCTGGAAGGACATAGATCTTATTTAATCTGCCATAGGTTAGGTGGACCTTTATTTCCTACAGACAAAATCTGACCTCTGAAGTAATTAACTAATCTTTATTGCTACTTGTAATAAAATACCAGTGAGGGAAGAACTGGTATGTTTCAAAATTAAAACCTGAACTTGACTCAAATAACTTAATTAGTTTACACAAAGAGATTAGTGCATTATTTTTTTCTTACATCTGCCCTTTCCTTTGTAAGACTGTAGTTTTTCAGAGATCTCTGGGTACATAAACATCCCTAAACACACATGCTTCTCATCTTAACACAAACAAACCCTTTCAATGAGAAAGCAGACCCTGCCTGAGTAATGTGATCATAGCAGAAAGCCAGACCCTGAAGGAGGTTGATCAAAGCCCACAAAGACACATGGTTATTCTAAAATATCCTTATTTCACCCACTGGAAAATACTAAAAGTATATTAGAAGTCCATACAGGACTTTATTGAAAATTATGTCATGTGCCAAAAACTGCACAAATTTGATGTCATTTCTGGATAAGGATTTGTACACTTGAAGGACTTCTTCCAGTTTTATCAGTCAATTAAAGAAGACAAAGGTATCTCTCTCCCCGTAAACCTCGTCTTGTAATTTCCCAGTATATTTTCCAGGCCAAGTGATGCTGTGCAGGTCTCTACTTAGGTACATTGGAATGTCAAAAACATCCCTCTCTCTCCTGTACTCTTTCATGTCCTCCCCATTGAACCTGCTATTGCCTCTGTTATCCTCCTGATAACCTATATCTTATTCTAAATGTATGTATTAAATATGCCTGTGTGTATATAAATAGACACACACATATGCAGACTTTACAAACAGAAGTAGATACAGAAACACACATTAAATGCTTGAGATACATGTGTAGATCAGTTTTACAGAGTCACAGTTTGGAATATCATATTATTTCACCCCCTGACAATCCTAAGGTGCTAATACTGAGCACTTCTGAGAATCATGCCAAGTAGGTTTCCTTTACCAATCGAAACTTCAAAATCAATATCGTACAATGTTGGCATTAGCATCCTGTAACCTCCTGTGTTAACCTGAATAATCCTTAAAATTAATATTCCAGTAAGTTACTTCAGACAGTGAGGATTCAGCAAATGCAGGGTCATCCACATCTCTGACAGTAGAAAACTAGAACTATATATAGAAAAGTTAGCTTTTTATAGTATTCTATTAAGACAGTACGTAGCCAGCTCAAAAAATGAAACCAGCACATAGGACACTGAGTACACATCCATCGTTACAGAAGGCAGTCTGAATTAGACATGGAAGTCATTCAAATCTTTTCAGTTCTGATCTTACTGTATCATTCAATTCACCTTTACTGGTTCCAGTGAATATCTTCATGACCTGTATCTAAACAGCAATTCACTCGATTTGTGAAAATTTAAGTTTACAGTGGTCGCTCGCCCTGGCTTGCAATACACACGTGAATTTTCTCGCATCCTGTCTGTGTATTATGTGCTGAACGACAACTTTTAATTAAAAAGAAATTCAAGAAATAAAATATTACAGGCATTAATAAAACTTTCTGAAGAACAACATAATAGTCCCATATTCTTTCACTTGAATTGAAAATGAAGAGATCTTCGAACATCTTATTACTGTAATCAAAAGTCAAGTACTGTAAAATAACTCGTAAGCTAGAGAAATTAGGCTAGTAAATGAAGAAAACATCATTTTTCTTGATAGGTAAATCTAGTCGTGGTTGTTGGAGCTTCTTTTCCTAGTCATTAGCTCTGACAATGTGTCTAACAAGGATTTACAAGAACCACCCCACCCCCCCTTATTTAAAAAATAAACTGAAGTGATACCCAGTAATAAGAAGAAACTAAAGTTACTTTGAAAAGGAAAAGCAGACTAGAAACCACCAAGCGATCTGAAAGCCTGGGAACAGTTCACATCATTCATTAACATTACTTAGAATCACCAGTCACACGGAGCCAGTTTCTCTTTTCCGAGGCTCTTGCAAGGACGACCTTTGTGAGTCTGTCCAGCAGGTGGCTTTAATACTCTTTCAGACTTGTACAAACTCATCCAGCAAAGTTCCTTCAACACAGAAAACCATCAGTGCTGCAGTAGAAAATTAGTGGCTACATTTAAGTCATTATTTGAAGCCCTCAGAGCTTCGAGAGCATCTCCCCTGGAAAATCCCATTTCCATAAGCCGTGCAACCTGGAAAAGAAATAATACCACTTTAAAACCAGAGTTTTATTCACACTGTGTGCGCATTAATCATGTTAACAGTGTTAAGAGATGACTTTCCCATCAGTCCAAAAGTTTACATTTCAAGAGAGTAAGCAAGCGTGGCTACGCACCATCACAAAGACATATTTGGGACAGCGTGCCCGGAAACACTGCTGCAGAGATGGATACTTGCTGATACTTTATTCGAAACCAACTGTTTTCTGAAAATGTCATGCCTGCATTTCCCAGTCTGTTCAGTTTTGAAAGAACAGTAAAATAGAAAGTATGGCTCCACATATGACAACTACAATCTGACCCGGGAGTTTTCTGCTCTTGACAAGAACAGGACCTCCAAGGTCCCAAGACTGACCAAAATATGGAATTTCACAGCAAATTCAAAACCAGACATCTTTAGCTCTGCTTTCCTTAGAAAGATCTGCTTCTTCAGGGGGCATTAAAAAATTCAAAACTACTCCTTCCAGGTGTTTTTTAAAATAAAGCAGAGGTGGTACAACACTTGAGTGGGGTCAGTAAAACTGTTGGAAGGATTCTGCGTATTCTCAAAACAGCGTTAAGTTAATGACTTGTGATGGAAGGATTACCCAGAAAAAGGCACATTAAGACAGTGACTTTGGTATTTGCAAACCACTTGACCATCACTCTTTATGATATCATGTACTCAACCTCTAACCTGCTTGCTCTGTGCTAACAGATATTCAAATTACCACACGTAAAAAGCAATGCAGTTATAACCAAATTCAATTTCTGGTTAAATACCAATCTAAGGTACACTCACAATTTACAATTCTCCATTAGTTATGACTGGAAGTCACAATATAACTCATTTTTATAGTTAATCTTCCAGAGAGGGGAAACAAACACGGTTGTAGGGGTACAGGGAGTAGCACATAACTGTGGTCATCGGCAACATAAAGCATCCCCTACCCTGCTCCGAACGGCCTGTAGCAGACACCACAGCCCCTGCACCTCGAATTCGGGGGCTACAGGAGCTGTCTGGGAGCCCTCACTGCTCTCCCTCTGCCTGTATAGAGTCTGCAGCCGCAGCAGAATGCAGCCAAGCAGGAATGCAGCAGAGGCTGTTTACATCTCAGGAGGACGCTTCCCAGGGTGCAAGAGTAATGTGCACCAGTACTTTAAATAATTTTTAAAAGACAGGTGCATTTAAAAACAACCTTCCCTTACTCTAAGACATCTCGAGAACTTTCAGAATTTTTAATCTCTGGGAAATACACTGCTGTCAAGTTTGCCTAGAGGCAGCACTCCTCAATTCTCCTTAACTAAATATACTTTTACAAAATACTTGAAATCAGCAGCCTGAGCTGTCACAGTATCAAAGAAGGTTCTGATCATTTCTGTGAGTTTCCCTCTTTTTCCCCCTTACAACTCAACTTCGGTTTCTCACTTCTGGTAGAGAGAGAAATGAATTGTTACTTTCGACACCTCTGCAACAACAGTTTAACTTCAAACTGGATGTCATAACCCTTAACTTTCTAAAGTTTGCTCTGTCTGACTTTTCATCTGAGACCATGTTTTTATGAGAAAAAGGGCAGGTGGTGGAATAAATACTAACTTTAGAAAAATGTTTCAGAAGAAAGGTTTTTACTGTAGTTGCCATGAATTCTAACCATAAGAGGCTGTGGATGGAGCTGCCGTGTTCCCATTTACAGAAAAATCCAGCAAGCATCACAGGGAATAGATTGTAACAACAAAAAGTTATTTTCATCTGAGTATATTTTAACCACATCCAGCCCCAGGAAACAGGGTTGTATACTAGTAACTGTAATTAGAGGTGCTAAAAAACCCACAAGAATTGCAGAGATTTTCGCACCAAAAGCACTGTAAATGCTTGCAAATTTTTACTTGAGGAACAGAAGCAAGCCTTGTATTTCTGCTGTTGTAAGACACCTTATGCAGTTGTGAGTACAGTCCTGAGAAACAACCCAGGTTTGCAGTCAAAACCACCGGTGAAATTACAGTTTCAAACATTCTGAACATTATCTAACATAGAATCAATACTAGAATCCAGATATAGCAAAGATTTCTGTTTGGGATAATCTCATTTTAAGCTAAGTAGAAACGATAGTGTGGTGCTAGCTTGTGTTGACTTATATCCATTAGAAAAGACAAAGGAAAAGAAAAATTCACCCCTGAAACCTATTCTTGTTCAAGGGTAGCAGAGATCTTAGACTATAAAATGGCCAATGCAGCTAACTGTGGAGAGGCAGGACCTGGAGAACTTGACTGCACGCAATAAATCTTGAATACAGAAACAAGACTAATATTAAATTCTTAAATTTCCTAGTAAATCTCTCTTCTGAGAATAGAACTGTTAACAAAAGTCTAAAAGTCTAAATCCATATATTAAGTCTAAATCCATACATTCAGTCTAAATCTATACTTGGCAGAAAAGACAAAAAATTCTCTGTAGTATCTATATGTGAAATAGGTTAACCCCATTCTTGAGGGAAACATCCAAGCTTTAGGCCAAGCATGTGTTGCAGTTCACAGCTGGCATAACGTTTTTATTTCCAATAAATTACATGACCAAATTGGAAACTTAAACCAGAGACCTCAGTGAATGAAATCTTGCCAGTCTACAAGGCATATAATGAAATCTATTTGTCCTTCTTCCTTCTTTAAAATGTTTATTTTATCAGATTTGAATAGCCTCCATTAGTGAAACTGTCTCATGTTTCAATACAAAAGACAAAGACAGTTACATGTAAAAGCATAAACTCCCGAGTTGATTTGTAACTCTGGGTTGGATGGCAATGACAATTCACTGTCTCTATGATTGTTATCTGATATCCTAATCTGTGCTGCTACAGAGAATGTTAAACTGTGTCAACAGATGGTGACAAACAAGTAGCGGTAATTCCTAAGTAATGTTTTATGCCATTTTAAAATAAAAAAATGTTTACCTGCTCTTCAGAAACCTCAATAGGTGGAGGTGTGTCTTGTTCAGATAGGCGACGATCTTGATAGTTCGCATTATGTCTATGACGTAAAGGAGGAAACAGTCTATTCCAGTTAATCACTCCATCCTGAAACCAAACACCGGTGTCAGTCTTTATAAAAAGAACTATAGACACTTTTAAACAATAAGATCATCCATCCTGCATAACACAAAAGGCAAATGTTTGAGTAAAATACTTTATTTTAAACAACAAAAACTGCTGCAGTCTCTTAAAAAGTTGAAACTGGGATGGGTTACTGGTTTACTAGTTATTAAAAGTAATCACTGTAAATTAAAGTACAACTAGAAAGAGGAAAGGATCTTTCACATCCCCTATTAAAGACCTGGTTTACTATAGTGACAGATTCCTGAGGCTGAAGGCTCTGCTCTCTTCAGGAAGAGAGATTTGCCTGGAAAAATGCAACAGATGCAACGGTGGGTCCTGCAAGTGCTTTGCAAGACTGTCGCTGGAGTTAACCAGAGGAAAAGAGTGCAAGGAATAAGTGGGGGGAAAAAGCAAAAATGGATTCTCAGTGCATCAGCAAAACCACTTCAAGAAACTCAGAACAAGCCTTATCTTCAGGATGCCTGTGATCTCCATGCAAACGATTCATTTTGTGACATCAACGTGACAGTTGCAGATGCACAGCCTACCTTGTCTAACTTGTGGGTATTAAATACCATTGCAAAATCTGGCTGCATTCCAGTGCCAAAACATTTTGTAACTACATAGTAACAATACAAATACATAACAGTAATGTAGGTAAATCACAGAACTGAAGCTTTCTTTCAACAGTCAACTTTAAAGTCTTCTAAGATGTTTAGAATATAAAGTACGAGTATCAAAGTACAAGCTTTATAATTTTCCAGAAATCATCCATCTTCATTTTATTAGATCAAACAAACTTTATTAAAGGGATCTTGTATCATATGGAACAGGTTGCCCAGGGAGGTGGTTGATTCACCTTTCCTGGAGGTGTTTAAGGCATGGGTAGACGATGTCCTGAGGGGCATGGTTTAGTGTTACGATAGGAATGGTTGGACTTGATGATCCAGTAGGTCTCTTCCAACCTGGTGATTCTATGATTCTATGATAGTAAAACCACAGGCCCTGCAGGTGGGGAATAAGAGCAAACCTCAAATCTCTTTTTTATACAATTTGTCAAAACATCTTCTGCACTTTGTGTGGTCCTTCTCCTCCTCCTGTGGTCCCTCCACTGCTATGGAGAAGATCCCCCTCCTTTTTTTTTCTGTATATATAGGACATGGACTTCCTTCCTCTAGTTGCTCTATTTTAGCTCTATACTGTTGTTTCTCAGAAGACCTTCCTCTTAAGAGAGCTTTTTCTTTTCTCTTTCAGCAACGGCTCTTCCTGCCTTTATGTGCTCCTAGAACATTAAATGCTCTCTGCTCAATCAGATCATCAGCAGCTAAATCTGCTCCTAGACAAAAAAAAAAAAATTCTTGCCCTTTCCTTTGTTTTCTTCCTTTCCCTCCTGAGGAGACCCAACCAGCCCAGACACCACAGGGGGCAGTAAAATAGCATGCTTAAAAAGGCATTTGGGGAGTCACGAGACTTGAATCATAGAATCATATAATGGTTTGAGTTGGAAGGGACCTTGAAGATCACCTAGTTCCAACCCCCTGCCATGGGCAAGGACACCTCCCATGTGATCAGGCTGCCCAAGGCCCCGTCTGACCTGGCCTTGAACACCTCCAGGGATGGGGCAGCCACAGCTTCTCTGGGCAATCTGTGCCAGTGCCTCACCAACCACACTGTGAAGAAATTCCTCCTTATGTCTAGTCTAAATCTGCCCCTCCCCAGTTCATACCCATTGCCCCTAGTCCTATCAGTCCCTCCCCAGGTTTTTGTAGGCCACTATAAGATCTCTTCAGAACCTTCTCTTCTCCAGCCTGAACAACTCCAATTCTCTCAGCCTGTCTTCATACGGGACTGGGTGCTCCAGTCCTCTGATCATCCTTATAGCCCTCCTCTGGAACTGTTCCTACAGCTCCAAATCCTTCTTATGCTGAGGATTCCAGAACTGGACAAAGTGCTCCAGATGACGCCTCCTCACCTTTACAAATGCCAGTTTGTAAAGTGTTCCAGCCCTTAATACTAGAGAGCATTTTTCCGTGCGAAGATGTGCAATAACTAGGAGTTACCACTCTTAATGACTTTGAGTTAAAAACATTATTAACTATCTACATTACTATTTTGCGCACTGTGTAAAACATTTGCTTAAACATCAAGAGGTTTTAACCAAAGATTTCTGTATAAGCCTTCCATATGACTTATCGTAGTAAAAAGGAGAACTGGTTTGTATTTTAAGCGTAAGAGAGGGATCTCAGACCTTCTGCTGACATCACTGCCGCGTTCTGTCTGTGGTCTTGGAAAATCACATCCTGTACTTCCCTGTCTATAATTTCCCCCAACTCAGGAATATGCTGAGTTTTAATTCATTAACTTTGAACTCTCAAAAATCTAATGAGTTCTATAGTTCAGCAAGAGCACTGCACTAACACTGCTTTGCCTGATTTTATTCTTTTGTAAAGACCTGAAGGGGAAAAGATAATGCTTCCAAGAGTCATTCATGTTAAACTGGTGAATTGCAAAATGCTAACAGGACCATGACATGGTTTTTTGTCACAGAATAACATCTATGAAATAAAAAAAATCTACAATAAATTAATTAATTCATCAATATTCCAGTGCATCTAAGACAAGTAAGTATACATGACATGTATGACATGTGCATGTATGACAAGGTGAGCTGCTTACTGGATGAGGGAAAGTCTGCCAATGTGTCTTCCGGGACTTCAGTAAAGCCTTTGACACAGTTTCTCACAGCATTCTGCTATGGAAACTGTCAGCCTCTGGCCTAGACAGATGCACACTCTACTGTGTGGAAAACTGGTTGGATGGTCGGGCCCAGAGAGTAGTGGTAAATGGTGTTAAATCCAGCTGGAGGCCAGTTACAAAGTGGGGTTCCCCAGGGCTCAGTGCTGGGTCCAGCCCTGTTCAATGTCTTCATCAATGACCTGGATGAAGGCATTGAGTGCACCCTTAGCAAGTTTGCAGACGACACTAAGCTGGGTGGAAGTGTCAATCTGCTGGAGGGTAGGGAGGCTCTGCAAAGGGATATGAATAGGCTGGACTGCTGGGCAGAGTCCAACGGCATGAGGTTTAACATGGACAAATGCTGGGTCCTGCACTCGGGGCACAACAACCCTATGCAGAACTACAGACTAGGAGAAGTCTGGCTGGAAAGCTGCCTGGAGGAGAGGGACCTGGGGGTGCTGGTTGACAGTGACTGAACATGAACCAGCAGTGTGCCCAGGTGGCCAAGAAGGCCAATGGCATCCTTGCTTGTATCAGAAACAGTGTGACCAGCAAGTCCAGGAAGGTTATTCTCCCTCTGTACTCGGCACTGGTGAGACTGCTCCTTAAATACTGTGTTCAGTTCTGGGTCCCTCACCACAAGAAGGATGTCATGTCATAAACCAAAGCATTCCCTCATTCAGTGCTCTGGACTGTCACCACTTGTCAAGTTATCTAAACAAAGGTAAGGTTACTTGTCCACAGCTATTTCCTTAGTCAAATTTATTCCACGTCCAATTGGAATTTCCCTGAGAAAAAATATTTTTTTTTCATATTTAATTCCTCCATTGCTTTGTTTGTGCTGCAGAATCAGAGGTTCAAGGTGACCTCTCTGCTTATGGCCTGAAAACAGCATCATGCTCACTGTAGTCAGGAGGCAGGAGGTTCCCATCAACATGCAAGCACTGTCCCATTCCCCGCAGTGGGGTGCTATGAAGAACTACTGGTCTCCATTGCCAGCTTTCAGGGTGTTGATGAGAAATTCCAGTTTGGAAGTCCTTATGGCTGTGCTGCTAGAGAGACACAAGCATCAAAACCAAAACAGTCTACAGACTACTGGTCATTAAAATATTTTGAACACAAATGGGTGATGGGGTCCTTTTTTTCTGTCCACAACAGTGTGTTCCATGTGTCATCAGGAAAAACACTTGATAAAAAGACATCTTCATTAATTATTTGACTAGAAGGGTGACTGGAAACAACTCGGGAAGGCCTGTAAGCCTTTCTCCCTCCCTTATTCCTAGGTTTTAATATCTATCTAAAGAAAAATTCAGTTTCCTTTGGTTTAGCAGGTGGAAAGACTGGGTGACTTGGTCAACTGTAAATTCTTTGTTACTGTCTGATTGGAGACAAACATTCTAAGGAGACCATTTCATTGGTCTCTGATAAATGACTACTAGAAGTGGATTACGAGAACACCAGTGATGATGGAACTTTTGTTACAGGAAGACAACAAGCCAGTCACAAGTTTAGGTGACCAAAGAATGAGACTTCAGAATGGATTTGATTAAGGGAATGGGAAAATAGCAGCTTTTTATTGCAGAAAAGGCTGTAAGGAAATGCCATATCGATGACGTTCTTGGATAGTTGCCAGGGCTCTACGTACTGAAGCTGTGCCTTATGAGGTCACATCCTTGATGTCTTTTTTTGTTTTGGGTTGGGATTTTTTTATGGTGTCTGGGACAATACTGTTTACAAGGAAAAGACTACACTCCTTTCCTACATAATAAGGAAGAGAGAGTCATACTAGTTTAGAGCTAGAAGATGTATCTGACTGTACAGCTTGCTATAACCCCAGTTATGCCATTTCTTTTCCTGTAATCTCCTTCCTCTCTTTCTGAAAAGGCAGTTCTACTTGTTTCCCATACACATACCTATGCCATGGCGTATTTGGTAAAAGCACTTTTTACGCAAAGCTTGACAAAAATGTTGTATTATGGACAAGAAACAAAGATCCAGTTATGTAGCTGGTACATCTGCACATATTTTAATTAGATTATTTTAAAAAGGAATGAAAAAAATGCTCTATAAAAGTCCTCTTGAAAGTGATGCATGTGGTTAAGATATTTTGATAATCTTATCTTGCGTATATGGTTAATGCCAACTCGCCATCTGTTTGCACAAACAGGAAGCACCTCCTGATATCTGTCCTGTTCACCTTTTCTTAACATAACAACTGCAATGAAAGAGAAATAAAAGGAAATTGCTTTGCATTTCATCTTTTAAAGTAACATTTTTAAAGTCTGCTTCTCTGCACAGGAGCCATTAATTGGTACAGACAGAAATATTGTCTTACTTCTTTCATAGGAAACTTCATTTCAAAAGATGTCTTGTACGGAAAGAAAGAAAGAAGATATGTATTTGCTTTTCAGACATACTTCTTTTCTACAAAGTACTGACTCCAAACAACATGTTTTGATGATAAAAACAAAGAAAAAGCCTAGCTGTGAATGATTCAACGATACTTGCTGCCCCGGTATCTGAACACTGTGTGAGAAAGATCAATGGCAACAAAGGCATTTCCAGTAAACTTAGTCGAATATCTAATCTGCCTCTTTTTTTAAAGACAAAGCTATTCTGGTTTCTGGGTTGCATATTTTCGGTTGTTTTTTTGTTTTACTTTAATAATATTTTTTTTTGAAGGGGGTAGGAATTTAACAGTGTTAGTGCTGTGAGCATCATTCTTAACAATGGAAAGCTTCACCAAGGAAAGTACTCCAACAATTTCTAATGATATTCCAGTTTCCTCTGGAAATGTATCCTACAGACAAGCCCCTTTAGCCAAGAAGCTCTGTCTCCAACTCCTAGTTGCTGCATCCTGAACTTTGATGCCTGCATTGTCCCAGAGGAGGCTCAAGTGTCACAGAAGTTCTGAAATCCACATGTGGTCTTTTCTGAAGCCTGAATAGCTATTTCCTTTGAAATCTAGGAGGAATCTGGCCTCTGAAGCCGCATGATAGACAATGGAAGGGATTTCAGCACAGGCATGATGCATTCATAGTAGCAAGAATCCAGAAATGCCAAAGGGCAGGCATATCTGCTCCTTGGAGGTGAGGTGGGAATAGCTGCTTTTGCTACTGCACTCAAGGGAGGTGCAGAGCTGTGAGTGCTCCCTTGCAAACTCAGGTTGGCCTCTGTAGACCACTGGTCGTCACACACGCTAGGAAGGGATGCCATTACAGAATCACAGAATCACAGAACAACCAGGTTGGAAGGGACCCATCGGATCTTCTAGTCCAACCATTCCTATCTAACACTAAACCAAGTCCCTCAAGACCTCATCCACCCGTGCCTTAAACACCTCCAGGGAAGGTGACTCAACCACCTCCCTGGGCAGCCTATTTCAATGCCCAATGACCCTCTGTGTGAAAAACCTCCTCCTAATCTCCAGCCTAAATCTACCCTGGTGGAGCTTGAGGCCATTCCCTCTCGTCCTGTCCCCTGTCACTTGGGAGAAGAGGCCAGCTCCCTCCTCTCTACAACCTCCTTTCAGGTACTTGTAGAGGGTAATGAGGTCTCCTCTCAGCCTCCTCTTCTCCAGGATAAACAATCCCAGCTCTCTCAGCCGCTCCTCATAGGGTCTGTTCTCCAGCCCCTTCACCAGCCTCGTTGCTCTTCTCTGGACTTGCTCCAGAGCCTCAACATCCTTCTTGTGGGGAGGGGCCCAGAACTGGACACAATATTCAAGGAGCGGCCTCACCAGTGCTGAATACAGAGGGAGAATCACCTCCCTGGACCTGCTGGTCACACCGTTTCTGATACAAGCCAGGATGCCATTGGCCTTCTTGGCCACCTGGGCACACTGCTGGTTCATGTTCAGTCGGCTGTTGACCAACACCCCCAGGTCCCTCTCCTCCTGGCAGTTTTCCAGCCAGGCTTCTCCCAGTCTGTAGTTCTGCATAGGGTTGTTGTGCCCCAAGTGCAGGACCCGGCATTTGGCCGTGTTAAACCTCATGCCATTGGACACTGCCCAGTGGTCCAGCCTGTTTAGGTCCCTTTGCAAAACCTCCCTACCCTCCAGCAGATCGACGCTTGCACACAGCTTTGTGTCATCTGCAAACTTGCTAAGGGTACCCTCAATGCCCTCATCCAGGTCATTGATGAAGACGTTGAACAGGGCTGGACCTAGCACTGAGCCCTGGGGAACACCACTTGTCACTGGCCTCCAGCTGGACTTAACACCATTTACCACCACTCTCTGGGCCCGGCCATCCAGCCAGTTTTCTACCCAGGAGAGTGTGCGAGAGAGATTATTTGACCTAAAGACACAACTGACCTGTAGTAAGTGAAGAGCTGAGCAGTTGCTCCCAAAAACTGTTGGTTAGCTCAGAATACTGAACGAGTCAGACTTCTCTGTGATTAACCTGCCACAGTAAGGGGAAATACCGATTCTGTACCAAACTGCATCAGGGTAACATTCACTTTCCAGTACTGCCATGATGCAGTGATGCAGGGAGAAAGCAAGGTATCACTATGGTAGAAGAAAGATATTTTGTATCAAGTAAAAATTGAAAGATGGAATTTTTGAGAAATGATGTTATTCATTTGTCTATCACTAGGAAAGTGTGGATCAGGATTCTCAGACTATGTTTGCACTAATAAGTGGGGATCTGGATCTTCCCTAGACAGCAAAGGCAGGACTTCAATCACCTTTTCAAAGCACTTTTCCAAACTTCCCAGCTCTTCATTCAGACTAGGTTCTTGACACCGCTGTGACATCACAGATAACAGTCACAGCTACAGCAGTTGAAAACAAGCACCAATGGCATGCTACTGGCAGTGGGGCTCATCACTTTTTTCCCACAGGTTTTTTTTTCCCCCTTTTTTTCTCAGTTATATATTACAAAGTAAATTCCAGTTATAAGTGAGTGCCTTCTGAGAGGTGAAGCTGTTGACTGTAATCACCACCTGAGTTAGAATCATTGAATCACAGAATAGTTTGAGTAGGAAAGGACCTTAAAGATCATCCAATTCCAACCCCCCCTGCCATGGGCAGGGGCACCTCCCACTATTTCAGGCTGCACAAGGCCCCGTCCAACCTGGCCTTGAACACCTCCAAGGATGAGGCAGCCACAGCTTCCTTGGGCAACCTGTGCCAGTACCTCATCACTCTCATAACAAAGAAATTTCTCATTACATCTAGACTAAATCTGCCCCTCTCAGTTTACACCATTGCCCCTCGTACTATCACCACAAGCCCTTGTAAACAGTCCCTCCACAGCTTTCTTGTAGCCCCTTCAGGTACTGGAAGGTCACTGGAAGGTCTCCCTGGAGCCTTTTCTTCTCCAGGTTGAACAACCCCAACTCCCTCAGCCTGTCCTTCTATGGGAGGTGCTCCAGCCATTCTAAAGGAATGACATGTCTTGTTTTTACATTGGACATTCAACACTTGCTGAGTAAGATAATCGGTGTGGTGCCGTAGGCAGGTCCACCAGCATGACCACAGAGTTTGTACTCAAGGAAATAAACTCTGATTTAGAGATTCTACACAAACCAGAGTTCTAATCCTTACAACATGGTTTCTAGAATGTTGACTGGTGACAGTAGATTGTTCCTAAAACATGATAGACAGACAATCCTTCACTCACCTCCTGTGCACAAACTTTTTCAAAGACGAATAAGTAGAGACTGAATCAAAAGCAAGAAATCAGTGTTCCAAAACTGTTTTGATTTGACAAGTTGAGATCACAAAAACCGGGCACAAAAACCCCTGAAACCTGATTTCTCCAACATACCAGCATAAACACACACTTGAGCATACAAGGCGCTAGTCTAGGATGATGTAGGGCAAGAAAAGTGCGTTATTATCCCATTTTGGAGTGTAAAGATTCAAGGGGGTCTTCCACCTGTTGCCATCTCAAAGTAAAAATACAAGGCAACACTGCAACACTGTTTGGTGAAACTTTCCTATCTATTGTGCTTCTTAAGATACTCCATTAAGGAAGAACCAGGGAAACTGGCCTGCAGTTGTTATATGCTAACATCAGAGTTCTCGGAGAGGTGCAGATTTAGATTAGACATTAAAAGGAATTTCTTCACAATGCAGGTAGTGAGGCACTGGCACAAGTTGCCCAGGGAAGTTGTAGATGTATGTAGTGATAGGATTAGGGGGAATGGCTTTAAATTGGAGAGGGGCAGATTTAAATTAGAGAATTTCTTCATGATGAGGGTGGTGAGGCACTGGCACAGGTTGCCCAGGGAAGCTGTGGCTGCCCCATTCCTGAAGGTATTCAAGGCCGGTTGGATGGGGCCTGGGGCAGCCTAGTCTGGTGGGAGGTGTCCCTGCCCATGGCAGGGAGGTTGGAACTAGTTGATCTTTAAGATCCCTTCCAACCCAAACCATTCTATGATTCTTTGATTAAGATGGACCTCTTACTGCGTGAACTACAACCTTCTTGTCTACTATGTGTGATGGAAGTTGACACCAGGCCTTCCATCACCGCTCTCTCAGTGCAGACTGGAAAGACAACAAAATCAGCCCTGGAACCCAATAACTGACCAGTGCCCAAACACAATGCCTTATTTGTGCCATGTTCAAAGCTAGAAAGGAAGGGATGGGTACAGCTAAGAAGAAACTTGCCTTCTCTAAACAGGAATTGATCAGACAACAGAGAAATACACCAGAAATCCTTGGAGAGGTTTCTATGGGGAACTGCCTCAAGTTAAATTGTCAAAGTAAGATAATATAGAACAATCACACAGGAGAACAAGCACACTCCGTTTCTCAAAAAAATAATTTGCTTTGAAATAAAGCAGTATTTTGCTTTAGGAAGTTGTTCTACCTACTTATCAACTACTGCTTCTCTAGAGAAATTGATTACAAATATTAAACCAAAGTCAAAGGCTCAGTCAGATAGAAACAGAATTTCATAATTCCAATGCGATAAAAAAATCACAGTTCAATGTGTGAGCAGGGTGCAACTGAGGTGCAGGTGTTAGAGACAGTTTGTTTTGTGACTATGACAACTTGCTGTTAATGAGACACATCCAGTTATTCTAGCAGTACCACTAGTGTCTGTCAGCTTGTGGAACTTCTGTTTTCCATGAAAGAGAGAGAAAAATACAGTGTTAGTCTGTTCATTACCTGGATCAGTGCCCTGGAAATTCAACATTTTTAATTTCTCATCTAGAATCCATCAAAAAAAGCTATTAAGAAAAAAAGAAAACAGAAATATCTAAATAGCAGTGGGTTACCAGCTGCTGCAAATACGTTATTGAAATGAAACAGTAACACCCAAAAGAGTTCACACATGCTAACATCAGCAGTATATGCAGTTTTCATACTCAACAACCTCTGAGAGTAAAACTCCCCTTTTGAAATAAAAATGGCTTATCCTCAATACAAAGAAAACAGTATTAGAGAATAATCAAGATTTGAAAATGGCAGAAGAGCACCAAAAACCAAAGGATTAATTGAAGACTCACTGGGGTCTGAAAAAGAAGATACAAATTCCTCTACAAAAATAAAAGCGGTCTGTGAATTTGATAAGGCTTGGGGTGTGTCTACACATATACATCAACATGTGGAGGAAGAGAAGGATGAAGGAATACTAAGTAAATTTAGCCACATTTACTACTGCAGCAGCATACATGCTTCACTCACAGACTGAAATAAACCCACAAGTCACCTCTTAGTTAATAGAATTCTTTAAAAATATGATCTCAACTCTTGTACACATGTCTCGGGAGTCTGTGCTCAAATAACTTTTTTATCCTATTGGATAAAATTGCTTACAGCAGTGTTGCTCAAGGCAGTTTCTATCCAATTATGTCACAAAATCCCAAAGTGGCCTTAGGTAACACAGAGCAGTTGGAATGGAAACCCAATTACAGAAGAAGACATTGTGCAACACTTGGCTAAAAATCTCAGCCATTTATTCAGGTAAAGTAGTCTGCTAGATTCCTTTCTGACAACAGTATGTACATCCATGAAACAACATAAAAGAAGCTTCCATCCAAAGTCCTAGCTGTGCAAACAAGAGTTTTTTATGGACCCACCAATGTATAGAGGCTGTAGAAGCCCTTCAGGGTTCAAAGCATCTGCTTGAAGGAACTGTTGGTACTCAAACTTCTGAAGTTACTGAAGAAGACTTCGACAAAGTGGCTGGTGTGACAGCTAAAGAATACACTGAGGTCTGGTTCTAACAGTTCTTTAAGAAGGCAGAAATGGACTGTCTGGGAGGCTTTTTTCCTATCACTGTGAATGAAGATAACATTCCTGAGGAAGAATTCTTGTGCCAGGAAATTCTTTGCTCGACTACTCTTATTTTTTTCCCAAGGTCAGGAGTTTATTGCTTAGAAATAACCAGAAGGTAAATCCATAACCTAGCCTCACAGTTCTTAGTTGACAAAACGTGAAAATTGTCCATGTCTCAGGATATGAGACTCCTCATAAAAATAAAGACATTCAGCATGCCTACTCACAGAGCATCTCTCCAGAGTCCCAGGAGAAAGACATCTAATCATTGAACAATTAGAGGAAGTCACATTGTTACAAAAGAAGTCTGATCTTTGCAAGCAGAAGAATCTTATACAGAGATGTTGTGTGATATATATCAGAGGAGAGTCTGGTCTCACTGAAAAGTAATGGCAGTTGGAACAGAATAAAAAAAGACAGAAGGGAAAGATAAAATAAGCTTAAAGTAGAGGATGAAGCAGAAAAGAGGTAATGGAGTGAAGATTGTGGCCTTACCACACAGTCTGGAGCAAGCCAGTGAAGCTCTTTTCTGAGCCAAGAAACTTAAGAGAAACCAAGAAGCAGGCAATACAGTGTCTTTAACATGCTTGGCACAAATAAAGGAATAAATGCTCTGTGACACACAAAGCATTTTTAAAAGATGAAAGGACTAAGGTTTATTTGTTGCCCACTGTGAACGGGATGAGCACTCAAAGGAGGAGTGGTATTTAGTTGCCAACAGAAGGCGCCGATCACCTTTTCTGCATCTTTCCACCATTTTCCACATATCTATCTTTAGTGACAACAGGGTTGTCAACAGTAGCTATGGCACAGACCCCTCCCTTATCTATTTGCAATTTGTTTATCTGTCAGCCTCCCTCCAAGTTTCTCAATAGGAAGTGAAAGTCAAGTTGACTCCTTGCTACCACACTGGTGCACAGCTGCAGCAGTTGCTTCCCTTTTCCCACCAGGGTCTTCATTAGAAAGATAAAACTTTAGAAAAATGCTAGAAAATGAAAGAAATCAAGAAATAGAAAAGTCAGGAGAAGAAGACCAAAATGTTCATCGATACTACAGTATCAAAAGGATAAAACAGTGTCCAAAGACCTCAACCACCTCCTCTGTGAAGGAGAGAAAGGTAAGAGGCACCTATCCCTAAAATCCCTAAAAAGCTTCATGTTGCATCAGTAAATGATTACTGATGTTGAGACACCATGGGAGAGAACTTCTCCCAAAGCAAAGAAGGGTGTTGTACAGGAGCAAATACAAAGTATCTGAAACAACAGGGGAACAGACAATGAAAAGGTGTGGAATGAAAACGTGGAAGTAATATGAAGGGGAAAAAAGAGATTAAATTACTGGGGGTTGGGAAAGAATGAAAGGATAAATTATTTAAATTAGAAAAGAGAATGGACGAAAGAGTGGGAAAGAAAAGAACTAAGAAACTAAACTTCAAAAAGCAGTAACAAAATATTAAGATAGTGTTTTCTGAGAGAATGAATGCATATGCCAACACTATTTATTCTACTACCTCAAAAGGTGCATGGGGGTGATGCTCAGGTCTCCATTTGTGACAAAGTCATCATTTTCCAGTATTATCAGTGGAGGAAAAAAAAGAACAGGAAGTTTTCTACATCTACACTACCATCTGTTTAAGGGCTGTAGCCACAGCAACTAGAAACCAAGACAAAAATCAGTCACCATGTCACCACATTGTCCTGAGAAACTAGCAACGTAAGATGATCTTTCCAGTTTCTAACAATACATTCAGACATAGCATCACTGTACATTTAAGGGCTAAAATGGGGCACATCACGTAATAAAGCTGGTGGTTTACATTCAACTTCAAACACATACACACTACTCCTTGAAGTTCTGGGTGTCTGATGACCCAGTTCTCATACACACAGCTCTGATTCAGGCTCCTCCAGACCAGAACATTTCAGCTGGAGAAAGACTAGGAAAGGTAAAGCTGAAAGAGTTGCTAACAAAGAAGTTTGCGGGTGGTTGTTGCCTTTTGCTCTGGATAAAAGAGCTCAGTGTACATCAGGAAAAACAAGATAAAATTATTTACATTCCAGTATCTTGGAGGTACAGTAAAAACAACTTGGAGATATGGTTTTGCTCCTGTTTTTTTCCCCCTGTTTCTTTTAAAATTTATTTATTTTTTTAATACTTCTACCATTTTTGCATTGGCTTGCATAACCTGTGTTAATGTTCTTCAGCATTTCTGGCAAAGACTTCAAGAATAAGCTTACTACTAAAAATGTCTATTTAAGAAACAGGCCTCCTTACAGCCAGAACATTGCTCTGTCAATGGAACATGATTAAAATTGCCTATCATGTTCTTGTGTTCTCCTTCCATGTGCTGCTGATGTGAAGAGAAACTGCACGGTCTCTTTTCTCAAACAGATGAACTAAAGAGTAAAAGAGTAGGAGGAATGAGCACCTTCTCAAGGAGCAGCTGAACAAAATTGTTGCACTATGGCATACAGAGGACAGTCAAAGGTCACTTCCCTCACCAAATAAAATGGAAAGTAGGAGAGAAAATATTAATATATCTCACCTATGGCACATTGCCTACATGCAGCACATTGGGACTCCAGAAACTTGCAAACTTTCTCCTAGAATATAATTCAAAGCCACATTTGGTGACCGATATATCGTTCACAGCTTTTATTATTTTCAGTTTCACAAAAAAAAATATTCCCTAAGAAAATGATCTGCATTCTTTTATTAGCTTCACTCTCATAGATAAAATTATCGTCTAAATTCCATCTGTAATGTGATCTGTTCAACTCTACTCTCTTCAAGTTATACCTCTCCAAGCCTCTAACAGCAAAAGAACTGCCCAAGCACAGCAATTCAAAAATGGTTTCCAGTTTTTTAAATATTAACCTGCTTTTCATTTTTTTTACCACTACATCTCAAAATCTGTGAATGATGGTTTTTTTCTGATTTAGTTGATGGGCAATAAATTCCGTGAGCGAGTCATTAAAAGAAGGGCTGGTCAAAAGCTTTCATAACTCATCTTTTCTGAAGAGCCTCTCCGAAATATTCATACATTGATCCCATCACCTCTGACAGTTGGTGTCACAGATTAGCACTATCAGTTAACTGAATAGTGCACCAAAGTTAAAGGTTGAACATAAAGGCAACTTGAAAGTGTTTCAGAAACTCGTAAAGGGAAGCATCCTATTGATGTTCAAACAATGTTCATTTATTTTACTTAAACCTCTCCACCTTTTTAAAGAACTCTGTTTGAAGCCAAACATGAAAAGACGTTTTTCTGCTTTCACTATTCACAGTCTAAGGAAAGGAGAAGATGAGAAGAAAATGTTACCAAGACTCCTATCATTTACCATTCTTATTTATCACTTTTTGCAATTAAGTAAATATTATAAAGATTGTCCTTCATAGCTGGAAATTATTTCTTCCTCCTTTACAAAGAAACTTGGCTGCACTTCTCCCAGCAGCATGTAGCCCAACAGACACTTTCAATTAGTTTTCTATTACAACAGCAATGTTCTAAAATTAAGCAATTTCTAGTTCAGTTCTTTCTGTTAAAATTCATTAATGCTCTAATGGGAACAGAGAAAAGCAGATAGGGATCTTTCCACCTGAGGAACAATTTAATCACACTGAAATGTCAAGAAATCAAGGGAAATACAATTATGTTATCAGGGACTGGAAACAGAAGATTCAAACTGTAGTTGGCGAGCAAACCTCTAATTCTGGAAACGTATCGATGGCAACTTGGCAATACTTGTCTGCACTACACTAGCTTGAACACAATGAGAACTTGTGTGTCAGTACACAGTTGTGTTTCAGGAAAACGAAACTGAGTAGACATCAAATTCCTGGGCTGCAATTAAATTGTGAACAATATATATTCACGCAGGGCAATGTGAGGCCTATTGTTGTCCTGTTGGTTTGATAGAGTACAAACATATACATCTAAGATAAAGTGAATCAAGACATTATTTGTCTTGTTTTACAGTCCTATAATGCAAAATGTGTGAACATCTGCATTTGCTGTTTTGACTAAAACACAGAAAACAAAAAGGCTGTGCTATACTAGTCAGTATGGAAAAAAAATACGAGCATTAGATGCAGCAAGCAGAAAATCCCTGTGATTGACTTCTATAAGAAAGTTAGTTAATTTCTACACTATCTAAAAAGAAAGAATCCTTATTCAAACTACACCTGCAAAGAGGAGTTATGCAAGACAATTTTCAACCTTTCTGAAAAGGATGTTAACAGTGCAAATATTCAGAAGAGTCAGGAATATTTTGACTTCCTGACTTTCAGCAGTGGCTCATACTTAAGACCATAAAGATGCAATCACTTTACCTCTCAGACTTATTTTTGGTGAAAGAATGGTGTGAGGCATCTTTATTGCACTGTCTCACATTCTGCTTACACCTTCTGCAGCAGATCTAATGTACAGAGCTATATACACACCTTCATGGCTATTAGCAGTACAACAGTGTTTGAAAGACCAACTGAGGAGAATAAAGAAACATATGTTTAAGAAATACCAATCAAAAATGTATTTTCGCCGTCACCTAATATAATCCTTGCAGAACATATACCAATACCTGTTGCTGCTGCCTTTGCTGCCTCATTTGGGCAACCTGAGACATCATGATTTGACGATCCAGTAACTCCATTCTCTGCTGCCTCTGGATGTCAACTGTTGCTCCCATTCCCACACGAACTTCATTTGTTGGCTCCGCTGATGAGAAGACTGGTTCAAGAGTCCAAGAAAATATCTTTGCCACCCAGCTGGGTACACAAAGAATTCGGTGAACTTTTAATATACTACTGTTGTAGCAAATCCCAGAAACCTAAAACCAAAAATGAAACATTAAAAAAAACCCCACACAAACTTGAACACAAATTTACTTTGTAATTAGCTGCAGATAGCAGTTGGTCTGTTTTTTAAAGCACTTTTGATTGTATTTACCCAGAGTTCTCAGTCAAGAACCAGGGAAAGAACAGGGGATTTCTTTACCTCCAACTTTCCCACAACTACAGACTATTACTTTTTAAAATCGGTGTACTGCATTGCCTGTGATTCAGAAAGCTCTTAGTTGTTTTTTTTCAGAATTCGAACCCAAACCAAGCAACCGTTTCTCAAGCAGGTCAAAGCTATGACAAAGTTTTCATTTCTAGTAACGGAACTCATTAGGGTGTGCTGCATGATGACCTGAGAAGATCAAGGCTGCCCTTGGGGACATTGAAGCATTGTAAATACTCATTAAAAAACCTTTCTGGCCCCACCCCCCCAAGTCTCTCCTTCTAGTAAAAACAAATGTAAAACAACTCATTTGAAGTTAAATCTAAGAGTATGCACAGGTTTATTCCAAAAGGACTCTATCTGCCTTTTCTAGGAAGAAAAAGAAATGCAAAACTTTCAAATATCAGTTCATCAAAAGCCGTGACACTCAAAACCCCAGTTTTTCTCATGCCCTTCTCCCACCTATAAGAAAAATATCCATTTCCTCCATTCACATTTGTGCTTGCCTAGGACTTGATTTCATTTCAGGTCCAGGAGGAACAACAGAAATCCACGTGCCCCACAGATGATTGACAGTCATTATGCAACCATCCATTTAAATTCCACCACGAGGCTTTAGCACTTGACACCCAAAGTGTTCCATCAAAGAAGCCGAAGTTCTTACATGAACTTCAAGTCTGTGTTCTGCTTTACAACACATTTCAGTATTTGTGACTATTGTCTGTTATGCCACAAGAATTATGCTGCAACAACAGAAAGAAATGAACAGGAAGAGATATGAACCCCCAAAAGTGTAAACATACCTAAACAACACAATTATGCCAAAAGCAATGCAGAAAATCCACATTTGGGGAGATTTATTTTATTTCACTGACATTTGTATAAACATTACTGCATGTGCAAAGGGAGACATATAGGAAAACACAACATTCTTTGGGAGGAGGATATTTTTCAGGTTATTTACAAAGCTATTGTTAATTATCCATTCAGATAATGAGATTTCTAGCAAAAAAAATACATTCTGCTTTGGGAAACGCTGACTTTCATTCCATTCTACTTCCATTTTATGACTGCTCTCAAGGTTAGATATAACACCAAACACAGGTTACCATTCTAAAATGAGAAAGAACAGATTTAAACTGTCCTTATCTCCTTCAATGTTTTTGTGCTATGAGGAAGGAGGTAAATGGAATGGGACAAGAGGAAAGCCATAATCTCTGGCATCATAGTGAACACTGCCCTTAACAAAATTTTTTTGTTTCAAAGAAAAGTCCTGATTGGACTTCAGGAATGACAGGGCACTGGAACAGAAGGTTCTTCATGACTTCAGAAATTCTCTCCTCAGCTCTAGTGAAACTTTCCCAGATGACTGTAAGCTCTTGACCAAAACTGACACAGAACAATAATCGCCAAAGAAGAAGTGAACGTAATTCATATAACTTCTGCAATTCATTTACTCCTGGTACGTAGTAATTGAGGTATTTACCTAGCAAGAACTTCCCTCAAAAGCTAACCACCTGGTCCTAAGAGTTATGTAGAGAGGTTCGTCACTCAAAAACCCCCATACTGTAGGACTACCAGGAAAATCACTTTTTGGGGACCAAAAATTACTGAACCAAGCTGCAAATATTATGCATAGATTTAAGACGATGATTTCTTAGATGCAAAATGCAAAAGGAGACCCAGAACCTACAAAGTATCTTCCTTCCTTGCACCTCATACCATTAGGCTACGGAGTCAGACCCCTCTTTAGGGTCCCTCTTTGGGATTCTGCATTCCTAGTTGCACAGGTGTAATCAGGCAAGCAAAGTGCTCCTGCCCCAAATACTTTGTCTAACATCACATCAGCATTCCCGTATTTCTTCCAGTTGTCCCTCTCAGTTACCGATCACCTACAGTCCTTCATTAAGGTCTAATGCTTTCAGGGCACCTTGAACGGGTTCAAAAAGTCACACGAACAAAACAAAGCCAGTGGTGATAGGAAAATCTACACTTCCCTGAACGTGTGACAATTTTTGACACGTGTCTGAAAGCATTAACCGCAAACAGAATCATTCTTTTATCGACTCAAGATAGAAAATACAGCAAAGAGATAGCAGCAGCATGCCTTTAGTGTTGGTGCTTTAGGACTTGTTTGTCTCAGAAGGGAAAGCGTGCTGCAAGCACCAAGTAGTAGCTGCATTAGTAAAAGCATTCTCATTGTCTTCTAAATAGAGACAGACATAGATTTACAGAATCATTTAGTCTGGAAAAGACCTTTAAGATGATCAAGTTTAACTGTTAATCTACCACTGCCAAACTCACCCCTGAGCTATGTCCTTAAGTGCCATGTCTACACATCTGTTCAATAACTCCAGGGAGGGTGCCCCAACCACTTCCCTGGGCAGCCTCTTACAGTCTGATGACTCTTTTGATGAAGAGATTTCTCCTAATATCCAATCCAAACCTCCTGGTGCAACCTGAGACCATTTCCTCTTGCCCTGTTTAAGAAAAGAGACCTATATCCACTTCATTCAAATGTCCTTTCAGGTAGTTATAGACAGCAAGTCATTCTAAAGCACATTCTAGAGTATAAAAGGCTTCAAAAAGGCAAAAAGCTTACGGAAACAGCAAAAATGGAGACTGGCACTTAGCACTGCATGTGAGACACATACATATGGCTTGTATCTGCCTTTCTAGCTTTACTGGGTTCATTAGAGTAGTATGCCTGGTCCACAGCCAACACACCAGTTGCCCTAGGCTGTCTTCTCTCTCTCTGCTGCCCTGTAACAGCAGGTTTGTGTCTTGACCCTCCTTGCCCTGCCTTAGACAGAAGCCCATAAGCCAAACGTGTAGTCTTCTCTGCTCACAGGGCTGGAAGTTGAGAAGTCCAACAATAGAAAGTTCACAGCAAGATCTAAAATAAAAAGCACCTGGTAGAGGAACAAGACAAACCTGTACATGACTAGCAGAAGAGTTCTTGTGAATCAGTAATTGTTCAGAGTAGTTATGTGAGACAGCAGTTCTTCATGAGTAAAAGCAGATGGAAGGGCAAACTCAACAGTGAAGAGGAGCACTAAGTGTGTCCTGGCAATCCACCTTGTTACCTCTTAGCATTTCAGTGCCATTCCCTTTCACGTCTTCTTTGATTTACTACTCTATAAAGCTGTTGGATGGAAATACACAGAACTTCAAACACTTTGCTCGGCTCTAAGAAAAATTCAAGAAGTTTCATCTAGTGAGGAAGAGGGACCTATTTGCATATTTCCAATAAAACCATAAAGACATTTGTAGTCAAAATAGGTCTCGTGATTCAGTCTGGTTTAGTGTCATACACCCATCTTAATGTCAACTATTTCCAAAGAACTTCCTCTTTAGCTGGTTCATATGCAGAACTTGGTATGTGTCACTTAAAAAACCCCAATTTTTGACAAAGCATAAAGTAACTTTACACACTATTTTTGTTACAGTCATGTAGTGAATTTCTAGCTTTTAAGAAAGTAAATCAACTTTGTTTATACAATGAAAGTAAGATGATGTCATTATATCCCAGCTTCAACCCTATTTCTCAGGTTAAGGGAGTAGTTTCCTCAAACATGAGCATCCAGAGTAGTTCAAGTTCTAAAAAGTCACCATGGAAAGTTGTTGCTGTTAAATTCACATCACTACAACAGAATTTTTTTGCTGGCAACAGAAAATGCATCTTAGTTGTTTTCTGTTAGTCAAATCATCATATTCTACAACCTCACCCACTACATTGCATGAGGCACAATGCTAAGCAAGGGAAATCGATTACACTGGAAACTGTCTAGAACACTGCAGAAAAGAGCGTGCTTACATTTTTTCGAGATTCTTAACATCATGGCTTACTACTGATCCTTCAAGTGAAGTTTTCTAACCTCTTCCCGCCCTTGTATCAAACCCAACTTCCCCTCCCCTTGCCTCATGTCTCCCAAAGTGGCACATTTTTCAGAAAAAGGAAGGAGCTGTAGTTTCTCTTTTATATCAGGTGAACCAAGCATGGAAGTTCTCCAATATTTTACACGACAAAAACACATACATTCTACTACTGAGATATTTAAAAATCACTGTACTTGGTTAAACTTAAAAAAGGAAATCAAATGGAAAAAGCAGTAGGCAGATGGGTGTAGAAAATCTGTTGAAAGTTATTTTGCCTAATGGCGAGAACCTGACAGCAAATATTCAATTATTTTGTTCTGAGTAATTTAAATATATTCATCATATGTATTTGAGACTTTGCTATTTTCAAATATCAACAAACTGAAAGTAAAGAGCAGTATTGTGAGAGGAAGTGGTATTTTCATGCCTTTTTAACCTGTTTTGTCCTTAGTATGTTCTGAATTCTATACAACAAGGATCAAAACACAGTACTAAAGTTTGTGCTGAGACTCTGCAATTACCTTGATTAGAGAAACACATTTATCAAACCAAGACAGATCGTGTGAAAAATACCCAACAAATAAAACCACTACCCTTGTACTTCCAACTTGAAGTCAAAACCTGCAATGTAACTGTAACACGTCAGGTTATTTTGTTTGGGTTATCTTTGCAGAAATGGCTACTAGGAGTATAAACAGACTTGTACAATAGTCAGATCGGTAGAAAAAATTATAATAACAATAAACCAAGTCTCTTCAATTTCCCTCTCAGCTGACTGAGAGGCTTAACATGTTTTCCAGATACTATACTTTTTTTCCCCTTTGGAGTCCATCAGTGCTATCTTCATAGGTCATAATCACCAGATCTCTATCTTTCTTTGTATATAAGCAAGCATGACTGTACTGCTATTTCATCACGGTACATCTATTCTTGATTTATCCTTGTGATCTAAGGATAGGTTCTCTTGGGTCTCTGCTAGAGTGTTGCAGGTAATCATCATCATATTGTTAACCAAACCTCTTTACATAAAAGATCACGATTGCATTTATCTGCACCAATGTATACATCTGTAATTTAAAAGCCTACATAACAGCTAGTTGTTTAAAGTTAATTTCATACCCAGCAGAGAGAAATGGATGCTGTTAGGCTGTGACTCGTCCTATGGCTGATGCCTCCAAAGTACACACCCCATTGAATTACTCTTGTGGATTCCCTCGTCAAACAACGGCAAAACTGCAGTCATGACAGTGCACACATAAAGGCTAGAAAAGCTTTACAGAAGCAATCTACGTCTTAGTGAAACAAGTGGCACAGCTGACCAAGTAGGCCAGATTTTAGGCACACAAATTCTTCCTCAGATCTAAAAGAGAAACTGAAAATTTCAAAGTGAAATACAAACTGAGAACTAAAATCCACTTTTTCTATAGGATCTCAGAAGCCATGGATATAAAAGACAAAGCATCTTATGACACGTTACCTTCTCCCTTCCTTTCCCGCTACTTTCTCTTTCTTCTGGAATTGGAAATAGCTGCATCTCCCTCCTCTCCAAACAACTGCAACCTCATTTACACACTAACAACCCTGTATATGCCAGAAGAATCAACTATTTTTCTTTTCAAATGCTTTAACTGATGCAGGAGTAAGTGGTGTCAGCTTACTCAGCTGTCATGTGTTGACATGGAGCCATCTAGACACGAGCAAGGCATCAAACCTCCACCACAGCAGAGACAAAGTCAAAACAGTCAGCAGGAATGCAGACACTCATGCCCAGTAAAGTCACTTATGGTCACTTAACTGATTATTGACCACTGCACACAGGTTTAGGTGGGATTCAACATATCTGTAAGCTTATATATGAGTATATGCAGGTGTCCTAGAGTTAGGAGACAGACAATGCTTCTTTTTCATTCCCAAAACTGTTATTCTATTGCTTTTCCATTTCTTATTTCAGGCTACCACTTCACAACCTGAGTGCTAAGATCACCCAGAGAGGTTGTAGAGCCTCCATCCTTGGAGATACTCAAAAGGCAGCTGGACATGGTCCTAAGCAACCAGCGGCCCTGCTTGAACAGGGGGCAGGACAAGATGTCAACCTCAGTAATTTTGTGATTCTATAAACAGTTTTACTACTTGGTCTTTGGTAGGCAGTACTATTAGCAAAGAGGAATCACCTCACCTACATAAAATATATATATGTTTTCATTTAGGAAAATACAATACTTGCAGGATTTTTAATAAGTGAATAGTCTTACTGCTATCTATATTGTAAAACCAATGTCAAATATCCAGAAATCACAGCTCAAGTTCCAAAAAGTCACTAGCTAGATTGTCTTAAAATCTTAAGTGGGTTTTTGGTGGTTTGTTAATTTGTTTTGTCTTTTTTTAAAAAAAGTTTCTTTTATGATTTCTAAGCCTTTGGCATATTCTTTTGGATTATGAAGTGGTAGTTTGCATAAGGACTAAACGCTTATTTCACTGCTATGAAAACTAACATTCCCCAAAACACCTGACTCCTTGAGCTAGGACTTCATGAAACACCAACAAGGCAAATAAGTAAAACGAAAACGAATCAAAACTGTTTGGCAGCCTTTCCGCATCTTTACAGATTTTCTCGAAAAAGAGCTTGGGTTACCCATATGATCAAAGCAGTGGTGCTTTAATTTGAATATCAGGTCTTGAAATTGTATCCTGGTCAATAATTCAGCTCTTTTATACAATAAAAACTTTTCTGCAGACTTTAGAACATAGTCCATAGTAATATGCAATATGATCTGGCTGTAGAATAAAGACAACTACAGCACTTTGTTACATGGGTGGATGTGTACACAGGACCTTTTCTGACAGGCAAAACAGGACACATGCAAGTGCCCTAGTGTGGTGTTCAAGCCTGAGCTACAAAGGCCAGCCCATGAAGTAGGCACAGCAAGCAGAGCATTATACAGAGCAGCCCAGTATATCTCCAGAGCAACGCCCATGGGGTGTTTAATGGGAGTTCTTGATGATGTGGTAAATGACACTTCGGCAATTAAAGACAAGCCACCAGCAGGAAACCTTTAGATAATCTATGTTCTTAGATTTAGTAACATTTTCTTGGGCATTAACTCTCAAAATTATGTTTTTCTCTGCTGAAAATGACAAATACAAATATACATTCCCTTGTGATCATCCAGTGTTTCCACAAAACTAAAGACTTAAACAAAAAAAATCAGAAGGATACTTATAAAACTATTTAAAGTTTAAAAGGTACTGTTAGGAATATCACCCTTTTGCATCAATGTCTCAAGTCAGAAATTCATTATGAAGTAATCTGTTACCAGGCATTTGGGTGAAAACGACATCCATATTAAAAAGAGCCCTGAGATCTTTGATGTTATTGTGAGTGTACTAGATTTTACTGTATACAGTAACAATACTCAAACCAGTAGGACATCATTTAATTATTTCTTATATATTTTTTTACCTAAATTTCATACTTCTAGTAAGCTTTGCTTTCACTATAACTTTTCATAATTCCAAATTAAAAAGAATAAATTATAAGTATGCTTTTGGTTATCGCTGATAAATTAACTTTTATCTACTCTGAACTACAATTCCAACATTGTTTGGCTATAAATCAACAACATAAAAAAGTACTAATGAATACCTTTCACATATTTTTTAAATTATCCAAACTCAGTCCTATCAGTCTGACTTTCTTCTGGATCACCAAGGCACCACCACAAGACATTTAATAAGATATCGGTAGACTTACCTAAATAACCATTTTAAATCATACAACTATAAAGAATTCCAGGAATATCATACTTCGACACTGACTAAAGATCTGTATAAGAATAAGCATGGATTACTGGAAGATGCCAGGACTAACTGGAGGATGAAAAAGAATGAATGGCAGGACAGGAATGTAGAGGTAACTGCATACTACATATCAGGCTTTGATCAAAGAGTCTCTTTAAGTAGGTCAGCCCATATTTAATACTAATTTTTAGCATGCAGAATGGATGATATTTTAAGCACAAATACTGCACTGTGGGGTAATACAAATGCTTCTGCATTCCCGTCAAAATAGTTTTTTAAACAACAAAAAAGAAGTCAGTAAGGACTGTTCAAACTTGCTTAAGAAAGATGTAGAAGATGAAGGACAGCAACAATGATTCTCATTTTAGTGATTAGATATTAACTAAGTCTGGTTTAAATACTTTTCTCCCCAGCCCACTAACATCTTATTCTATAAAAGCTGACCCTAAAGGACAGGATTTCAGTATAAAAAACCACTTTAGCTGAATGAATAACAAACAAAAAGGATGAATGAATTTCTTAATAAACAGAACTCAAAACACAGTACATTTGGGAGCATTTAACAGCAGTTATGTGCAGCCTATGTAAAACCATGTTAGCAACTTCAAAATTATGTGTAAGAACTAAAGCACCCAAAAAGTAGAACTGAAATTAAAACCAAGCACCTGACACTGACTGAACTTTCTATCCTAACCTTAAACCTTTAAAGTGCATGCTCTAAATTACAGATTCTCCACAGGTTTCCAACATCTAAAGCATAAAAAGCACAACTTTCCATACAATCTGAGAAAAGCACATCACCATGTCACGCAGAAACAATCCAAAAGGCTGTTGAATTTGGCTTAGTGAAATCTGCAAAGTAAACAGGATTTTAGAAAATTCAGCAGTTTTAAGGCTAAGGCAATTTCAGTTTCCTAAGGTCTAACCTGAACGCTGCACAAATTCAAGGCAGTCCACAGGAGACTTGGGGTATTCCCAATTTTGAACTTTTTGCAATGCGGGTCACCTTGCAGACAAATAAAGAATTAAAACTAAGTAAGAAAAAAAAAGACTACAACACTAAAATCACAAGAAGGGCCTGAAAGATAACTTTCCCCTGAAACATAACTCTAGCCACATGGTTAGTGGACAACTTGGCATGTGATCTAAATGATGGCGATATTATACTAATGACTGGAGGAAACTGCATATCCCAGCTGACACATTTCAGCTGCCGGTACCAACCTGAGCTTACTCCTTGAAGCAGGTCTGCTTGCAGCTATGCCTGAGTGAGCTTTAACGTGCCCCTCAAATTTCTGTCTTGCCAGAGTGTAGTGTTGAGAAATGCAAACTGAGAACCCGGAGATTTTAAAGGCAGAGGGGTTAGGCAGAAGGGAGAAAAGATGGGTTGATCTGTATCTGTCCAACAAAATGTTCACATGGATACCATTCTGCAAGGTGTTTTGACTACTTTAAAGGAAAAAAACAGTAGGGAAACTGTTTCTGGTCTTCACTAAACTAAGTGATATGTGTTATACGGAAGCACTTCAGTAAACAACTATTGAAAGAATTTCTGGCTTAAAGTCAAACAGAAATACATTGTGTGACTTTCATGATACATCTGCACCTCTAATATGAAGGTTCCTAATTTTATAACACAAAAACCCTTCCATTGCAAGAAACAAATGTGGACTGTGTATACCAAGCATGATATATTCCTGACGAAACAAGAACAAGAAAGTAAATTAGTCTCATAAATTATGAGAACAACGTTACATATTACCAATTACATCATATTTGTGAACTTGCTTGGACTCTAGTTATTAAAGTCTCCCTTTTTTGTAAATAGGCACCATGTATTTAACAAGTGTGGTTTATGCAACATACCAGCAACTGAAATTACCAGGCCCACACTGACATACCAAAAGAATGGTAATTGAAATGCTCTCCAACTTCAACTGGAGAGTAAAGAAGCTGCCATTAAGAGTGTTTCTCTATATGACTTCAAAATTAGAGATCTAAGAAGGTATATCTTATGGCAAAGACAGCACAGTAGATCTTTTGTATTCCAGTAACAAAACACGGGTCGTAATCTCTGTAGTTGACAACAATCCAGCGTCAAATTAAAAACTGGCTAAAATTCCCTACCACTGGGCACATTACACCAATGTTTACCCGCATTACTGTAAAGATAGCATCAATCAAACCTTTTGAAAACACGAACTCAAGGTGGCACAATTCCCAGTTGCTCTATACCCTGCCTGGAATGCATAGGGATGTCTACCAGCATTAGAGGGATGAACACAGAATGAATCTCCAGTGCCACATCTTTTATCTGGAAAGTCAGACTGTATTTAGTCAAAGAGTGCTCATTACATGTTAAAATATAAATTGTGAGAATTTAAGCCTTCCCTGGGAATGTGGTGAAGAGAAAGCAGAAACGGACAACATTCAGAAATCATGCCAGCACCATCCCTTTCAATAGTCCATTACCAGAAGAGCAACAAAAGCCAAATTGCAGAACAGCATCATATACTGTCATATGAGTGTCTAAGTGATCTATAGAGCTAAAAATACAGACAGAAAAGCATCTAACGGACAGTGAGTGAACTAGTAACTAAATATCACACCTAGTTGACTTGGTGTTAATGCATTTACTCAGCCTTTTTGCAAAAATACATGAAAAATTGATTCCAGAAAGATATAACATCTTAGAAAATGTGAAGTTTTCTCAAAAGATGCTAAATTATAACTTCTAATAGAGAAGAAAAAAAGATTTCTTCCTGACAGAAATGTGACAGATGTGCTGTGCAAAAAAAATGGCTGAGATTCTTAACATGAACTTCTTTCCAAATTGTAGGACTTATGACAAGACACTAGAGTGCAGCTCTCTGCTTGCTGCAGAAAAAATTGAGACTGAAAACACATCATCATGGATGATGACTTAATTCATGCTGATGGAAGCAATACGAAACCTTCAGATGACTTTTTTTAAGCCTTCCTGTGACCGAGAAAGCTCAATTTATTCCTATGGACTTATACCTACGTAAAACATACTGTCAGCCTGCAATCAAAAAAAGGTTATTTATGAGAAAGAACCCTAAGAAGGTTGTGTTATACAGCTGAATAAAATTGTACATAGAAAGGGAATTAAAATAAGAACTGTATAATACATTATGAAATAATATATTGAGCTGTTCTTTATAAGTCTTTTTTATATATATATGTAAAAATAAATGCATGTGTGTATACCCACACACATTCATATATACTTATAACTAAGTGCATACACAGTTCCTGTCACCAGGAAAGAGGGAGTTAAAATGCTTTTCCTCTCCTTTCCTTCCCTCTCCAGTGAACACCTGTTCAAAAGGAAGGGCTATTAAAAGAGCCAGAAGAGTAACAGGAAGGGTAGAGCATTTGGAGGAAGTCACAGATCCTCAGGCAGGCGCTGAGGCTTGGGCTGATCTCTAGGAGAGAGAAATTCTGGTTTGTTATTTGCACTGTTTTCACTGATGTTTACGGTGAGACCAAACTGCTGAGAAGACTTCACTGTTTATTGCTCCATCCCTCCTGGAAGTTATCTTGCCAGTACATAGAATATTTTGGAACAGTCAATGCAAACAGTAAGATACCAAACTCCTGAGTTACATCAGCAACACATGAAGTGTCCACAGGCATTGCACTCTGAGCTCACTGCAAATTCAAATTAGTAGGTTCTAAAGAGCAAGGCTACAATTCTTATGATTGCATCAACTCAATAATGAGCTTCTTTGGAAGAGGTGGCACTTTCACTGTTCAAAAACAGACAGTGTTTTGGGCCAAGAAATCAGAGTCTGAGCTCCTGGTTTCTAAGTCTGTAAAATTTTTAAAGAAACTTTATCAGTAGCTAACAATCTGGAAGATTTAGCACAATCTGTTTCAGCACTAAGTGCTCTACTACTGAGAACAGAGTCAAAAAGGAAAAAGACAGACCACACCGGCTTTATCTGACTAGTGTGAAGAAAGTGATTTTGCACCCTTACTGTCATTATCATAGTGAGAAACGGTTGTGTTACTGTTGTCATAGGAGAGCAACAGAACACAAAAAGTCATCATAGCAAAGTTATTAAAAGATCTTTTATAGAATAAAACCTTGAGGTTTGCTAAATACTGGGAGAAAAATAAAATAGGGTAAATATTTCTACCATTTCCACTGATGGAAATGAGGGTCTGAAGCATGGCAGTAAAATTAGTTTTTGAAGGATGTCAGAGAGCAGTGGCTGCTTGCAAATGCTAACCAGGACTTTTGTTGTCTGTCTGTTTATCACCAGGCAGCCAGTGCTTTACATCTCTGGAAGTTAAAAATGAAAACCTACTTACAGTTACAAATAAAAACATTACTCAGTAATTTCTGTTCTTATCGAGTCCAAATATATTGCACTGACTGTACACTTAACAGAGTGTTTTAAGCAACACACGATTTTTAAACCAGTAATACTTACCAATCCACTTAAGGCTAAAATCCAGATGTAGGAACCAGAGGTTAAGAGCTACAAGACAAAAGCAGTGATTTAAAAGTTTAATTATACATAGCTGTTGCTGTCTGAGTTGCTACATTGCAATATTATATAGGTTATGTACTTATCATGACAATGGGAGAAGTCAGACATTTATGTCTGTGAAAATTCAGTGTAACATTAAAAAAATATGTATTCCAGAAGTAGTAGAAGTGGAAAAAACACAAGGACTAAACAATTGTTCTCCTTCTACAGAACAATACATCTTATTTTCATATAGCATACGAAGTATAACAGGATGTCAGTTATAGGTTGCACAGCAAAACAAATCTGAAACAGACTGAAGCAAAGGAAATGAGTCAGTAGCAACAGAAGAAGAGTTCCAAGTGGGGCAGGCAGTGCAAGTGAAGCTCTCGGATGTGCAGTCATGGAGACACTAAGCATAAGCACCAAAATTAAAGAAATAAATTTCTCACCTAGTTGCCTATTTGTCAACACGAAATTACAGAAACGCATCGGAGTGAATTTTAAAGAAGATCTTGATAAGCCATAAGGGCAGCCCATCATTTCTAGTAAAGTATGTGACTAATCACCTGGAGAAGGTTATTACCAGCTAGAAAAATGGGCTGCAATTTAGATCAATACTGGTTACTAAAACAGTTCTGCCCGATGCTGAATGAATCATGAGAACATCTTCCCTTAAGACTTCTGACTACGGAAAGAATGACTTGAGATAAGGGCAGAGTTTACAAATGAGGAGAAGGCAAATGATTTTCCCTCAGCCTCTGTGACAGCACAAACCGTTTTGCACCCGGCAGGGAAAGATGCAGCAAAGATATAGTGATTAGTAGCAGCAGTGATCTGTACTGGAGGTGGTGTGTGTATAAAAGCAAAAGGCAAATGACACGATGGAAAAGAGCTTAGACAATATCATGGCTTTCCCAAAGACCAGAGCAATAGTGGCAGTGATAGTTTCCAAAGAGATGAAATACCATTTCTGTAAAATCAAGAAAATAAGGAGCTGAAGTACAAAATGGAGGAATCCAAAGGCTGAACAAAATGTTCATGTGGAGCACCAGTCAATGTTCTGAAACTGACCATTCATTCTAAAATACTCTTTACTACACTTCACATAATCATGGTGCTTTTTCTTCCTAGTGCTAAAGTTATTTTTGAGTCTCTGGAATATATAAAAATGAGTAAGTTTGCACACCTCCTTTTTCATAATTCAGGTTGTAACGTGAATGTCCACTCATTTCTAGGCTGATTGGGGTTTTTTGCTGCTGTTTTTTTAAACAACTACTGCTTTCCTGCGCCATGTACATTTTTCCACTCACATACATCATACTACATGCTACAGTATTTTAAATTCTCTGGCATAAGCTGATGCTTGATATAAAAAAATTATAATTATTTATATAAAAGTGTAATTCAGCCAAAACCCTTGATTGCTTACCAACAGTCTTACCACAGAAAAATACTGTATTCTATAGCTTTGTTCAAACCCTAACAGACAAGGGGAAAATAAACAAAACACGAATACAAGCAAATTTAAAATTTGGTAAATAAAGGTGAAAGATCCATGGGCCTTAGCATTAGGTTCTGTTTCCATCTAGTTCATTTCACTGAACAACAACAAAAAAGTAAAGAATTTGTCTATTATATTTTCTTATGTAAGTTTATCAAAACTGTAGTTGATGAGACAGTCACTAGCTAAGCATATGTGGAATCACACATGTGAAAGCATCAAAATTCATAGATGAACATCAAGAAAAATTTACTACATTAGTAACTCATTAAAAGACAAACAAGCAAGTACATACCATACCTGCAAACCCAGTATATAGACCAAAGTCTTGTTTGTGATAGAAAAGTGGCCTAATACTTGTGCCACCTGAACTCTTGGAATGGAGGAATAAAACGGTACAAACAGGGCAAACACAGGACCCAAGCTGCAAAAAGAAAGACAGAGATGATTAGTAAGAACAATAGAAGTGACAGTAGCATAAATCAATCAAAAGTAATTAATGCTAAGTACATAGCAATCAAAATATAAGACCACCTTGCAAACAAAGGTCTTTTTTAGGAAGAAATGATTAGGAAATATGTGATGTTCAGGATAATAGATTCAGTAGCAAATAATGAACCACTGACTTTTGGCAAGTATCCTTGTGAAGAAGAAACAGGTGATAAAAAGTATCTTATTTCCATATGCTTAGGACCAGAGACAGTAGAGATGGCAGATAATAGCAGACTGTTTCTATAAAATATAGCACACAACAGAACAAAACTTCTTTGATCCAAGCAAAGAAATTGTAAGAATCATAGACACAACTTCACTTCTGAAGATAAGCTTCATAGTCACCAAGGTTTAAGGTTAGAAGACTGCAGTATCTAAGATGAGGGTACTGACAGTTTGATTTAACTTTCTTTGCCAGTGACTTCCATGGCCCTATAAACAACTAACTTTCTTTACAGTCCTCAACCTAACCACAGCACAAGATATTTATGAAGTTTCTAAACCCTCATTGGAAACAGTTTTGTAGAATTTAAAACTCCACCTCACTTCACAATGATCGGATACCCAGACCAAACCTGTGAATATAACCAGTGAATTTCATTAATCAGGTACAATACCCATGTTCGTTATGATAAAACATCCAGAAAAGTAAACCATATATTAAAAACAACAGGAGAAGCCACAGAAGAAGCAGGGGCATTGATATGAGAAATCCTACGAGAAAAATACTTCCTAAGATGGAGAAGGGCAGGGGGGAAAGGTCACTTCAGGTAGACAGGTCCTGCTCTGCTGGTGGAGCTACAACGGTGGTGACCTCCAGGCATCAGGTTGCAGGCAGAAGACAGGGAGAGGCTATCAACAAAGCACACACCTCTGTCAGCTGAATCCTTGCCTGTGGTTCCAAGCTGCCTTGTGCCTGGCTGATGTGGGATGCTGTACGAGGTAAATTTTCACTGCTCAGCAGCTTATGTAAGTAAGTAAGCTTCTTACTTTCAAGAGCTGCAGTTTCCTCAGGCCCTTACATGAAAGGGATCTTATTCTACTCAGTGGGAATTCTGCAAATAGCACAAACTAGGACCCAAATAACTTGATGCGTTCACTCAAAACCACATTTCCCTTCCAAACGACCTACTGAGAGGAGTAATACTATGTGAAATGACAGTCTGAATATTAAAACTTACATTTCCTGAATAACTGCCAAATGCAACACCCACAGCTATGAAAAAACCCACCCTTCAAATATTATTTTTACTCATTTGATGGGTTGTGGCTTAAGGGCATTTTGTTATCATTATGTTTGTTATATTTGAAGTTCAGCTTGCTGAAAAGCTTCCTCTCTGAGGACTTAAATACAGTTTAATTATAGACACATTTTTAGTACCATCTGTTTAACACAGAGCCAAATGCACTTAAATGTATAGAAGAAGCTAACCCAGGAGCAATCGAAAAATATTCTGTTTTACACATAATTCTTCTTACATAAACAAAGTAACCTGCATAAAAATGCAAAAAAAAAATCTAAAAATAAATTAAAACTATTTGAGTTGTAGGAATTATAGAATCATGGAATCATTAGGGTTGGAAAAGAACAATAAGATCATTCAGTCAATCTGGCAGCACAACACCATGGTGCCTAGTAAACCATGTCTCAAAGTGACATGTCTACATGTTCTCTGAACACTTCCAGAGATGAAGAATCCACCACTTCCCCGGGGCCACCTGTTCTAATGCTTCACCACTCTTCCAGTAAAGATTTTTTTTCTAATATCCAGTCTAAACCTCCCCTGGGGCAACTTGAGGGCATTTCCTCTCATCCTGTCACTTGTTACTTGGGAGAAGAGACCAACACCCACTTGACCACAACCTCCTTTCAGGGAGCAGTAAGGTCTCCCCTCCGCCTCCTTTTCTCCATACCAAACAATCCCAGTTCCCTCAGCAGCTCTTCATAAAACTTGTGGTCCAGACCCTACAGGAGCTGACAGGCACAACTATAAGAGTGCCACACACAAAAATAATTCTTCATCAGAAGCACTTCCAATGTAGACAACATTCAGTTTAGTAAATAAGGGTTTAAAAGGGAAGAGAGAAGAAAATCAAAGGAAAGGGCACTTTTCCCTTGCTAGAAAAGTAATTTTAAATGATTTCTCTCTACTTTCACCAAATGACCTGAGGGAGTACCGAAACCGTGGCATGCTTTTCAGGCTTTATTCCTCCTGTGATAAATAGTGACTGAGACAGAGATTTCACATGCAAGAGGGTACTCAATCATAAGACGGGAAAGTACAAAAAGGAATTTCCCACAACTGCAAGTGCATTTAAAAAAGAGATTAGAGAATGTTGAAAGGTTCCTTAAATGTTAAAATTCACCATTAACGTCAACAGAAACCACAGAAAGCCTCATCCCAGTCCAGGGTAGTGATCTGTGTAATTCAAAGTCCAGTGTTTGACACTGCTCAGTACCTGATAACCTGGAGGAGTGAGAGGAAACCTGGTGATGAACCCTTTCTCCTAAACCAGTAAGACTGTAGGCATCACATATGATCCAAAGACATCAGGCTTTGTTTTTCAGACAGAGTCCATATATTGTATAAATAGGTATAACACAAGTATCCATTCAGTTATTATTTTTTTCCAAAAAGTCAAAGCTAATGCCCTTTAAAATATTTTACAAAACTCATCTGTACAGGACTCCACTGTGTGAAAATTCACTCTGATTGATTTTAAACTTTAGACCTCAGCTTCCATTATTTAATTCTGTACTTTTACTTTGAAAATGTCAATCTTTCCTGTTGCCTTCAGAATTTTCTATGCATTATTCACACCTCGTTTTAGAACATCTAAATGGAGATCCCTCTCATTTACAGAAGGTCTTTCAGAGAAGTTACCTATGAAACAATACTAGAATACATAGTAAGAGACAATAAAAGGATGGCTAAGGAAAATGTGGACTCACTGCCTGGTGGAATAAGGGACGTAGTGACTAAGGATACAGGAAAAGCTGAGGTACCCAATGCCTTTTTCACCTCTGCTTTCACCAATTAGCTTTGCACTCGAATCTCCCAAGGCTTTGAGTTTCCTGTGGGACTTGAGCAACACCTGCTGTAAAGGAAGACAGTTAGGAAGCCCTTGAGCCCAACTGACCATACAGGAATCAATAAGACCAGACAGGATGCACCTCAGAGCACTGAGGGAGACGGCCAATGTTACTACCACTGAAATATCATGGTGACCAGGACAGGTTCCTGATGATTGGAAAAATGCAAATGTCACACCCATCTTCAATGAGGGTAACTACAAGAGGACTCAGGTAGCTACAAGCCTCACCACTGTCCTTGGGAGAGTTATAGAGCTAATCTCCAAGAAGCCATTTCCCACCATACAAAGGACTAGGCAATTGCTAATAGTCCATATGGATTTACCAAGGGTAACTCTGGCACTGAGGACAAGAAAGGGAAAGGTGGCAGATGTTCCATGCTCTGACTTCACGATGGCCTTTGATACAGTCTCCTCTTGTGTCCTGGAATAAAAACTGGGGAGCTATGGACTGGATAAGCAGGCTTGAGGGAAACCGACTGTACTGCTGGACTCAAAGTGTTCTGACCAGCAGTATGAAGTCTAAGTGGCTGCCAGTTACCAGCAGCTTCCCTCAGGGATCCACACTGAGGCCAACACTATTTATTGTCTTTATTAATGGATGACAGGACACAGTGCACTCTCAGCAAGTTACTGAATGACATCAGATTGGAGGGAGCAATCAATACTTTGGATAGCAGGGTCACATTCAGGTACTCCTCGACAGGCTGGACAAATGGGTTGACAGGAACCTCACAGAGTTCAACAAAAGCAACTGCGGAGTCTTCCACTCTAGGCTGGAATAAACCTGTGCAACAGGCTAGAAAACAGATTTGCAGACAAGGAGGGGGAGAATCCTTTGAATGTTAGTCAGGAGCTCATCCTTGCAGGGAAGACTAGTCACAAACAGGGCTGCATCATGAAGAGCAGATCAAGTCACCAGGCCAAGAGAAGTGACTGAGTGAGCTTGAACCTGAATCGTTGTGGCTCCTTGATTCAAGAAAGGCATTAATACACTGGAGCAGGGACAGCTAGAGGTAATGATAGTCCAGTGCTGTACTGTGTACCACGGACCTAGAATCTACACCCGCAGAGATACAAACTGGACACACAGCCCTAAGTAATCTGTTCTTGTTGGACAAGCTTTGAACCCAGGGTTGAGCTAGATATCAGCTAGAGGTCCTGTCAAACCCAAGATATTCTGTTATTTTGGGAACAAAGACTTGTTCCTGAAGCTCATAATGACTGAAGGGATTTCTGCTCCTGTATTTGATAGGTACAAATATCAATCCATGTAGAGTAAATAAAAGGATTGATTCTTAACTCATTTAATTATGTTAATTGTTTGATAACATGTGGTCAGATTTAACATTTACAAGTGGAAAAATACTCTTACTGAAGTACTACTTCAATTCTCTCTTTTCCTTCACTTGCCTCTTTTCCTCCTATTTTTGCTTTCCCTTTCATTCCTTTTAATCTCCTTTCCTCTACTTTCTCTTCTTTTCCAGAGACCTTTGTCATGGTCCTTTGTTCATTATACTACAAGAGCAAGGGAAACACCCTTTCAATTGCCACAATTAACTTGTACTAGAAACTTGAGATGTCTCTATGCAAAGAAGGGCCATAGACAGAAATATGTGCCGACTTTAAACTGAGGTTAGGCCCACTTTATGTTTTGGAAGTTAATTTCAGTTGTGTTGGTTAGAAAAATAAAATTGTCAAACAAAACAGAAAACTCTAAGACCTGAAAGATTAAATTTTAGAGTTTGAACATTCTATATGGACACCATGTCCATCCCAAAGGTGTAGTATAACAGGCTTTAGAACAATTACATTGTCATTTTGAAGAACATGTTAAATGTCAGCAATTGCAGTGAAGAAGAAACACAGCAGAGCAGACGGGAACATTCTGTATCATATGCAGTGATAAGATTTGTTTTGAACAGAGGGAAAAAAAACAACTTGAAGAAACAATAACCTTGCAAAAAATAAACCAGAGATGTAGAAGAAAGAACCTAGTACAAGTACTTCTCATAAGAGAAACATGCTACTTAAAAGTTTAAAGGGGTGACTATTAAATGCACATCGAAATAAAACATTCTAACATTAGTAAATATACACAAAAAATATTGAAAAAGTGGTTCTAAGAGGTATGAACTAACGGGTAGAATGCTAATGTTACTTCTGCAGAAATATGTGCCGTTGCCAATGGACATTCTGTGGGATTAAATTTGCAGAAATAACCTATTATTTTATTCAGAATGACTCACAACACTTACAGACTGCAGTGCTGTGTTTTTCTTCATTTAAGTTCTTCACAAAAACATTAACCTGTCAAATTCACAACCACATATTTTTGGAGGACTAAAAATATCCATTATAAAAGCAGGTGCAGATAATACAGAGCATGTAAACAGTGTGTGTGTAATTCAAGTTGCTGAGCTACTTCAGTGCTCTGCGTTCCTACAGGCTGTCCAGACACTGCCATATGACACTTAACGTGCCAGTCTTTATTCTGAAAATGTTAAACATTTCTCAATAACATTCCTTTAAACTAGGAAACTCCCTGGAACCTGGCTACCCTTGACAGTTGGGATGGAGCCCAGGACTCAGAGGAATCATCCATTGCAACCGATGCTTTGGCTACATAAGCAGGACACCTCAGTGCTGGAGGCCTCTGAATACCAGCAAAAGCATTTGGTTTCATTACCCAATACTTATGTATCCAATTGCCAATATTTCACAAGGGAAAATATGGAAGGAAAAAAAAGAACATGAAAAAATGTATGGTAGACTCGTAGAATGATTTGGGTTTAAAGGGAAATTAATGATCATTCAGTTCCAACCCCTCAGCCATCAGCAGAGACACTTTCCACTAGATCAGGATGCCCAAAGCCTCATCCAACCTGGCCTTGAACACTTCCAGGGATGGAGCATCCATGATTTCTCTGGGCAACCTGTGCCAGTGCCTCACCACCCTCACAGAACTCGTTTATCTTGAGGGGAAAGGTCCCTGGATATCTCAGAAAAATCACTACTACTTCAGGTTCATTAAAATATGAGATCAACCAGCTGGCTGAACACTTTACAATCCACTCATGAAGACAGAAGACGGACATGTACCACTTCTAAAAAATGCTTTAGTTTTTAATGCGAAGACTATCTGACAATTTATTCAATTTATCTGCTGAGCTCCATAGCAAACCAGTTTCAAGTTCCTTTTCCTTCCCACTGGTGAGCTAATTCAGACTGTTCCTCTTGTACTAGCTAGAACCTTTCTGCCGATTTTAGTTTTAATTTCTACATCATAAGTAAGATGCTAACATATGCAGTCATTATTCTTTAGCTTTTTCTGAAAAGATCAGTTAATCCTATCTCTCCTAAAGCTTCGCACAAAGTTGACTTACAGTACCTGACCACTTCTATTCTCCCAGCCTGGTGGTAGAATACACAACAAAAATTCTTCAGTTAAGCATTCACTGTCCTAAGTTAAGCAATTGCAGCTGATCATCAAGGAATTACTCATAACACTATGAAGATATTTTAAAAGGCCACTGTCCTTCATTTAATATACGATTAGCATGCTGCCATTCCTGTGAAAGCCAAAGTATAGAGATACAGATGAAACTGTGGGAGTGGTATAGGAATGGCTGACCAAACTGAGTACAGTATCACAGGGTCAACTACTTGTCCTTAACTGATAAGTTATTAATGTCAACCAGGTGTTACAGAGTTAAGTTACCTGTGCTTAGCTACTGACAGTCGCTGCCCAGCATCAGGTGTCTGCAGCAAGGGATTGACAGTGACAGCTTACCGGGTGGTTTTGCTTCAATGACCGATATTAACTAAATCAGAGCAGGAGTTCAGCAAGAGAGAGGAGCTCGCACCTTTCTGAGAGGCAGGGGCTCCCAATGAATCCCATACTCAGCTAAATCTGACACAAACACTGGAGTTAGGCTGAAGACATATACAGGCATAAGGAAATGCTGAAGGGATGTAGATGATGGAGTATTTTGTTGAGGAGGTAGAATTCAACAGCTGTATTGAAACTTTTAGTGTCCCGAGTTCATCTAAGTTTGGGTGCTTAATTTCTTCTTCATCTGGATTAGTTTATCACACTCTAGTTGACCTCTGCAGATTTACTATGACTCAATGGTCAGTCATCATTTACTGTTCCTCTAACTCAAGTCACTTGACCTATCATGCTTATTCACAAAAAATGTAGGATTTAACTACAGGTTAGTTCTAGATACCTGACCTGTCTCCCAGAAAACAAGTTTTGGAAGGAAAGGCAGTTTTGCAGGTAAGAAATAGGCTGGTTGGATTCATTTTCTGGTTGATCCATAAATACACCATGTAATTCAGAAGTATTTTATCACTTTGGGTAGTAGTTCTCTAGATATAAAATTGTAAAGCCAAGTTCAGCACCCTCGGTAAACTGCTCAAAAAGAGTAGAGACTATGTAAGCAGACAGAAAGTAACTCAGTCCAGGCATCATACCATACAGGTCAATATATTAACTGCACTGCTTTCATGTCACCATGTCCAAAAGTACCATATTAGTACATTAATTTACGTGTTACCCTCCTTGCACGCCAAAAGCTGAACAATAAGCTTCTGCACACAAATAGTAAAACCAAACATACATCACACTTTTTGATACATGCCATTTCTTGGTTTCAACGTTCAAATCCTGGGACAGTCAAACAGATATTGGAGGAACAGCTGCTGGATAAGAATGGCAAACAAATAGCTAGAAGGATAAATAGTGAGTGAGGGAATGGAACCCACATTATTCAGCTCAAGCAATTAATATCACATCATGCTAGGCTGGAGTGGTGGCAGATACATCAATGTGACTCAACGGGTACATAATGTATCTTAATCAAAGGAAGGCGATATTTTATCAGATTGGTACAGGAAACACATATTAGCACTATTTTATAATCTTAAGACTATTTTGAAATAAACATTTCCTTCAATATGTAGCTGTGGTACTTACGTCAGCCCTTGAGCAAAAACTGCTACAGGACTGTGTATCTCAAAATTTTCTATTTCTACTACATATTTTTGCCACTGGACAGGGAACCAAAGTGCAGTTTTATTTTGTGTACATATGAAGAAAATTCCCTGTGTAATTTCTCTTTAAACAGTTTTTAATTCTCATTCCTTCATTTAAAGAGAACCAACTCTGCAGTGAAGCTGAATAATTAAAATAATTCAAAAACTAGAAAGGAAAAAAAAATCCTGAATAAGACCAGTGAATTCTCTCAAAGACTTTCTGAATCTGGTGTTAGAAGACAAATGCTCGATAAAAACTGAGGAGCTGAAAGCCCTAGATTGAGCCCTGGCATCTAAGGGAAATTAAGCCATGTCTACCCTGGGAGCTAAGCAACAGAAAAAGCAGCATATAGTGCCAACTAAGTACTCAAAGTAAGCAAAAATTGGCTCACCAGGCTGTACATCATTCTGCTACAGCAAAAACCCTTCCCATAGGACAAGGCACATGAGTAAACTTTAGGTTTTGTGATGAGATGGACATGTGAGTTGAGATCATACCTCTGCACGCTTCCAACACAGCAACATCTGCAACAGCCTGTGCCATGAACACAGCCCTAACGTTTCCAAAAAGGCGTTCCACCCTCTGCGTGGGTTGGATGCACCAAAAATAGCATCATCATGTCTCCTTGCTGGTTCTTCAAAATCAGGCCACGAAATGAGGCCACTTCGAAGATAAACAGTCCTGTGCAGTCACAAATGATCAGTATGAGTTGTTGGGAAAATCCCAGGTAACTCTCAACCACAGCCTCTAGCAGCAAACGAGAGGATTTTCCATTTATCTCTGATCTACAAACCCTCTTAACAAACACACAATTTTACTTTTAGATCAATGTTCTTTATGCAGAAACAAGGTTACCCCAGGACATTACTTCATGATTTAGCATCCTATTCCTTTCCTATTGCCTAAGCATCCATTCTTATTGATATCATTTTAGGAGAATTAGATTTGTGATTTAAAAGTTCCTTCTCTTTTATGTATTCACCTTACATGTGTAGTAGTATTAATAATAACAACAATATTAATATTGTTACTACTACTATCTTCAAAAGGCAATGAACAGCTTACAAAGCCACAGATCCTCCTTAATCTCCAAAATCACCAGAGCTCTTCAACTCCCTTATATATTTGCAAAGGGCATTTCTGCAAAGCCTCATCATTATGATACTAAACCAGTGCTGGGAATGTACATGGGCTGCTGAGATGCCTGTTTTCACACAGCATCTCCACATGCCTCAGTTTTGAGGCTTTCTCGTGCTGTGTCAGATCTGACCAGTAAGAAGCAGTTTTAAAGCATGTGTTAATCACACAGTTCTTGGCTATAAACTAAATTTCAGTTATTTTTAAATGCAAATGGCATATAAACAAAGTTTTTCTCTTAGGTTTTTTAGATGGTCAGCAATTACGCAAGTAAACCCCTGGGTAAAGTCCCTTCTGTGAAAGTCAGTAAGTATAACTTCAGGCGGGAGCAATGCTTCCAATTACTCTCTTTGAGCGGACTAATTGTAAAAGGATTAAAAATAGGTACTTTCACATCCCACAAAACAGTAGGCAGCAAATCAAGACCAGTATACAAAAGAGGTTGGGTGGTTTTTTTTAAGCACTTGAATAAAACTGCCCCTCCCACAACAGAGACTCACATAATCACTCTTGAAACAATGTGCAAGGGTAAACTTTCACAGTCAAGCCATCCTGTTAATGCCCTTAACTGCTCAGAGGATCCAAGGAGCTACAGATATGTAAGTACAGAAAAAAAGTTACTTTTAATTACTTTTAATTAACTTCTAATGTTTGGGTTTGTGCTGTTTTGGGGTTTTTTTGCTGTACAACAGCAAACAATTCCAGAAAGATTCTTTCTTTTTTTTTTTTTTTTTTTTTTTTTTGCATTATACTGATTTATTTTCATGTGGTAGGAAGGATCAATGATCTTTGGATGGGAAAGACAAAGCTCGTGGGAGAAATTCTGTGATACATTATGTTCACATATTAATATGCTGCTGGTTAATTTTTATTTAAAGGATCTGTTGACACACAGCATTAAGTTATTACCAGTCCTTTCTTAAAATACAGCCTTTCAACAATCACATGGAGACACTTGATATTGCATTAGCTTATACAATTTTTTTAGTAGTAGCAATTTAAATTATACTAATTGAGAAATAACTACTGGACAAATAGTAAAAGAAGCATGGCAGTTCTTAAGTCATTCACTGAACCTCGCAGAATACTTTAATAAGAGAGAGCCTTAAGAAAAATCTGTACTATGGTCTCGGATACATAGCTTGCTCTATTACATGTGCTCCTTGTCTATGAAACAGCCTTTATTATCAGCTCAAGATTTGTTCAGTCACTATTCTCGCATCTAAATATTGCAACAGAATATTTCAAGAATTCAAATGTTTATGAGCTAATTCCTCTTTTACTTCCTGACACACATTTCTTTCAAATTTTTTAAATATTTTTCTCATCTGCAATCACTAAATATCTTACTCCTCAATACTGACCCTCATGCCATAAAACTGAAGAAATACTACGAGTGGTATGGTTTTTATACACCTTCCCAATTAAAAATGATCCATTTTTCCTCTTATACTGGCAAAACAAGATAGACTGTTCAACAGACAACAACTCAGCTATCATTTCAATTAAAAATAAGAGGCAGAGTGCACACCTCTGAGCACAAGGCACAAGAGGTCTGTCTTCCATTTTCATGGCTTCTCCTGAAGACGTGAGGGAACTGAAAACTTACCTGGCAATTCGTCTTTAAGAGTTCAAATCTCATCCCTTCCTATTTGAAAGACTGAGGAGTACGCATCCATGTAATGAATAATAAATTTAAGCTAGAGTTCTGAAGTTGTATTCCCTAAAATTAAGGACTATACATGTACAGGATTCGTATCATCCCAGGGAAAAAAAATCATGTAAAGTTATGTATGTTTTCTAGTACTAAACTTAGAAATTGCTATTTGATCCCTTAATTCTTCTGCTTGCAGGAAAGTAATTGTGAGTGGGACAGGTTTTTATTTTGCTAATTTGCCTTGTTTTAGGCTCTCTCCCTTTTATATTTGCTATACTTAGGCAAATAAACTGAAGGGAGGTTAATCATCTCAGCAGCAGCACAGCTCTTTACAGTAACACGTGTTTTTGGCAGAGATGATTTATGTTAGATAGTTCTCGCACTTTTCATAGGACAGATGACATTTGTAAAGAGAGATGCCACAGATAAGAGTGAGACATGTACATTTCAAGACTTCCACTTTTTCTTTAACCAGTTATGCAGCATTTCAACCCAACTTCTTTATTTCCATTTTGCTTACTGCAGCTTCTGTTATTTATGAGTGTCAAATATAACTGTCACATAACTTTGCAAAATCTATGGTAAAATATAAAAGCAGGACTAGAAAGTTCCTACAGAGTGTGAATTTGAAATTCTGTTAAGCACTTAAAGAATATTATAATTCTTCATAGACAATTTCATTCATAAAATGCATACTTGCAATTCTCTGACATGTGGCTTACAAATTTGGCTTTAGTACTCCAACATATTTGGCTTTATACCAAGGAAGAATAAAAGCATTACCCTGGAAACTATCCCACCAACACTAGCTGTGCGTTGCAACTGAGGATTCAGTCTTCAGGTTATTAAGCCAACTCATTGTCATTTAGGACACAAAAAGTCTCACAGTTTTTGAAAAAAGTTAAGTTAAACATAATACACTAGGAGTGTATTAGAAAGAAACAGGAAGCTTTAGGACACACTTGTCTCTTGCCTCAGCTTTTACTGAATCACATGCGGTTCCCAAGCTGCCAATACATGCATCTAGGTATATGTACCTTAAACATATGTTCTTTCCATATTAACAAAGCGCCGCTTAGCATGCACACTTTTTAACATCTTTAACTTCCCTCAATCAAGCCTCTTTCTCAAAGAAAATACTCTACAATGAAGATCACCTCTATGGTAAATTAGAAATCCAAACAGTAAATACGACTAGTCAACAGAAAACAATTAATTTTAGAGATCAAGGGGAAAAAAATTAACCTATACAACCACAGCACTGCCTATATTTCCATTTCTTTAAAGTCTGTAAGACTTAGGCCTACAGAGGACTGTAAGCACAGTAAATCCTTGGGTCAGGTTCTACAGGAAAAGAGAAGTCGCTTTCCCAACTGTTACTTTTAAATAATTTATAATCTTTATGCATACATAGGCAACCTTATTCCCCAATACTGTTAGTTGAAGAAATATTGTTCATTTCAAAGTGACTAAACCATACTGTGTATAGAGGCAGGAGAGGTCTTTCGAATGATCTGCTGTGTCTTTCCAGGAATTTAATTAGTATCCCTCTTAAATTAGCTACTGGACAGATGGACAAGGGATTAATCTGCTAAGAATGAAAATTATGAAGAGAGACAGACAAATCACACATAAGATTAAAATACACAGTTAAAGCTTTTGCATGCTCCTTGCTGTGCTGTAAAGACAGAAGGTGCTCCTTCAGCAAAAGCAGGAGATGAGAACAAGAAGAAAACTCATTCATCACACAGAGGGAGTTTTGTATCAGTGCATATAATCCAAACCCACGTAAACTAAGGTTGCAATACTGAATTGCTGGCTTGTAGCTTAAGTTTGTCCTTGTAAAGGCATGTAACATTACATAAAACTTATCATACATGAACATCTCTATGAACCTGGGCTTTGGATTACGTAGTACTTCCAGACTGGAGCCACTATTCTGCTTGTGAAACACCTTTGGAAGTGGGGACCCTACTCTGAGCTGGGCTCTCGTGTGCTGCAGTATAAACGTACAACAAATAATGTCACTCAAATATTTTCACAGATCAATCTCCTAAACCAACTTTTTACCTTCTTTGATGAGATTACAAAATTGGTTTACAAAGGCACCTGCATAGACTTCAGATGTGCTAGATTTTGTAAGCAGCTTGACGTGGTACTGTGATTTCTCTTTCCCCAAGTGGATAGATACAAATGCTGCCAAACATCCAAAAAGCACAATTGACTAAAAACTGCTTGGCTCCTAAATTTCATGAAGTAATTAGCTAAAGAAAAAAATTTTTTCCCATCGGTGGTCAGAACGCAAATAGAACACTAAGCCTTAAAAAGAGCAAATGTGGAAGCAATAAAGAACAAGCTGCACTGGATACAAGCCTGGGCATAATATTAAAATTAATTTTAAACTCTCCCAGGCATAAGATCCTCCCAAGTAGAAGCAGAGAACAATGGCCATGGTCCTAGATTAGGATGACCCTAGGATAGAGTGAAACTGAGGAATACTCCATAATAACAGTGAACTAACATCACAAGTTGCCAGTGCAATGCTACATACCTCTATCTCGCATACCTAACCAACTGAACAGAAAAAGCAGGGATGAGCAGTGATTATGATTCCAGGTACACAGATACAAATAGGCATTTGGAACCCCATCTCCTGTGTGTTACTAAGCTGGGGTTAGAACAGATGTCACAAGATCACTTCGCCTTGTGGTGAGACATTCGAAAGTTCACCTTGAATTGCCAAACCAATGAGATTGTATAAAGTGGAAAGGGTCAAACTCAGTAACTGCAAATTAATTTTAGAGAAATTTAAATAAAAGACACCTACATTTCTTAACAGGGAGGTTAACTGACCAAAACCTACAGTATAAACAGTTCCAAATGAAGACCAAAGAGTATTTTAGAAAATAACTTTTAAATTAAAACATACACAAGTAACTAAAATACTAACATCACCTGGTTTATACAGCAGGTCACATTAAATGAGTAAGTGCTCTGTATCACTGAGTACTGTGTGTCTGCAGTCCCTGAAAATGTAAAAACCTGAAGAATCTTCTTTACAATATTGACATAAAGGCAGGAATTTTAAATACTTTATCCACTACAATTCTACATGTGCCTCTATGCCAAAAAATTGTGGTAATGTTTTCTACAATTATTAAAATGGCAAAGTAGATTAATGTTATCTTTTTTTTTCAAGTATATAAATCAAAACAGAATAATTAATAAATTCAGAAAGCCACTGAGAAAGGGTATTTAATCTATCAACCTAGAATAGTTTGGTGGTGATTGTATAGGGTAGTTCCAATGACACACCTGGATTTGGGACAGTAAATGGTCATGTTCCTCTAAGGTATTCATACATACAGCTCATTAAAACCAGTGAGAACCAAATCCAGTTTGCCTAAGGTTTGCAGCAGTAAAGAGGTAACATTCTCCATTTTTGCTTCAGGAATGCAAAATACACAAAAAGTACAGAAAATGGGTCTGTTGTTGGTTTTTTTGAGATACATTCTGTGGAGGATATCACATGCCCTGTATGTAAAACAAGCTGATCAGTAAGGATTGTGACCAAGAAATAAAGAACAACCTGACATAAGTAAGAGGATTGAAAAAAATAAGTAGTCTTGTCTTACTTAATAGTCTTTTTAGGAAGAAAGTACTTTTTTTTTTTTTTTTATGCAGCTCTATTCAAGATTGACAAGAAGATGTGAAACAACTGCTGAGCTGAATGGAGTTCATCCACAAACCATAAAAGCTCAGATGTACAAAGAAGTTGGCAGCTAAGTTGTCAGATGGTAGCAATTTTATCATCTGTTTGGGCTTCAAACCAGATACAATATCTGCAGATATTATTTTTTTTTTAAATGAAATATATTCAGGCAATATAGCACCTAGACACTATGGTGATAGCTCAAAAATGCTCATGTGTATCTAATATGTACAGAGAAAATATTAATATGCATGCAGAGTGTTAAACAATGTGCTCCCTACATTAACAATCAAAATATTTGGTGGATAACAAGAGGATGAAAAGAACACTCCCCTCACTCAGGGCTGACAACCACAGTGGGCAGAAGACCCTGTTGATATCGTCTACGAAGGAGCACAGCTTAGCTGATGTCCATGCTGCCCTGGAAGGCTCACAAGCTGTGGTACTCAGCTGTCTCCTCATTTGTTTGCAGCCAGCCTGTCCTGCCATGGAACTCTTCCTCATGTCTACCCATACTAACGCTCCAGATAGACACAAACTGTCTCTCAGCTAGGATTCCTTCTCAATACAGCCCTGGGCTTATGCAAGGTTGACCGCACTGTTTTGAGCAACAACAAAGTCTACATCTAATATACCAAAGATGTGACTTCATAGCACAAAATTAGGTAACACACGTTTTATGAAATTCTATTCTTAATGTAAACAAAAAATAACTCACTCAAATGATGGAATTTTTCCTAAACTGTATGTAAATGTGTTCTACATTTTAAAAACATTTATAGAAAGATAAATGAATGGGTGTGACAATTACGCACATTATTTACAAAGCAAAACTGTTACAAATTTACAGTGAAAATAAAATCATGTAGTTAATATACTATAGTTGGCTACTGCAATAGAACTGTTTATAATAAACCTTAGATTGTTCTTTCTTACATATATTTAAGATGTGTATATGTGTTAAGATATGTTTTTTCAAATTTCAAGGAAGAGATGAGTAGAAGGTAGGTGTCATGCTGGGAGTATGCACAAGTTATCAGAAGCATTTAAGTAAGAGAAATGAAACAAAATACCTCACTGACTCTTACCCATGTGCCTACACAAACCTACATCATTTTCTGAAAAAAGCAGCCTGTCATATTTACGTAAAACAAGAGCCCTCCTACATGCTTCTGTAAGGGAAAAGATGAAACAGGAGGAAAGTATACTAGAACTATCCTAAGAGTAATAACTACTGTATTAATCAATCATCAAACACATTAACATCAAGCTGAAAGAGGGCTGATTCAGATCAGATATTAGGAATAAATTTGCTCCTGTGAGAGTGGTGAGGCACTGGCACAGGTTGCCCAGGGAAGTTGTGGATGCCCCACCCCTGGAGGTGTTCAAGGCCAAGTCAGGTGAGGCTCTGAGCAGCCTGATCTAGTGGAAAGTGTCCATGCCAATGGTGGGGGGGGTGGAACTCGATCATGTTTTAGGTCCCTTCCAACCCAAACCATTCTATGACTCTACAAAGATACTGTGAACAATGTGGAATTAATGAATATAAAGTAACAGGTATTCTTAAACCCGCACTACAGCTAGAGTTGCTATTTACGAGTTCAATTCCCTTAATCAAACCACAGAATTCGCACTTTGGATCTAACTACCAACCCTGAATGCAGTATTTCCAGCACTTGGCACGTGGCATGTACTTCATGGATATCTAAGAATCATAAAATCATAGAATGGTTTGGGTTGGAAGTGACCTTAAAGATCACCTAATTCCAACCCCTCTGCTGTTTGGAGCTATCTTATTGCAATAGTTTGCTTTGCTTATTTATTTCCTAATAGGTAAACATTCCTGTTCAAGAAAAAAACGTTATCATAGAATCATAGAATAACCAGGTTGGAAGAGACCCACTGGATCAGCGAGTCCAACCGTTATACAAAACACTGTACATCTATCAGTCACCAATTACTCACCTGTCTTTCCCGCTGCGTGTGCAACACAGGCAAATATAGTCTTTATGCTATCTGGATGCTAAATACCTTCCATAAACATATGTAATGTAACTTGTTTATGTATTTTAATACAAATCATCCCCTATCCACAGGTTTACAGTTTGCAGAGAACCTTGTGCACCTTGCTAAGCTGTGCAGAAGTCTGATCAGACTGGCTTATAATACAGGATGTGTTGCAGGTATATTAACTCTGAGCAACCTGAAATATGTAGGACAAGCTCCTCAAAATGTACAAGAAGATACTAAGCATTTAATACTTTCACAAGTTAAGAAATGGTAATGAATACTTTCTAAAATGTGTAGCTTAAAACAATTAAAACTGAGAGGCACTTTCCAGAAAGATTTTTAAGGTACAACAGGCTACAGTTGTCTCTAAATACGGTGTGTTCAAACGCAGATTCTCAGAAATAATCTACATATTTTAATTAAAGGTACCAGACAGACTTAAAACTCAGGTTACAACAGCTTTTCTCTCCAGGTAGGATTCAGCATTAAAGCAGAAACTGGAACACATTTAAAAGATGTTGTCTGCTTGTCTGACCCTTGGGAACTTCACGAGATCCTTTCTCATGTAGTTTGTTCAGATTCCTTTTTCCTCTCAGATTAATTAAGCAGTTTCCCACCCCCTAACAATCTATAAACTTCACTTTCCAAATACACAACATCCCTCATTTATTAATTTGCCCTGTCTGTTTTTGGGTTTTTTCAGGAGATAAGAAATCGGGATCAAATCAGAAAAGCAAAAAAAAAAAAACCCACATCTTTTTGTTTGTTTTCAGATGGAGGCTTGAAAAGCATTTCACCACAATGAAGTTTCATTTCAGTTTTTTACAATCTTGCTTTTTGCAACAGAGGTTGGTTGCTGTAATGCAGAAATTTATCTACATTTATTAAAAAATGTTCCTTTTTTGTTGGTTTTTTTTTCATGTTAGGTCTACTGAGCTTCCTGCAACAACCATGGTTACAGAAATGGACACTTTCACAGCTTCTCAGAAGAACAGTTCTACTTGTGACTTATACGAGCACAAAGATACAGCACGTATACTACTGTCTGTCTTCTACAGCTCCATCTTAATTCTTGGGGTGCTTGGAAACGCCATTGCCCTCACTGTCATTTTTAAAAACAGAAAGAAGATCAACTCCACCACCCTCTATTCAACAAATCTTGTCTTCTCCGATCTTCTATTCTGTATCGCCCTTCCTACAAGGATTGCCTATTACGCCCAGGGATTTCACTGGCCATTTGGAGAAGCATTATGTCGAATAACTGCTCTCTTGTTCTATATCAACACCTACGCAGGTGTAAACTTCATGACATGTTTGAGCATTGACAGGTTTTTTGCTGTTGTCCACCCCTTCCGCTATAAGATCAGAAGGATTAAATACGCCAAGGGCATTTGTATCTTTATTTGGTTTCTCGTATTCAGTCAAACTTTCCCATTACTTATACAACCCATGTCGCAGGAAGAAAAAGGAAGGACTACGTGTATGGAATATCCAAACTTTGAAAAAATAGCACATCTACCATTTATACTTCTTGCTGCCTGCTTAGTAGGGTACCTTATTCCCCTGGGGATTATACTGTTTTGTTACTCTCAAATTAGCTGCAAACTTTTTCAAACAGCCAAGGAAAACCCACTGACTGAAAAATCAGGGATAAACAAAAAAGCCATCAATACAATCATATTTGTAATTGTAGTGTTCATCATCTGCTTTACCCCCTACCATGTCTCAATCATACAACACATGATTAAGAAGCTTCAGAATGAACCCTCATGCACTGAAACTAAAATTTTCCAGAAGTCACTCCACTATACTGTGTTTCTGATGAATTTTAACTGCTGCCTAGATCCTTTCATCTATTTCTTTGCATGCAAAGGATACAAGAGAACTGTAATGAAAATACTAAGGCGACAAGTGAGTGCATCCATTTCAAGTGCTGCCAGGTCACACCATGAAGAAAGTTCGCGTGACGTGGGAGAAACACAAATGATGGCACTTGCAAAATCTTCCAATGGAAAGCTACCTGAGAAACAAAGTCTGTAGTATGCTGCATGGAAACAAGCAAGGGTTGGCAGCGAAAAACTCTTAGTGGTCCCTGTACAGAAGCTTAAGTAAGATTCTGTTTCTCAGGATGTCAGAAAATCAAGGAGTGATGTTGGACTGAGAAAGAACTGCCATAGGACAGCAGGAAAAATCAGCATTATAATTTCCTAGCTGTATCATTGTGACAGATCTCATTGTTTTTTCCAGGAAGTATGCACCACTGTGAATGTTCAGATTCCATACTGCACATACGTATGCCTGGATGTTATAAACTTGAAGGAAAGATTTGATTCACAGTTTATCTGGGTGTCTGAGAAAAGATTAGACTAAAATAGCTTACAATTCAGACTGACTACAACTGGAACACCTGAAAATTGCAAGACCTTTAGCTGAGCTCAAATTACAGTGATGGTTTTGTTAGCCAAGTCACACAAGCAAAGTAAATAATGAAATTACTTCAGTTAAAGGGATCTTAAACATCATCCAGTTCCAACCCCCCTGTAATGTGCTGGGACACCTTCCACTTTTGCTCAAAGCCTCATCCAACTTAGTCTTGAACACCTCCAAGGATGAGGCATTCATGACTTTTCTAGGCAACCAGTTCCAGTGCCTTGCTATCTTCACAGTAAAAAAACCCAACTTTTCCTGTATCTAATCTAAATCTGCCCTCTTTCAAATCACACTTTTGATATAAAATGCACAATCCCTATGTACATTTGACTACTACAAGAGCTTAGTTTATAGCCCTTATAGACATGAAAATGCATGTTGTAGTATTTGGAGCATGAAAGCCTTATTGGATAATTCATATAGATGATATTGTCAAATGTTATACATGAAAAGTTAATGAATTGTTTGGTTTTCCCCAAGATTGAATATCTCCTATATGTTAAACAACTTATCTTTGCAAGGTGTATTATCTCCTTACTCTTTTTCTTAAGAGAACTTTTCTTTCTAGTGTATATTGTAAAAAGTCTCTACTCTAGTTGTATATAAGTTATTTATAAACACAAAAAGTTAGTTGAAGCAAGAGACTGTAATATGAAAACTGCATCATTTCAGTTAAAAAAGCAGTGATACAGGTATCTTCAGAACTTCTGCTGAAGTCTGACAAGGACACAAGAAAAACCTTCTATAAATGTTCACAGCTGAAGCTACCAAAAAGTAAAGCTAACTTGTTAATTATGATGGTGTGAGAGGGTCACCTCTTTTTAAGCACTGTTTGTCTGAGTGATCAATAAATGAGAACAGCAGAGCTGACTGGAAAAGAACAAGCTGTCTCATCACGTCTTCATACAGCACATCCGGAATTCCTTTGGGCACACAGACATTAGGCCAGCAAAGAGACCAAATGACTTAAAACACATCCTGCTGGAATCGGCTCAATACCAGTTGAGTATCCAGGATGCAAGCCCTGGGTTCCTGCTGTCGTGCCCTTCCGTCATGTGTCAGTTTCCTTCCCTACTTTATTTCTGGCCTCCATGTCTTTTCTTTTGTTTTCTATCTTATTAATATGCCTTCACCTGCCAACACAACTTGGTAATTGCACCATGACGTTGTGATGGGAAAGGAAAATTAAAGAGTGCTTAGTAATTACTGGTAAAAGCTATGCCAGATGTCAGAATAAATGTTATTTATTGCAGCTGTATCTCTCTGGCTTAGAGGTTGTAGTGGAAGTCAAACAAACATAGTTACATTTGTCATCAGTGTTAATTCCTTCCTTTTTCATGCACTGACCTCTGCCAATCTGCAAACATGGATGAGTCTAATCCAAAAAGCAGTAAGAAAACATGAAATAACAATGACTTTCTTATGGGAAAGAAAATGCAAAAGACCCTATATTTTCTACCACTTAGATTATCAAAACTGAGTTTCTAACTACAAAAGACACTATGCAACTACAGGAAAATGGAATAATAAAAGTAATTTTTAACAGGAGATTTACTTAACTCTGTTTGCTATAGCAGTTAAGTTCTTGTCAGCTTTTTAATAAACTATTTTAAAATATTATTTAAGAATTTTTTCCTATTGGACTAAGCAAATAATAACCTGATAAAACCACAGACAGACCATTAATGAATACCCAGAAGCTGTAAAAATAAAATATACATATTATTAACATCATACCAGTACAAGCTTGTTTTAATTTGCTAACATCTGAATTTTTGAAATTATTGGTATGCATTTCACCTGTGATTATAAAACCTTAAAGCCAAGAAGTCTTTCTCATATTTGTCTGTCAAATGTAACTCAAGTATGTATTACAGCACCACATAATGCAGGTATCGGTTCCCTCCTAAGAGGAAACAAAGTGAAGATCTGTACTGAAAAACCTCTGTACCCATTTTCTCATATTAGCAATTATGTTATTTTAAAACCTAGACTTTGTTTCTAAATGACATAAATATTCTCAAACAACTAGCTTGACAACAAAATACTGCTTTTGCTCTAACAGGCCTTAGAGCATCAGTCCTGGTTAGAAACAGATTTGAGAAAAGTTATTTTTTTTCCTCCTTATTTTAATATACCTCAAATGCTAAAGGAAGCAATAAAATAAAAATCTCTAAAAGCTAAGATAAGCTCAGCTTCCTGACAAGAGTCTTAAAGGCACAGATGCACAGTGACAATTTACAGCTGTGGCAGTTGATGCCACTGCTTTCCCTCACTACCTGTCAGTACACACTCGGAGCACATGCACTTTTGTATCAACGAGGAGCCTCTTTCGGTGAGCTTATCTGAAACTGCCACAAGTAGTGGTGGTGATTTCAGTTGCCCTGGGACACTGCACTGAAGTTCAGAGAGCACCTGTCCTAGTTCTTCTACCAGCTGTGCTGTCGGGGCTGGTTGCTGTCAGCAGAGAGACGGTAACAAGCTGCTGCAAGGGAGCAAGTGATAGCAGTAATATTGAAACATTACAGATGTTCACAAACAACTGGTGTTCTCCAAGATGCCCTTACCCATTCATCCTGCTCACACTCTTCCCCCAGTACAGTTTGTTGGAGCACTTCTACGACAATAGTTACCTGCGGTGGCAAACCATAGGTCCTTCTCCTCTTGCATGATGCATAGACATGAATAAAGGCAGTAAAAAGCCATACCTGATGTTCCTCGTCCTCTCCAAAACCGAGTATGCAACAGATGTGTCTGTCTTAAAAGACACAAGCATGCCATGCCATGCAATGACATGGTTTAGTAGGCAGGGCGGTGTTGGGCTGATGGTTGGACATGATCTTAGAGATCTTTTCCAACCTTAATGATTCCTTGATTCTAACAAGCAGTTGATGCAGTGAGAGTTTTGAAAAATAAAACTAGCTTTTCCTTTGGCAAAAGCTTTTGCTGCATTTTAGGAAATACCCTCTTTCATGTGAAAGGCTGGGAAATGGCCATACAGATCTACAGCTCACTCACCCTTTTCACATACAAATAAAGCAGCTGAAAACCAGCAGAAGGTTCACATGGCTTGCTCATTATGAGGGTCTGACTGAAGTTCTTTGGAGAAACTGGGTCAAAATCTTAAAACCAATGTTCATGACAAAACAACAGAATATATTTTAACTCAACGTTTTGGAGTGTAGGGCTCAGGTAGTTGCTAAGAGGACTCCACGTATGTTTCCTGTGGGGATGTCTCTGAGGTCTTTTCTGGTAGGGAATGAGTCCATAGAAATATAAATGATGATAGGGGTCAAACAGTACATTTTGGCAGTTTCTATCCCAGTCCAGAAAAGAAAGTTGTATAGACAACATGTGACCAAGAATAGGTGCAACACGTGGAAAATCCCAAACCAGACACACTTTTTCAGCAAGAGCACATTTAGTGCCTTCACCTCCTCTTTCATGGAGAACGCAAACCTAAGGACTACAACTGCAAGTGCTCAGATGCATTTTCTCAGCCACCTTGGGCTCGAAGTCTGGCTTAAAGTCCCAGCGGAAAAGGACTGGTATTCCCCAAGGCGTCACTGCCTGACTCTTTTGGCTGTGGCCCTGAAAGCGATGCAAATGAGAAACCCATCAGCAGCCTGGTCATTTCCTAGCAAAGGGCAGTAACAGCAAATGTCTAAAGTGCTAAACACATTACCATGAATAACACAGTTCCTGAAGGTGGTTAACAACTCCCCTTAAACCAGCAAGCTCACAGTATAAAGGGGAAAATGGAGGTCTTTAGTTTTTTCAACAGAAATTGTTGCTTTAAAGACTAAGAACGTTCTGAAACTCAAAAGCTTTCAGGTAAGTAAGGAATGGATAGACTCCAAGAAAAACATTAGACAGCCTGCAATGTAAGATAAATAAATAAGGTGCAGCTAAGGAGAAGAGAAGCTTTGCCTTATATGATCAGTTTTGGAGGAACTGAAAAGCAGTGTCATGGTCTGTCTCTTCTATCTCCAGATCTGTGGTACAGAGCAGAGGAAGAAGACAACCTCAGGTTTGTATCTTAGCAATATCCCACTGTGCTGACTCAATATGGACAAGGTCAATAGACACTAAGAATCACGAGAAAAACATGAAATTAATCTGAATTAACTACTTCCTAACATAGCCTTGGCTAGGTAGCAGACTGCAGACTAAGGCTCTTGTACAAAATAGAATTGGTCAAGCTGCAACCCTTTTCTGAACAAAAACAGGGAGAATTGCTGTTCGTGTAGCAAATGCTCAGACATATTTCCTCAATTTTTCTCTCCCTCAGAATACCCTCTTGGCTTCCTGCAATGTCTAACTGCAGATTTCCTGAGGCAGATGGCTCATCTTTGCACATGACAGCCTGCTATCAATTTTTCTTCCATCACTCTGTCTGGTCCCTTTTTGAACTCAAATGAAATGTCTGTGCCTGCAGCATCTTGCAACATGAAGTTCCACAGCCTGCCTGCCCGTGGTGCCTGGAGTTATTTTCTTTTGCTTGTGACACCTGCTAGTTTCACTTGAAGTCCCCTTGCTTCTCACACTAGGAATGAGTGAACATGATGACCCCCCATTTACCCTGTCCACGTTACTTGTGGTTTTACAGACCTACATCAAATGCCCTTCCTTCAAGTCATCTAGTCTCTTCTCCTGTGAACAGCCAGATCAAAGTTGTTCACTACTTCATCCAATTTACAAGGGAAGGAAAGAAGGTAAGCGCAAGAAAGAATGGAAATCCAGCTGTGTTCAAGTTGGGTGGTAGAAGATTAGAGGGTAATTCCAAACACGGGGAGATCAACAGCAAACTGATCTACTTTTCCTACTGCAGTAGCACATAAGTAAGTCTCGAAATTGAGATACTGCCCCGTGACAGCCAAATTTGGACAATCTTGCTCAGATGCATTAAATAAACAAGAATAGGACCTCAATGGGCTGGGAAAATGGGCTTACAGGAACCTCATGTAGTTCAAGCGAAATGGAAGTCCTGCATCTGAGACAGGATAACCCCACAAAACAGCACAGGCTGGCACTGCCTGGTTAGAAAGGGGCTTGGTAAAAAAGATTTGGGTTCCTGGTGGACAAGAAGTTCAAGAGCAGTTAGTAGCATAACCTAATGGCCAAACATGTACTGGACTGTGTTAGAAAGAACATCAAGGGAAATGACCTTTCCCACCTATTCAGTATTTATGAGATCATACCTGGGAGTCCTGTACTCATTTTTGGGCCTCCCGGTACATGAAAGATACTGGCATGTTGAAACAAATCTAGCAAAAGGCCACTAGAAATGAGCTGTAGCACGTGCTGCTAGAGGAGGGGGTGAGAGAGCCAAGATTGTTCAGCCTGGAGAGAGACAACTGAGAGATGTTATTGCTGCCTTCAACAGAGTACAGGAAACATGGCAACACATAGTAATGGGAACAGGTTGCAGTAAGGAATAATTAAACATTAGGAAGCACTTTTTCACCATGAGGTTACTCAGGCACTGGGAAAGATTGCACAGAAAGTCTTTGAAATCTCTGTCCTCAGAAATATTTAAAATTTTTGACTGGACACAGCCCTGATTAAATTGGAACTATTAGGGTTGGACAAGATGACCTCCAGAGGCTCCTTTCAACTCACATCCTTCTACAGCTAACAAATCTGGTCAAAACTTTGATTAAATCACATAAGAAAGCAGCATTAAACTCAACTCTGGCTTCGCAGTTAGACTAGAAAATAATATAACTTTAAAATCTTCTACTGTCATTCTCTATTTAAGCTCTTAGCTAAGTGCTGTCATTAACATCCTCCCAAAACAAAGAAAGGTCAAGACATAGCCTGGATTTCCTTTCAAAAACTTGCATTCATTTTTCCTCATTGCAAAAATACGAGTTTCTCCTCTTCCTCTTTTCTTTTCCTCAGTTGTAACAGATGTTGGCAAAGAGCTAAGCTAAGAAAGCAAGTTTTGCACCTGTTCTGAAGGCAGGAACATTTGTGGTTAATTTATGCCCTCCAGAAAAGTATACATTGTCTTATACCATGCACAAGGAGAGCCATGTTCCACCCTCTAATAAGCCAGACTTAGCAGTTTCATCCTTCCTGTGTCAAGTAACTTTCGAGGGAAGTTGCGGTTAGTTAGCAGAAGGCACTCTGAGGCAGCCTACTTTAAATATAGAGATGCTGAAAACTGATTATTTGGAACTTATTAACCTACAAAGCAGGCAAATGATGTTTTATCAGCAGCCTGTGGATACTAACAGGCTAAGAATTTAGTGAAACCTTAATATTACAACTAGCACGCTTGGATACCAGTGCTGGCAAGCAGAACCAGTGACCAAAACAGCCCTTGGCCATGAGGAATCCCTCCATATCCCTGAACACAGGAGAGCCGTCCGCAGTTAGGCCAGGCTAGAGAAGTCAAGGTTATGACTGAGAGCCACTAGGTGAGGAACACCATAGGTGGAGAGCCTGGCATCAGGGAAATGCCTCCTGTTGTCTGAACTGATTTTACTGACCACAAGTGTTATGAGTGAATGAGGGAACTGGGGTTGTTTAGTTTGGAGGAGGTTGAGGGGAGATCTTATCACTCTCTAAAACTGCCTGAAAGGAGGTTGTGGAGAGGCAGATGTTGGTCTCTTCTCCCAAGTAACAAGTGACAGGACAAGAGGAAAGGGTCTCAAGTTGTGCCAGAGGAGGTTTAGACTGGATATTAGGAAAAAAATCTTCACTGAAAGCATCGTCAAGCATTGGAACAGGCTACCCAGGGAAGCTGTGGATGCTCCATCTCTGGAGGTATTTAAGAGACGTGTAGATGTGGTGCTTAGGGACATGATTAAGTGATAGGCTTAGCAGTGTTAGGTTTGTGGTTGGAAAGGAACTTTAAGTTCAATTCCAACATAAAGAATTCTGTGTTTCTATACTGCCTCCATAAAAGGCTTGGAGAAGCTGAATCTGGAAAAAATAATTCCCTTGGCTGTGGCCCTGCCTTCCTAATAGTGTGGTTGTTGGTGCCGTGCAGGGACTTACTGTACATTTCAGCAGCAAGCACTCGAGTTACCATGATATAACCTCTTGCAGTGCTCCTTTTGCTACAGCTTGTATATTCCTGAAATTAAATGACTGAAGATCAGAATGGGAATTAAAAATCATAAAATCATAGGAGAGTTTGGGTTGGAAGAGAGCTTAAAGGTCATCTAGCTCCAATCCTCCTGCCATGGGCAGACACCTCCCACCAGCCCAGGCTGCCCAAGGTCCCATCCAATCTGGCCTTGAACACCTCCAGGGATGGGGCAGCCACAGCTTTCCTGGGCAACCTGTTCTAGTGTCTCACCACTCTCATAGTGAAGAAATTCTTCCTAATGTCTAGTCTAAATCTACCCCTCTCCAGTTTATAGCCATCCCCCTTCATCCTATCACTACAAGCCTTTGTAAAAGTCCCTCCCCAGCTTTCTTGTAGCTTGCTTCAGGTACTTTTTATATCCATGAAAAACTTCCTAGAGTAAATATCACTAAAGAGTTAGTACTACAGCATATTTTAACTACAGATGAAGTCTCATTGCCATGTAGCCTAGAAATTGTCATATGGCCTAGAAAAAGTCTTGACAACCTTTTAAAAAATAATGGTAGTATTTGCCTTTAATTTTTTAATCAGTTATTCTAAGAGTGAGCAATCTTTATTAGTCCATTTACATTCTCCGTTAAAATAGTTGTGGTTACAAGGGTATAAAGATGGGAGCTTGAATTCTGAAATTACTTCTAAGAAATTTGATTCTAATGTCCTTTCACAAGGTGCCACAAACAAAACAGGAAACCAGCATGCCTCACTGGCCACAGACAGTGGTGGAAGAAGGTTTTGCTACCATCTTTACACAGTTTTATCCAAATTTGTCAGCATCTCAGAAAAAGGCCTAAGAAAATAAGAATTATGATTTACACTCCATCTAACCTGAAAATATAACCCAACTGCTCACAAGAGGATCCTTCCACACACAGAATGAGACAGCAGTGGTCAAGTGGGAGGGAAGAATGTCAAGGGCTACCAACAGGATGTACCAAGAACTGCAGAGCTCCTCAGAACTATAAAGCAAGTTTTACTTCAGTTAAGTGACCTTTGCTTAGAACAGCAATACTTCTTTAATCTGTAAGGAATCAGAAAATCAGCAGTAATCTGAATAAAAATGGTTGCAATTGCAGAAGTAACCTTACCAATAATGATTTGTTTATTTATTGCAATAGCCAGGAGTAGATGACTATTCTGCAAAGACTTGGTGATCCTTATAACCACTCATCCAGGTGTATACCTCTGTATCACAGATACTGTGTGAGCCCTACTTAATTAAGGCATATTCAATCAACAGTATAATTCACAGAATCATAGATTGGTTTTGGTTGGGAGGGACCTTAAAGATCATCCACTTCCAAATATCTAGCCATTAGGAGGGACACATAGCACCAGACTGGTTGTCCCATACAACCTGGCTTTGAACACCTCCAGGGATGACTGCTCCACCCACAACTTCTCTGGGCAACCTGTGCCAGTGATTCACCACCCTCATCGTGAAGAATTTCTTCCTAATGTCTAGTCCAAATCTTCCCCCTTATAATTTAAAGCCATTCTGCTTTCCTTGGTGCAAGACACTTAGTAATTTATTTATTACTTTTCCAGCCACCAATACCAGGAGAATAAAAGTGTTCATTCAAGTATAGAAGATCAAAGGGACTAAGTTAAAAAATGTATTAAATTAGTGAATTTTTGTCATAAGCAGAATGGAAGTGGATGAACTAATGATAAGGCTTTGTGAAGAATAAAAAAGAAAAAATTGCAAGCCCGTAATCAAACAGATGTTGTAAGAAAACAAGGAGTTAAAATATTAATTTGAAAAAATTTCCACTTTTTAGGGTGGTTAGGATGTCAACAAAAACTCAAATATATAACAATCAATGCTACGTGAACTTTGGAAAATGGCTAAACATTTGTAGTGATTTCTGTGCTTTGTACATAAAAGCTTGAATATCTCTGCCAACAAAACCACAAATACCTCAGACGCTAAATAAACTTGTGTTTTATTTGTTCAAAACAAACTGGTGAAATAAATACACCTCTTAATTTGAAAACTTAAGATTTCACTACTTGAGTACTTTATCTCTGCTTCCCAAAAAACACTTGATGGCTCTTGGTAACAACACCAAGCAAATTAAATACTGTGAGTAATAATTGCTCTCCCCAGCTGGCTTCAGTTTGAACATTCTGCAACAGGCAGGATGCAAAGATTACCAATAAAGTGGCTAAAATTCTACTGAAATTAACAAGTTTTCCATTCTTGATATTTACCACCCTCCTGAGGAAATGGGCTCTATGGAGAAACAATTTCTAACTAAAATTTTAAATTACTTTATTTTTTAAAGAATATTATTGCAGAAAAAAATGGTTCTTGGCTTTGTTTTTTAAAGTCTTGCAGAAATGCAAAAGATAATAATAAATTTATTTTCCCTCTTCTTTTAATTTATTTTTTAAAAGTTCACAACATTGGTACAAAACAACTCTCAGAAGCATCACCTGCCTCCCCGCCAACTCAACCCAAGCTTCATTACCATTTCTGTTTGCTCACACATAATAAGAATAATGGGAATTGCCACATCAAAGCACATTTCTCTCCAATCTGCTACCCTGATTCTGGTAGACAAGTATTAAATCACTCAGCATTTCATAACAATATGCATATTGTACAGTTTATTCATAACAATTACTGCTTCTTCTAACAGCCCCTGTTTAAAATTATCCAGTACAGAAATGTAATTACAGCTCATTTATCGTTAAAAAGGGTCAAGATAGCTGATGATATTTAGCCAAGCTGGCAAAGACACATGTAACTTTTATCAGTTTCTTTTAGAATACTGGCCACAGAGATTAATCCTGCTGCAGGACAGACCAGCTTCAATATAAGTCTGCATAATTATACTTAGTTCACAATCTCTAATCATGATATGCTTGGTAATTTCTACGTAATAAAAGTAATTAAAAAGGTAAGCGTGAAAGTAATGTCAGCCTGCAATTACAAACACTGCTCAGTACTTTCTAAATTTGAAATGGGCGGCTTATCTCAGGGCAGCTCTTCCAAAGGTGTTCCACCTCGCTTCCAAGTATATTCAACCACCAGTAATGCTTTTCGTCGAATTATCTTCCACTGCTCTCCTCTTCTTAAACAATGTTGCCCAACTGTGTATTCTGTGTGCATGCACATGTGCCTACCTGAGTGTGAAAGCTCACAGACCTCACGCCCCAGCTGCAATGCAGAGGTAGGTACATGTACTGCGGAAATGCAGCATCGCCACATTTCAAAAACTCCCTCAGAATCCTCAGCAATCCCCAACACCAGGTAAAAAACACCTGATTCTCCATTTGTTCTTACAGCCTGGTATCTCAGATGGCACAGCTTTGTATAGAGTACAGCTTTCTGACTTTTTGGTCTCTTACAGTTATGAAAATCAGGGCTTGGTGTGAGAAACACAGGTCAGAGGTGATAGTCTTCTGCCTCGCCTGGTGCAATAAAATATGAACAACCTGGTTCAGAGGCAATGGTCCTCTGCCTCACCTTTCCCTGCCCTCTGGCAGAGGTTACCAACTACAGCAATGCATGCCCTGACCTCAGGCACTCAAACCTGGGCTTGAAGCAATCAACTATGAATCTTGTGGCACAGAATAACTGAAGGAGAAACCCCTGTTCTGCCTTCCAGCTACACGCTTCCACTGCTTTCCTCCCTCTGGTGCTGGCATTCCCCTATCCAGATACGATCAAGCTTAGAAACTTAAGCCAGTGGTAAATGATCCCTGCAAAAACATGTATCTATACGTGTTTTACTTTTAAACATTAATTTATCTCCCTGCAACCACTGCCTGCAGGAAGTCAGATGACAAATGCTGCAAGTGGTAGATAGGAAAGTGCAGGCTGGGGTCAAACTCTTACACCGCAAGCATCAGCCTGCACTTCAACTGGCTCAGCCCTGCCATAAAACTGCACCTTCAGCAAGTGAAGCTAAGCCACACATGTTTTCTTGGCTGCCTCCTTCTCAAGGCTCTGGTAGGGCAGCGGAGAACATAGCTGGAGAAGCTATGTTTATGTTCTGAATTAGCACAGCTCTTTCCATCAGTTGGAAAGTCTCCAACACAAGTCAGATCCCTCAGTTCAAAAGTGGCAAAGCACGTTAAGTTATTTTTGCCTCATTTATTATGATTGATTTTCATGGCACAGACAATAAGTTGGAACTAACTACCAAAATGTGACTTATACACATCCACTGTTCAAGATTTTGAATATAAACCTGTAGAACAGTCCACTAATTTGCTATCCCCCAGAAATTCTCCAATGTAAATATAGAATCACAGAATGGTTTGAGTTCGAACAGACTTTAAAGACCATTTGATTCTAGCCCCACTGCCATGGACAGGGACACCTCCCACTAGATCAGGCTGCTCAAGGCCCAATCCAACCATGCATTGAATAATATTTATATTTTTTCCATATTATATTGAATATTATTTATATTTATATAATATTATTTATTAGTTTTTGCTGAGCCATTTTTTAAATTACTGGTCCAGCCTTTAACAACAACAAACTCAAACCCTCTTCTCATAACTTACCACACTGTAACTGGTACATTGCGATGGACATCAAAACATGTCTTTGAAGGCTAAGGACTAGTAAAGAGAGGTTTTAATGTTAATCTTATCCACACAGTTTGGTTTACTTCACAATACTTGAAAGTTAAAACATTTCCCACACTTCGGGGTTCTTTTGATCCACGGCTGTAGTTCACCTTCTCTTTTTCTAAGTAGAGCTCTGTAAATATTCTAAGGATCAAGCTGCTGGCAGGAAATTGTTCAGCTTCTTCATGACAAAACAGAAACAAAACAGAAAAGTTGTAGTGGAGAAGTGATTTCTTTGCAAAAAATACTTCCTCATTAAGATCACCATTATAACCCTTTTTTACAACTACAGACCAAGGTGTCCAAAGCAAAGTGATGACTAAACAAGAGGAGAGTATTTGGTAAGCATAAAATAAAAGCAAAGAGGATTTTTTAAAAGAAAGTCATACCATAAAAGCTTGTTATTTATTCAGAAACTCTGCAAAGTCCTTTAACTCTCACTAAGAGAAGTTCTAATTTCTTAGTTCTTTAGTGGAGCAACTGTGTTAGTTTTCTTATTAACTACATGAATCTTCTGCCTCATGCCTATCTGTTTTTTAAAGTGTTGTTCATACAACTCTGCCTTCTCAGAAAACCACTGACCTGACTCAACCAACTTTTGTCCATTACTTTGGCAAATTAAGAGAAGATTCTTTAAAAGCATCAGTCACTGTAACACCTGTATTACCCTCCTCCTCCTTTGCCCTAAGAAGGCAATCATACACTCTTTATTTTACCAAAGTCTCGACAGACACAGTATCTCCTCATACTAACAACATGTCTGAGTACTTTGAAGAATTACTCATCCATTTTTAATTCCTTTTTGCCCCACCTCACATAACCTGCCCTACATATATGAGGAGAAGGAAGGTACGTAAACCATCACAGGAGCAGAGGCAGTTCATTCTGTGACAGAGAGGGATGTTTTATGCCTTGTATAAAAGGATACCAGATCCTTAAAACAAAAACATTATAGCAACACATGCTCATAGCAGTACTTCTACAGACAGGAGAAACCTGAAGTTTCTAAGATGTAATAAAATTGTTTTCCTTCAGATCAAGTAACATGAGGCACCACAGACAGGGAGCCAATTTGCAAACAATAGCCAAAATTATCATTTGTACAGAATTGTTTGGCACAGACATCTACAATTAGATGCAGGATTTCCTTTTAAATTCCAAAGGGATTTCCACATCCCTGTCTTCCTTTACATGGTTAAACATGAGGAACAAACAAGATGTCACTACTTCCTGAAAGAGGAAAAGAAGAGGGGAGAAAAACACAAGCTGCCAGTAAAAACAGAAAGAAAAGATGATTTTTTTTTAGAATTGATCATCCCCACATAGACTGAAAATAACTCTCAAGGGTCAACTATTAAGCTAAAAAGGGAGCCCCCAGTCCCCACATAGGAAAGAAGGAATCATTTATTTTCATGAAATGATTTAATCATAAGGTTTTTTAGAACACAAACAGCCACTCACTCAGCAAAATGAAGTACTGTGATAAGAAAGTAGTTGCTATCATGTCTTATTTTGATAGAGACAAACAAAACACAACAAAACCAGGAGGTGAGCTTTGAAAACACGGGGTTGCTTAATTTTTCATTTTAGTTTTTATCCTTGTGTTACACAATAAACCAGAAAAAGAATGGCAATATTGTTTCTAGTCCTTCTTTTCCTTTCCCCACCAGGGGTCAGGTAATTCTTCACTTTTTTCAAAGCAGATTAAGATTACGCACAGTAAGGAAGCGTTCTCCACAACTCATTCACAGAACTGTAACTTATTTCTCAAAAAAAAATGTAAATGGAAGACCTGCATGAAATGCAACTCCTTGAGCAACAACAGAATTTGCAGTTCTACAACTAAAGGAACGATCAAAGTTTCCATATGATTCAGTATCTCCCTTCCATCAGGATATCAAAGTGGTTTTCACTCTTGTAGCTGATTGTGCAGGAAAACTGTAGTGCAGACGTATAAAGGAATGGTCCCATCATACCTGTTTTCTGCTGTTCCAAAGAGGCATTGCTATGCTACCTCACGATCCGTTAGATGGCAGCATTGACACAGTAATTAATTTTCATTGCAGCAGAGGGCAACACAGTTCATGAAATTGTTTCTTACTGGAGGCTGAGCCCCATTTTCAGATGCCACAAATCTTAGCACAGGGCAGTATAAGTGTTGGGTCAGGAATCGTCTGGCATTAAAGAGAAGGCAGGTCCAGCACAACTACCAAAAGATACTATGTCAAGCACCCATCAAATAACCATGGTAGTTTAGGTCCCATCATCTTAGAAATAAACTCCGTCATCGAGACAGTAATCAGCAGTAACATTAAAGGGTGTTACAGTATTTAAAGGGTGGTCACGAAGAAGATGGAAACTATCTTTTTACAAGGACTCACATGGAAAAGACAAGGGGCAGAGGGTACAAGTAAATGCTTGGGAGATTCCAACTGGACACAAGAGGAAATTTTTTCACCATGATAACAAGCAGCCATTGGAATAATCTCCTCAGGCAAGTGGTGGATTCCCCAACTCTGGACACTTTTGAGATTCACATGGACAAGGTGCTGGGCCATCTTGTCTAGACCATGCTTTTGCCAAGAAAGGCTGGACCAGACGATGCTTGAGATCCCTTCCAACCTAGTATTCTATGACTCTATGAGCGCTGTGAGTCATGGACTACTGGCATAGTTGTTATGGTTACCTCCATGTGCTGTTAAATTAGAAAGAAGATGGAATACATAGATGTCCCATATCCCTCCACCTTTACTGCCTTTCCTCCCTCCACTCCTCAAAACGAGCTGTGCACTCTCTCCCATTCCTCCAGGTTGGGCCAGTGCTACAGATGTGGTGTCTCGCATCACCACATAGCAGAGTTCACCTACAAGCAAATGAATGCAACGTCCCTGATGTTCTAGGACAAAAATAAAAAGGCGCTGACAGCCAGTGTGATTTGGAAGCAAAGGATGAAAGTGTTGGAGAATGCTAGCTAAGTAGTCCCAGTTCAGCTTCACTGCTCACCCTCTCTTAAAGTCATCATTACCAAAACAGTGTCTACATAAGAAAACTTTCTGCTTAAATCACTGAAAGTCAAATCTATGCCTTATTCTGCTAGGCTTCTTATCAAGACAAAGGGATAGAGTTGAAACTGCAGAACTTTAAAGTGTTTGATTGAAAATGAAATACATATAGTTTATCAGAAAGTACAGAGTCCTGTGGTAGGATCCAGCACTGTACCTAGCTGGGTTATGATGAAAAAGGTGTTAACAGCTTCTATTTCTTGCCTTTCCAAGTCTAAAGGATAAGTGCATTTCCTAGAGCAGAAAAGAATGACACATGGATAATCAGCCTCCATGGAGCAGGGGGGAAGTAGGTCAGCCTTGGAATTTTTCCCATAGCAGAGAGAGCACAAAGGGATATGACAGAATGCCACATCTGTAAGTCAAGTGCAAAGGGTTAAATATTAAGAAACCTACCACAGGCAATGGTTCCTCAAGAAGGATAGAGCTGTGTTGGTACTTGCCATGACCTGACAGAAGCCTAAGGACATCCTGAGATTGCTGCTGCATAATGAACCACTGCCTCTAGTCCACTACCCCACTCTCAGACACCTTAGAGATGCAACTTTCATTTCAATTAATTTTGAAAGTATTGCTTCTTTTAAATGCTGATGCCACTGAACAGGTGAACTGCAAGCCAGAGGCACCATCTATTTTCAGGGTACTTGGTCACACTGGCTGTGTCCTGGCTGTATAAGAGAAGGTAGGAAAAAAATGGCAAAATCCCCATAAGAAACATGGAATCTCAATGTCAACCCTGATTCTTTCTTTAAAAAAAAAAAATTAGTAACTTCCTCAAACCATACTGAATTCTAGCAAAAACACAAAAGAGAAAGCAAAATGTGACAGTAATTAGGACACGGTAGATAAATTTAACAAGGCTACAGTCCTCTTAAGGCACTCTGTTTCCCATTTCTTCAGCTCTGCTGCACACTGCTTGGGCTCACTCACAGGCTGAGAAGTGGGAGAGGAGGGGCAGCTACACTGTGATGCAGTAGCCGAGTAACACACAAATGGCAAAACTGGAAACAACTGCAGTGCATTTATGCATTCAGCATAATGAGAACTTTTAACCAGTGGTCTATTCTTAAACCTTCACTGTGGGACAACACAATATGGGAATAAAAAATGAAGCACAATTTCATGAAGATGAAGAACAGTAACCCTGAACTGCATGTGAACTCACAGCAGCAAGTAGCTAAGTTAGCTAACAGACACATGGGAGACTCTCCTCCTACACCACTGGTGCACTGGACTGTGCAAGGAGTTTCAGTTCTCTGTTTTCAATAGGTCCAAACAATGGAAGCTTCAGAAAGAGAACACAAACTCAAGCCTACTCCTTACCCAACCGAAGCAGAGGATGATCTTTCTGCCCATTCTGCGTGCAGAATTTCTCTGTACCAGCTGGACAAAGCTTACATTATATGGTGAGTGGACAGGCAAAACATACTTTTTCATACTTTGACTAAAACTGAAAGAGAAAGACCCAGTAGTGCATTGCTCCTACAAAAGGAACAGTGTGAAGACAATACCCTCAGAGTTGCGCTTGAACACTGCTGCAAGTGATCAAGCTCATTTCTCCTAAGGCTTAACATTAGCTGGTGAAGGGACCACAAGAGGCCACATCTACCTTATACTCAGGCATGGATCACATTGGTTTAGCTTTGAATTACTCAAAAAAGGCTTTAACACAACATAACACAACTAAAATTACCTTCTTCACTCCCCAGACTTCAGAATAGCAAAAGAAGACTTGTAGGGAAATGAGCATTTATTTCTGCAAAAGCTGGAGTGGTGGAAGTACTCATCCATCAGAGGGAAACCAACAGAATACATTTATCTCTAGCTGAGAAATCAGTACAGAAGAAGGAGAAAACAAAAATGAAGTCAAATGCTTCCGACAACAGAAACCAAAGCGCCACGGGAATGGGGTATAGCAGAGCAGCCCACTGCCTCTCACAAACCACAATCGGCGCAAATTCTCATTGGGGTGAGACCAGGCCTTCCAGCAGCAGTTCAGCTGCCTCCTCCTCACCAGGCAGACTGCAAAAGGCCTGAGTGAAAGCAGAACACAGACTGAAATCCATGTGCTATGGCAAATTAGATGGATGGCTAAGGTCCACTAAACCCACCTGTATAGATTCCAGTTGCCTTCACAAGGCACGACCTCCCCTGCAAGATGAAGACATCAGACACCCTCTTCAGACAAAGAGAGACACACCTATAAACACATCACCCTTCCCACCCTCCCCCAAAAAGACAGCTAGTTCACCAAGAGGCAGCTCACTGCAAACAGCTCTTCCGTTCCCAGTCTCAACATCTGCTGGGTTTCCACTCAAATCCAGAATTACTTTTGTAGTCCTCCTTTAGCTAAGGGGCACACCGTCTATCCACTTGCTGGTTTTGGTATATAAATAGCACAGTTTAGGTTGGAAGGTACCTCTGGATTTCTGTACATTATTTCTCCCAAAATACTCTTGCCTAGGAGAGCTCAAAAGTCTAGTCATTCTCTTCCAGGAGAAACACATCCTTTTAAAAACACAGGTCAAAGAATTTCAATGAGCTTCCACTAAACATGAAAACAGTTTAAGTGACTTGTCCTCTGGAGCATGATCCAGAGTTGTTTTGCTCATGATAAAGCTACTGAAGAGTTTTCAGCACTGCTCAGTCCTTCTAAGATGCTGCTTAATCCTAAAATATTAAGCAATTTTTAACAGATTTATATTTCTATGGGATGGTCTGAGTTTGCAGCTCACTGCATTTAAGAGGTCTTTGGAATGATCACGAAAATTAAGTCTGGTATTAGTTCACCCAAACAGAAAAGACCAAAATACTTAAAGATATTCTTAATCTACTTGGTGAAAACCATACCCAAGTCCCTCCCCGTGAGTATTTCACCCGTCACATTGACCTCGGCAAATGCCACTGCACTGCTGCAAACCCACTCAGCTGAGATAAACTACATGACCCCAGCAGAGAGGGTATTTTTCATAGAAGTTATCTTTAGCACTCAGTGAGGAGCACCTACCTACACTATTTTTACAGTCAGGGAAGAATTATGTCCCCAGAAACAAAACTGATTCTGGCTACACCTGAACTGCAGGACTTTGTTACTTCTGGCACCACATTCACATCCCAGCAAATTCTTGACTGCACGTCAGGAGGAGACTGAAACATTACTGTTCCCTTCCTCAACACACATCTCTCTTTGCTTTATTTGAGGGGAAAAGACGGAGGCTACATGAGGTAACAAGCTCTCTATAGCACGCTTTGATGCCCTGAAGACTGATGCTCACTGACCTAGAGCTAGGAAGCACGCTACAGAGAATTTGGAATTATCCAAATGGTTCTTTCAAAGGTTGGATCTTTTTTCAAGTTGACAAAGAGAAAACATAGGACATCAGTCTTCTCTACCTATTAGTCTTTGTGAATGTTCTCATCCTATCAAAGATGTCTGCTGTAGCGACACAGTTCAGAGATTTCAATCCATTTTAATAAAGGCTAAAACTTCTCATCATACAGCACTTTTCTGCAAAGCTCTTAAAAAGGCATGCTATTATTTTAGACAGCAAATAAAACACAGAAACCATGCTGTTGTGCTAGTAAAATACAGCAAGTACAGGCATAAATGAAGTTGTGTATTCGAGCGAATCAAACTCCTCATTTCAAATGTAGTTCCTGTCACTTTCAGACTGACTGCTATCCAAGGCAATACAAATAAAATGGGGATTTCCACAAAAATCAGTCTACACTGTACAGAAAATGCATTTACATTGAGCTTATTAGAATCTTTTGCATAATTAAGAGGCATATTCTTGCAGATATCTTTGCATGTAAGCATCAACAAAAACCAAACTGTCATAACCACAAACATTTAAAAAATGTCATTAAAATGTATATATAGACATATATATACAGTAGTACAGCTCGATTTAACCACACTGGAAATATTACAAAAGCTTGCCTGTTCAAAGGTACCAGAAATATCAGTTCACACACACCACTTATATTAGCAAGATACTTGTAAGTGTGACCAATAAAAGCTCAGAAGCAGCTAGATTGCGTCATTGTTTCCTGCCTGTGAAGAGAAGCTATTTTAGCTAAGTGAAGTTGAACAGAGAAGAGGAAGTCTAAACCTTCTACAGATTTGGGGCCATGAAAGGAGCACCTCTGAGGGAACTCTGTACTGCACAGAAGGTGAGTAACAATCCATTATGCCATGCCAAAAAAGTACCTTGGATGTTCACATATGTTGCTTAGACAGATTTCTTTCTGCAGAAGCTGAATATGGGAGTTTATTTTAGAACTAATGAAAAGAAGTCTCTCTAATTCACTTTTAACTATCAGCAGCATTCTATAAATAACACTGAAAGCAAAACAATTGCACTTGCAAAAGCATGGTGCCATAAATACCGCTGTTTAGGATTTTAATCAATTAAAAAAATACTCAAGAACTAAAAGCACGGGTAAGTATATTATCACTAGAGGATAAAAAAAAACCCAAAACATTTGTTTTCATTAAACTAAAACCAGGAGAAGAACTTGTTGCTTGACCTCTCTGTGCTTCACTGAAAGCTGCATCCTCCTCAAGGAAATGTGAGCAAATATAATGGACAGCCAATGGAAAAAGGGGGATCTGGAAGAGCAACACACACAATCCTTTAAAAGGAGTCAATGTTACCTAACTCATATTAAAAATCTGGAGGAAAAGATTTAATTCTGGTTTTATTCTGAAAGTTTTTATTCTTGCATACAGCACCTTGATTGGCTTCATGATTCACAATAGGCATTCAGGGCCTCAGCTACCGTAAAAAAGTTAGAACAGATTGATAGAACATCTGGACCAACATCAGAGTAATCATTTAGAATTAACACAGACATCCAGAAACCAGTGCCTCCAGTGGCTCTTCAGCAAGCTAAATCAACATCAATTAAGTATTTCCACTGTGAAAGATGGCAGCTAAAGCAAAACCATCCAAGTAGAGGCACCCAAAGATCTGCTTGGGCTGACCTGCGAGTTACCAACCTGAACTCCAAGCAGACAAGTACTGATGAAAAATCAGAACATCTGCATTTGTGTGTAAATGAAGAGAGTTAACTACACTTTTTTAAAAAAAATCTCATTATTTCTTATCTACACAAATGTTAAATTTTAGATTCTTAAAAAAGTTAGGAAAAATATCTAATTGCAAATATCTGACTAACTGACATGCATTTAAATCCACAACATTTGGAAACTGTATATTCAACAACTAATCAAAAAAAACCCTTTTTGTTACAGTAGGTCCATTCTTTGATATATCTCAAAGTTGGCACAAACTTGAAGTAAACAAGGCCTACATCTACAGGTCTTCCTGATGGAAACTCATGTTAGATTCAGCTTCCCCTCTTCCCATGAATGTTAGCCTGCTGGTTATTTCAGTAACAGAAATTATTACAGTCACGTCAAGTCCAAAGGACAAAAAAACAAAACCAAAATCCCCGCTGGTTTTTAGTACTCATCTATAAAAAAATAATTATTCTACGTATCCTATACATTACTACTCATTTCACCTGCTAAATCAGTCAGGATCTTGAGATATGTACTGTGCCACACATGACAAGAAAGAAAAACACAACAAAAGAGGAAAAAAAATATTTAAAGTGTACAGGGATGGGGGGGTACATTAAGCAATATTTGGGAAATTTTATGTATAGCAATAAAAGTGGAACAGTATAGAATGGCAGACAATATTTCAACTGTGCTATAAAAGTTTTCTTTCAAGCATATGCCATCTACCTTTCAACCAGGTAGCTCTCGCTTTTTATCTTTTTAGTGTTCTTCACACAATGAGGTATTTCAGAGACATTCATACAGATGTCCTCCAACCTTCTATTCTGTTACTATAAGTCTAGCTTTTCCCAGACGAAATATAAGTTATGTGATACATTGTAATGACTTCATCTGATTGGAAAACTCACCTTCTTGTTAAGTACAGCTAAAAAGAAAAATCTTGGAGTACAAAGTGTAAAGCTAGATATTAGCATGCAAAATTCCTTTATATATCTGTAAACTGGAGAATTGTAAGAAAATCAGATGTCCAAACTTATTTCAAGGCAGAAACAGAAAAACTTAATAGATAATACTGGAGTTAGTTAAACCATGGATACTCTTCTCAACAGCAGCTGATATTTGCCAGTATCAAACCAGGATGCCAGACTAATAAGCACTGTTTCAATCCCCTATTCATACCACATAAGAAAAGTTCCTGGTAACCTTGCAATGAAAGCATAAACCAGTTGGACTGTAACAACAAGCGCTTTTTTAATGCATTCTCCACTTTTGGAGATAAAACACAGGATCTGTGCTCTCTGTTCTTGAGACCAGTTTGGGTGCCTAACTGATACTGTAGAAGCTACTTGTCTGTCTGCCACAAGAGGGAAAACCAAACAACCCACTCCTCCTCTTCACAGAGCTGCCACAGGGCTGGGTAAAAGACCAGACAAGAGGAACCCTCCCATGCAAAGTCACGAAACTGTGACCACAGGAAGAGCTAGGAAAGTGGGGGGGCTGCAGGTTAACCAAAGCACCCGTGCAAACACCAGGTAATCATAGAATCACCAGGTTGGAAGAGACCCACTGGATCTTCGAGTCCAACCATTCCTATCAAACACTAAACCATGTCCCTCAGGACCTCGTCTACCCGTGCCTTAAACACCTCCAGGGAAGGTGAATCAACCACCTCCCTGGGCAGCCTATGGATGGCAGGTAAGCTCTGCCATCCTCAAATGGCTTCCCAGGAAACCAGAAGACAATCTCGTTCTGTTCTCCTCATCTGAGGCTGCACAAAGACCTTTCAGGTGTCCAACTCCTATGAGCAAGAAGCTGAGAGAAGCAACACAACTGTGCTCCCAAGCAGCTGACTACCAGTCAGGAACTTAACACCCCAACAAATACTGTTCACACAGGGCTTGGTCAAGAGACTACAGTGTTCCCCATCTTTTTTTCTTTTTAAGTAGAAAGTCTATGTATCTATTAATCTCAATTTTAAATCAGGTGGTTGGTTCTGATGCCCTGGGATTAACTACTGTATTAGAAGTGACATAACTATTAAGACCGCTTTTTAGCATCTTTTATGGGCAACAACATGCACTTATTCTTTAGGAAGCTAAGCAGTTCCTACACAGGTAAAATGCAAAGTCGACCCTTTGCTCTGCATATTTAAATGCCATTACATGCCATGCTTGCTTATTTCTTTTTCATAACTAGTTTTAGTTTTAATTTTTCAACAGGGACAACTTGAAGAAAGGTTTTCTTTAGAAAACAGCTCCCTTTCCTCAATTACCACTGTTTCAATCTAATTACTAGCCACTGAAGCTCACTCAAAGCAGCTCGTCAGTCTGGACTTTTTGATTCCTTCTGTAAGAAATCTCTTAAGTAATTACATTTTTTAAATTAAAACTAGCTTATAAATACTATTTCTTGCAAGCCTGTCAGTACATGTACTTCCTACAGAGTATAACAATGTATTTGTAGTCAGAAAAAGCAACAAAGTTAGCAAATATTCACAGTTAAACAATACAATCCCATCACTCAACCTGATCCTATAACAATCCTTGTTTGTTTTCAAAGAAAGCTTTTATTTCACTGAGAATAACTCTACACTTTGTTTATCTGTTTTTAGTGTGTTTATGGAATGCAACAACTATTCCTACATTTAATTAAAATATGATGCCTGGAAATGACCACCCTGAAGAATACAGGATTGCATCACTGGTCTTCTATAGTTTTGTATTTGTGGTGGGACTGTTCGTGAATGCCACAGCACTATGGGTTTTCAGCTGCACTACCAAGAAGAGAACAACTATAACTGTGTACATGATGAATGTGGCACTACTGGACATAATTTTTATATTTTCCTTGCCTTTTCGGATAATCTACCATGGGAAAAAAATATGGCCTTTCGGAGACACATTCTGTCGGATTACTGGTGCTTTCACTATATTTTATCCAGCCATTGCTCTGTGGTTGCTCGCTTTTATAAGCGTGGACAGGTTTATGGCTATTGTTCAGCCCAAACACGTCAAAGAACTAAAAAACACAAAAAAAGCCATGCTGGCTTGCACTGGAATCTGGATAATGACCCTTGCCACAACATCCCCATTGCTGTTTTTGCAGTCTGATCCAGATAAACGCTCCAATTTCACTACCTGCATGAAAATGCTTGATATCGTCCATTTAAAGGAAGTAAATACACTGAACTTTACTCGCTTGATTTTTTTCTTTTTGGTTCCCTTGTTTATCATGATGGGCTGTTACCTGGTCATTATTTACAATTTTATCCATGGCAGGACTTCCAAGCTGAAACCTAAAGCCAAGGAGAGATCCATAAGAATTATAATTACTCTGATTGCTCAAGTCCTCATCTGCTTTGTACCCTTCCACATTTGCTTTGCCTTCCTGATGCTGCAAGATGCAGATACAAGTTACAACCCCTGGGCAGCCTTCACCACCTTTCTCATGAATCTCAGTACATGCTTGGATGTTATACTGTACTATATTGTTTCTAAACAATTTCAGGCAAGAGTCATCAGTGTAATCCTTTACCGCAATTACCTTCGAAGCGTGCGCAGGAAAAGTTTTCGAACTGGAAGTGTAAGGTCACTCAATAACATGAACAGTGAAATGATATAAAAAAAAAAGGTCAGGATTTTTTTAATGAAAACCAGTGATTCTTTTTCCAGATTCTAGATGGACTGCAGAAAGCTCTATAGCCAGAAGTAATGGCTACATTTTTTGCCACGTAAATATGAGAGAAGCAGAATAATAATTGCACCTCTTTATATTTGCTCAACAGCTTTGGTAAATCTAAAATGAACTAAAATCTAGTATCAATGTTAAACTTTCCAATGATTTTGTCATCTCAAAATATTGTGAATATTCAGACATGAAAAAGTGATTATAATAAAGCAGACAACACTGAGGAATGATGACGCAACGTATAGATTAATTTTTTATATTTGCACAACCAAATGCTCCTGAAACTACTGTATATCCCACATTTCTAAAATTAACTTTGTTATCAAAAGATCAATGTTAGCATGACCTGAAGAGAAAGCACATGCAGGTAACATTTCATTCAACTAGAAACTTCTTTGATGCGGGTTTCATTGCACCTGACAATATTCTGCAGTCATAGGTAAAAATATCATCAAAAGGTGTAATAGTCAAAGTCAAAAATTCCCCATGGGAATGACGCACACATTTATTACACCCTACTCTTGCACAAAGTATCTTTTTAGACAAATGAAAATACTGAATCTGTCCAGGCACACAAGGCAGGCTATGTCCCAGCAACAAACTTCAAGGTAGAAAACATAAGTAACTGCACCACTATCCAAGCTTTCAAGCTCTTCTGAATACTCACACACTACAAAAATGTATCTCTATAATGTCAAACACATGCTTTTTCTTCCTTTTTAAATCAGCCTTTAGCTGCTTTCAAGAAACACACTGAAAAGGTAGGGGAAAAAAAAGCTTAATAATGTTTAGTATTAAAAAAATCTCACTCCAAGAGCTTTTATTATTACCTCGGAGCATGCGACACATGGAAACTCAAGCCTGTATGAGGTTGATCTCATCTGTCAGAAGCTTAACTACAAAGGCTCTGCAAACTATGCTTCTACTGTAACATGCACATCTCATTAAGTAAAGAAATCTCAAACACAGATAATGCGAAACTGAACTATTAAATACCTTAAAGCTTTAAGAACATCAAACTCAAGCACTAAATGGAATAACATGGTCTGGCACCCAGCTTTTGAAAATACAAAATACCGGTAGGAAATTAATATAACTGCATAGGCATTTAAAAGTGAACATAAAGAGATGAACTACAGTTGTGCTGTCTTTGTGGTTTAAGAAAGCAGCACCAACCTGATTGCAGTTTTCAGATATATTGAATGGAACAAAACCAACCAAATGCAGCAATAATTTGTGCGCTGCATGTTTCAATACACTAACAGTGGAAATGGAACTAACAATGGATAATATATGGATAAATGATAAATTACTTCATCACAGATCACAACTAGGAAATGAAAATACAACGGTTGTGCCATAGTTCAAAAGAGGATTACATTTAATTTGAATGGCTACAGAAAAAGAAAAGTCATTTAAAAAGGAGGTTTTAATTTAAATGTGCACACAATAACCCCTTAAAACTATATCTAAAATAAACAGTCCATTAGGAGCTACTTACAAGCCAGAAGGCAAGCTGTTGATGGTGATGCCAAATATATACTGAGCGATTTCTACAAGGAGAAGATCGAACAAAGCTGAGAGCATCCAAGCACCCAGTAAAAAGGACTAGAAAGAAAAAGTTTAATTTAAATTAATTCAAAAGTTTAGAAGAAAGATTTTAATATCTCTAAAAAAAAAGAAAAAGAAAACCACAACACTCATTAAATTAAGACAAAATCCTTAGCACAGCATAACTCCAGATCTACATGATTAGGCACTGAAGAATGAAGAGTCAGATTTGTTACCAAAATTAAATCCTATTTCAACTGATAAAGCTGCAAACTTAAATTAGAATTATCTATTGACCTCAATATATTTTCAATATAAATTTAGATTTATGGAAACCAAATTCTCTTTATAATCCTTTAACATTTCTACAAAAAAATGTTAACAATCAAACTATTTGATAAAAATTAAATTAAATTATTAATTCATGACTGCAAGATTCTAAACAGCATTGAAAACAGTTTCTGTTTAAAAACAAACTAACTAGAACTTACTGAAAACTTCCTGCTGCCATATCTTCTTTCAAATATTCTAAAGTTGTAAATGAGCAGGCTGCTGCAGAAGGTGTCTTTCAAATCAAGACATATTGTTCTCCCACATATAAGTCTCCAAATCTAAAGGGTAAAAGTTCAACATGTTACGCCTTTCTTCCTTCTAGGAAATTCTTAACAGAATATAGATATTTCAGGTAATAGAAATGCACTTAAGGAAGGAAATAAAGACAGCAGAATGTTATGGAGGGTTTAATAAGTCTATTTAACAGTAAAATATTCACAAGGAAGAGGTCTAACTGTCAAAAGAAATCTACAGTTGAAATGAAGTCAAACGCATTTTTATGCATGAGTGGTTCCACACAATGCTGTCCCATAGGTACTTCCTTATTTCTGCTTCATGTGGTCCTTTTCAGTCCCTTTTTGCTGATTACAAGATCCTTTCTGTTCACATAATCCTGTGCCCTTTGCTGGTTAAGCCAGTATGCTGCCTCCCAACTTGACTGTGGGTTGTCATCTCCCTCCTGTGTTACTCCTGTCTTGAAGTTTACCTCACTAGGCTGGCCCACCTGATAGCAAAGATACTTTTGTTCCACTTGACCATATGATCTTATCTATTCCAAGAAGTCCCCAGTCCTCAAAGAAGGTCCTGAGGGCACAAAACCTGACTGTTGCCAACATCACCTCTGCAACAAATTGTGACCCACAGGATCTGTCCACTTCACCTTTGTTGGCTGCTTCTAGCTACCTTTGTGTCCTGCCTGTGTTGAGATATGGCTTCTAAACAGATTTGTTCCATGACCCTCCTAGGCACCAAGGTAAGGTTGAGTGGCCTGATGTTACCTGGATCCTCCTTCCTGCCCTTATTGAAGACAGGTGGGATGTTTGCCTTTCTCAAATCATCATGTTCCTTCACCAATTGCCATGACTTCAAAGATGCTAGAGAAAGGCCTCACAATTTCATTTCCAGCTCATTTGACACCCTCAGAGGCAACTAATCCAGCCCCATATCTTGTGCGTGTATAGTTTGCTTAAATGATCCCCATGTCCGTTTTTCTCCAAGTTGGATACTGCTTCACTCTCATAGACTCTGCTAGAAGGCTTAGGGAAGCCTGAAGGCAAAATATATTAGTACAGACTAATAAACATATCTGCATGAATACCTCAGCTTTTTGCATATTTCTCATCACCTAGGTCCCCTGCCACACAAGGACTAAGGCCAGACTTTCCTTAGGCCTTTGTTTTACTACAGATGTACTTACAGAAATCTTCCTCGATGCCCTTCATCTTCCTTGCCAGTTTACATACAGCTCAGTTCTGCCTCTAGCAGTTTCCTTTCCTAAGCCACAGTCTGCTAGGCATTCTCCTCTTCAAGTGCCAACACATTACCTGAGCCTTATGTTTCTCAAGGTCTTCAGGCACCAAACAATCCTTCAGCATCTAACTTCCCTGTCACACCAAAGAATTGGGACCTCACTGTTCCAGCTGTCCCATGTCAACGTGTTCAGTGCTAAAACCTAGCCAGGAGCTTGAGCACCAGAATGGCAGGCTGTGACCTTACAATTGAACATTTCAGGACACACATGAACTGAACAGTCCTTGCACAGACTACAATATGGCGTTTAAGTCTAATTGTTCTTTATTTTAGCCAGCTGAAAAAAATACACAGGTCTAAGGTCATCGAGATCTTCATTTCACACTTCATTGCTCTTGAGGGTTCCCTTGGTGGAGACAAAGATCTTTTAGTTTTGGACAGTACATATTTTGCCTTCCAAATCCAATGCACTCTTCTTTAGCTGCACGTATTATTTCCTATGCTCTCTACCAGTTTTAACGAGTGTTAATATCCAATATCACCCCCTGGAAAAATTCCATTCCATTAAACTCATACCCGCAGGCAAATATATTTTAAATAACTTTCCTTTAAACTGCTTTCATTTGAATATCAGCATCAGATAAGAGTAAAACGATCTGAAGGCAGTCTACAAGAAAGCCAAGCCAGGGAGGGACTTTCTGCAAAGGCAGTGATAGGATGAGGGGGAATGGCTTTAAGTTGGAACAGAGAAGATTTAGACTAGATATAAGGTGGAAAATCTTCATGATGAGAGTGGTGAGGCACTGGCACAGGCTGCCCAGGGAACCTGTGGGTGCCCTATCTCTGGAGGTGTTCAAGGCCAGGCTGGATGGGGCCTTGGGCAGCCTGATCTAGTGGGAGGTGTCCCACCCATGGCAGGAGGGGTTGGAACTGGATGATCTTTAAGGTCCCTTTCAACTCAAACTATTCCATGATTCTATGATCTGTTCTCCTTGATCTCAAGAGGTGCACTATTTTATAGCACGCAGCTTACTCTAAAGGCTATGACAATACATGAAACAACAACCTCAGGAAAGAAAAAAACAAATAAACCCACAGACTCCTCAAAGCATCACAACAGAAGTATCACAGCTCCTACAGGTACTTGCAAATATTTATGCTTAAGACATGGTAAAGATGGTTTCTTTGAATAAGACACAGCTACTACTGTTTTAAAGCATGTCAAACAAATGGAAAGAGACTACTCCTCTACAGATAAAATGCAAACCAAACAAATTAGCAAACAAACCCAAGCCTACAAAATTTCCATTTAAAACTTGAATTGTTTCTCAGATTTTCTCTGCCTCTCCCCAAACACTTGAATGTGACACTTTCAAAAGGCAGGCACTAATTTATGCATTTTTGCTGCGCAGCATTAGTAAGACACTTGGAAAACATGAGCAGTGCTCCTGCAAAGTTGAAGTTTACATCATTACAATAAAGCCCTTGTTCTTGACAAGAAAGGTCACAGTGTGGAATAATCAGGCCACAATCGGCATCCTCAAAGACATAAAGTGAACTACGTAGTTTTTTTCTGATCTAACTGTAAAACATGCAGGGGGAGATATTGGCAGAGGCATTTGCCGACCCCTTCTGCTGTTGCACAGTAGTTTGCCATTGCCAAAAAAAGAAAAACAACATTGGTCTCCACAAAATTTATCTCAGCAGTTCTCAGTGCACTGTTTCAGCAATTACAACTGATCCTAGATGATTCTTAGCTAAGCTGAGAACAAAACCTTAAGAGATGAAACACCCAAAAGATAAAATACCTCAGTTTGAACTGGGAATAAGCAAGAAATGCCTAGTAAGGTAACTAGCCAGTCCAGCAGAGCATGACAAACTCACTCATGACGTGTAATCTTCAAATTAGAAGCAGCAGTTCTATTCAACAGACAAATTCTAGTTCCCCACTACTAACTACAACAGAAGTCAGAGTGAAAGTTAAGGCCTCTGTTGTTAAAACAAATCACATATAATCAGAGAACTCAATGATCGCGATAGCCCTCTCCAGCCTCAAAACCAAAGCATAATACGATACTGACACTCATAACAAAATATTTTTATTATTAACGAGTTAAGTCAAACTTCATTCACAGCGGACTCTGTAATGCCTGTGGCTGGAAGGAAAAATGATACAAACCAAATCATTTCCCAGACAAAAGAAATAAGTGAAAAGCTGTGTTGATCGTTTCAGATCAGTTTTTCTCACCTTTTCCAAAAAGAGTCACACTCCAGTGACATAAAAAAAAAGTTAAGAACAAGCTGGTCTACAACAAGGAACAAAGCAAAAGAACCAGAGGAAAAACAGACTGGGGGAAAAAAATCACAGAGAAGACCACAGTTTGCCGTCTCTTCCCACACAAAATAAACTGACTCTTACCTGAAACTCCTCTTTTATAGCTTGCAGGTTGTATGTGAAGAACTTCTGATAATGTTGGAAGAGCAGAGTCAATAGAATTGAGATGGCACTTGGGACCAGTAACAGACTCTTTGACAAAGGTGCTTTATCTTAAAGACAAAAACCAAACAAACAGAAAGAAGCCATTTTAGAGGAAAGTCTCAAATTTAAAAGTGACCTGTTTAAACAGGTGATTGGAAAACATAACAGCAGTGGTACCACCATGACTTTTTTTGTCAACAACTTTCCAAGTTCCCAACAACTTGCAAACAAACAGGAAAAAGGCACCAAACAAAGGAATATTAATGACAGTTCAATATTAATCAGACATTTTGTTTTCAGCATTTTCTCATGAAATTAATTGGCTATAACAAAATCTAAGCTGACTGCACCTCTAGAGGCCATGTCCTCCTAAGCAGCCCTCCTAGGGCTCAATTGTGTTTCAGGAAATAAAACACTCTTTGTCACAAGTAAAATATACATGCACATCTAATTAAAACAAATACTTTTGTTTCCTTCATGTTAGAAATCAAGATTAGCTTTTTTTTAGAGACTATGAAGCAGGAACCACCAGAATAAATGTCCTGAACAGGCTGACTTTCTCCTGACCGCACTTGAATACACCATTCTAAGGTAATTTAAATGGCATTCATCTTCCTTCTATTCAATCGTAACAATTATTAATAAAGAAATTAAAATCGGGATTTTGTGAAATCAGAACTTCTTCCCCAGCAGCATGACTTTCAGAATGGGCACTCAGAATTAAACAAGTAGAGAACAAAAAAATCTGTAATACACATCTAAAACCCACCAAGTGGAACATCCAGTAGGAGTACATCCAGCAATTCATCCAGAACTGCTGGTGTAGTTAAAATGACAAAACACAAACTCTTGCCCAACAATTGAAGCCAACACAGAAACTCCAACATTGTTTCTTCTCTGATTTCTCTCCCTTTCACACATGCAACCTGAATCACATTTACTTCCTTCCCAAACACCCCAGTTGTAGCACAGGTTGATACTACTCGGCTAACCATAAGCTCTATTACTCTGAATAGATTTACATGTAAGACACATCAGGACAGCAGAAAACCTGGCAAGAAAACTATTCACCTTTCAATTTAGTATCTTTCTTCGGATTTTTTTTTTTTTGCTCTCCAAAAATAAAGCCTACCATCTTTAGACACGTATTTTTTAAATTATTCATTCCTCTGATCTATTCCTCCCTTGTGAGACCTCATCTGGAGTACTGTGTCTGGTTCTGGAATCCTCAACCTAAGAAGAATATGGAGCTGTTGGAACGGGTCCAGAGGAAGCTGTAAAGACAACCCGAGGGCTGGAGCACCTCCCACATGAGAACAGGCTGAGAGAGTTGGGTTTGTTCAGCCTGGAGAAGAGAAGGCCCCGAGGAGACCTTATAGAGACCTTCCAGTACCTGAAGGGGTTACAGAAAAGCTGGGGAGGAACTGTTCACAAAGGCTTGTTTGTGGTGATAGGGCTAGAGGCAATGGGTATAAAGTGGAGAGGGGCAAATTTTGAGTGGACATGAAGAGGAATTTCTTCATGATGAGAGTGGTGAGGCACTGGCACAGGCTGCCCCGGAAAGTTGTGGCTGCCCCATCCCTGGGGGTCTTCAAGGCCAGGTTGGATGGGGCCTTGGGCAGCCTGGTCTAGGGGGATGTCCCTGCCCATAGCAGACGGGTTGGAACTGGATATCTTTAAGGTCCCTTCCAGTCCTGACTATTCTATGACTCCATGATTTAACTGTATGCTTCAAAAATTGTCTGAAGTCATTACAGCACTGTAGAACACTGAAGGAAAAAAGAAACTGGAGTTGCCTGAAAGTTACTATGCACGCAATGCACACATTTTTACACATCTTACATTTGGAGTTGATGATCTCATAGGTCTTTGCCAACCTAATGATTCTATGATATATTCACTTAGACCTCAGGCTGTTACCCAAAATGAATGAAAAGAAACTCCCAAGACAAAGTATTTTGTTTAGAGAGGAGACATTCCTTCTGTTCTGTGCAAGGTGCTAGGTGGAAGACCTTGCACAAAACTAGCACACCTACTGAAGACCCCAGAGGTCTTTTTATACAAAACCAGTGCTCGAAATCCCATGTAATACAATTGTTACACCTAACAAATATTCACTAGGTAAAACCATTCTATTTTAACACAAAAATGGTTATTTCCTATCCACATTCTTAATTAGGATAAAGGTGTCCTTAAGGTAAACCTTAAACAATCACAAAGTATCTGATATGCCTTTCCCTGCTTCATCACACGTTTTCAACCTTGAGACTATCAACTACTGAGTTCATCCTCTCAAGACAAAGTGTCTACATCCCTGGACAGAGGCCAGGATATTTATAAAAGAAATTAAGTGTCTGCATCTCTAGGCACATATTAGGATGTTTGTAGAAGATCCCAAGTGTTTGAGTCTCTGGGATCAGGATGTTTGCAGTAAATAAACAAGTTAAATGAGGTGCAAAATACATTGTCCATATCCTCTTCGGTAACAAGACAACAGCTCCCTTAGTTAAATTAACTGAGTTAAATTAACATTTTTTTAATTTGAAAAGGACAGTTTTACAACAAGGGTAAATAGATATTTGAAAGTACAGCCTAAATCAGAACACTAGTACTATAGTAGTAGCAACAGTAGCCATTTCTGAACCAGAGTTTGACAAAAGTTGCTAATTTACTATCAAATACATTTACATTATTTAGTGAGTTGAAATAAAATTTTCACAAGAACTCATTAATCCTATAATACTCTTCACATAAGGATCATATTACTGCAAAAAATATGATAGGCAAATCACTAGATTTCCTACTGTGACTATATATTTCTATGCAAGTTTAATATTTATATTTGGATTTCACATTAATTTTCCTAGTAATAGATCATTTTTACATTACAGGTAACAGACAGTTGAAATGCTTTATCCCATCAAGCTCATTCCTAATTTGCATGTATTCAAAAATAACAAACCTACAGCACCTTATCTATTTTCTCCAAAAGTGTGAACACACATTTTAATCATGACCCTCCTTTTAGCTTTTGCTTAGACACTCAAACCTTGTTAATGAGGAGAAGGACTTAGTTTTAAGCACGTCACCAAGTGAAAAACCACAGAAGAGACTAACACATTAATGTGACAGTCACCCACAGGGAATATCACATGAGTAACGGAAACTTCTACACTCAAACTTCTCAAAATGTCACCACGGTTGATGAGTTCATTGGTGTCCAGTAAACTTGAGAAAGATAAACTCTTCCAAATAAATAATGAATCTCCTGAAATGTTTCCCCCCCCCCAAAGTGTTTCACTGTACAGTGCAGTAGCTCACTTTACCCCTCAGTAGCATATAGAGCCTTCCCAAGGACTACCATGAGGTCACCAGTGACGAAGAAACCCTCCCACTGCTGTGGAATGTCTCACTCAGTAAGGCCAAAAAAGACCAGCAATCCCAAATACTGCACAATCAGGCATTCTGACATCCATGTCAAACTTTTTCCACAGAATGTAAAGGTAACATTTAGAAAGCAAAACTCTAGATCAATCGATTTGCAACCATGTGCAAGATGGAAACACATACTCCCAACCTTCTGGGGTACTGGTGTTTACTGGCAGTACTGACATGAATGCGCACAAGGAGGAAAAAACACAGTGTCTCTGTGCCACGTAAAGAAAGTAGTATGAAAGGATAAACTTTCATTTTGACCCTGCAGAGTTAAAATACATCAAACACCACCTTCAGAGGTCTTGGAACAAATTTGTAACCCTTAAGTACTCCTTAAGTTGTAATTCTTTCAAACCACAAGCAGAACCAGCACTGGTGTTGCAACACAGGTACTCAGCTTCCATCAAAGCGAAGAGAGATATTTTGTAATAACCAGCAGAACAAGAACAAAGAACTAGCTTTCACTATAGATCTTTGCTTCCCCCTGCTGCAATGGAGAAGTTCTCCCCCAACATGGCTATAGACTGGAGAGGGCCAGATTTACACCAGACATAAGGAATTTCTTCACAATGAGGGTGGTGAGGCACTGGAAAAGGTTGCCCAGGAAGCTGTGAATGCCCCGTCCCTGAAAGTGTTCAAGGCCAGGTTGGATAGGGTTAGAGTAAATTGATCTAGTGGGACATATCCCTGCCCATGGCAGGGGGGTTGGGATTGTATAATCTTTAAGATCTTTTCCAACCCAAACCATTCTATAATCTTGCATATCATTGCTAAAAAATCATTTCAGCATATTTTGTCATTATAATAGCCCTGTCTAGTAGGCACTAGATCAGGTTGCTCTAAACCCCATCCAACCTGGCCTTGAACACTTCCAGGGATGGGGCATCCACAACTTCCCTATGCAACCTGTGCCAGTGCCTCACCACACCCTCATCATGAAGAATTTCTTCATGATGTCCAATCTTGATCTTCCCTTCCAATTTAAAGCCATTCCCCCTCATCTTATCACTACCTGTCCTTGAAAAAGTCCCATCCCAGCTTTCTTGTAAGCCCCCTTCAGTTACTGGGAGGCTGACATAACGTCTCCCCGGAGACTCCTCTTCTCTAGACTGAGCAACTCCAGCTCTCTCAGCCTGTCCTCAAAGGTCCATGAGTCTTCTAAACCATAACTGATGGATACCTGAATACACAGTACTTCCCAACTGCACTGACAGAATCTGTACTTTGGGTGGGATTTTTTTCCTGCACTAATCCATCATACAGGTATTCACCTATTGTATTCCAAGATCTCTCCAAGAAACGGCATCAGTTTCACCAATCAACAGCGATGTTTCAAAGCAGTCAGTTTTCATGGACTCTTGCCTACTATTTTCCTTTAGATACAAGTTTGCTACACATCCAACAGCAGCATGAACACCTCCTCCTGAATGCCTGGAAGCCTTAGTTGTCTTTTATGGTAATGGTACATGAATATTTTAGAGCTGGTTCAATCCAGTGTAACTATTTTTCTAATACTTTATTCTTTTGGAAAAAAAACCGAACACACAATACCAGAGGACACCGCAAAAGCAGTGAAGTTTCTGGTGCCTGAAAGTGTTATGTGACTGAAAGAAGTACTCTGGGTCAGGAAAGCAGCTCTTGCCCCTGGTCCAGGCACCAAGCACAGACATGGGAAGGGAATAGCTGTGTTCAGACTGCCACTTCACAGCATACTCTGGTGGTTAATCATCGTGATGCCTGCAAGTGAACACAGTAACAAGAGTGTCGCTGCAGGAACTGTTTTTCATCAAATGCTTATCAACTTAATGTAGGAGCTGAGAGGTGAATAATGTCAGCATATACACTAAGAAAATAAATAAAGAAACCAATTGTGATCATATTTTAAGTTTATTTTTAAAGGCACGGGTAAGACTGTGATCAAACAAGTTATGTATGCATTTGCTGTTTGGAAAACTGCTGGGTTTAGGGTAGATTGCAAACTATAAAAGAATGAAGAGAACTTAAAATAATAATGAAAAAGGAAACCTTCGTTTCTAAAAGGAACATTTGAAAATAAATGGAAAATGAAACAAGTTGAAGTTAACAAAAACACTCACCTCATTGAGAAGTCTCTTGTTCCCCCCAACCACAGATCATATGATCATACTACTATTAATATACAGCCAGACAGATCAGGTACAGCTACACCACAACACCATGTAGCAACCCCCATGCTAACCGGACATGAGCTAGCTCTGCAGCAGCAGAACAGCTGCTTCTTTGTGACATTCAATGCATGGCTAACTGAACTGAGGTGACTATGCTGCTCCCAAGGCCCAAGGTATTATTTTGAACCAAGTTGCCCTGTAGCAGACTGAAGTACAAGCGAATTTGTTTTCCCATACAGTACTGTACTGCATAGTAGTTACACACAGAAGTCTGGTGTATTCAGTGCATACTTGATTTTTCCTTTCATCGTACCACAAAGCATCAACTTACAGACCTCTATGGTTTGCCTGATGCCCTCACACAACAAAGTTCAGTCTTGCAGGTTGTGCAAGCCAAGAAGTCCAGCGTTCCTTTGTTGCCTAGGGGACTTCAAATAAATAGCTAGCAATGGACTACAAGGTTCATAGAGAGGTAAAAGCATAAGTTGCATCAGGGTAAATGCATGAATGCAAGTTCAAAGTACTCTGCTTCCTACTGCTACATAAAGTATTACAGCTTATGTGCAGTAGGCAAAGGAGTCAAATATTTTCCAGATGTAGCAGCCAAGTAGGCTTTAAAACGTGGACTCAGGTTTTACCTTAACAAAGACCAGCTCTAAGAGGCTTTCCTACAATCACAGAATGGTTTGGGTTGGAAGGAACCTTAAATATCATAGGATCATAGAATAACCAGGTTGGAAGGGACCCATCAGATCATCGAGTCCAACCATTCCTATCAAAATACCAAAATACCACCTAGTTCCAAGTCCCCTGCCATGGGCAGGGACACCTCCCACCAGATCAGGCTGCCCAAGGCCCCATCCAACCTGGCCTTGAACACCTCCAGGGATGGAGCAACCACAACTTCCCTGGGCAACCTGTGCCAGTGCCTCACTGCCCTCATTATGAATAAATTCCTCCTTACGTCTAGTCTAAATCTCCCCTGTTACAACTTAAAGCCATTCCACCTTGTCTTATCACTACGTGCCCTTGAAGAAGCCCCTCCCTAGCTTTCCTCTAGGCTGCCTTCAGGTACGGGAAGGCCACTATAAGGTCTCCCCAGAATACTCATGTGTGGTATTGCACATAGCATGAAGAATCCTGGGAGGGGATATTACAATGCCCTCAGAAAACTTCAGTGTTGGTCTTACAGTTTCAAGTTGTTGGAAAGGCCTACGTGTCTTATAATGGAAAGCCTTTTGCATATCTTAATCTGTTCCTGAGGTACAGCATGTTGGAGAACAAACAGCAAATACAGCTAAGCAGCACTATAGTAAATCAAACGGTCAACCTGGTGTCATTCTTCATGCACTCACGCTAGCCTTTGCAGAGCCACTGAAGTGCTTCAGGAGCATTGATCACGGAACTGGAGTTGCTGGCAGACTACAATACAAGAAAGCAGCCCAGGTCCAGCATCACAGCCCATTTCTTAAGCCCTTTTGGGAAGCCAGGTGGTACAGCATGCTTTCTAAACACTCTGCAAGGTTGTTTTACAGATCAGCTCAACTGGGTTAGCATTTTGCCACCTCATTTGAATGTGCCCATGCTGTGCCTCTTACCATCCAGAACTAGCTTTTTTCCCTCTAGGGCATACCAGCTCTTCCAATAATCCAGTTAACAGAAACAGTTCCCCTTAACAAGGGCAAACTGTCTTTGTCCTTTAAAATGCTGTTCTTCCTTGCTTCCCGACTTCCAAATCTAATAGCTGTAACATGCACCAGGTATGTTTATTTCTACACATTCTCACCCAAAATTGTACAAGTCACGTGCTGAGCAGGTGTGTTATCAGCTCCCAACAGTGTCAGCATCTGCTACACCTGATACTGCCTGTCCAGAATTCAGCATGTTACTGCTAGTAAAGGACCAGCTTGTCTGAACTGGCTCACGTGCACCTAGCCTTGAACTGTTTGTTTGTTGGAGAGGTTTGCTTTTATATATTTGCTTCCTAAAATGTCACTTTTCAAGAACTTCTCTGGCTATCCACGTAATTTTAAAGAGCACTGAACAATAGAAGCAGGAGGGAGGATTTATACCAGGAGCCTCTTAAACTAGGATACAAAATATTAAAGAAACACTTTATGTAAGAACTCAACTGCAGTGCTTAAAGACATGAGACATTTCTGTAAAAGGCACATGGACAAGGTCAAGGACTTCACCACAGAGGCCCAGCAAGTCAAGCATTATTTATGATAATGTCTTACCTGAACCTGAGGCTGTGGTAAAGAACTTACAAGTTTTGCATATTCCTTAGATGAAGAAAATATCATTCACCTCACTGAACTATGAACCCACAACATGAAATGAACTTTTTTGTGTAGGCACATATCATAGTGTGGCATCCACAGGTACCCAGTACACAGTACAGAGATAATCCATAAAGATAGCTCACGGTAAGTGATACTCCTTTTATTGATGAAATCACAATACTCAAGTTTTTCATTTACTCACTAGCACTCAAGATTTTCTTCATGTGTACAGCGAAAGATTTTCCCAAATGAATGCTATAAATAAACCATGTTAACAGGAAGTCAGAGTGTCTTCCTCCCATGCTTCCCAGAAACTGTTCATCAGTAGACTGCAAAGTGGTATCAGTCTACTGATGTTGTGTCACCTCTCCTGCCACACTTTGTCCTATTAAATGTTTGGAATACTAAACAATAACCTAATTTTAACAAGCACATAGACTTTTAATTTGAATTATAAGCTCTCTTCTCTTAAGCAAATACAGATACTACGTCCAGGGCATAGAGAAATACAGAAAGGATTATAGGGTGAATCAAAGTTCTGTGAATTTTTACAGAAAGAGGAATAATGCGTGATGAAAAATGCCCCAAACTTAATATTCTAATTGATTTGTTCTACACAAGAAGGGTCAAAGAGTAGTTTAAAATGCATATTCACAAAACAGCTTGAAAATAACTTTATCATTCGGTCTCTGTACAGTTTAAAAGAAGAGTTTTGTTTTCATCAGAATATCAAGAGATGAGAGAGCCTGCCTAGAAACTGTGAGAAGACAGGATACAAGAGGAGGAAAAGGGACAAGTCAAAAAGAGAGATGTTCTGTAGGACATTGATTATGGATTTGATCTCTGAACTGCATCAAATAAGACATAAGGATTCTTGGGATATTTCTCTTCCTCAGACCTCAAATGATAACACAGACTATTCATTTAATCTTTATATTTTTTCCACAACCTGGTAAAATTATATTATATAGTCCACTCTTATTTATTTTGGTTTGTCCTAAAATAAGCAGAAGAAATAATAAACAAAAAAATTCAAAGGATATGGACAATAATATCCTCACATCCAAGATTCTATCACCCTTCATTAGGCTAATATTATCAGACGGAGAAAAAAGCTTATAACCAGCTGCAGCTGCTGCCACTAAGAGCCACAGGTTACTCTCCTATCTCTCTCAGAAAAGTAATAAATGCAATTTCATTAATTACCTAACCAGAATAATCTACAAGATCCAAAATACTCCAAATGAGTTCATCACTCAGATTCTGATAAGTTTTTTTAAAAAGGGGAGTAGGCTAAAGCCAGGCTTCCTTCTAGAAAACTAGGCACGAGGGTGCACATAAGACAGATAAGAAGCCCAGTATAAGTAACATTACCAAAATCTAGTAGAACTCTGTGGTGGCTATGTTGTTTGGTTTGCCAGTGATAAAGAGGGGAATTCTGCAGAAAGGAGTGACAACAAGGCAAAAACAATACAGTAACCTCCTCCAACATTTTTACCACTGCATCAACGTCTAAAGATGCTAAAAGTCTTAGTCTACTAGACATATAATCAACAACTGGATCATATGTTTAATAACTGAAGATACAGGCCTACAGGAAAGCTGAGGAGGGCCTCTTTAATCATGGAGGGCAGTGAAAAGAAGAGGGGTAACAGTTTTAAGATGACTAAGGGTAGATTTAGATTAGGTATTAGGAAGAATTTTTTCTCCTGAGAGGGTAGTGAGGCACTGGAACAGATTGTCCAGAGAAGTCAATGGATGTCGTTTCCATGGACGTGTTAAAGGCCAGGTTGGATAAGGCTTTGAGAAACCTGACCTTTTGGAAGGTGCCCCTTCCCATGACAGAGGGCTGAAACTGGATGATCTTTAAGGTCCTTTCCAACTCAAATCATTCTATGATTCTATTATACACATGGCTACAATAGCTTATTATTACTAAGTTTTACTAGATGGTATTGCGATATGGATTGAACCAAACTTTATGGAAGTTAAGAAGTCCGACAGAGGTGGTAAACCAGGCTACAGGAGCCTTCAGCCTGACCCAGAATGATCACTTGTATTGCTGTTGAGCCTGGCATATGGTTATTTCATCTCAAGTCTCTGATACAGGTCCATTTATCCACCAAATGTGTTCCACCTTCTCTAGGTTTTTCTCCTAGCACAAATACATTTTCTATGACTACAGTTTTCTTCAGGCTTCTCATGCACCTGTCTTGCGAAAACTTTAAAAACTGACCATGACTTTCCACTCATTCAGACAAACAATGATACTTTTCATCCCACCATCTTCCCCATACACAGCCACATGCTACTAAACGGTTGTTTTTCTACAATACTCAATACTGAAGGATAAAAAAAAAAAATTAAAAATCAAGAACTGTGATCAGGTACAGTGCTATCAGACACACATCCCCCAGATAACACCCCCGCCTTCCCATCTGGATGCTTCAAACAAAACACAGCTACAACTAATCACAGAGTTATAGAATTATAGAATCATTGAATGGTTTGGGTTGGAAGGGACCTTAACAATCATTCGGTTCCAACCGTGGCACGGACTCCTCCCACCAGATGAGGCTGCCCAAGGCTTCATCCAACCTGGCCTTGAACACCTCCAGAGATGGGGCAGCCGCAACTTCTCTGGGCAACCTATGCCAGCACCTCATCACCCTCAGAGGACGAAAAATTCTTCCTAATACCTAATCTAAGTCTCCTCTCCTTCAGCTTAAAACCATTACCCCTCCTCCTGTCCCTGCATTCCCTGACAAGAAGCCCCTTTCAGTATGGGAAGGCTGATGTAAGGTCCCCCCCAGGCTTCTCCTCTCTAGGCTGAATAATCCCAAATATAACTCCCCTTCTTAAACACCAGACTTATTTGTCCCTCGTGGGAGGGTGCTCACACTCAGATCTGGGGTTTGTGTGCAGCTGGCAGTTACTCAGCAAAGTTCTGACTCTCATTTGTCCCAGCCTGCGGTGCCAAAGTCCACACTGCAGCCCTGGCCATTCCTGAATGCAGCAGATTCTTTGTCCTGTGAACAAGCTCAGAAGCCACCCTAAAACGCCTGGGAAACCCATTCAGAAGAGCACTGGAATGTGAGATGATGTAAACATAAAAGTTAAACAGAGCTAGGAATGCTTTTCTCCTTAGATCTGCCTTATCAATGAACTGGTTTAAATAACAACTTGCTTTTCACATCAGAAATAAAGCACTGATGCTCTTCTCAGGTGCATGGCAAAGCATGTAGAACCACAACCCTGCACATGACACTGAAAGCGCTGTCAAATAAAGTCCCTAAGACTCATTTTTGGAGTTTTAGAATGCAAGCATCCTTTACTACAAGCCTGTTTACAAAGGCTTGTAGCAACAGGACTAGGGGCAACAGTAATAAATTGGAGAGGTGCAGATTTAGAGTAGACATAAGAAGGAATCTCTTCACGATGAGAGTGGTGAGGCAGTGGTTACCCAGGGAAGTTGTGGATGCTCCATCCCCGGAGATGTTCAAGGCCAGGCTGGATGGGGCCTTGGGCAGTCTGATTTAGTGGGATGTCCCTGCCCGTCACAGGCGGATTGAGACTAGATGATCTTTAAGGTCCCTTTCAATGCAAACTATTCTACGATTCTACGATTTATGAGGCCTAGGCAACGTGAGGGATGATCAGTGCTGTGCAGCGAGACAAGAGCTGCGTCCAGAATACATACGGATAAATGCTGCCAGAAATCTTACGCATATTCCATTTCTTTCTAAGGAACGATCTTAGCGTGATTATGAACTTTGCAACAGCCAAAACTCTTGCTGGTTCGGAGCTGGCTGCAGCTCTGCCTGACCTTGCATTTGGGATGGGGGAAAGGAGGAGAGATCAGACGGAACACAAGGTGTTATCACCTGCAAAGACCAAACAGCGTCAGGATAAAACACTGTTCGAAGGAAAACACGCTGTCAGAGGGACCTTCTGTCTGCCTTCCAAATACGCTACCGCGGATTTGGAAGGCAGACAGAAGGTCCCTCTGACAGCGTGTTTTCACTTAAATCGAAACCGTCCTGCTTCTCATAGACTCACAGAATCACCAGGTTGGGAAAGACCCACTGGATCATGGAGTCCAACCACTCCTATCAAACACTAACCCATGCCCCTCAGCGCCTCGTCCACCCATGCCTTAAACGCCTCCAGGGAAGGCGACTCAACCACAGGAGCTCCCCGGTTCGGCCTCCCCTCTTCCCCCCCCCCCCATCCCGGCTCCGGTCCCCGCTGGCGAAGGAGCCGCCGCCCCCGGTACTCACAGAGCCCGCTGGAGCCGGTGCTGGTGAACATGGCTCGGCCCCGGCCCCGGCAGGGACCCCGCGGCGGCGGGTGCGGGGACGGCGGCCGCGAGGGGACAAACCGCGCCGGTGCGCGACCGCACGGCGCCGCCTGCAGGACCCGCCGAGCAGGGGAAAAGGGGCGGGGGCGGATGGGGGCGGAGGGACCCGGAATCGGGTGGTGGAGTAGTGGAGACGCTGGGAGACGGAATGGTGGAAACATAGAACTAAAGAATCGTAGAACTAAAGAATCGTAGAATCATACAGACTCACTAGCCTTAAAAACACGCCCAGGATCATCGAGTCCAACCATTCCCATCTATCACCAAACCATACCCCTCAGCACCTCATTCACTCATCTTTTAAACACTTCCAGGGAAGGTGAATCAACCACCTCCCTGGGCAGCCTCTGCCAATGCTCAATGACCCTTTCTGTGAAATATTTTTTCCTGATGTCAAGCCTGAACCTCCCTTGGTGCAGCTTGAGGCCATTCCCTCTTGTCCTGTCCCCTGACACTTGGGAGACGTTGGGAGATGGAATGATGGAAACGTAGAACTAAAGAATCGTAGGATCATACAGACTCACTAGCCTTAAAAACACCCCCAGGATCATCAAGTCCAACCATTCCCATCAGTCACTAAGCCATGCCCCTCAGCACCTCATCCAGCCATCTTTTAAACACCTCCAGGGATGGGGACTCAACCACCTCCCTGGGCAGCCTGTGCCAGTGCCCCGTAACTCTTTCGGAGAAGAAATTTTTCCTAATGTGCGATCTGAACCTTCCCTGGTGCAGCTGGGGGCCATCTCTCCTCCAATCTCCTGTCACTTGGGAGAAGAGACCGATACCCACCTCCCTACAACCACTTTTCAAGCAGTTGTAGACAGTGACATCCTCCTTTCCTCTAGGCTAAACAACCCTGTTCCCTCAGCTGCTCCTCATAATGTTGGAGCAAGAATCTAAAACTTTATTATATACAGTAGTTTGAATTAGTTGTAAATCAAGAAAAGAAATTATTTAAATGTATGTAGTAGTTTTAAAGTTACAAGAAATCTTAAAACCTAGTGGTAGAGAAAGAAATGTTGGTTACTTAAGAATGCTAACAAGGCCATGAATACAAAGGCCTATACAGGCTCAAAGTTTCTTTTACAACATTAAGTGATTGTTCTGCTATAATGCTTCTCTTGTTTCTCACTGGTAACTTTTCTTTGGTAGACCTTGAAGATGTTACTTTGTGGTCTATTGAGCTGTGAGCTAGAATAGGAAGAACAAGTGCAGTAAGAGCTGATAAAAACTTGCTGATGAAATTATCGAAGCATACATATGCATTAGCCAATGATGTAACCTGTTGAATATACATTAGATTGCGAAACCTCATGAGGATAAATTGGGTCACGTTGTAACAGTCGTCGGAACCGGATTTGGGTACTGGCCCCGGGTTCCCAGGGCCTCACGATAAAGCACCACATATAACCCTTCCTGGAGTGTTATGTGTTTGTCACACGGATGCTAACAATAAGAGCTCCTCACGGCAGAGCTTGGATGGACACACTGAACTCTGCCTTCACTTCAGGAGGATGAACTGAGGGTCAGACGTAAAATGCCTCAGGTTGGCATCAGGTTATTGTGGATAACTCCTTAAAGCTTCGCCTTCTCTCCTTCTGGGAATAGTGCTGCCATATCCTTGGATGATTTACCTGGAGTACTGCATTCCTTTCTGGAGTTCTCAGCACAGAAAGGACATGGATCTGTTACAGCAAGGCCAGAGGAGGGCCACAAAGATGACCAGAAGGAACACCTCCCATATGAGGACAGGCTGGGTGAGGTAGGCTTGTTCAACCTAGGGAAGAGAAAGCTCTAGAGGAGCCTACAGGTAAGCTGGGGGGAGGCCCTTTATCAGGGAGCGTGGAGATAGGATGAAGGGTAACAGTTTTAAGATGAAAGAGGGGAGATTTCTACTAGATATTAGGAAGAATTGTTTTGCAGTGAGGGTGGTGAAGCACTGGAACAGGTTGCCCAGAGAAGACGTGGCTGCCCCACATGTTTAGAGGGGAAGCTGTATGAGATGTGGCTAAAGCCACTTGGCCTATTCAGAGGGAGACTGAGGGAGACCTCATCACAGTCTACAGCTTCCTCACAAGGGGACGAGGAGGAGGAGCAGGCACTAATTTCTGTCTGGTGACCAACAATAGGACCTGAGGGAATGGCAGGAAGATGTGCAAGGGGAGATTTAGGTTGGGTATTCAGAAAACGTTCTTCCTCCAGAGGGTGGTGGAGCACTGGAACAGCTTCCCAGGGAAGCAGTAGTGGCATCAAGCCTGACAATGTTTGAGAAGCATTTGGACAGCACCCTCAGACACATGGTGCAAATGTTCTTCTATGCAGCGACAAGAGTTGGACTGGATGATCTTTGAGGGCCCCTTCCAGCTCAAGACTTTCTATGATTCTATCAATATAAGGTGAGCCAAATTCCCAATTCTATTCAGATGTGGTTTAATACAGCTGAAGTTTGTACTTGGACACCGAATTCCGGCAACATTTTCAAGTCCATGTAGAAATCATGAGGAGCAGCTGGGAGAGCTGGAGGTGTTTAGCCTGGAGAGGAGGGGGCTGAGGGGAGACCTCATTGCTCTCTACAACTGCTGGGGCGGGTGGAAGGGGGTTCTTCTCCCAGGGGGCAGGGGATGGGAGGGAATGGCCTCTGGCTCCACTGGGGGAGGTTCAGGCTGGACATGAGGAAAAAAATTTTCCCAGGAAGAGTCATTGGGCACTGGCAGAGGCTACCCAGGGAGAGGGTTGAGTCACCTTCCCTGGAGGTGTTTAAGGGACAGGTGGATGAGGTGCTGAGGGACATGGATTAGTGTTTGACAGGAATGGTTGGACTCAGTGATCAGGTGGGTCTCTTCCAACCTGGTGATTCTATGATAAATCGGAGTGTACTGATTTAAGTCATGCTAGTTATTTAAAAGGGGATGATACTTTGCTTCGCTCTGCATCACAAATGTGAATATCAGGCAGAAAGAGGACAAGGATTTTGTGCTGTGTGTTTGTGCACTCAAAAGAACTGACAGCCTGAAAATCACGTTTAGCCTGCTGCAGTACAAGACAGAGAGCAAATGTCACTCTGGAACTGGAAAATGTGACTTGTCAGCTAGGTAACAATTTTTAAACAGTAAAATCCTTTTAGGTAGGTCAACAGCTTTTTAGGTTCCATGAACTTTTCTTACATAACCCCAAATATGACTTTTAATAATTCCATTCAAATGCAACTATTAAATAGCACTTGTAAATGTGAGGATCCTGAACCCTTGTAAACAAAATCTCTTAATATTGTAAAGGGGACATAAAAAGACCTCATGCTTGGATTCACAAAGACTTAAGCAAAGTTCAGCATATCAGTATGTAATTTTAAAATGTCCAGCTGCCAGCACTAATTTCAGACTTCTCTCTCTCACTTGTTTTCTCTGTATAGGGCCCACAGTCAGGCAGGTAGGAATGGGAATCAGAGCCAGCTCATGGAGCAGAAGCTGTGGCTAAACTAACCAGAAGGAAGAACCAGAATGATGGTGCACTGAAAATCCTGACTCTCTCCTAGGCTGAGGTTCTTTCCTCAGTGAAGAATCTAAATTGAAATCACAGCATGAAACCCATCATGTACTGTTATGTCTTTGGCTACAGACAACTGGCTTACTCTTTGCTGTTAAAGCACAGCTGGCAGAAGCAATTTGCTACAGAAATTCTCCTTCTTTGTTTCAAATGCAAATGGCTCTGGCTGCTTTATGTTACATATGCAAACTCTGTCTTGCCAGCATTCTGCTGAATGCGCGTAATACATAAGTCACTGGCAGCCCTCATTTGTAAGGAAAGGGAAGGTAAATAATTGGGTGGAAAGCCTGCAAAGCTTCTAATAGTTTCAGTGAGAAACTCCATTGGATAAAGCTTCAATGCCTCCTGAAGCTTTAGGGGTCTAATGAGGTGTTCAAGGATTAATTAATTGCCATTTTGGACATTTTTTGACTAACTTCCACTTAAAGTAATTAAGCCTTTTGTGGATCTGGCTTTCATATAGGTGAGGATAAAACCTGAAAGCTTTTCGTGCGTCGCCTGTGTAATAGGCTTAGGATTGCTGTTTTAGTGCTGAAGATAAAGCTTGCTTTTATTTCTTTTCAGAGTTACACATAATGAAGTGACAGAACCATCATTAATTTAGAGGCTTACAGTCCTAACAGCCAGGTACCAGTGCTGTTCTGTTTTATAAGCTCAGTTTGAAGATTCCCCTAGATTAATGTCCTACAAGGTAATCATATTAGAGTGATTCTTCTCTGCAAGGTTGAGCACTGGAATTGGATTGAAGTCAGAATCATTGAATGTACTACAGACCTAGGCATGTATTTTGCTGAATAAGGATGCATTTGGGCAAATATTTAAGACCTATTTTCAAAAGTATCTCTCACTGAGAGGTACAGCAAAACCAAATGAGTAGCAATAGTTGGCAAGCTTCTCCCAACAACATACCAAAATACTTGCAGATTTGTCAATAATGCTGAATAAAGGGAGCTGGATCTGAATTTATTTCCTGCTAACTTATTTACATCTACAAATATTTTACGGGGCCTATGAAACACCTAATGGTATCCCTTGTTTTAAAAAAAGATGTATTTAGTCAGGTTTTCTATGATTAGATCAGATGGAAAACAGTATGTGTTTTTAAGAAGACTACATACCCTGTGCTAATAATCATAGTTCCACCTATGGATTGAACAGGAGAAGAAATGTAGTCTTTAACCTTAGGTACAGTGCAAGCAGAATATTTTTATCCCAGCACCGCCAGTGTCAGCTGTTAAGTTGTTTGGGGTTTTTTTTAACCATTCGCATAATTCTTTGCTTTTTCTTATTTTCAATAAGGAATATACAGTAAAGTCCACTTTGGAGTTAAATGAAATCATCAGTCCTCATGCTCGCCTTGGAACACATCCCAGAATAGGAAAGCTAGCTAGCACTTATCTACTAATCTACTGAGAACAAGCTTAGAAGGCTTTGACACTGCTCAAATGTCAGCTTAAATATCTCTATTTGTTTATTACATCTACTTAGTGGGGTCAATTTGCTATGTTCAAAATAAAGTTATTTAAATTTCCTGCTCAAAGAAACATCCCAGGAGACTGTAATTTATATTTATTTTTTAGCATGATTGTGTTGCTTTCTTCTCTGAACTTCCAATGGTTTTGAACCAACTCTTAATTACTAATTAATCTCTTACTGTCAGATGCTCCCCTGCCCTATAGAATGAAGGAAAGTGGCAGAGTGTGGAAATTTAACACCTCGCTTAGGAATTGTCTGTCTTAACTCAGTGCAGGTTAATGATTCTGCAGGCTAGTGGTTTATGCACCTGCAGCTCTTACAATTACCTGACATATTAGCAGATACCCGAAAAGAGGTTAATGTTAATGATTTCAGTAACTTCTCCACACTGTTTCCAACCAATATCATCAGTTACACAAGATTGTAAAGAAGAAAGATGTGCACCATACATACCTTACAAAGGAGACTTCTGTGTCAGCAGATCTTTCTGTGTAGAACTGGTAGGCTTACAGTTAATGTGAAAAGCAACAGAGTGGCTAAAAGAGGACCTTTTTGGTGTTTCTTAAGTGCTAACAAAGAAGGCAATCTAGTGGAGAAAATGATTTTGCGATTGATTTTGCATCACACTACTATGAAAACTGTAAAGAGCGCTCAAAAGTTTTCCATTTGTTATGGTTCTCTCACAATTTCAATGAGATTTTTTAAAAACTTTAAACACCATGATAAAGCTGAGCTCTGTATCATTTTTACCAGTATGAATATGTGTGTAACTATGGCTTCAATAACTCAAACATAATTCAAACAGACTATCCAGTTTTTCAGCTAGAACCCCAGAACTGGAGGAAACCACAGTACAGAGTGTTTAAGGGACTGGCTCATCTGCAGCTGAGTCAAGTCACCAGCTGGTGGCCACCAGCAGCCACAAGCTACAGTCCTTTGCGTTGCTCACCTCCATCCCAAGGTAGTGCCTTCTTATGCCTACTTCACTGCCAGGTCCATCTCAGACATAACCACCTTCCAACAACAGGCTCTGTTTTGTCCCTGGAAGCCTTCTGCTGCACCTGCCACCTTCTGGATTCCTGCCATGTCCCTCAAACTGGGGGGAGAGGAGAACAGTTGTGCAGTATCTCTTGCAGAGATGCATGGAAGAAGCACAAGAAAAAAAAATGCTTGCCTAGGCCTGTGGAGACAACCTCTCTTTCTTCTTCACACTCTATCTTTGTGGACTGAACATGCACGCTGACAGCTTTATGATGGAAGTCTTAACCATCGCTTCCCTCTTATCAGTCAACCACATGATCCTTAGTGCTGACACCACAGTCCTTATTGGCATCTCTGTGTTCAGGGACAGCACCAAGCAGCTGATCAGCAGCCCTGTCTCTAAATACTTGTAAAACACTCCCTTAAAGTTGTTGTCCTTAAATTCTCTGTTACAGAAGCCAGGCTATTTATTTCAGTGAAGGTTGGGATCCTGTGAAAACACAAGAACATGTGTTTAGCATAACTAGATCCTAGTGCAAACATTAGGAAAACAAAGGTTAGGTAGGCAAATTGATTCTGATGTTTCTTAATTGTTGATTTTTATCTCAGTTTTTATGTTTAACGTTCTATGTTTGTGTTCCATTTGTCTTAGGTGAGACCTCATTCTTGTGAGAGTTAGAAGTAGGCTGAGCACTTGGCATGTGATTTTAGATCACTCATCTGAATTGTATTTACTTACTACAAGTTAAATTATGAAACATCAATAAAATTGTGAGGTCTATGCATAGCACAGAGAAGACTCAATTAAGGAATCCTTTAGGAGGGCAAACTATTATGCATAGCGTTGCATAATGCAACATAGATTGCATATCTGTACTCCTTTTTGCATAGTAGAGATCAAGCACTAGCCATCTATTTTATGCTGGATTTATGTCAGAGTACGTTTGTGATTTGGAGTACGTGCTAAATTACCCAAGATAGCGATCAGCAATAGCAAAAACTTAAGCCTTTAAGATGCAGAAAACGAGCTGCAGTGTTCCATACAGGTCGAGCTGTGCTGAAGTTGCGTATTCTGAAAACTAGCTTTTAGCAGATATTTATAGAGGGATTAAAGGATTTTTTTCCTACCTGATACTTATCCATATTTCTCAAACATCCTCCTCCTCTTGCTTCACACGTGTATTGTAATCCTATCTGTGTATCTCCACACAGCGCAAAGGTTATTAAACACCCATATTTACACTCGGAGGCAAATCTGTGTTTAAGGGAACACATGACCACCCACGTCATGATGTTATCAAGTCTGTAGTATAACACTGCTAAGAGATTTAAAAAAAATGATAAAGCTTCAAGCATTTCTTCTTCCCAAGTGTCATTATCTTATTTGTATTTGATTTATTTAAGTATAAGCATGAAGGAATAATCTCAGCTTTTTTCCCCCCCTAACTGTAATTATCCATATCAAAGGATGTTTGTGTTCATATAATTTTATTGCAATACAATGATCCCTCAGAAGAACTTGCAAAAAGTTCAAGGATTTTTACCCCAGAAATGTACTTGCACCATATTTTCAATAGAAATATGTAAGCTTCCAGGAAATAAACATTCCAGGGGTTCTTTTTAACTCTAAAAATATTACTAATGGCAAAGTTAGGTGCCAAGAAACTGTATCATATAGAAGTGTAAAATTTTGCCCGGCTGTGGCCTTTAAATTGCCATCAGAAATCTGAACTGCTCTTCATAATCACAAAGAGGAACTCTTGTAAAAATAATCAGTGTATCAATAAATCACATTTAAATATAGTGGAGCTATTAGAAATGAAAAATATGGTATATTACAAATATTCTTGACCCTATGCTGTACTTTCTCCAGTATGGACCATTGTCTGTCTGCTCCTACAAGCACAGTTACACTAGAGAAATTTCTAAAACTGAAGATTAGAACTAGCGTAGCACTGAAACAGGAAACTAATTAAATGTGGATGCCCCAGCCCTAGAGGTGTTTGAGGACAGGCTGGATGAGGTTTTGACATCTAATCTATAGGTGTCTCTGCCCATGGCAGGGGTGTTGGAACTGGTTGATCTTTAAGGTCCCTTCCAACACAAACCATTCTGTGATTCTAAACGCAAAAGACAGAATTAGCGCCCTTCTCTGCACATAGGAAGTATTCCTTGTTTTACTTGCTGAATGTAATTTAATATAAATAAATATATATTTTTAAGTACCTAGGATGCTTTATAAATTGAGGTCACAGACACTACTAAAATCTGTGTTCACGGAGCTGATTGTAGCAGAAATCAGTAGCAGTGGCAAAGAAATCTTTCCTGGCACAAAGGTGATGTTCTGGACCTGAGTTCATCTGCTGTTCTGGGATCTTCCTCTCCTCGCCCAGGAGGTGGGATGGTGCCAATTTCTGGTCAACCAGCACAATGGTGAGGGCAGTTTTCTACTGAGCTCCCAGGACAGACTTGACTGGCGTGTTAAATCGGAGACATGTGCACCAGCATTTCATGCCACTGTGATTTTCCAAGTATATCCCAAAATGCCTGGATGATCAAGCTTCCAGAAGATCTTTCCATGTTGTCTTCAGCTTGGGCAGGCCAGCCTGGCCTTTTTGCCTCCATGCTCTCCATTGTCTTGTTGATTTCTCTTCAACAAATGCACCTGCACCCAAGGGAAATGAGACAGCAAGCAGGAATTCACTGGGAGAGGAGAAACTGAAAGGCCTTATTTAAAGGGGTGTGTGAAACACAACGTCAGTCTTTTCTGTTGTTACACATACATGCTGGAGCTCTGGCCACCGATTCCTCTGGGGTCATGGGCATCCAGCCGTGTCAGGTAACTAGAGCTTAGCGACATCTTACCTGCTCATATACTCATCTGGCAATAGCACTAAAGGTTGCTTTAAGGTCATTTTTTGACACATTAAGCATGTCAAAAAAAAAAAACAATCGAATACTAGAAGCTTGTACTAAAATTCAAGTTCATTGTTTTGTCCCTACTGTAAGCTAACAAGTTTTTCAAGTAGGAGAAAAATAAACAAGCAAAATCAATAAGCTCCTTTGTACATACAAGATGGATGTTTGCTGCAACATTTGTTCCTTGAGTATATATTTGGTCCACGAGTATATAAACTAGTAGGTATATATTTACAATACAAGTCACACAGGTGACATAAAAGGTATTAGCACAAATAATGGCTTGATTCATAAATACTGGACAGGATGCTGGTGTTGATTAATTTTATAAGTAAATGTATATTGAGAAGAAAGTATTTTCAGCCATTCCCCTGTGACTTGATTTCATAGAATCACAAAGAACCACCACCAGACTGGAAAAGACCCATCGGGTCATTGAGTGCAAACATTCCTATCAAATACTAAACCATGCCCCTCAGCCCCTAGTCTGCCCATCCCTTAATCTCCTCCAGGGAAGGTGACTCAACTACCTCCCTGGGCAACCTATTCCAATGCCCAATGACTCTTTCCATGAAAAATATTTTCCTAATATTCAACCTGAACCTCCCCTGGCAGAGTTTGAGGCCATTCCCTCTTGTCCTGTCCCCTGTCACTTAGGAGAAGAGACCAGCACCCTCCTTTCCACAACCTCCTTTCAGGTAGTTATAGAGAACAATGAGGTCTCCCCTCAGCCTCCTCTTCTCCAGGCTAAACAACCCCAGCTCTCTCAGCCGTTCCTCATAAGGCCTGTTCTCCAGCCACTTCACCAGCTTTGTTGCTCTTTTCTGGACTCACTCCAGAGCCTCAAAATCCTTCAGATTTGAGTGCAGTTGTTCCTTCCTCAACAACAAGGTTGAGGTCATGATAACAAATAATTTGAACATCAATATGAATGAGAACTGATATTGTTGTATATACAGGAGAAGCAGCTTGAAAGCTGAACTTGACATCAGTGATCTTACTGGCACACATACATTCTGGGGCAAAAGTTAAGCTTTAGTGTCCAAGGCTGCATTTAAATGTCATACAAAGCCCAGAAATTTTGCTTGCTTGTAGGTCAACTGGTCAACGGGAGGTCGCTGTGTTAAAAGACAGATGCCATGTCCAGAAAAAAGCACCAATTTGGGGCTTAAGTACCTGCATTTGATGCAACACTTGAGATGTGCCTGTATGTCACCCTGGAAAACAGGAAAGAAAAACATTGCAACAACAACAAAAAAGAGCATGTCATCCCCCGATGATTTATGGCCTGATTCAAAGCACCCTGAATTCAGCAGCGAGAGTCCTGTTATGTTTTCAGCCGTGTTTGGCTCAGATGGGTGCGTTTACAACTTCCAAACCGCTGTCAGTGCAGCAGAGAGCTGGGGCAGATGGAAAGCGTCCGACACAGCTGGAATGACTCAGGGAATAGAACCCGCTTTGCTTTGCGAGGATGGTGGGAGGATGTGAAGCTGCCATTGGGCTGGAGGCCGCCTTCGCTCTGCACGGGTTGTGATGGCATGAAAGAAGATATTAAAGTGAGAACAAAAAGAAAGAGGAAGGGAGTGGTTCGAGGGGAAGGCTGGGTGGAATGTGTGGAATTAGCACGGGGTGGAGTGAGAGACAGGGGAAAAAAACAGAGGCATGCTTGGGGTTATGCAACTTGGCAGGTCTTAAATCTGCTACTGACATAGGAGGAATCCATCAGAAGCTCTGAGGAGATGTGGCAGGGAGGATTGACAAGAAAAGGAACACAAATGGGATAGAGCCCAGGTAGTCTGTGCATGCTGGAACGATGACTTAAAAAAAAAAAGAGAGAGAGAGAGAAAGAGAAAATGAGATAAAAAAAGGCTAGTAAAAGAATTACCTTTTCTGGTTGCCTTTTATGCTGTATGCATAAGTCTCTTTTTCTTTAAGTTCATGCAGCTAAAGGGCTTTCTGAGGTGCACTTTCTAGCTATGATGTCCTGTATGCTGAGTACCCTCGTGTTCCACACAAAGTGAGAGATGCAAGAAGTGTCTTCCCTCTGTACAACCCAAAAGTTACAGTAATTTCTCTCTCTCTGTGTGTGCAGGCAACACAGGGCAAGACCCTCCAAATAACAGGCAGGAAAGTAATTTTTCTTGGGGATGCTTGTCAAAAAATATTCTGTGTACATACACATACTCAGCCACGATAAGGCAACCATAATCTGTGAACTAAACTGAGGGATGTGCTGGGAAGGCAGCGAAAGATGTCAGGGTAATGTTCCAGAAAAAAAACCCCACAGTTCAAAAAGCCATTTTGTCTAATATTCATGCTTCTGTGATGGGAAGTGCTTAATGGAAACCTGGAATTATTTCATAGAAGTCAAAAGTAAGGACATATGCAAAAAAGACTTAGCAGTAGCTTCAGCCTAAGACAATGAGCACTTGCCTGATATGAGCAGAAAAGAGAAAGAGGTCTAATTGTGCTATGATGGAACAAATACTAATGTAATTTAAAACCTAATTATAGAGACTTTGGACTTGAAGGCCAGGTTGGATGGAGCCTTTGGCAGCCTGATCTAGTGGAAGGTGTCTCTGCCCATGGCATGGGGGCGGGAACTGTGTCATCTTTAAGGTCCCTTCCAACCCAAACTATTCTATGATTATATGAACTGAAATGTTATGACTCACTAGTGTTTTGGTGATCGTTACAAGCACTCTTAAGGAAGTTTCAAAGTTATTTGAAAATAAAAGGCTGACACTTTCTAAATCAGAAATATATCTACTCCAGGCAGTACACAACCAGACTTCTCCCGTCTCTGAAAGAACCTCAAGGAGGAAAATCAATACATGGATCACTTCATTCAAATGGCATTGAGTAACCACCTACAGTAAGAATTCAGGGTGAGGCCTGAGAAACACCCTATCGAGATGTAAAATTATAAAGGGTGTGTGTCTTTCACCACGTATTATATTTCTTCATTTTGTCTCACTGATATAGTAACAACAAAGATCATCATCTCAGATACAGACATAATTAACAAGGCACTGGCCTGGATTCAATATAAGAGCATTTTAGACCTTTAAGAACAGAACTGAAATCCAGATGGGTAGTAGATTACTCACTGCTGAATGAAGACCTTCAAGTATTTAATTAGAGTGTGGGAAAAAAATCAGGTGGTCTTTCACAGTGAACAGAGGTAAAGGTGGAGGTAATCCTCTTTGTTTTCCTGGTCTGTCACATCCAGCAGGAAAGCCACTGTTTATGATGAACCTTCAGGCAGTATCGCCAAAACCCAGATACTAATATCATCTTGGCTAGACCGCAGCAGTTGTTATCCCTCTGTCAACACTCTGTCTGACTTTCCCACAGATCCAAGAAATGGAGATTTGAATATATTAACAATTTTGTCAAGCAAAAATTATGAGAAACTCTAAATTTAGGCCTGTCTCTTTGGGAAAATGATTAAATAACAGGTATTCTTGTCTCCTGCAAAGGTTTATTAACCAATAACCCTGCCTACTTAAATAACAATGTGTACAAATGGGTGTTTGGTCTCTTGGTTGCAGTATAATAAAAATACAGGATAGTCCGCCTGCTAAATCCCTTCTATGCCTGGGGATATTTGCTGACAGCTCTACGGCTTTCACAACCAAACTGTCTACCAGCCCAGCAGGGATTATTTTGTCTCTTCCTTGCTGAAGAGCGTTCATAATTTGAGTGTTCTGCATGTTCTCCCTACCCAAGCATTAGGGACCTGGCTGCTGTTACAGCACTCTCACAATTTCTTTGCCCAGATACCTAGTCTTTCAATCAACCGTGCTGCTTTATGATGAGAGTAGCTTAATTAAATTACATGGTCTCAGTAGACTTAATGGAAGTAAGTGGAGGTGTAGCCTTATATGCTGTGTGACAGAAGTGCCAGGGGCCAAAAGCCTCATCCACCCTCTTTCTGTGACCAGTGACCTTTTCTTAAGGCTTGTCTCCATGCAGAAAGTCTTGTGCAATGGGTATGACACACAATTAGAGCTTAATAGCTATTTAATACATGCCCTCTGCATGGACTTTTCTATTTTGCAAGAAAAGCTGTCTTGAGGCTTAGCATAACCCAACCCAGAATAACTTGCACACAGAACACCAGCAAGAGACTTAATGCTATCACTTGATACACAGCATCTTTCTAGTGTTCATTGTTTAAGGCTTTTCCTTCATGTAAACAAGCTTGGTGGAATTTTTCATAACTTGTGTTCACCAGTTGGTGATATTTATTTCTTTCACACTTGTCATCATTCCTAACTAGAATGTGTGCCGGAGCAGTGGATGAGCAGTCTCAAGCGAATGATTTATAATCTCACTAAGCCACTCATAAACAGGGAAGGACTTAGACAGGGATTCAGAGACAATAAACTCAAGAATGACTGAATCAAGACTGTGATGTCCATTTTAGGAAGGATTTTGAGGTTTTACATTAACCAAGGATTTGGTATTCACCCAAATTAAAAAAAAAAAAAAAAAAAAAAAAAAGAGATCTAGAATGCTCACTGTTTCTCACTGTGTTAAAGGAGTCTTCCTTAGAAGATAAAAATTTACAGACCCCTCCCTGTGGAGTTTTTAAGTTTCATAGGTCAGGCACCTGTTAAAAATGCCCTATATGAAGGGCGAATGGAAGGAGATCTGTCAGGCATTATGCTACCTGACACATCAGCTCCTAGATGGTGCTCCAGGAATTATGGAGAGAAAGCAAGCTGAGGTGTGTGAAGACATGGAAATTTGAGGCATGTGAAGACACGATGCAGGCCAGTGCCATCTTGCAGTCACAGGTAATGAAAAGAAACCAAATCATCCCCATTCTGACCACAAGAACACTCTGGGAACAGGCAGTGATGATAAAAAGGCTGTTCTCTATGGCAGGTTTACAAGTGTGAATCAAATGTCTCTGTCTCTAGTTGGGGTTTTGCCCAGGTGATTCAAGAAGCTAAATTACTCACCTACTCCCCCATTGCCTTCATCAATACTACCTCCATGAGGATCACGGTCTTAAATAAGAGAGACCCACCATGGCACTATACTTCTCAGCTATTTAATCTCTTTCACACTCAGCCCCAAACACCCGTTGACCCATGAATGTAGTGCTCAGAAGAGGCTATTTCTGCATACTGGGCCAACAGCTTAGATGGCTGGACAGGAATTTCTCCTTGTCTGTAAACCCCGTGACTAGTTTATGTGCTGACTCTACTAATTTCCTTTTCTTTTTTGATTGTTCCTTGTGTAGGAAAATTGTATTTGAAAATTATGCAGAGGTAAATGTTTGATTCTCCTTTAATATTTGTGTGAATTCAGATTCAAATTATATGTATGTTTATAAACGCACACGCATGTATTTTGCTCATCATGACTGGTAGCCCTGGAGCATGGAATTATTTATCTGGAGTACGGGTACGAACAGGCTGGTAGCAGCGCGTGTTTCAGTATCTACCTTTTGTCATTCTGTGTCAGCACTGGAGAGGCTGCAAGATGAAGAAAGCAGCCCAGAGATATTACAGGATCATGTAATTTTATTATGTGACTTAGTATGTTTCATGGTCTTTTTTTAACCCCAGAAGCTGAAATTCAGAGATTCCCTGAGAGTCTCTGCTTTGATTGAGGGGCAATGAGTATAAACTGGAGAGAGGCAGATTTAAACTAGATATAAGGAGGAATTTCTACACGATGGGAGTGTTGAGGCACCAGGGAAGCTGTGGATGCCCCATCTCTGGAGATGTTCAAGGCCAGGTTGGATGGGGCCTTGGGCAACTTGACCTAGTGGGAGGTGTCCCTGTCCATGGCAAGGGGTTGGAACGGGATGATCTTTAAGGTCCTTTCCAACCCAAATTATTCTAGGATTCTATAATTTATGCAGATGCTTAGTTAGATTAGTTCAATCTAGCTTCATCCATTCATGTCCTTGAGCAAAAATCAGTTTGTTGCAGCTGAGGATCTCTGTGTGTCCTCCTCTGCAACTGAGCACAGACAGAGCTTTCACTTGCCACTTTATGCAGAAGCATCTCACTTAACAAAATGTGTGAGTTACTTCTAACTCTATTAAAGTTAATTTTGTTAAAGCATGTGGCTCTCTTGCCTGAACACAGTGGACATAGCTATAATTTCTTCTATGACTTATTTGCCCTTATATTTGCAGGTGCTAAAATAGCTTTGCCATATTTGGCTAGCAGAGAAGTAAGCACTATTAAATATACTATAATTGGGCTTTGGCGTTTGTTTGTTTGGTTTTTTTTTTTTTTTTGTCTAGCCTTCTTAAAACCTTAGATAACACCTTTCTTGGAGCTGACTTCATGAACACACAGATGAAAAACTCCTATGAGGTATTTTGTAAAGCACAGCTAATTAATCCAGCGAAGTACAACTAAGCTAAGTAGGAGAATCACAGCTCATAAATAAAGATAAGAAAATTATAAAAGGTGTGACTGATATGCATTTAATTATCTGCTTGGGAGGCGGCCTGATCTGGAAGAGCCAGAAGAGGTTTGGGAGGCAGGAAATCCTGTGTTGTAATCCTCATTCCATTCATGACTCCTGTTGCCACAGGCAAGGTGCCCTGCCTCTCCTTGCCCGAATGGTAGCCACTCAATGAGAGTCACATAAGGATTTGTTAACAGAATAGACAAAGCACCTGAAACACTTCAAGTGTGATTTAGGTACTTATGAATACTACCTTGCATAGAGATTGTCCCAAATTAAAATCTTCTAGCACCATTCCTGTTCAGAACTGAGTGGTGCAGGCGAGGAAAGAGGGACTCATCACTTCTCAGGGATTGCTCTTTGAAAGTTAAACAAATAATTTTTGTTAGCTCAAAGTAACGCATTACATATTAGGTTGTTAGAAAGGAATTATCACAGTAAAATGCACAGTCCTGAAGGCAGTGCTGGCAAAGGACTACTAAGAGCACAGAATCAAGATTTTGTGTCTCCTTAAGCCAGGAACAAGAAAGTAACCTGATCTAGTGGGAGGTGTCCCTGTCCATGGCAGGGAGGTTGGAACTGGATAATCTTTAAAGTCCTTTCCAACCCAAACCATTCTATGATTCTATGATTCTAAATCAGTGTCAATCCTCAAGAAGAAAAGTCGGTTCTTGACAATTAACAACCAATAAATCTGATGTTATAACCCCATATTGATCCAGAATTTTACTCAAAAGCAATGTTTATAAAAGGATATCACCTCCTGTTTTGTAATATGTCACTCCCAGAATAGATGGAGGAAAAAAGCCTGAAGATGAGGAAATCCGAGAGGAAGTAAACTGGAGGTTGAGTCAACACTGTAACTGTGCAGTCAGAGGGTAGATGTAAAATCCTGAAATGCACACGTCTGCTTTAGTGAGCTTTTCTGATTCAGATCCAGATGTATTTAGACAGATGGGAGAGATTCTAGTCATTTCCACTGTGTTTCTCAGTATTCAGACACTGCTGTGTGTGAGGTATTTTATAATGACAGCTGAAACATCTCTGTTTTCCCCTGTTACAGAATGACTGCCAGTTTGTGATCAGATGTACATTTGAAGCTTTTTACCTACCCTGAGCCTGAACAAATCACCTTGCTAACATGTCAGGGGTTAACGTGTGCCTGGGAAGAGAATTCCTGCATGGTCCTTCCAGGCTATTGACACCATCTTCTGGGCTTTTAGTGCCCAGAAGAGTTATAGTATCCTAGAATAGTTTGGGTTCGAAGCGACCCGAAAGATCATCCAGTTCCAACCCCCCTGCCATGGCCAGGGACATCTCCCACCAGCTCAGGCTGCCCAAGGCCCATCCAACCTGGCCTTGAGCATCTCCAGGGATGGGGCAGCCACAGCTTCCCTGATCAGTAAACCTTTTTTGGTTCTTCCTAGGACAGCATGTAAATCCTTTCTCTTTCCAGTATTTTTAATTCTAGGAAGATTCTTGTCTCCATTAAATTAGTTTAATTAATTTAGGCCAAGTCACCTCATGTACATGCTGCGCAGACCATGACACTGGCTTCTCTTGCCTCTATACCTCTGTAGCATCCATTGAAATAGAAACTTTGTGTTTCCTGTTGGATTGGATAACTGAACCCCTACAAGACTGAGAAACTGAAATAGGTTGACATCTTTCATACTTTTTTATTTCTGAGTCATTGCTGAGCAAAAAAACACTGTTGTGAGGAAAAGAAACTAGGACAATGACTGGGCGGGACAGTGGAGCTGCATGTTGGTCCAGTAGTGCTAAAAATATCTGGAAACGCAGAAGATAAGCAGGGACATTTTTGACCTTCATCTAGGAGGAGAAATCAGAGAAGTGCCAGTAAAAATTCAGGCTAATGAAAGGTATTTTGCCTAGTTACAAAATGTATTTTGCCTGAGCACTAGGAAGATAATGGCTGTAGCAATACTGCAACTGCAGCAGAAGGGGAAGCAGCCAGGTCATAGTTTTGTTTCTGGCAAGGAGCTGAAGCACTTGATACCTTTGATTGTGTTTCATGAAACCAGGCAGATGAATTATGGAAAAATATCACAGGACATGAAAATATAAAAGGGAATTGAAGCATATAAGAAAGTAAGCTGTTTTCATCAGAAGGTAAAGAGGGTGAAAGGCTGGATCAGGCTGACTGATCTAGCACTGACAATTTTGAATAGTGGACTCAAGAGAGGCAAGACTATTTGGATCTGAAACATAGAGTTCGGAGTTGGAAAGCTGGAAGACTTGGGCTAAATGTTAACAAAACAGCCAGAATTTGTGAAACAGAGGAAGTTACGTAGCCCAGCTGGAGCACACGAGAGGAAAGACAATAGCCTTGCACAGATGCCAACAGAGATTTCAGAGCTCTCCAACCGAAAATCCCAGAAGCAGAAAGACAAGCACAGATCAAATTTCAAATCCTTTCAGGAAAAAAAAAAAAAAAACTGCCCTGTACACAGGCAACAAACAACACGAACCATCACAATGTCTGGCATTGGGATGGTAGTGAAAGATTTGCACAGGATTACATCACTCTGAAAGAGCTTGCCAGCAGCAGCAGGTTGTGCACGGCAGGCTCAGAGGGATGAGAGCAGCCCAGCCAGTTCAGAGGAATGCTTTGTACAAGCATTGATTGGAAAGCACACAAGGGGAACGAATGAGCGAGCAAAGCAAGGAAAGAAAGAATGAAGCATTGTTTGGAGAACAAGTGGGATATTTGCACTCAGGTGTGCAAGCCGGTGTGAGGCCAAAGGCCACTGGAACCCAGGAAATTCTGCAGCAGTGAAAGGCAGGCAAAGGAAAAATAATCTGTTCTCCTTCTGGCCAGCTGATCATCAGTAACAGGAGTGCAGTACCTTGAGGAGAGTGGTCTGGCAGAGATTGAGGCAGGGCTATGGGATGGCTGCAGGGAATCTGAAGTCCCCCTCTATGCAACAAGGGCTGTAAACACCGAAAGGCTTTAGACAGGAACCTACCATCATGTCTTGATTTTTCCTGTTCACTCTATCTGTAGGTGAACTGGGAGCTGAACTAGTTGAATTAAAATGTTCAGAGTCATCTTAGTAAGTCTCTGGTTGTAAATTCCTGGAGGGAAGTATTTAACACTGCCTGTTACAGGTGGCTTTGAAAGCATCTGCAGATCTGGGGATGTGTGAGAGGGCTGGCATCCAGGGACTGAAATAAAAAATGATAAAACTGCAGGATTACCTCTGGTGAGAGGATGATGCAGAAAAACCTGCCCTGAGAAAGATGCTTTTGTCAAGAATCACGAGATTACAGAAAGAGTGGTGTGAGACTAATAATCCAGTACTAGAAATTCTGTGGACTTTACAGGACCTCTGGAATTGGTCTATGCAAGATGCAACAAGGTTTAGAGATTGGTGGGAGTAGTTGGACTCGATGATCCAGTGGGTCTCTTCCAATCTGGTGATTCTATGATTCTATGATTCATAGCAGCTGGTCGCTCTCGGGAACCATCAGTAAGCAGCTTCTGCACTTAAAAGGACATACGGTACACAAGCTTTAGAATCATAGAATCACAGGTTGGAAAGGACCCACTGGATCATCGAGTCCAACCATTCCTATCAATTACCAAACCATACCCCTCAGCACCTCATTCACTCATCTTTTAAACACCTCCAGGGAAGGTGAATCAACCACCTCCCTGGACTGCATCTACCAATGCTCAATGACCCTTTCTGTGAAATATTTTTTCCTGATGTCAAGCCTGAACCTCCCTTGGTGCAGCTTGAGGCCATTCCCTCTTGTCCTGCCCCCTGACACTTGGGAGAAGAGGCCAGCTCCCTCCTCTAAACCAAGTCCCTCAATACCTCATCCACCCGTGCCTTAAACACCTCCAGGGAAGGTGACTCAACCACCTCCCTGGGCAGCCTATTCCAATGCCCAATGACCCTTTCTGTGAAAAACCTCCTCCTAATCTCCAGCCTAAATCTCCCCTGGCGGAGCTTGAGGCCATTCCCTCTCGTCCTGTCCCCTGTCACTTGGGAGAAGAGGCCAGCTCCCTCCTCTCCACAGCCACCTTTCAGGTACTTGTAGAGAGTAATGAGGTCTCCCCTCAGCCTTCTCTTCTCCAGGCTAAACAACCCCAACTCTCTCAGCCACTCCTCATGAGACTTGTTCTCCAGCCCGTTCACCAGCTTTCTTCTAGTGAAATCCAAGGTTTGACCCTCAGGAAGCTGTCCCTAGTATCAAGAGAAGCTGTGAATAGATAAAAGATGCCACCTAGCCCAGATGTCTCCTTTCACTATAGTTCTAGGCTTTTCTTTTGGGACCTGAAGTATGTTACTAGAAGAGTCAGCTCTCATGTTCAATACAGGCAGCCTTTCTGGTAACCATTACATTGCCTTGGAGGACAGAGAAGATTGAGATCCTCATAGCAGTGTTTGAGTATGCAGTAGTTCAGTCAAACCTGCTTATCCCCATTTCCAACTGTCTTTGAAATTGCAAGAAATCATTCCCTTACGCATCTTGACTTACTTTCCTAACCTTTACCTCATCACAGAAAAGCAGAAATTCAGATACACTCAGTAAGGGTCTTCAGTTGAGAAAGAAGAAAAGTCATCCAGAGGTATGCCAGTATGATTCCCAGAAGGGGGGAAGGACAAGCTTTAAGTTATCACAATAACCTGATGCCAACCTGAAGCATCTCTCTATGGCTGAAACTCAGCTCATCCTCCTGGAGCACAGGTAAAGCTTGGTTTGCCCATCCAAGCTCTGCCACCAGCCTGCATTTATGGAGCGGGTAGGAGGACTTTTGACATCTGTTTACCAAATATTACTCCTTAGTGATGTTTCTCATGCCAGAAGACAATGCTGCTCTTGGAATACCTTGCAGTCATTACGAAGGCTGTTTGCTACACAGCCACAAGTCATTAAGTAATTGTGCTACCCCCAGGAACAGAAGGTTTCTGTTAATGTTTGTTCTTAAAGGAATAAAAAATAGCAGTAATATTTTGAGAAGTGACACCCATGCGAAGTTGATAATCCCCATTTCCTTCCTAGCGCCACATATTCCTGCAGCTATGGGATCCTTTACCACTGGGGAGGGCAAATGATGATTCAGTCTGCACTATGGACTCATCTTTGAGGGTGGGAGTGCAACCCCCCTGCTGACACTTCTGGTGGGTTCATGTGCACTGCAGTCCATGGGGAGAGTTTTTCAGTGACCCATATTTATCCCAAAAACCCCAAAATAAGTTGTTTTCATGACCACACCTGGATGAGGACATGCTTAGCCCTGGGGTGCCATACTAGTGTTCACAGAATCATAGAAGTTTGGAAAAGTCCTCTAAGGTCATCTAGTCCAACTGTCAGCGCAACTCCACCAAGGTTACTAAAACATGTCCTGAAGTGCCATGTCTACATGTTTTTTCGAACACCTCCAGGGATGGTCACTCCACCACTTCCCCAGGCAGCCTGTTTTAATGCTTCACCACTCTTTTGGTAAAGAAATCTTTTCTCATATCCACTCTAAACCTCCATTGATGCTGTTAGATGCTATTTCCTCTTGTCCCATCACTTTGTACTTGGGAGGAGAGATCAGCACCCACCAGACTACAATCTCTGTTCAGGTGGTTTTAGGGAGTGACAAGGTGTCCACTCAAGCCTCCTCTTCTCCAAGCTAAAGAAGCCCAGTTCCATTAGTTGCTCCTCATACAACTTGTGCTCCAGATCCTTGTCTCCAGACTTGTTACCTAAAACAAAACTAATTGTCCCACAATGCCCTGTCTAAACTCACACTGCCGCAAGTATGGTAGCAAATATTTTAAAACACAGTTATTTCTGTGAGGTGCCCTTGGACTGTCAGATCAACTGCTGACAGAGTCAAGGACCCAACATCAGGCTGGAGGAGGGCTTTCCAGTTTGATTGGGTGTTTTTCCCTCTTACTATTTTAGTCACCTAATAGTCTCTGAGCTGCAAACCAAAGCAGATATGATTATCTCAGCTATCAGTGGGACAGAAGTGGTCTTGTAAATAGAGACGATCCAGACCCTGTAGCACTTTAAAGATCCAATTGCAACACATTGATATATGAATAGTAACAAACAGGAAACCACTGCAGCCGTTCGAGCATCAATGGAAAGCTTTCACAAGGACTACCATCATTGTCAGCTATTTCATTCATACCTCCATGTACCGTCTTACATAGAGTGTGCTGCAAAAGCTCCTTTTCAAAGCTGCCTGTTCAGCTTTAATGAGAAAAGGAAGCACTGGCAGAAATAAAGTAGTTGAGCTGCCACAGTCATGACAACCCTAAGAGTGCCTGAATCAATCAGAAGTGAAAAAGTACACTATGAGTGATGTGGATTTCAAAAGGAAGGATGTTATTGAGAAGGGAAAAGTTAAAAAATCATTAAAAACTAGGTTTAAAGGTATAAGCAAAGACTCAGCCTGAAAGAAGTTATTTTCACACCATTAACCATATTCTTAACTGGATTTCTTATACAACTAAGTTTACACTTAAATAGCTTTCCACTACAAGTAGTAGTTGTTTTTATCACAGCAGATGTCCTCTGAAATTTTGTGTCAGCATCCATTGAAGGTAAATCAGTCTGTCTATGGAAAACAGTTCCTTTTGCAATTATTGTGACTGATAAGTGACTGGAACCCACAGCATATCATCTGTAGGTGAAATACTGCCTGAATTGTTAATTAATTTCATATTTGCAGATATATTGTTGAGTCAAGTCTGATTCTGCTAGCAATTCTAATGCCCTGACTTTACATGTTTTTAGGATTATTTGTGTATTTTCCTACAAATTGTGTTGGATATCCTGTTGGAAGGGGTCCTGTTGGAACAAATCCCATTGGAATGGGCCCAGAGGAGGGATACAAAGATGATCAGCGGGCTGGACACCTCCCCTATGAGAACAACCTGAGAGAACTGGGGTTGTTATTCCAAGGGGGCATTTCAAGGAGCAAGATGCTTCTTTGTGTGAGTATAGCCAGCAACACTTTTGTGTTAGTCTTCAGTAGTAAACAAACCACTGAATTTGCTGCATCTCTCTGAACAGTATAAGATGCATGACTTCCATAAGTAATATCTTATAGGAGTTTATTTTTACATGTTGTATTGAAAACTCAAAGTTAAACTCTACTAAGTCTTTGATATCTTTATTAGGACCAGAAGTAGTTATGGAGGGGGATATGTTATTCTTTGATGCTTCCATTGAAAGCCTATCCACTACAAACTGTATGATATAAACTCCCAAGTTTCATTTTATAAGTCAAATAATCAAAGTACGTGCAGTATACTTCAGAACCTGATGTTACTAAACTGTGCAAAAACTGTTAACAATCCACAGAATATTATTAATACAAATACTAGCATGGGTGTTTTCCCTTTTTTCTTCTTCTTTTTAAAAGTAAGTGAAATATAGATAACTGACCTAAGGAAGCCCAGACAAAGGCTACATGGCAAGGTTGTTTTGCTCATGTGCATTTCTGAGTTATAACAGAAGAAGGATTATTCTGTTCTGCATCCCCAAATGGAATGTACAGTTAAACACATTTTGAAGTGTCATAGGAAATTACTGCTCAGGAAAAGCTCAGATCACAATCCTGTGTTTGTCTTGGAAGGGTCATAGGTTACCTGGACCTCATTGACATGACTGGAGGAGCTATCCTGTGATTTTTCTATTAATTTTGATTCGATGGTGCCAACGTATCGCACCAGTATCCTTGTCAAGGTTCCATTTTTACACTTTTATCCTCCCTCAGGCTGCTGCTTGAGAGAACATCTCATGCAGTACAGCTGCGGAGAGGAAAGTTAGGCAACCAAAAGATGGATATCCATATATATGCCAGTTGCACTATACTTCCTTTAGCGCTGATGATTGGAAAGAAACACCTCCAGAGAGCAATTCATCTCACTTGAAGGTAAGTGGCTGAAACAGATCAAACAAACAGCCCTCTGGAGATACTTGTTTCTGCCCTTTATATATACATAGCAGGCTTTAGGAAAGTATTTAGGTAATGAGACATACCCCAGTTTAAACATCTGCATTGATTTGAAAACAGAACTGAGCCATTTAAGCCATTTGGGGCTTCCCCAGATGGGAGTGGTGTGTAAAACCTGTGGTGGCATCCCAAGGTCACTGCAAATTTGCAGCTTTCATGGGACTGCAGAAGTACCTCTCTGGGACTCAGTATAAACCCAAACAGCACAACAACTGCTGATGTGTACACCTCCCAACTCTTGCGGTAGCCAAAATGGTCTCTGACTGTGCTGCTGTCTTGGGGTATTCTGATGGGGTGTGACAGGGCCATTCTGCCAACTGTTTGCCACCCAAAAAATAGTCTTATTATAATAAAAACCACAGACATAAGAGGCTTTGTTACCCATTTATGTAAAAACAGCTCACATCATAGGTTGTGGTAGAAGCCAGCAACCAAAGTTTTTGCAGTACGTAGATATTATAGCAGGTTTTTCCCTGACACTTTTCACCAATGTACCACATCTGGTCAGCAGGTTGAGGGAGGTGACTCTGCCCCTCTATTCCTCTCTTTTGAGACCCTACCTAGAGTATTGAGTCCAGTTCCGGAATCTTCAACATAAGAAGGATATGGAGCTGTTGGAATGGGCCCAGAGGAGGGTCACAAGGATGATCAGAGGACTGGAGCACCTCCAGTCAAGGACAGGCTGAGAGAGTTGGGTTTGTTCAACCTGGAGAAGAGAAGGTTCCGAGGAGATATTATAGCCACCTTCCAGTACCTGAAGAGGCTACAAAAAATCTGTGGAGGGACTGTTCACAAAGGCTTGTGGTCATAGGACTAGAGGCAATGGGTATAAAGTGGAGAGGGGCAAATTTCGACTGGACATAAGGAGGAATTTCTTCACGATGAGAGTGGTGAGGCACTGGCACAGGTTGCCCAGGGAAGTTGTGGATGTCCCATCCCTGGAGTTGTATGAGGCCAGGTTGGATGGGCCCTTGGGTAGCCTGATCTAGTGGGAGATGTCCCTGCCCATGGCAGGGGGGTTGGAACTGGATGATCTTTAAAGTCTCTTCCAACCTGAATTATTCTATGATTCTACAATTCCATGGGCAGCTGTAGACCTCATTACCTTTTCCTCACCAGAGTTCACACTTCTGTTGCCAAACCTGGGGCTGAAGGGAAGCTCAGCCTATGGAAAGGCTACAGGGGATAGAGGTATGGCTGGAAATGATGTGATGTGATGGCAGCTGGTGGCCAAGGAGAGCTGGTGGGAATTGTGTTATTACAAGGCAGCCCAGGAACAGTGCTCATGCCTGTGTTTGAGGTGCTGACCATTAGGTTTCATTAGCTCCTCTGGCTGCTGGATCAAAATATTCTTTCAAGTGGAAAAGTGTAGTTTCAGTTTTCTAGGACATCCAATTACTCTGCTTTTTAAAGCAGAGCTATTAGCTCTTTTCAGTCTAAACCAATACAGACTTGTGGATGAGGGAATAGTTAATCTTTGATGGGGAAAGTGACACAAGGCAGTAGTTTATCACAGGCCTGATCTCAAGCATAATTATATTTTTTTCTGTTTGATCGGTTTGCTTTTTTAGCTCATATTTATAGGTACTGCAACCATTTACCTTGGTTCACTGCAGTTTTATAATACCCAGTGTGATACACTTAAAAAAATGGACTTGCTTCAGATTTCAAGTTCATTTTAAGAGCAAGCAAAATGTTTGTCTTGCAAAACTTGCCTTTCAGTAGGCTGAATGTGTTTCCGTGCTAGCAGCTTCCAGGAAACTCTTAGGTTACAATTACAAGAAGTTAAAACTGCAGCAGTAGGATTGTTAACTGGAAGTCAGAATTTCCTTTACACCATTCCTCTTATGCTTAGTCCTAATGGGCTAGCTTAAGTACTTTGTTTCTTTTCTTTATCTGTTACACTGTTCTCCTATCTTCATGACTTTTTTTCCTCCTGATCCTTACCTCTAATTATTTCCTCTTTGGTCTGTTTGTTTTACTTTATTCTGGATTATCTATTTAAAGTAGCATTTTCTAACAAACCTTCCAGGTTATGGGACTCGGTCCTTTAAATTTATTAGTGGCATGCCCAATCCTTAAAACAGGCTAAAGATACTTCTTGTATTCCTTTCCAGATTTCCTAATTATACGGTCAGTGATCCAAGGTAGAATGTAACCAAGAAAGTCTGTGATAAGAACAATAAAACCAGTGTTTGCTCTAAAGAATGAAACCAAAGCTGTCTTCACAAAGTAAACGAAGAGGAGGAAAGAAGGTAATGGGTGGATTCAGTTGGAAGAAAAACATGGGGATTTTTATTAAAATAATAATTTAGTTAATGAGAAACCACTAGGGAAGATAACTAGAGCATAACAGAAAATCTGAAAAAAGAAATGCAAACATGATTCAATAAGGTTCAGCAAACGATGAATCTAGGCATGATACTGCAAGACAGATGGTATCCCAAACAGATCTGTGCTCTGCAAACTCACATGACCCCATTTCTTTAAATTAAGATGCAAGGAGATAACCCTGAGAAAGTGAGAAACTGAGAAAGACAGGGCTGGGATGCTGGCTGAGTGAGCCATAGGGACAGAGGACAGTTTGTTTGATTGTATCTATCTGTTACTTGAACAGAGATCTGAATCTTGGGAAGGACTGAAGACCTATTTTTCACCACCTAACATATTATGAAATTCTTTGCAAAATAAATGCAAATCTTGTCAAAAGCAGGAGTGTTTCTATTTAGTCAGATTTTACCTACTGCTAGCATGAGATTGAGCAATGATGCTGAGAAATGAGGACAAAATTTGCGTCAGAAGAAATGACACTCACAGCTTTATGTTGCTTATTCTATGTGTAAAATACAAAAATAACAGGTCTGTTTACATGGTCGTTTGTACAGCAAATGTGAGGTTTACAGACTATTTGTCACTGGAACGTGCCAGTAAATCCATGGCTCCATGTCTCCTTACAGATTCTTTTGTATTTGGAGTGTAATATCTGTTAGCTTCCCAAGTATTTGTCAGTTCAGAGGGCCGCTGTGGTGTGTTTAGGAGAGAACCTTAGGACGGCATGGCTCCAAAATAAAACTATGTTTGGCTACTTGAACTTCAGATATGTGAAACTTTTCCACAGAGAAAAGACTCCCAGCAGAATAAAACTTCCAAGGATCTCCTGCAATTACTTCCCCACTCTACCCCACAGGCTTTGAAGGCTTATTTCTGTTAATTTGCCTTGTCTAACAGGAAAAAAATGACAATATGTGGATGGAAGAATAGATAGAATATGCACTATTGGAAAAAGAAAATCAAAACATTCCAGCAAACACATTTTTTTTTTCCATGAGAAAAACCCCCACATTAGCCACATTGCATTCCAGAGCTTCTGGAAGGCTCTTAGATGTTATGGTTGCTATAGGTAATACTGCACAGAGCAGTGTAGCTGTAGCTTGCAAACAGACAGTAACCTGATCATTTTATTGACAGCTTATTTTCGTCACACAAACAATTAAAATTAAATGTAAGGACAGTTAGGCAGCTTTTGGAAGACATAGAAATAAAGCTATGTGATGTAAATCCTCTGTAGCAGGCAAGACCAGCTCTGAGTGTGAATTTATTTTCTTTTTGTGTAGTTTTTTTTTTTTTTTAAAATGACACAAATACATGTGAAACAGCACATCAGGAGGACCTAGGAAATCAAGCCTAAAATAACCCCTTCTTGTTTGTCCCTGCAAAGGAAGGCCAGCAAATGCTCATGAGCTTCCATTCACCACGTTTCATAGGAAAACAGGAGATGCCAGGCTTGAGCCAGTCTGTATTGATGCATGCACATGGATCTTCTGCAGGACTGTTGTGCTTAACAGCTACGCAAATTTCCACTGCCCTTTGAAGAAATTTGAGTTTTATCCTAAGTCACATTGGTCATTGGTCACATTTGAAAGGCCACAAATAATTATTTGAATGATTATTTTGATTAGAAAATGTTGCTTTTAGACACTATTGCACTTTCCAAAGTCTGTCATATAGTCTGGGATTGATTATGAAATATTTATCTTTATTTTTTGACAGATGTATTATTTTTGCCATTTCATTTTGCAGTAATCATAATAAGTTTAGCATTCTGGTTTACAATTTCTTTATTTACACCACATCCACAAACTCACTCTTGCAGCTGTTCCTCATGTGATTATTTCTAGTAGTTTCATTGTGGTTACCCATGTGAATGAGGCTTATTGTTGTGGTATGCCATCGCAGGCTACAAATATGCAAAAATTATAAAGGGACAGGAAATTTTCAAACCCTTTAAATAATTCCTTTTGTTTTCAGATATGTATTCTTTTTTGGTTGTTGTTTGTTTTGCTTGGGTTTTTTTGTTTTGTTTTGTTTTAAGACTGCCCTGCGGTTAATTAAAAATAGCTTTAAAAAGTTTAAAAAGTGCTTCCACTGATTCACTCTAAGTAAGTCAACCACAGGGCAGCAAGCAGTTCCAAACTCTGCCAGAACGTCAGCCAGTGGAAATTAGCAGTTGTGCAGTTATTTTTACTACCTGCATATTATATGAAAATGTAAGTATGTAGACAATCAAATGCTGCATAGATTGTTTTATTTATGACAGTATATGACATTTATTTGTGACAGTATAACTGCTATGGTTATTATAAATGACAGTCAGGCAAGCTGGCAAGGAAGAAAGCATAGCAACCAAAGTCTAGTACTTTGGAGCATATATTTATATTGGAGAAGCAAGCTCCTAAGTGTATTACTATAACAGACATTGGGCAAATGTGGACTATACAAATCTGTTTTCCTTCCCTTGTGAACAGCATATGGTGAAAACTGTTTCCTCATGCCAGCAAAGATCTCTGCTGCATCAGTTACTCTGCCATGGAGATGAGAACTACGAGCTTTTGGACTCACAGACAGCGTAAACAATCACCACTTGGTCGCTTTGCTGAATACAGCTTGCATCCTATTACTTATTTCTCAGCTCATGGCTTCAAATTGTATCTAAACTGACCTCAAAACAAGGGATACTTACCTAAGTTCTTTGTGGATGAGGAAGATACCTACTGAGAATGAAAGAAATGAGAGATATACCAAATTAGGGGAATGAGCAGCCAAATCAATAAAAGAGTATTTGTAGTCATAAAGACTACTTTGAACTACAATGCCTGCAGGAGAACCTGTCACTACTTTTATGTAGGAGGCAATCAGCTAACTTTTCCACTCTGCTCTTAGTTCAGAGTGGGTGGGGAGCCACAAATATTAACATTGCAAGGAAGATATTAGTGGTTGGTGTAGTAAGGGGTGTAGTATCATAATAACAAATATTGTACCTTGACACTGAAGAATAGAAGTACCAAAATCATTCTGCAGTTTTAATGGAAACATCTTTGCCTACATCAAGAAAGATGCTGATTACAGATAAGAAATCCAGGAATCAGCATATGGTCTGGCTTAGCTGGAAATCTCCATCACTACTGAGCAGAAAAATCCTCTTCTAAAGGCTACAACAACCCTTATGCTGATAATAAAAGAAAGATGTGTCCCATGTTATGCACCCAAGCTGCTGCTGCTGGTCATGATGTGACGTGAGACCTCTCTCAAAAGTGCACAGCAACCCCAGACAGTAGTTCAATGAAAAAGGTGAAAGTAAATAAACATTTTAAATTGTAGAAGTTAAACTTTAAATAATTTAAAAATCTGAGTTAATCAGTATGAAATTCTATGCATCCATTTCCTATGGGGTCTAAAATGACACATTTGTTGCACTCCATTTAAAATAGAAGAAAATTACAAGGAATTCTGCTTGCATTACATGAGTTTGTCCCCAGAAGATGTTACTAATACTCGTGGATAAATTCTTACAACTAACACTGAAGAAGGAATATTACCCCTGAAGCCTGGATTAAACAGATTAATTGACTGATAAACTGAAAGAAGTGTCATAACTCTCTTATGAGTCAGTGGAAAAGGCAGGAAGTGAATTATTCTGTATCCTTCTGAACTTGCATAGGAATTTATTTACCTAGGACTATAGTTACCCTAGTTGGAATTTAACCAGGGCATGGGCGGGAACACCACTCCAGCTTTTAAATAAAAAGAAACTGTATTTATGCAGGACATCAATGCAGAGAAAGATTCATTTGCTTATATTAATCCTGCAATACCCCCACTGAAGATGAGAAATAGAAATGGAAAAACAAGTTTAGAATTTTAGAATTGCACTTGAATGGGTCACAAGATCACAGAGCATTTACTTGGTCCTTCCTCAAGTTTCTGTTGGCACGTTTACAGTAATTAAGCCTAAACTGCAGAGTTACACTGAAAGTGATTACATCATCTGAGAAGCAAGTAATGTGTGTAGGTTTATGAGCAGTAATGTGCTGGAAGTTATTGAGGAACTTCCACTAAATCTGCTTGCCCTTCACCACATGATATAGCCAGACTTCCAGGTAGGGACTAGAACAACATTTCTTCATGCTTTTGCATTTTAAGCAACAGACACACATACAGGCACTTGTTTTTACTAATATGATCAAACAAAACAACACCAAAGTAATTTATAGTGTATTGGCTCAGTGGAGACACAAATTTCTTCTACCTTACACCAAATAGCCGGTGTCAGATCTTTGAATTTAACGTGAATAAAAGGCCTTGTAGACCTGGGGACACCATCTGATAGAAAAGGACATCACCTTAAGAATCTATATTTTGAGTTTTGTGGGGCATATCAGTACTATATAAACAAAGTAATTTCTAAATGCTTTGCACATTTCTGTACATAAAATGTGGTAGATATATTCCACTGCAAAAAAAATCAAGTAGAACTAAAACCTGCTATTCATAAATACATGTGTGCACTGCTTGCATAATATTTGGAATGACAGAGTAGCTCTGTCTGGAAAAAAGTCAGTCTTAGCCAGATGCAGTGAAACTGCTCCCTTATTCCTTTCAGGCACTGGGAGAATTTTAAAAAGGAGCTCAAATGAACCTACCCCAGCACATCACTGAATGGGTTACTATGTTTGAAGATGTTAAGAAGTCCGCTTATCAGTGGGTTTGTTTGACATTGACTTTCACACATACAGAACTAGTAGTTTACTTAAAATTAGAATAATGATAAAATCCCATCAAAACGTAGGGTTTTTATGCGTCTGCCTTCTAAGGCACAAAAAAAGGAATGCATCCTCTCTGGATTTTAAAATGCATTTCTAAGTTGTTTATTATCTGTAAAGCCTCCAGACTGTCTGCATGTCTAACATTTACTGAGTACTCCCTTGCTTCCTCTATTCTTTTAGCACTTACTCTGACCACATAATTTGTTACGATTTAATGGCCATTAGCTTGTCAGCTCTTTTCTTTTCCTAACTGAATGGATTTGTAGGCCAGAAAGGTTATGATGATCATCTAGCTTGACCTCCATAGCAGCACAAACCAATAAATTTTCTAACATTAATTTTGCTTGAGAACATAATTTGAAGGATGACTTAGAGCTCAGGATTCAGAATCTTAATTTAGAATTCAGGAGGGTCCTTACAGATATCATACAAACAACTTCTCTTGTGGCTAAAAGAAAATAGTTATTCTAAATCAGTACAATTTTAGCTCCCAGTTACAGTTCTTACTATCGTCTTATCTGACAGATTAAAAAGCCTTTTAATGTTATTTGAAATTTTCTTCACCTGCAAATCCTTGTACATTATGATCAAGCTTTTGTATAAGCTAACCAGATGCTTCATCAGTCTCCCATTGCAAGGTGGATTCTCCTGGCCTTTCCAGGCTGTCATTTACTTGTGTGAAGATGCAATTCCACAGTTTCAGTAATGATCTGATGAATGCCATATATAACAACATAATTACTGCTTGTTAATAACTCCTCTGCTTCTACATTCAACAACTGTACCATTAAGCATAAATCTCTTTTGAGTTGTTCATAATCACACTGTCATACCTTCATGAACTGAATTAAGAATATTCTTTGTACTTGGATGCTTTTCCACTCACCTGTAATAAAATAAACAGTTCAGCAAGTCCCCCAGCAAAAAGCAGGCTCTGCTTCAGAAGTAACATCTCCCTATAAATATTTACTGCTGCATCTATATTACTAGTGATTATTTTATGTTTTCTTTACATAAGTGAGAAACACTTATTCACTGGTAAAATATTGCAAAGGATTAAATCTTCAAAGCAAAAGTGATAATATTTTTATTTTACAATTCAGCATGGAATCGGGTGCCCTTATAAAAAAGACATCCCATCTTACAAAAGCAGTAGGCGTATGCATAAGTTTTAGACAAAGGACCATGTAAGTCCTCAAAGAATGTTCATTTTTTTTAGGTTATCAAACCATGTCGGGAGATTTCCTTCAGGTTGTCTCCTAATCTAAAACATTTATATCTCACAAGACAACTAAGCATATCAATAAATTCTTGCAACTGTAAGAGAATGTTTACTCTTTCAGGTTATTTATCCATGTCTGGAGATTGTCTGCTTATTGTCTCTTGATACAAGCAGATTTATACGACAAGATAATTAAATGTAAGAAACAGCTGCAGCAAAACTTATCAATTAATTCTCACATAATTATGTGATGTTTTTTTCCTACATATCTCTACCTATACAGGAATCACTCAGAGCTTTCTTCAGACTTGGAATGTCTTTCCTTTTCCAGCAAAGCTGCGTAATACAAAGGGAAATATTTATATATAGTAAATATAGGCAGGCTATGCTCATACATATATACGTGCTTATATATGGTTATATATATGCTTGGGCAGGTTATTTTACATTTAAGCAACCATATATCCAGTAGATTAGTCATTTTTTGAGATCAGAATTGTCAGAACTCAAAGGACCTGAGCCCTGTGAAAGTAACAGATGATTTTATTTTAGAAAATGGTCATCTATTATTTATACAAAATCTAGGGCTTGTTTGCTTGTGGAGGTTTGAGATGCAGACGTACCCTACAGGTTGACATAAAAAATAATAATAATAAAAAAGATGATCCTAAATTAGCTCATTTTAGTTACTAAATGTTGACACAGCTGCTCATCTGGTTTGGTATTCGGATAATCTGTCTCACCAGTATCCAGTTTTCTGATTTATCAGACTTGTAAACACACCAGGTCTGGGATTTCTGAAATCAGGAACCCTGGATACCTTTAGTGAGCCTGACAAGCCTCCCTCTCTGCCCACTAACTTTCTCAGAGAAGGCTTGAACTAATATGAACTCAAGTTGTGTCAGAAACATTTGTTTGGAAAAGACCTTCGAGATCATCAAGCCCAACCATACCTGTCCACCACTAAACCACATCCCTAAGCACTTCATCTACCCATATTTTAAACACCTCCAAGAATGGTGACTCAACCACCTCCCTGGGCAGCCTGTGCCAGTGCCTGATAACCCTTTCAGTGAAGAAATTTTTCTTGATGTTTAATCTGAACCTCCCCTGGCTCAACTTGAGGTCATTCCCTCTTGTCCAACACTCCCTCCGCGTAAGGGAGGTGTATTTGGACTTTTTATCCTCCATCTTTCTGAATTGCCACAATTATTTGGAATCTTTTTATTTACAGATGTATTCATGAGGCATCCAAAAGAGTAGGGCCTTTTTCTGGCAATCACTTTGGAATTTCTTTTTTTTCCATCCACCCCCCTTTTGTTCACAGCGCTCAGCTGTTCCCTCCGGCAGTGATTGAGCTGGATACAGTTCAGTGTATTGAAGTGTTTTTGGTTTATATAAAATGGTGCTTAAGAAAGGTAGAGACACATGACTCAGACGCTCCTGAGTGCTCTCAGCATTTCACTGCAGTCAGGACGTGCTGATGCCTGTACACCCTCTGAGCTCAGCCCTGCCACTCGGAAGGAATCCGTGGTGATTCCAAAAGCTACATCCACACAGGCTTTCAGGTAACCAAGTGCACAGACAGTTTTACCTATAGACAGAAAATATTTGCAAGAAGAAAAGTGCAGAGAGGGGAAGAACGGCCAAGACCTGAAGCTCTGTTAGGATGCAGTAGAGTTAGGATGCGGGAGTGCTAGGATGCAGGAATCTGTGGCAATTCCAAAAGCTACATCCACACACACTTTCAGACAACCAAGTGCACACACATAATTTTACCTACAGACAGAAATTATTTGCAAGAAGAAAACCCTAGAAAGGGGGAAAACTCTCAGACTCGAAGCTGTGTTAGGATGCAGGAACATTAGGGGGCATGATTAGCATGCAGGAGAGTTGGGACACAAGAGTGTTGGGATGCAAGAGCTCGGGGGTATGGGAACTCTGCTGGGATGCAGGGGTTCCATTGGGATGCAAGGGCTCTGGAATGCAGGGGCTCCATTGGGATGCAAGGGCCCTGTTGGGATGCAGGGATTCTGGAATGCAGGGGCTCTGTCGGGATGCAAGAACTCTATTGGGATGCAAGAACTCTATTGGGATTCAGGGACTCTAGATGCAGGAGCTCTGGGATTTAGGAGTTCGGTTGGGATGCAGGAGCTCGGCTGGGATGCAGGAGCTCTGTGGGGATGCAAGGGCTCTGGAATGCAGGGGCTCTGCTGGGATGCAAGAACTCTGTTGGGATTCAGGGGCTCTAGATGCAGGAGCTCTGGGATTTAGGAGTTCCGTTGGGATGCAGGGGCTCTAGGATGCAGGGGGTCTGCTGGGATGCAGGAGCTCTGCTGGGATGCAGGGGCTCTGTTATGCAGGAGCTCGGCTGGGATGCAGAAGCTGCGTTGGGATGCAGGGGCTCTAGGATGCAGGGGTCTGGAATGCAGGAGTTCTGCTGGGATGCAGAAGCTCCATTGGGATGCAGGAGCTCTGTGGGGATGCAGGGGCTCTGGGTTGTAGGTGCTCTGTTGGGATGCAGAAGCTCCATTGGGATGCAGGAGCTCTGTGGGGATGCAGGGGGTCTGCTGGGATGCAGGAGCTCCATTGGGATGCAGAAGCTGCCTTGGGATGCAGAGGCTGTAGGATGCAGGGGTCTGGAATGCAGGGACACAGAAGCGCCAGTGGGTTGCAGGGGCTCTGTGGGGATGCAGGGGCTCTAGGATGCAGGAGCTCTGCTGGGATGCAGGGGCTCTGTTATGCAGGAGCTCCGTTGGGATACAGAAGCTCCGTTGGGATGCAGGGGCTCTAGGATGCAGGGGATCTGCTGGGATGCAGAAGCTCCAGTGGGATGCAGGGGCTCCGCTGGGATGCAGGGGCTCTGGGTTGCAGGGGCTCTGCTGGGATGCAGAAGCTCCATTGGGATGCAGGAGCTCTGTGGGGATGCAGGGGCTCTAGGGTGCAGGGGGTCTGCTGGGATGCAGAAGCTGTGCTGGGAGGCAGGAGCTCTGTTGTGAGGCAGGAGCTATGGTCTGCCGGGGCTCCGCTGGGATGCAGGGGCTCCGTGGGGAGGCAGGGGATCTATTAGGATGCAGGAGTCCCGGGATGCAGGGACTGAGCGATGCGGCCAGCGCCGCGCGCGCTCCCGGCGCGCGGAGGGCGTTCCCCGCGCGGCGCGGGCGGGAACTTCCGGCGCGGTCCCGGGCTGCCCGGCGGGGGCCGGTGGGGGCGGGGGGCGCGCGGCCGGGCAGGTAGCGGGGCGGCCAATCGGAGCGCGCGCCGCGGGGACAGGTGGGGGCGGGGCCGGGGCGTGCCCAGCGCGCGTCCCCGCCCCCCCCACCCCGCGCCCCGGCGGCCGCCGCCAATCGCGTCGGGCCGGTCCGGCGGCGCCCCGCTCCCCGCTTTCACCTCCCCACCCCCTACCCCCCCCCCCCGCCCCGTCCCCTCCCCTCCCGCTCTCGCGTGCCGCCGTGTTTTGGGGGAGGAGGCGCCGGCAGCGGGGCGCGCGCCCTGCCCGCCACCCACCGGCTGCGGCGAGGCTGGGGCGGGGGGGGCGGCAGCAGCGGCAGCAGCAGCAGCAGCAGCAGCAGCAGCAGCCATGGCCCTGGCGGCCGCCGAGACCCGCAAGTTCACGCGGGCGCTGAGCAAGCCCGGCACGGCGGCCGAGCTGCGGCAGAGCGTCTCCGAGGTGGTGCGGGGCTCCGTCCTGCTGGTGAGTCCCCGGGGCGGGCGGGGACCCCGCGGGAGGCGGCGGCGGCGGCGGCGGCAGCGAACGCTTCGCGCCGCCCCGGGTTGGGGGGGGGGGGGGCGGTGTGAGGCCGGCGGGGCCTGTCGGAGAGGAGGTGTCGGGGGGGGGCTGTTTCATTGCACCTCACGGAGCTTCTAGGGGGATGGAGAGGGAGTGTTTCGCTGCCCCTCGTGGAGTTGAGGGGAGGGGGGGAAATCGCGGGGAGGGCGCTCGCTGGGCCTGTCGGAGCGCCGGGAAAGAAGGTGTTGGGAGGGGGAGGTGTTGTCTTGTTTTCTTGTCACCGGGAGGTGTGTGTGTGTGTGTGTGTCTCGCCGCGAGGTTCAGCTGCCCTCCTCCCTCTCCCCCCTCCGCAGAGTCCCCCGGGACGGGGCTCCCCTCCCTCTCCACCTGCGGAGCGGGAGCAGCCGCCGCTCGGCCCCGTCAGACCGAAGCTCCTCCGAGGGCGAGGGCAGCGGGTTTTCGTCTCCGAGCTGTCCGCGGGATTTACGACTAAACCACCTCTTTTTTTTTTATTTTTTGATTTTTTTTTTTTTTCCATTTCCCCGCTGCGTGCGTCCTGTAGGAGAAGAGGAGACTGAGGGGAGACCTCATTTCTCTCTACAACTGAACGGAGGTTGTGGAGAGGAGGGAGCTGGCCTCTTCTTCCAAGTGACAGGGGACAGGACAAGAAGGAATGGCCTCAAGCTCCACCAGGGAAGGTTTAAGCTGGACATTAGGAAAAAAAAATTCATGGAAGGAGTTATTTGGCACTGGCAGAGGCTGCCCAGGGAGGTGGTTGATTCACCTTCCGTGGAGGTGTTTAAGGAACGGGTGCATAAGGTGCTGAGGGACATAGTTTAGTGTTTGATAGGAATGGTTGGACTCAATGATCCGGTGGGTCTTTTCCAACCTAGTGATTCTGTGATTCTATGATTCTAAATGAGATGAGTGCCAGCGGGTGCAGGGGGAATGTTTTAAACCTGCAGCTTGTCCCTACCGCCTGTCCTGTGCGAGCACACAGTAGTTGTTCCTGCCAGTTCACAATTGGGCGCGTTAACTTAATTGAAACTGCTGAAATTGGATTTGTCTGAAGGTGCTCAATAGTGAACCTGGGCAGCTGGCATGAAGAAAGAGGGAGGTAGGCGTTTTTGGCCTGGCTGTATCCAGGTGACAACATCTTATGTGGCCTCAATGATTTTTTTTGGGAGCCTCTCTTCTGGCTCTAACACGGTATGCATTTGTTTTCCATGTGGTTTTGTTATCTCCCAGGGGAATGTTTCAGTAGGTGCTTAACCCTGTGTAAGGTGTTCAGGTTCCTTGTACTGGAAGCTGTTCTGTCATTTAATTTTCATTCTTACTAAGTGTGGTCTTGTCTAATATTTTTAAACTGCTTGTCAGATCACCATTTGTCTTGTCATAACTCTGTGTTGTGAGAGTAACTAATGCTGTAGATTTAATTAAAAGACAAATACCTTTAATAAAACTATGGCTGTTAAATTAAATTACTCTTTTTTTTTTTTAACTGTAGATCACAAAATATATATAATAGATGACCTAATATGCATAGTTCAAGATCCACCTGAAGACATTAGTGTATATATATGTTATAAACATCCAGCATATTTTATCACTTCTACAGAGATCAAGTCTTTTCTTGGGAGAGTGAAAGAATGATATGCATATAAATATCTATATAAAATAAATATATAAACATATTCTTCGTTTTGAGGGAACATGACAGGACAAGGAGTAATGATTTTAAACTAAGGGATGTAAGGAAGAAATTTTTTACTGTGATAGGGTGGAAACACTGGAACAGGTTGCCCAGAGAACCAGGGAAGGCCCCATCCCTGAGAGCATTCGGGGTCAGGCTAGATGGGGCTCTGTGCAGCCTCATCTAGTTAAACAGGTACCTGCTTCTACTGGGGGTCTGGACTGGATGACCTGTAAATGTCCCTTCCAACCCAAGACATTCTGTGATTCTATGAAAGGGATTTAGACAGTTTCACGACACAATGCTTCTTTTGCAGTAATCCGTAACCCTCCCCTCCTCATGGTCCCCTTTTAGAAGTTTGTTTTCTTAAATCACTTGAGACTGGTGTTGCTGAGATGAGTTGGAAAATATATATCTATTTAATTCATTCATCTGACCAAACACATGATAAAATGTTATTCATTGTTATTCCAAGTATTTTTGCCAAAACAGCATATTCTGCAGAATTTTAGGGAGGTAAAAGAAATGATGCTGTGGTGTGGCATGCTAGCTTGCTCTTATTCTGGATAATGTCTTCCATCACTATTTTAGAATGCAAAAATACTGAATTAACATTTGTGGCAACTTAACATTTGTGTCAGGGCTGTCATCCTTTTCTGTTACCTTGATACACGGAGCAAAATCCCCATCTCTGTCCCGTAGTCTCATGCTGAAGTTCACCTTCCTGCTTCAGGCATATTTTGCCCCTGCCATGAAGTCTTTCCTACTGTCATAAATGCAGTTCATTTTATCACTGAATGCCTATGTTCCTGCTCACACACTGCTTGAGTCATGAAATAAAAGGCTAGTGATTGCAGGTTTGCCTTTTTCCTTTTTTTCCCCTCCTTTGAATGTACTAAGTCTATTTGTTGAGTGTAGTGATATTTGAGATGAAATTGTACTTTTTTCCCCCCTTATTTTGAAAAAGGAGGAGTTACAAGGCATAGTATTTCTTTTGATACAAAAGACCTTTAAAAGATATTTACACCTATAAATTTGACAGATTGACCTGTTTTGGTTTTTTTTTTGTTGGTTTGGTTTTTTTTAGAGCTTATGGGCTCTGTTATCTGAAAAATCTCTTGGGCTAACCTGGTGAACGCAGAATTCTTACAGTAGCTGTGGAATTCTCTGTTCAGATGTGTGGCTTTAAGGAAAAGACCCACTTTCTTTCCTAAGCTGTCTCTCAAAGCTCTTTGATAGAGCACCCTGCCAGGATTTTTTGAACTGGGTTGTCAATGAAATGCCTTGCTTAAAAAAAGCATTTAGCATTGGTGACTGATATGATCATAACTTGTTCACAAATACTGAAGTTTCCCAGTCAATACTGAGAAAATACCAAAGCTGTTTTCCGTTAGCTGGGCAAGAAGTGTAGAACCTGGAGATGTGAAAGGATGAATTAAAACTAGCAGTTCTTGCTGGGTGATTGCCCGGATATGAACAACCAAATATTGCTTCCGACTGTACATCTCTGCAGCAGAATGTACTGAGCAGTGATGCAAATCATCTAGTCATTACTTGCAGTAGCAGATAAAAGTGACCTACTAATACCTCTGAGGTTGTATAGATTCTCTAAGTTGTGGCTACTGTTGAACAGTTCCATACATTTTTACAATCAACAATGCATTGGTAGGCTTAAAAAATAACAATGTTTTCCATCTTTAAATGAGATTTATTAGATCATGTTTCTAAAATATGCTTGTCTTTCCTGCTTCGGGTGTTCTTAGGATCACACTGATGAAGGAGGACTGAAAAAGGCATGATAGTGGGATAGCATGGTATATCTCAAATTTTCAGATTGCTTTTCATTGGCACTAACTAAAAGTTAGAGATTTTCAGCCAGCTGATTAGACTAAGTGGCTTGGCTCTGTAGTAAAACATTAAGTAGATGTGGTTAGCCAAGCTAGTTTTCATCACAGGGTGAAGCAAGCTATCTTGTCGTCAATCAGCATCTCGTATTTTCTTTCTGTTAGATTTGGCGTAATGAACCAGCAAGTACAGTTTGATTGGCTGAACTGGAAACTTTTTAATTGGTCTAATCAGCTTTTCACTGTGGTATAAGGCACATAATGTATGTCTTGGTGATTTGGGTTCAGCTTTTGCCGTTTTCTTCACGGCAGGGTTATCCTTGATGTGTATGTGCTTGTGCACTGTTCATGTTGTTTTGACTTCACACTAGGTATGCGACTTACTGTGATGCTTCTGGCCACCCAATTTGTTTATGTCTAAGGAGGAAGGCTGTGGGGATGACTAGTCTGCCTCTTCAACCAGCCATCTTACTAAGAGCAGTTTTCAGTGCCATTTTAGTACTATGTGGAATTGGAAGTGGTCTCTTTAAGTGGTGAGGAGTTACCCAAAGCACATTGTATACGGATCAGCAGCGCTGCTGGAGGGATATGTGTTGTCTTGTTCAATGATATGTTGATAATAAACTGCCTCCGTGACAAAACAATGCATTCTATCCTATACTAAATTAAGCTGACACTTAAGGATAATAAGCACTTAAGAGAATGTTTGGCATACCAGATTTGATCTGCTTTTTTCTGGCTATCAATAAAATGCCCTTGCCAAATATGTAGATAATGAAAATGGTTAAATAAACTAAATAATACAACAAGGGTTTTCCTCTGTGTCGAAATTAACATTGTACAGGAGAAACTGGAGATGTGGGAAAGCAGGATGAAATCTCCTTTATGACTGAATATTTGAAGGCGGAAGTCATATGTTAATATAGTCTTGAGCTTTATATATTAACTTTAGGTACATGGTAGAGCTCTTGATTTCTGAACTATTGCTGAAATACAGCTTTTCAGCTGTGGAGGAAAATCAGTATATCATAAAGACAGTGGTTGGATCTCCTAATGTGTTTTTTGATGTCAAACTTGCTGATTTCCTTTTTTTTTTTGAGGGAGGCTTGTTTGAGTTTAACATAATTCCCAATCTCCACTTTCTGTGAATCTTAGCTCCATAAAAACAATTGATATGTGTGCTCTATGCTTTATTATTACAAGGTTTTTAATGTAGTGCTTTTCCAAGAATACTGGGAGGATTATATATCATTCATTTTGATTTGGTATTTACCTTTCTGGTTTGTGTGTCCTTTCATACGCCCTGTGCACAGAGGGCTTATGCACTTTTCTTAAAGCAGCTTCCCTATACACAGTGCAAGGAGTATTTGGAACCTTATTAACCATGAGATTTCAGTTGCAGTGTTTGTGTAGAAAGAGATAATTCATGGCTTACTTTAGGAAAGCAGAAAAAGTGATTAAAAGTGAAGGGATGAGTGAGGACTGGGATGCTGGGTACAGAAAAGCTGAAAACATATATGGGACTTGAGCTTTGTGAGATTGTATACATGAGGAATTTGCAAAAAGCAAATCATTATGAATTGGTGAATAAAAGCAGGCAGATGGGAACTGACGCTCAAGATTTTAAAGGAAAAATTGTTTCTGACCATGAACATCATCTTGACACATCTTAGCTTGGAAGAACTTGCTGCATATGGTATTGCTTGCTCAGTCAGTCTCTGAACTGTTGAACTTCTCCTTTACTTGGGGGGGAAACTTGATACTCAGCCCTGTTGAAGAAGTTATTACACTTTATGGTATGTAACGCTTACCTTTCCTAAAGGAAATAAAATTTGGCAGAGTGAGAGATCTTTGATAAAGGCGCTAATTTTATTTAAGCAAAGTGCATGTAAAAACCTTTTTGACTGGATACGAAAGACTCGTAAGAAAACTATGTGTTTTTTCTGGCAAGTTTGATACTGCTAAGAGGCGACTTACTGCATATGATAGATCTTCCTGTGTCTGTGAAGGTTCAGAGGCTATAGTACTAAAGTTTCTATTGATAAATACCATTAAACTTATTTGAATTTTAAATGTCAGTAAACTGCTTGTACAGAAAGGGAATGTGGGGGGAAAATTACAGGATGGTTGAATTTCTGTGTGAACAAAAATACGTTTAACTGGTCAACAACATTAGACCATTCTTGTTAGCTGCACCTTATTTCTTTATTATTTTCCAAGACTTTTTTTGTCCCACTAAAAAAGTTTAATTACATTTAAAGTAACTACTTTAAAAGTAGCTGTTTCTAATACAGCAAATGCCGTACATAGGGTGATACTGGATTGGGATTTCAGTCTGTGGTGGCAGCACCTCTCATGAAGTGCTGAATACTACAGCATGCCTACTTCTTCCTCTCTCCCTTTAAAACTCAAGTCAGGATACATATTTGTATCTCAATGGAAGCAGAACTCATTACACTTGAATTTAAACTTGGGAATTTCACAACTCCATAATTATTTTTTCACCATATTGATAGTCTTGTGCTGTACACTTAAAACCAAATATCTCCTTTATAGTCATTTGGTTGTGCTGCATTGTGTGTCTGTGCAAATATTTCAAAAGGATCAGTAATGACTCATTTTGAATACTAGACTTTTTAATGTCAACTACTTTTTCTGTTGCATGGGCGTAGATGTTCAAGTTACTTTTAAGCATGTATGGTTATTGAACAGAGCAGCCACTTGTATGCGAGTAGGGTCTGCCTAAGATAAGGTAACTATCAGACTTACATGTGTACATGCAAACTGAACAATTTGTGAGTTTCAGAGTTTAATCAGATATTTGCATTTTTTTGAGGTAGCTTTAAGATTCTGCAAAATTTATACATTTACTTTGAAAATGGAAAGGAAAAAATACTGGCAAGTCATCAAAGCAAATAAGGGGAGTTTGGTTTTCCAGATAGCAAAAAGCTTGACTATGTCTTTCTCAGAAATGTATTGCCTATGTTACTTTTATTTAAGAATTTCTGTAACTGTCAGATGTGATTTGGTGCCAGTAGTTCTTTATAAAGAAAAGATGTAGCATCTTCAGTGCTGGTGTTTAGGAAGCTGTTATTTAAACCTGAAATTTCTTATGGTGGTCGAACAACTTACCTAGTGATCTTAAAAAATACTATATGTTAAAAAAGTATGTAAAACTTCCTTCTTTAGCTAGTGTTTATTTTTGATTTTGAGATTGAAAGTTTGCAGTACTCCACCTGACTTACATACTGAAGACAAAACCGCTTCATTTGGAAGAGGGTAAAGGCACATTCATTGTCCTTTGCCCCCCCTTTGGCTGCATGTGTTCATGAAAAGCATTAATTTTGCTCCCCAGAGCTCAGTGCTAGGTCCAGTCCTGTTCAGTGTCCTCATCAATGACCTGGATGAGGGCATTGAGGGCACCCTTAGCAAGTTTGTGGACAACACTAAGCTGTGTGCAAGTGTCGATCTGCTGGAGGGTAGGGAGGCTTTGCAAAGGGACCTAAACAGGCTGGACCACTGGGCAGTGTCCAACAGCATGAGGTTTAACACGGCCAAATGCCGGGTCCTGCACTTGGGGCACAACAACCCTATGCAGAACTACAGACTGGGAGAAGCCTGGCTGGAAAACTGCCAGGAGGAGAGGGACCTGGGGGTGTTGGTCGACAGCCGACTGAACATGAGCCAGCAGTGTGCCCAGGTGGCCAAGAAGGTCAATGGCATCCTGGCTTGTATCAGAAAGGGTGTGACCAGCAGGTCCAGGGAGGTGATTCTCCCTCTGTATTCAGCACTGGTGAGACCACTCCTTGAATATTGTGTCCAGTTCTGGGCCCCTCCCCACAAGAAGGATGTTGAGGCTCTGGAGCAAGTCTAGAGAAGAGCGATGAGGCTGGTGAAGGGGCTGGAGAACAGACCCTATGAGGAGCAGCTGAGAGAGCTGGGATTGTTCAGCCTGGAGAAGAGGAGGCTGAGAGGAGACCTTAATGCTCTTTACAACTATCTGAAAGGAGGTTGTAGAGAGGAGGGAGCTGGGCTCTTCTCCCAAGTGACAGGGGACAGGACAAGAGGGAATGGCCTCAAGCTCTGCCAGGGTAGATTTAGGCTGGAGATTAGGAGGAGGTTTTTCACAAAGAGGGTCATTGGGCATTGGAATAGGCTGCCCAGGGAGGTGGTTGAGTCACCTTCCCTGGAGGTGTTTAAGGCACGGGTGGATGAGGTCTTGAGGGACTTGGTTTAGTGTTAGATAGGAATGGTTGGACTGGAAGATCCGATGGGTCCCTTCCAACCTGGTTGTTCTGTGATTGTTCTGTGATTCTGTGAAAGTTACGCAATGGCTTTCTCATTTAAATATTTTTCAAATAACTTATAGCTAAATATGAGAAGATGCTCTAGTAATTCAGGGCATGTAACTTATTTTAGACCTTAATTTAGGGGATAGATAGGTTTGTGAAGGGAGGCTTACATTCTGTCCTAGTCAAAAGGCACTGATGTACTTAAATTATTCATCTCTGAAATAGTCCTAGGTCTTGCATCAGGAGGAAGCTATGGGATTTTTTTTTTCCTGGAAAGGTCCTTGAAGTTCTTTTCCTAATGACACAAGTGAGTGTATATTATCTCAAAATAGAGACTTCCTGTAATAATAAAAACAAATCCAAAACCAAAACCAAATCAAATTGACAAGCATAACACTAGTCTTGGGGGCCTTAAAAACCAACCTGGTTAATGTTGTATGCAAGATTTCTTGTACTAAGCAAGGACCAGAATTTCATTGGTACAATGGACTCTGGTTTGGAGAAGAGTTTACTGAATGTCTAAAGGTCTTCAGAAGTTTGAGCAGAAGCTCTGAAGGGGGATTTATGAAGAAAACAGTTCTGGAGTACAATGGTTTGGTCAGAGAAATCCAGTATCTCTAGTGAGGTTGTCTTCTGTGACACTCCATTGTTACTGGTTGAGAGAAATAGCAGCTTTGCTGCAGAAACATTAGGGAAATAAAAATCTTAATCTGACTGCAGGGGTAGGAGGTGGGATTCTTTGCTGGCATAAGAATAAATAACTGCATCTGCTAGAATCAGATACGAGAGGAGGAACGAGGAGTCCAGATATGTTCTTCTGCATTCTTCTACTGTCTCCAGTGATTGCTGCCTGGTTTGGAGACTCAGGCAGTTCAAATGAGGGGGAAAAAATGAAAAAGAAACAATTAAGAGCCTTTGTTGAAAACTTTCTGGATCTGATCTCACAGACTAGTGAAAGTAACGACTCCATTCTGTCACTAGTGCCCTGTTTAAGGTAGTAGTGTTTCCTTGGGACCACTGATGAATATCCAAATAAAACAGGCAGCAGGAAAGAACTTTCCATGGGATGTGGTGCAAAGTGGTGGCATGGTTTTCTCATACAATCACAGGCTGGCTGAGACTCGAAGGGGGCATTTGAAGTCATTTGATCCAATGCCCAACTTGGACACGTAGGACTGGTTGCCTGACTTTTGAGTACATCCAAGAACAGAGACTTCACAACCTCTCTGGGGAACCCATGCCAGCACTTCATCAGTAAAAAAGTGTTACCCTCATAATAAACCGTGTAGCCCCATGGTCAGAGAGACCCACATGTGGTTTAGTTAGTGCCCATTGCCTCTGGTCCTGGCACTTGGCACCACTGAGAAGACCTTGGCTGTGTCCTCTTTACATCCTCCCTTCAAGTATTTATATACATTGTTGAGATCTCCCAAGCCTTTTCTCTTCTAGGCTGAACAGTCCCAGCTCTTTCAGCCTGTCCTTATAGGAGAGATGTGCCAGACCCTTCACCATCTTTGTCCAGTAAGTCCATGGCTCTCTTGTGCTAGGGAGTCCAGAACTGGACTCTTCTGTGTACCTGTTTTGAGGTTTTAGTTTACTTTTTAAGAACAAATTAATCTTAGCTCCATGTGCTGAGGAAGCAAGCACATTGCAGAATGATTCAGACTGGAGTACTTGGGGGTGTCTGTGTAAATTGAAGCCTTATCTGAAATTATGGTTTTAAGCCTTTAGGCCCAGGCCAAGCTTTGGTATTAGATGGCAAGCTAGAATTTCTTTCTGCTTACCAGCTGAAGGAAAGGATACCAGATAGCTTAATAAGGAAATTTGTTATTAATCCCCTAGAACTGTTGTGTTAAAAAAGAATGTGAAAGTTCTGGATCTCTTTTAGATCTTCAGACAATTAAGAGGAAGAAACAGATCAGTTAAGGCTGAACATTGTCTGAAAATTCCGATTCACAGGATTTCTGTTGAAGGGTTAAATGTAAGGTAGGCTTCATTACACACAGTGTTGTCAATGCGAGTAGTTCTGGAAGAAATGTCAACTTTATAATTCTTAGCAAATCAAGGAGACATTGTTTAGACTGGCTAGACTGGCTTTTTTTTCTCCTAATTAGTTTTGTAGTACTCTGGAAAAGTTTTTTCTAGCAATGATTCTAGAAATACTAGAATTCTAATACTAGAAATTAAAAATTATGGGGCACTAAAATCAACAAAAGTATTCACTTATCAAAATGATACCTCACTCCTAAATGTGTTTGGAATTTTCAGTGATAAATGAATTTATTTGTAAACAATGTTACAGTTTGGTTTACAGTTACAAGTTGATTTCAACTCCTTTTTGCAGTTTCTTCTACTAAGCAGAATAGTTGTTCACCAGTGGGAATATCAAATGACCTCACTAAATTAACTAAGTAACCAAAATACTCTTTGAAACACAGCCCTTCTCCAAACTCAAACAGAACACACAAAAACTCCAAACCCCCAAAGCTGAGGGCTAATACTGATCCAGAACTGCTAGAATACAGGGAAGCCTGTAATATAGATCCATGTGTGTAAATAAAGAATCCTTAGTTGCTGCTTTCTGTGCTTCTGAGTGCTTTTTGATATTCTGATGTAAATATTGAATTAAAAAGAGAGAACATGTTGACAGATACTGATCTCGGTTTGGAAATTTAAGGGACAGACTGAACTGCTTTTAGTACTAGCAGGTACTCTGTGGATGGGAAGGAAGATGAATTTGGTGAATTCAGAGGTAAGATAGGGTTTATGTTTTTACATAATCCCCAGACAGAATGACTGTGCGTTATACTCAAAATGGATATTACTTGAGTAATTTTAAGTAGAGAAAACATTTAAATATATGGTTATATCAGTGCAGCGTGTAATACTTATCACTCATGAAAACACAAAAATTGTAATATGTTTGATTTCAGGAGCCTTCAATGTATGTGAGTTTGTAGAGAATGTGATTTCAGCTTGCAAGTCCGGAGCCTCCACTGCTTTTGGACAATGTTTTGACGTTAAGAGATAAGAGTTTGCTACCGTATTGGTTATCCGAGGCACAGCTGGCCTTCATATATTGAAGGGAGTACTGAAACACACAAAGAAGGAAAGTAGAAGCTCCACAAAAGGAATTGGATGTTTTGAGTGGGTGAGGTACAACCTAGTAAGATAGCTCATGGTCTCATTTTAGCAGGTTTGGGTAGAAATCGGAAGTTAAATGGAAGTGCTTGCTAGCATTGTGGATATTAACATAGAGAAAAGTGGCTTTGGTTTTGAGGTGTTGAAAAGGTATTCTCCCATTTTCCAATTTGATGGCATTGCCAATGCTATTACATGCTCTATATTCTTTAATGTTGTGTAATAACATTACATATAATATAACCTTTGGTTTCAGAAGAAGCAGTGTTCTTCACTGGGGTGCTGATGCTGGCAGAGCAGAATCTGCTTGCCTTTCTAGGCTTTTTTGTAGGCATGGTTGTGACTACAGCCAGGCTGCAGAGCAATTCCGAATTGAAAGACTGGAAGTCACCTCATCTAGCCTGTGCCTCCCTTGCCTCACAACAACGATGATGGCAAGTGATATTTCAGACCTCTTTCTGCCAGTCATATTTGTAACCCAGTTGCACTGTCAGTAATACCCATGTAGCATAATGTCATCTGACTTAGTGGGTAGTTTAGCTGAAAATCATAGTATGTTTGCCTTTAAGAATGTTCAAGGAAGCTTCACTCTTACTGTTTGCTAGTCCAAGAGGGATTTTAAATTCATGTTGGACCTGAAACATCAGTGAGTTTAAAAAGAGCATTCAGGTTAATGAAGAGATGATACGCGTCATAATTATTTGAAGCATGCTATTCCAGTTTCCTTCAGAAATTGTCTTGGGATTCTCACTTGCCAGGCTTGTTATCACCTTGTAGTTACTTGTCTGGTATTTTCTATGGTCTTAGGTGCACCAATAATGTTACAGGTTAATTTTTTCCCGGAGTGTACAGCGTAATCCACTAAGCTTTTCCTTGCATACTTTATGAGGTTTCTAATAGGGGGAGAAAATTCCTGTTGTATACAGTATTGCTGGTAAAGTTCTAGGGACAAGACTTCCAGCATAATATTTTGGCAGCTAACGATCTGCTGGAGGGGAAGTTGGAGCTTGTTCCTGACTGAACTAGAAACAAAGGGAAGGAGAAAAACCTGAATCCGAATAACCTCTACAGAGGAATTAAAAGGATTGTATAAGCCCTGAAGTTTCTGCTGCTCTTTATTGAACACAGAGAGGTTGCTAAAAACACGGGGTTTAATATTTTTTTCCTCTTTTTCCTAGTCTACTGTTCTGTTGATCATTATTTATTCTGGCATGGCTTCATTAGTGTTTCTGAAAATAATATCCTACAATTAGTGGTGAATTCTGTAATGGTCTAATAGTAATAGAGTTCTGTTGTGGTTATCAGTTATTTAAGAGCCCATAATAATCGCTTCAACTCGAGAAAGCTGTAAGTTATGTGACCACTAGATGGAGTTCAGCGAGTATGTTTTATTATCAGAAATTCTATGTTCTGTCTTGAAATATGAAACAGTTAAAAGGGCTAGATGTTTTGTGCCAGAGGCTTAACAATGTGTTCTCTCTCTCTCTTTTTTTTTTTAATTTAGGTTGACTTGTACAGCTTTAGAAAGTTCTTTGGGTTATTCTTGGTTTGTCTGTTCTCAAGGTATACTTGAGTTAAGTTTGAACTTAGGCAAATGCTTTACTGGCAGCTCCCACTGCTCATCAGTGGATTAAAATATGTTGTTACTCACGTAAGAACAGCCTTGTGAGAAGACTGAGCTTTCTGCAGCTCTCAACTATGTGATCTAAAGCTATTAGTTAAGATATTTAGAATTTTGTAACTAGCTACGTTTTTAATTTGTGTGTGTCTCTCCATCAGCATGTATGTAATATTGTGTATGCAAGATTTGGAATAGCATTTGTTGGGTTATATAGTTTATACCTCCTTCCGTCTTGTCTAAATGTGTAAAAAGCATAATAGGCACAAACATTCTCATTTGTTGATTACAAGATATGTGTAGTATTAGCCAGCTATGACAGCTTCCTTGACCAGAGAGGACGGAACTAAATCTTGCTCCAGTTTTCATAAGTGTTATTTTTTACTTTGGTATGATCTTTGACATTGGAGATTTCTCATATGAATGATAAACTGCCTCTGGTCTTCAGCCTGGTGGTATAATTAGTGTTTCTAATGCCCCAGTAGGGTTTTTTTCTGTTCAATGCATCTATCATCGTAAAGTCTTGCATACTGTACAGATTCTGAGTCTAAATTGCAAGGGAATCCAAGCCTGCTATTCCTAAGACTTCCTCCTGGAGTAATCATACTGCTTTTCTCCTGAAGGATGGAATTCTCTTGGATCTCTTCTCTTTCTCTGTCTCAGTAGTTACTGTGGCTACCTACTGTAATACCACAGAATTGCAGAAACTTACAGGTCGAAAGGAAAATCTGTGGAAGTCACCTAGAAAAGTTCCTTGCTCAAAGCAGGTCTGGTTAGAGCAGATTCCTCAGAGACTATACCATTCTGGTTTTAATACCCCTGAAGATGGAAATACTTTAGCTCCATTTGTTGATGACTTATGGTTAAGGGTTTTTTATGCCAATGGAGTATTCTGTCTCTGTTGCCTTTTGTGCTCTCACTGTACCTTCAGCATGAGTCTAACTCAGTCCTCTCTCTGCCTTCTGGATAGGTTGTTTCAGACAGCAGTGAGATCTCACTTTAGCCTTCCTTCAAGGCTGAACTAGCCAAGGTTTCAGATTTTTATTGTGCATCATATGCCGTGATCCTTAAACCACCATTACAACTCTCCAACTGGCCTCAGTCTAACATTTCAATATCTTTCTTGTGCTTGGAAGCCTGTTTAGCCTGTTCAACTTACGGTCCACCAGGACCTCATCCACATCCAGTCATTCACACCACATCTGCCTAGTTTGGCTGCAAGGATGCTATAGGAAACTGCCAGAAGCCTTGCTTTACTAATGTTATTCAGTGTCCACTGCTATCTCAGTGTCTGTAGAGCCAGCCATCTCATCACAGAAAGCAGATGGGTTGATCAGACATAATTTGTCCTTGCTAAGTTCACGCTGTCTACTTAGAACTACCCTCTTATTCTTTATGTATCTGGAAATGGCTTCCAGGAAGATTTGCATCATAATTTTGCCAGACTGGAGTGAATCTGACTAGCTTGCAGTTCCCCATATCCTCCTTCTTGCCATTCTGGATTGCAGATGTGAGCATTATTAAGAATAATCCATATCTAAGCACACACTCTGCACTAGTTTTGACAGATCAGATGCTTAGGAGTTATATTCTAAAGACAGCAGAACTCATTGTTGTGGCCACAAAGCAGCTTTTAGTGCAGTTCATTCTTTCCAAACATGAGTTCTTGAAAAGAATTATCTGACAAAGCTCTTCTCTGAGATTTGCATGAAGCAGTCACCACAGAAACAGTCCTTACAACAGGAACCAGCACCTGAATTTCCTTCTTTCTCTCCTCTAGAAACATCACTAGCAACTGTTGTATATACACTTCCCTCTTGCATAGTCACTGGATCTTTGGGGGTTTTCTGCAGTATAGCTTTATCAGGCAGAAGTGAGCATGTTGGATTTGATATGCTGTCAGCTGGTTGCTAAAGTATCCTAAAGAGTGATAAGTGATCTTAGTTTTAATGTCTTTGGGCTGAGGAGGCTTCAGGCCTGCATCTTTAGCATTCTGAGCAGATACACAGGCTGCTGCCAGATGGAAGGTAGTTCTCCACCTACAGATACTGTCATATTTTGTGAAGAGCTGAATGCAGTTGCGATATGTTAAGATCTTGAAGGAACCAGATGTTCACTCCTGTCAAGATGTCATCAGTCTGGGCATGTTAAATAAAATACCAAGGCCAACTTTATAGTTAAAAATGTAAGCACCTGCTTCTAACGTTTATAAGCAATTAAATATATTTTTTTCTTATGCTAGGAATTAGATACCCGAATCCTGCCTGAACTGTGTTCTTGTGCAGATATGTGTCTGTGTCATTGTGAAATGCTTTGCTGTAGTGATGCAATGTCCGAAGGCAAAATGTCCTGTTCTTTCTAGTAATATATTCAATTGGAAGATCTTCTGAGTTTAATCTGTACTCTCTCAACTGTTCAATTTCTACCTTGGTGCCTCTAATAAATTAATAGTTTGCTAATAAGAATTATATAGGATCCCCTGGAGATTTTATAGCAACCCAGGTAATCATTCCCTGAAGACTTCTACCTTTGTAAGCGTTAACCACTGTCAAACTGAAACTTGTAAACGTTGGTTAGAGTTGTCTGGTGTCTAGCAGGCATGTTTACTTTGTACCTATGTGATTATGCTTGCTGGAACTCATTTGATTGCCAGAGGATTGCTTAACTTGTTGATTTGAAGTCCTACTGTTCCCAAGTAAAAAGTGATTATTGGGCATTTACTGTAATTGTAGGAGGGATGATGGTTAGACACTTAAAGTAATTGTCTAACTGTTAAACTGCTGCCAACAAATTTTGGAGGGGAAGTAGAGCTTCTTTATTACGTGTCCAAGAAAGCACATCTCATAAAGATATGATAGTGAACAGCTTGGAACTAATATGGCTAATTAATCTTTTCGTCTTTGGGAATCTCATGGTGCAGTCAATATGGATTCAATATAGCATACAGCACGGAGCAGCTTGTTGCTCCCCATATAAACAGGCAGTTTGGCTTAGGGATGTAGTATTTGCACTAATTCAAATAGCTCTTTTTAAGTCTGCATGCTTTCTGGGGCAGACTTTATCACAAACCAAGAGAAGACAAACATTAGTGGTCTTGTCTTAAAACCCTTCCTTTCCTCCCCTCAATTCTTTCTTACAGAAGAGACCCTTTTCCATAACCCAGGCTCAAGTAAAAGTTTGCAATGTCTAGCTGGCTGTTCATATCATGTACAGTCCAGGCTTATTCATATGTTGGTTTTTTTTTTTTTTTAGTTCTTTTACTGTTGATTAAAACTTCCGTCTGCAATAGGCTGTTCTTTAGCTCTCTTCAGTTGGCAGTGAAAGTTCTGTCAGACCTTAGCAAGAAGTTTTCCATCCTCCTGTTTCACTTTGAGATGTAATACTGTAATGGATAATATTATATTATATTACTTTTCTCTCTGAATGTTCAGTGCTTGTGCAGCGTGGTCGCTCATAACAGTTGCAGGAAATCTGCTTAGTCAACCTGGAAACTTCCACTTTGCACCAAGTTAATGTCTTGGGGGGCTGGGGAGAAGTCTGCTTGTTGGCAGACTGCTTTACATTGCATACTATTCAGATTTCTCATAATATAAATATTTAAGCATCTGCTCAAGCTCCTCCTTCATGTCATTTCTTCCCACCTCTCAGGTCCCCATATTTATCTCTCTTTGATGCCTCTTATGTCCTTGTTATCACAATGTTGGTCCAAGTGAGTTTCAATTTCCCTTTCTAAAATAGTGTAGAAGTATGATCCTAAATTTATTCAATATATAATTAGAATTAGGTTTGCTTTTAATTGGTTTTGAATTATAACACCTCCCAGAGTCAGTTCCAGCCTGAATTAGTCTACGATTCTGTCATCTGCTTGTCTTTCCAAATGAAATTTTTTGTCTTGCCGTTTCTCCACATCCTACATAGTTTCTTAAAAGTGAGACAATTTTCTAGGTATTTGAGGGAACTCTGTAGTCCATGATAATTTGTTGTAAACTGACTTTATCGTACTCTCTTAGGGCATGAGCTACTTTTTCCAAATCTTGCTGTTTGCGTTTCCTATTGTACTGTCTCTGAAACTGAATGGAAAATCCTCTGAACAGTGCTTTTTTTTTTTTTTTAATGGTCTCAACTTTTGATACAATGTTACCATGTTTGGAACCTGAAGTTTGTTAGGTCTCTGTATTCCTACATTTCAGATGGGAATGAAGTGGAGTTCTGCACTTGAAGCACCTAACTTGCATGTATTCTTTTTGTAGGTACCTTCAATGGTAATTTCCATGACTGTGTTCCATTTGCAAGGATATCTTTATCCAGTGGGTAGAACAGAGTATTTCCCTCACTGTCCAGCTTCTTGTATTTGAAGAGGGTAGGATAGGTAGAGGCACAGAAGAAGGAACAGAGACATTGCTGTGCAAGAGTTCGTGATTGTGTATTAAGTGTGAAGGGCAAAATATCTTTGCTCTTTGGAGTAGAATTTATGCATGTTCTTCATCATTATCTTCTTCATTCTTCCCTCACACAAAACTATTGTTGACAGAACTTCTTTAAAGCAATCTGTATTTCTTACAATATGGGGATTGTGTGAACTGCTGCCTTTGAGAATACGAGACTGGCAGGAACTACTTGGATCGCTGTCAAATATTGATTTGGGCTTTTTTTTTATTTAAAGAAATCAATATATCTGCGTGTTATGGTGTAGTTAGGTTAGGAGTGTAATGAGAAGCATACTGAGTTACATTAACTAGCCAGATGTTAGGGAAAAATGCTAATAAATCTTAAACATTTCTTCCGAATGTCTCATTATAACATGCCAGTATTTCCGTGAGATAAGCTAATTTCCATGGGGACAAATCTGTAGTTGACATCATTAATCTGTTTATTCCCTCCCTTCATACTTCACTTAAGTCCTTTTAATTTATTGTATTTCTATTCTATTGCAACAATTTTGAGTTTCTGAGCTCACCGTCATCCATTTTTACAATTCGGGAAGTAAATAAGCAAAAGGTCTTGATGCTTTTGGATTAGTGGAAATATAAACCTAGTGGGCATTCTCCTATAGGGTGACTGATAAGATGGTGCTGATTGGTTACTTTTTATAAATTCCTTATCTTTAAAAGTATTTTAGAAATGTAATACTACATCTTGGTGTTAGGTATAGATATCTGGTCAAGATATTTACATGCTTGTGTGACAGATACAGTTCAGTATGTAGAGTAGATTCCTGCAGTGATAAATTTAATCAATACAGGTGTGATTCACCAGAAAGCTGAGAAACTTACATACTTTAAATTTCATTCTGTATTTTTGTTTTAGATGGGGATCTTAATCTGAACTAGATACTCTGCTGTGGTTTTTTTCCCCTTTTCTTTAGACTATTGACTTTTTGCAGTCAAGGACTAGAGAAAGTCAGTTTCTGGCAGGTGGGAATTGGCTGATAGCTTTGCACATGAAGAAGAAAGGGAAAAGTGAAGACAGCCTTCAGCTCCCTTGTGGTTTTCCTGAACTGATAATAGCATGCTGGTAACATAGATTTGATTGAAATACACTTATATAACACGCTTTTTTTCGCCATAGCAGCAGCAATTTAGGACTTTTCACCTCATACTTTGAGGTTTTTATTTTGAGGTTTTTTTGTTTTAAACGCTAAAAAGCACATGTAGGTCAAGCAAAGAAATGTTTGCCAGTACAAACTCTGTGCTAAGCATTGTGGGAGAATGCTTTCTTGCAGCAGATGAGGATTCTTTGTGGCTGGCGGCAGAAACTGCAGCAGTATCTTTGCAGTTTCCTTTCATCTTTGATTATGTTCTAAGGATCTCTGAAATACAGAAGCTCTTTCCCTGACCCTCTGGAATGCCTTTTCATCTCTGCTGCGGAGTATAGCACATGCTGAAAGCCTTCTGTCTCCTAGAGTTGAGTTATCCTTTGCTTTTCATCACCCTCTGATTTTTGTCATCTTCGGCTGGATTTTTGGCAGTGTTTGGCTTAGGCAAATAGGATTACCTCTCAGTAGCTGATGGTTTTTAGTCAAGGAATATACTAAATGTCAGACATAATGAAGATTGTACAAGGAAGTATTTCTGCAAAGCACAGGAAAATGATTCGAGTTGAGCAAAGGAAGAAGACATTCTGCAAACGCAATCTGGGCTGCTAGAAATGTAGAATTCAACGGATTTGGAATGGGTTGCACTACAAGCGTGGTTCTGTTTAAAGGGATTCGTACAGTTTTTGAAAGAAACTGTGGTTATATTTGCAAACAGCAAGGGGAAAACAATGCCCTTGAATACACAGCATTCAGCCTGCCAAATGAAGATTCAGGAATATTGATTCATTCATCCCTGGTAAATACAAACTTGTTTCATTAATAATTTTATCTGTTAATTGAAAGCTAAACTAAAATGAGGGTAGCATGTTTATGTAACATCTGCTATGTATAAACATGAATATAACTTGGTCTGATATTGTAGGTTGTTTAGTGCATGTATGTGACATGTAATACACGTGTGCATGCAGCTGTGGTGGTAGAGCTTAGGATTCTCATTCAGTATGTCATTTGGATTTGTATTGATAGCTCTGAAGAATTTGCACTCCATTAAGAGCAGACCAATCTTCTATAACAATCCTATTTGATCTTTCTAAAGATACTCTTGGAATGTATTTGGCACTTCAGTTGAAGAAAAACAGATGATGGTTATTTGGAAAAACTAAGGAATGCATTGTTAGGAAAACAGTAACACAGGATTTAATATTTATTTTTTCAGATGGATTCCAGTACATTTTTTTCTTTTTTTTTTCTTTTTTTTTTTGTTTTCTGAAACTATGTCTGTTTAGGTTACTGAAAAGGGATATGGTATTCTATAATGAAAAAAAATGGTTAAAGGGAATAACTGTTTTCTGAACCTACTCTGCTCTCAAAGGCTTTTTTAGGTGTTGCCTGATGCGAAGGAAACAGACTTTAAAGCAAGACTGTCTTCTTTGTACCCACAGGTTAATGACGCATTTGTGCATCAGATATATTGCATTTAGGCTTGAGGGGGTGGAATTGCAGTAGCTAATGTGTACCATTTGCTTCAGAATTTGACTAGTTAAGCATTTAAATATTTATTTTAAATAATTTGGGGTTACTCGTTAATTGCCTTGTCACTGCATAGATAGTTGGAATGCGAGGGGTGTGGTACACTGAAATAACTGAACAGATTTTGACAAGCTTATAGTGCCTGCTGGCGAACCACAATGTGCAACTGCAGTTACAGAAAGCCTTTAGAAATCTCACTAAGCTTTGTTGGCTTTATGCTGTTCAAATTATTTCTTGCTGAACTCAAATGAAGAAAAAGAAAAAAGGGTGTGTACCTATGTATACATCTGTATGTATACATAGACACACGTGTGTATGTATCTGTGCACATATGTATGTGTGTATGTTTATGCACATGGCTACACACATAAGCTTCCAAGAACACAGAATAATCTGAACTGTCCACAGATGTTTAAAATAACTTAGAATATATATGTATATTAGCCTTCATCATAGTATTGTATTTCATAAATCCTTCATATGGCTTGATATTAAAAAGAAAATGGCTTCCTCTAAGTATTGGAAGCTTTTTTACACTGTTAGCCATTTTTAAATTAGCCTCACGCAGATAGTTATTAGACATTTGTTAAACTCTGGACAATGAATACTTTCAATAACTTTTCCACTCCATTGAAGTTAAAACCGAACACCTTTACTGACCTTAAATTCTATGTATAACTACATGAATGAAGGAAGAAATACTTTTTAAAAAAAATAATAATATGAATGATTTTAACTTGGGGGCTGCAGTGAATTTTTTTTTCTTCCTCCTTTTTTGTTTCATGTGGTATTGTTCCAGCAATAATTTCTTTTTAATTTAGCCGTACAGACTTGTGTGCAGACTGGCAAGTTTAAACACAAAATATTCTCAGTCTGCTATTTCCAGCTGAAGTTCCACATCTGTCAATTAGTTGAGTTTTTTTTTTTTTTAAACGCTAACATTTATTTTAAATGATGATACTGGGATTTCTTTTATTTTCCTCTATGGCCTTGTAGGCTTGAAATAGTGAGTCAAGGTAAGTTTTGTGTGTTTTTTTTTTTTTTTTTTTTTTTTTCTGGGATAAATACCTGAAGGGTAGTATGGAAGAGTGTGCAGAATTGAGGGGTCAGAGTGACTTCCTGCTCATTGTACTGGATTGATGTAGTGTATTAGAACAAAAGTCAGAATGACAAGAAAACAAATAGGGGCTTCATCAGAAGCTCTCACTCTTTGTAGTCAGAGCTGGCACTGGCTGTTGCTTTCTGAGATGTTGTCTGCGGCTGGGGAGCAGTTGCTACTGATTTGCCCCCAAAGAGTGGACAGCAGGATTCTCTGAAGAGGGGTAAAGGTACTGCAGTCGTAGTAAAAGTGACAAGTGATTTTATGAAATTTGTCCGAGTTTATACAGAGAACTCCTAAATGACATAATTTTTATATGCTTTGCTAATTTGGCCGGTGGTTCTTCCTCTGAAAGGTGACTTTTTTGAGGAGAAATTATCTCTCTTCTCCTTAGGAAGTTGTGCAGGGAGATGAAGACTATAGGAATCTGCTTCCTCTGAAGAGAAGCTGGATAGCAAAGACCAGAAGAGAGTGGCACTTTGTCACTTCCATGTGTTTTCTTTTATTTGGGTGGGTTTTTTTCAGCAGGTGTGGAGGTGTGGATTTTTGGCTTCACCTATTTGTTTCTCAACTATAACATGTATTTGAGCTGCAATTTCTTACCTCTGCCTTTTTGGCTGTACCTGCTGTCTGGTCTGTTTAGCTGTTTGGGAGCAAATATCTCCTAATACAGAGCTCTTGTCAGAACACCAGTGAACTTCAGGAAGTTTAAGATGACATTGCAAAACCAGTGTTGAAAATCTGTGAAAATTTCTTGTGATCAGAAGGCTCTCAAGAACCAGTTCTCTTTGAAGGGAAAACCTGCTGTTATGTGGAGAAATATGGTTTAGGGTCAGAAGTAGTTGATTTAGCACACATTTTTTCTTATTTAATCCAGAGTTTAGGAGGTTACATCTGAAGCCTTATTAAATCTAGTTAAGGCTTTATCTAAAGCTGGTCTGCTCTTTTGCATGAATGCAATCAAAGATTAAATGAAGCCTGACTGAGAATGTCTTCTCAAGAGTGTCATTTATTTCTATGCAACTGATTGTCATTCAAACTTGCAATAAAATGCTACTTCTTATCTTTGGGGTGAAAACATTTCTAGCCTACCATGTACAGTTCATCTTGCTACAACAGGGTTTCTTAGGGTCTTTAGATCCACAGTGGTAATAATATTATAGTAAAAGATTATAAATGTAGTTTGAGACACTGTTAAAAGTTGCGTCAAAATTAATGAAAATGTATTTTCTTCAAATGTCCACCTAGAGCATATTTACTTTCTGCACATATTGAGAAACCATTCTAATTTGCTAAGTTTTGTAGTAAGTTGAAGGATATAGTTTCAAAATATTGGCCTGTGTACTTGAGATACCTTACTTCTTTTGATTTCATCTTAGTATGTTTTTTTTAAGATCCATTCTCAGCATGATATTGCGTGTTATTTCTGCCATGTTGCAGTTCTGTAGGTTTAGGAGGGTTTTTTTGTCATGGTCTTTATTTTTATATTTAAGTTCCATTTTACTGGTAATCATTGTATAACCAATCACCATCACTGTGAAGTGTTTCTGTATGGTTTAGGACCTAAACATCTGTTTCGGATCATAGAGAGAAAGTCAACAAGGGAGAATCATGTGGTAATGGTAAAACGAACAAGATTTTAAAAGTCTGAGGGTTGCTAATAAGCCTATTGAAATATTCAGTGGAGGAGGCTAGGCGAGTGTACTAGCAAGGCTGATGGAGGAGCTAGAAACTTCTAAAGTGAGTCAAGCTGAGGTGAAGGATAATTAACGTTTTTCTTCTTTATATTTGTCTGAAAGTTTCAGAAAGCAACATGATTTTTACCCATACTTGAGATGTTTTTTGATCTGTTTGCTTCTTCTTGCATGTTTAACACTGTGGTTTCTCTTATTAATCTTTATAACCTTGTAGTTTGATAAAACTACTTTAAGTAGTTTAGTAGCTGTAGCAAGTGCAAGATGTGGCCTAATAATTTTAAATAGTCTTCTATTAAGTCTGATGTGGAAAATAATCATAATTTGAACAGCTTTTACTTAATTCATGCTTACACAATTTCCAAGAAGTGCAGGACATCTTGAAATATATATGTCCGTCCAGTTTCTAATAGGATAGATTTAGGTTTTCTGGCAACAGAATCACCATCCTTATATTTTAGTAAATGCAGTTTCCTAGTCTGTGTAACCCGTTGAGTTGACACCCGTTGTCATTAGGTGTTATTGAGTTTTTGTGTGGCTGCACATGAGTCATTTAGTTTATTAATAAACTGTGACATCTTTAAGATATACCAGAGTCTCTGTGTGTGGGATGACTGATTAATGACAGCAGTGAGTTTTGTCATTCTGGAAGTAATTGGACAGTAGACATTCAAGTTGCAAATATTTTGATTTCAGAGTAGCGTTAAATTATGCATGTCTGATTTTTAAAAAAGACTTTGTTTAACATGTGATGTGTTTGAAGTAAACTTTAAAACAGTCATTTATTAAAAGGCCTATCCTTGCTGTCTGTATTAAGAAATTGACATCAACTTGCTTTTTTTTTAAGGTAGAAAAGGTTAGTAGAAATAAAATGGAAATGTATAAAGGTTCTAAGGAAGTCATTCTGCTGTGTAAGTGGTGTTATTTTTAATGGGTTTAAACAGCTTATGCAGCGTTTCTCTAATGGCGTGCAGATAATTTGTATGGCTTAGTCTGTTGTTTCACTCATAACTTGCTTCAGCTTGTAACTGTATTGTGAGTGGCTTTTATTCATTAGCAGCTGCAGCATTAGACCTTATTAGGCTTAATAATGAAGAGACAGACGTGTTTGAGTACAGCATCTAACTGTTGTGTAGTTTTTCATAGGTCACTTGCATGAGAACAACTCTAATTTCCTTTCATCTTACTGCTTTGGATGAATAAAAACCTGGTGTCTTACCTGCTGGCTGGCAGTTTTGGCTAAATCTCCTGATGATTTCTACAGATTTTTTTTTTGTTTGTTTTGACTTTCATTAGGCTCCTTTGTGAAGAATGCTCGGAAGTCCGTCACTGGTATTGCTCTGCCTTCTAAGGAGGGCAAGTTGCAGCAAAGATTTACCAAATGTGTAGTTCCTGTGTCAAATGTGATACTCTGACATATGCATGTGAGAGGATTGTCAGGTATGGGGTGGCAGATGCTCAATGCATTGGCATGCAAAGATAAGATTAAACATTGTATCTTCAGGAAAAAAAAATTTTTAAGGCTGAGGATGAAATCTGAGGATAGTTGGTCAAGCCAGTAGGCATAAGCCATTGTTCATCCATGACAAGATATGTTGAACTAGCACAGAAAGAGATCCTACTCAAAAAATACAGCATTAGCTTGCGTCCAGGTAGAAAACATGTTGCCTTTGATTGTACCAGTAGGGGAAGTTGGGGGAGATGCTTCAAATCTAAGCAAGATACCAGGAGTGACAAAAAAGAGTTGACTTCTCTTTCTTCCTGGAAGGGTTGGTAGAGTCATCTACAAATGCAGATATCTTATTCTACCATGAAATTAATGCAATTGAAGTAAAGCTGGGAGCTAACTGCTAACTCTTGTGATACTCGTTCCTTGGAACTCTACAGTGTGAAGTGAGACTGGTTTGTCTTTCAGTTCATAAGAAATTAAGATGCAGTCTTACTTCAACCCAAGGGCTGGAAAGACCTCTGCCTCAGGCTTATTTGACACAGAGCTGCTTTGGTTTGAGAGACCTTCAGACTTGGGGTTTTGACTAAGCTGGTATGAAATGAGTCACCAGTGAGTCAAGCAAATGCATTTTAAGTTGGTACTTAATAGATAACAGCATGTAAAAGCATGACACGGAGAAGAATTTATCTATGTTTTGCTTAGCTACACTGTGATTTTAAACTTATTTTAGTTTGTTGTTGTGGTTTAATCACAGTCAGCAGCTAATCCCTGCACAGCAATCCCTGAACTCATCCACTCTACCCCCTCAGCACACCCCTCCCCCAGTGGGACAGAGGGGAGAATCAGAACAGTAAAAATGAGAAGACTTGCAGATTTAGTTAATGACAGTTTAATAGGTAAAGCAATAGCTGCACATGCCAGCAAAACAAAAATAAGGAATTCGTTCATTGCTTTCTGTTGACAGGCAGGTGTTCAGCCATCTCCAGGAAAGCAGGGCTCCATCACACAGAGCAATTACTTGGAAAGACAAAGGCTATCACTCCAAATGTCCCTCTCGTCCCCTCTGTTTCCCCATCTTTATATTCTGAGCATGATGGCACACAGTGTGGAATAGCCCTTTAGTCAGCTGTTCCAGCTGTGTACCCTCCCAGCTTCTAGTGCACCCCCAGCCCACTCTCCACTAGGGTTGTGAGAGAGGCAGAAAAGGCCCTGATTCTGTGTAAGCTGCCCAGTAGTGACTAAAACATTCCTGTGTAATCAACACTGTTTTCAGCACAAATTGAAAACAGCCCCATACCAGCTACTTCAAAGTAAATTAACTATCCCAGCCAAAACCAGTACGTTTGTATTTGTCACAGAGTAAGCATGTCCAAACTAAGGTACTGTATCTTATTGGACAGGTGGTAATGTCTAGCTGAGTGATATTAATGAGATATGCTATGTTTCATGATATAAAGAGATTTAAAAAAAATAATTATTTTACAAGAACATTATGGACTCAATAGAGGCTCTGACTGGGAGAATCCTTTAACTTCCTGCTGCCACTAAAACAGGCAAATAATTTTTTAACTCTGGCTTCTTGAGTGGTGACACAGATGTGTACATTGGTGGTGTCATTTTTCATCAATGCAATCTGCTCATGATAAAGACCTCTTCAATGTGGTGTCTCAGTATCTTTGTCTTGCCCAGGCTACTTGACTCTCCCTCCTATAAATGATGTTTTGAGAGTAATTTTAACTCTAATGCAAAATTTGAGATTTGTATCATTAATTTTAACATGAGAGATATCCCTCCAAAGAGGGATTGTGATTCTTCCTATTCCAGAACGGACGTTTTTTCTTCTCCACCCCCTTTATTCCTTTTCAGTCTGAATGATTTTCTTGTTAAAGAATGTACTCCAGATTAGCGGGACTGCAAGTCACACATTTGTAGTTATTTGCTGTAGGAAGGAATGAGTCTCATTAAAAGACTTTCTTGTGACTTTTTGTGTTTCATCTGAATGTCATGTGTATGCCAGGGAATCACCAGATAAATTGCATGCTGTATTCCATCGGCTGTCAGCTGGCTGAGCGATTCTCTTGGAACTTGTGAATATATTCTTCCAGGGCAAGCACTTATCTGTTGGTCACTTACAAAACTTGGCAGCATTAAGATATGTATAGCTGTGGCGCTGAATCTTCCACTGATGTCTGAAATGTTATGCCTTTAATACAGCTGCAAGGCAGCCTGCCAAGTGTGGGAGAGCAGTGCTAGGGTGTCTCTTACTAATACAGATGAAACCAAGAAGAATTGGCTTTTAGTGGTGCTTGTCATTCTGCTAAAGTGGGTCACTGTTGCCATATAAGCTACTGCTTTAAAACCTCCAACAAAACAAAGCATCAAAACCCTTCCAGTCATTCATCCTTCTCATTTTTGAAACTTATTTCTTAAGAGATACTGCAAGTCATCAGTGAATTTAGAGAGCTGCAGAGGACTAGAGAACTGTAGAGTTTTAGTAAATTATGTTGTCACATCCTTCTGTTTTCACACATACAGGACATGCAAACCTACAACAGGATTATTCCTTTCTCCTCTCCTCCCTCAGCTTGTGATAGGTTAAGCAATAGTTCTTTTCCTAGAATAGCCAACAGGGACCACCAGTTTGATGGCTGTGATTATAGCTGGTAGATTTAGTGAATGCTGATAGTGGTTGCTGAACAGGGTTTAGTGATTTTGATGCAGGTTGTAAGTGGGACTTGAAGCAAAAGAAATACCATCAAACCAAACTGCTTGGGTGTTAATCTTTTCCTGCGGTGAGGCTGGGTAGTCATTCTTTCTTGCATCAAAGTTCAGAGGAAATGCATGTGTGCTGTTTCCTTGCAATCTCTTACTCATGGTATTGTGCATTAGGAAAGCAAGCACTTGGAGTGAAAAGTGATTTAAAGGAATAAGAGGATGTATGTGGGAAACATGTCTTTTCAGCGGCAAATTTGCTTTATGAGTCACTCCAGGACGCTGAGAATACTGGGAACATTTTTACCTGTGTAATTTTGTACTTAAGTAATTCCTGAAGGGTATATGGCACAAGAAGAGAGCCAACTATTTGGGTATTGAAAATAAGATGAAAAGTACTATTGTTTAAAGTACCATGAGAAGCCCTTCAAGACACTGTGTTTGTAAAAGGTGAAACGTGTTGTTTCAATAATAAACTCTTTTGCTGATAGATCTCCTTAGCTAGTTTTTGCAATTTTGTGAACCATGTTGGAAACAAAGTCAAATAATGTTGGTGTGGTGACATTCTTTTTGTACATGGCATTGTTTTCTTGATCCTTATTAAGGTAATGTCCCGATGCAATGAATTGAGTAGTATCAGTGTTTTAAAACTACAGGTAATGTAACAAGTTAATAAATTTTCAGCGTGTCTTAAAGTCCTATTTTTCATTTTTCTTATTTTTTTATTGTAATATGTTAGTGCTATTTTTTTTTTCAGTATACTTCATTATTAAAGTAACTTATCTCTTTTGTCTGTGTGGTGCCTGGGGAAGCAGTATCTCTTTTTTGTGTATGTGTGTGTGAATTAAATTATTGAGATAATCACGAAGGCCTTGGCAGACAGTAAATGCTGGAAATGTATATAAATTAGCAATTAAAGTCTGTTTCATGCAGGGCATAGCTCCAAAGGTACTGCTTCACAATTTTCTTGTTAAACATAAGAACATCCTCTAATAGCGTATGTGTGTTAATGAAATGCGAGCTAGAAATAACATTAACCATTCAGCAGGAAAAAATAACTTATATCTTTAATCTGATGTTATGAAAAGGTTAACTTGTTGGCTTTCTTTGTCCTTCATCTTGTTTTGAGAAGCATACGGAGAATGTTGGGGGGGAAATCATGTTTATACTGAAATGAAACAATCCAGATGTAGTTGAGAGAGAAATATCTGACCAGGATAAAGCAATGTTGCAGTTAAAAAGTAGAATTCATGGTTAAATTAGCCAGAATAAATAATATTTGAAGTCTTTATTAATGTGAGTGTTTGCAAGTGCTTTGTGCATCTTAAAGCTGTGTATTTCTGGTTGCAGTTAAGTACAATTGCAGCCCATCTCAAAGAAATGAATTCCTGTTTGGCAGCTGCATCCTCAAATAATGGTATAATTTAGTGTAAGCTGTTCTGTGCTTCCGTTTTCTGAAAACAAAAGGGGCTGGTACAAAATACAACTGAAGTATAGCTGAATGTTCTTGAACTATTGTCTACCTTGATTTACACAGGAAGGTCTGGTTTTGTAAATTTGACTAAACTGCTGGCTTCTTGAGTCTTAAAGAAGCTTTATAGGGTATTGTTTTATAGAGTTTGGTGTCTACATAGCAGAGAGACTGCTTTATAAAGTAAATTCATTCAACTTGTTTTTTCCTAGAGAAAAAGACTGAAGCTTAGTGCCTAACAGTTAATTTTATGAATTCCTTCAGTTCACTAAGAAAAAGGGGCCTACATTATGGATAAGGGTGGGCAAACTCTTGGTCAGATTCAATTTCACAATTGGAGTAAGCTGTAATAACGATATCCTATGTGAGTATGACAGCAGAGAGGCAAAGGGATAGTAACACACAAGGACAGGATGAGAGAGCTGGAATTGTTCAGCCTGGAGAAGAGAAGGCTCTGATGAGACCTTATAGTGACCTTCCAGTACCTGAAGGGGCTACAAGAAAGGTGGGGAAAAACTGTTTACAAAAGCTTGTAGTGATAGGATGAGGGGCAATGGTATAAACTGGAGAGGAGCAGATTTAGGCTAGACAGAAGGAGGAATTTCTCCACTGTGAGAGTGGTAAGGCATTGGCACAGGTTGCCTAGGGAAACTGTGGCTGCCTCGTCCCTGTGTTAGCATCGGCGTGACAAACACGTAACACTCCGGGAAGGGTTATATGTGGTGCTTTATTGTGAGGCCCTGGGAACCGGGGGCCAGTATCCAAATCCGGTTCCAACGATTGTTACAACGTGACCCAATTTATCCTCACGCGGTTTTGCAATCTAATGTGTATTCAACAGGTTACATCATTGGCTAATGCATGTGTATGTTTCAATAATTTAATCAGCAAGTTTTTATCAGCTCTTACTGCGCTTGTGCCTCCTTTAGCAACAAGCAATCAGTTTGTTACATTGATCTTATGCTTTCTATGAGGAACAGCTATGTGAGTATTTTAGCTCACAGCTCAATAGACCACAAAGTAACATCTCAAGGTCTACCAAAGAAAAGTTACCAGTGAGAAACAAGAGAAGTATTATAGCAGAACAATCACTTAATGTTGTAAAAGAAACTTTGAGCCTGTATAGGCCTTTGTATTCATGGCCTTGTTAGCATTCTTAAGTAACCAACATTTCTTTCTCTACCACTAGGTTTTAAGATTTCTTGTAACTTTAAAACTACTACATACATTTAAATAATTTCTTTTCTTGATTTACAACTAATTCAAACTACTGTATATAATAAAGTTTTAGATTCTTGCTCCAACACCTGGAGGTGTTCAAGGCCAGGTTGGATGGGGCCTTGGGCAGCTTGATCTACAGTGTCCCTATCCATGGCAGGGATGTTGGAACTAGGTGATCTTTAAGGTCTCTTCCAACCCAAACTATTCTATGATTTTGTGATCTTCTGCTAGGTCTGAAGGGTAAGAAAACTGTGCTGAAGTTGTGCCATCTTAAAAATACTAGCAATAAATGACTATATTTGAGGTTTTCCACAACTCAATCTGCTTCTTGCAGATTAAGGTAACTCTTCTGTTAGAAAATAGATTAAAAAAACCGTGTGAAGTTTAACATGTCACTTATATTGAAATGAGATAATTAACTATACAAAGTAGTTGAGCAGAACTGAGAATTGACTAAAAGTGATGGTTTAAGTTTCCACAGCTGTCTGGTTGCTTTAGTAGACAGGGAGTCTAAAAAAAAAAAAAAAAAAGGGATGTGCTTCTCTGAGGAGTTGAGTTTTCTCTCAGATCTATTTTTTCCATTGGTAAATACAGCTGCTGAGGTTTGTGCAGTTGGAGGTTGCAAGGCCTCAGTAGTAGAAAGAAACAAAGGGAAAACTGAAGTACCCCCTCTCAAAACCTAGAGGAAACTGCTCATGAAGGTCCTCCCTTTTAGGAATAATTTAGCCCACAATCATGTGTTGGGGAGCTTGGTTAGTCAAACGTTCAAAATAAACAGAAATGCCAGAGCAGAAATGCTTTGCACTGCACAAAAAAGTTATAAAGAAATGATCCTGATAAAAATTGCTGCCTCTTCTTTTGTGAGTGTGTCTGTTGCAGTGTGTCTGTAAGCAGCGGCGTATAGGAGAGCAGAGTGAATTACAAAAGCCAAGCTGAAGCATGGCTTGAGTTGATTTTGCAGTCGAGAACAGACATGGAAGCTGTTTGCTAAGAGAGAATCACAGAATCACAGAACAACCAGGTTGGAAGGGACCTATCGGATCTTCTAGTCCAACCATTCCTATCTAACACTAAACCAAGTCCCTCAAGACCTCATCTACCCGTGCCTTAAACACCTCCAGGGAAGGTGACTCAACCACCTCCCTGGGCAGCCTATTCCAATGCCCAATGACCCTTTCTGTGAAAAACCTCCTCCTAATCTCCAGCCTAAATCTACCCTGGCGGAGCTTGAGGCCATTCCCTCTCGTCCTGTCCCCTGTCACTTGGGAGAAGAGCCCAGCTCCCTCCTCTCCACAACCACCTTTCAGGTACTTGTAGCGAGTAATGAGGTCTCCTCTCAGCCTCCTCCTCTCCAGGCTAAACAACCCCAGCTCTCTCAGCCGCTCCTCATAGGGTCTGTTCTCCAGCCCCTTCCCCAGCCTTGTTGCTCTTCTCTGGACTTGCTCCAGAGCCTCAACATCCTTCTTGTGCTGAGGGGCCCAGAACTGGACACAGGATTCAAGGAGCGGCCTCACCAGTGCTGAGTACAGAGGGAGGATCACCTCCCTGGACCTGCTGGTCACACCGTTTCTGATACAAGCCAGGATGCCATTGGCCTTCTTGGCCACCTGGGCACACTGCTGGCTCATGTTCAGTCGACTGTCGACCAACACCCCCAGGTCCCTCTCCTCCTGGCAGTTTTCCAGTCACGCTTCTCCCAGTCTGTAGTTCTGCATAGGGTTGTTGTGCCCCAAGTGCAGGACCCGGCATTTGGCCGTGTTAAACCTCATGCCGTTGGACACTGCCCAGCGGTCCAGCCTGTTTAGGTCCCTTTGCAGAGCCTCCCTACCCTCCAGCAGATCGACACTTGCACACAGCTTTGTGTCATCTGCAAACTTGCTAAGGGTGCCCTCAATGCCCTCATCCAGGTCATTGATGAAGACATTGAACAGGACTGGACCTAGCACTGAGCCCTGGGGAACACCACTTGTCACTGACCTCCAGCTGGACTTAACACCATTTACCACCACTCTCTGGGCCCGACCATCCAGCCAGTTTTCTACCCAGGAGAGTGTGCGTCTGTCCAGGCCAGTGGCTGACAGTTTCCGTAGCAGAATGCTGTTTATCACTGAGCTCTGCATAGCCTTGAATCACGAGTCCAAAAAACACTTTCTGAAAACTGTTCACAACACAGGGGAGATACTCCAGTGCTCTGTACTGGCAGCAAAAAGAAAATCCTATTGAAGCCAAAGGCAGCCAATGAGGACTAACTTGTCCTCATGGTTGGAGAGCTGAGATTCCCTCAAGTGGCTTCTCTTGTGTGAGAGGGCTTTGTTGCATTGTCTTCTCAGTGTTTTTCTGGAGGGCAATCAGTGATGGATATCTACAATGCTGGAGGGTTCTAAGAAGGGAGGAATGAGCTGAGTGCTAGTAATGTGTTAGACAGAAGTGAGCTAACTGGCTGGAGAAGAAAGAGGCTGAGGAAGTCTGGTAATTTACTTGACGAATTAAGTGCTTAAAAGTTGAAGGTATAAAGAAGGGGGGTATTTTATTTTGGAGTTAGTATCTGTGTGGAGTATATAGGATTTATACTGTCTAGAAGATTTGACATTAAAGTAAATTTTTAATATGGATTTAGCACTAAGATTAAAAAGCATCCTCACCCTGACTCGCCCTCCCTGACAAAAAGTAGTCCATTAGTCCTGGAGGATGTATTTGGTTAGTGGCTGATTGTTGATAGTAACTGATATTAATATAAAAAAAAAGTACCACTTGAGGCTTTATACTTCTAAAAAAACTCAGTTGTCAATTCAATAAGGGGCTATTAAAAAAAAAAAAGGAAGTCTTTGTTTTATAAGTGCTGTGAAAGATTTAGACTTTTATTTGGTCAGTTTAGATGCACATTTTCTTTTGTTTGACTCATAACCTTAAGGCATTAAAAGCGATCCACCTTTTTTTTTTCCCAGAAGAATACAACATGCCTGGGGGCTGGCCTTTGTCTGTCATGCCTTCCAACAATGACAGATTTAGCAAACTGCAGCTGAGAAGTTAGACTAGTTTGTACTTTGCTGCCTCTGTGAGGGGGGGAAAGCTATTGTTTTCACTGGATCACTGGCACGTTGATTACTTTGATGCCAAAAAGCATACAATTTTGCTGCTGCTTGTATTTTCGATCAAAGAATGCAGGCAAGAATGAACAGAAATCCTAAGAAAGAGCTTATTATTGAGTCTCCACAACAGAGCAAGGATGCAGGTCCCTGTGAAGTAGAAGTGGAAAGTCCTGTAGCAGTGCCGGTAAGAGTTGTTTAAACAAGCTGTCTCTTCTCTTTAATAATTCTAGTTCTGTCTGCCAGTGCAAAACAGCTTAATCTGACGCTAATGAGAAATTCCAGCATTCTTAGTTATGAAGAAGGTGTGTTTATGTTTGATTTTTTGTGTGCTGTTTGCCTTTTCAAGTAATTTTTGCTTTTCTGGTTTATGAAGTCTTTGATTCTCTCCGAGTGTGACTTGGAATTTGGTTTTCACTGTAGCTGCTTTTCAGTGTCTGTTCCGTCTAGTTGTACAAGTCTTTAAACCTAGCATGAACACTTCTATTTTGTTTCGTGCTCTGTTTTTGTTTTATACTGTTTGGCATATCTTTCACTTAAAGTGTAGGTGAACTCTGTGTCTGAAACACTTCAATTAAATCTTCTAAGAACTGCCTATATCATTCAGATGTACTTCTGTAAAAGGATCTATTTTTCAATGTCTTCAATGCATGTTATTTGGGAATTTGAAGTTATAAAGTAACTACAGTGAGGGGAAAAGGAATATTTCCATATGTGGAGAGAGTTATCAAATAAGATACTGGGATTTTAATAGTCCATCAAGAGAATGCAGGCAAGCTGTAGTGGATCCACCAACTCTCTCCAGCTAGGATGATAAACCTTTTCCAGTAACAGAGAAGGATTGTTAAACTAGTAACTTATATATCAGTAGAAACAAGTATTTGACAGTACTTACTAAAATTCGAGTTTTACTTAATCTCTCATACTTAATCACTGAGTTAAAGGGTGGTGGGCTCCTCTTTATCTGGCTGTGGTTGAAGTTAGGGGGAGCTGTGATCCTCTGATTACAATCCCCCAGTTATTTGAGCTTCATGCTATGCGTTTTAAGAACTGAACTAAAACATTTTGACTGTCTGCATTTTGTAATACACATCTCTAACTTCATGGGAATTGTTCCTATATGTAACTGAATGCTTACATGTGTCAGATAAATATTCTTGTACTTTACACTGTTTTCTTTAGTGGTGTTCCGTTCAGAGCCGTTGTTAGTAAATGTTTTTTTTTTTTTTTTTGTATGGGTGTGTTCTGATTTCTGGTCCAGATTTTCATCAGTACAATATGAGCTAATCTTGTGTGTACTTTCCTGCCTTTGGAATGTTTAGCTTTATTTAGAACTGTTTTTATTCCCCCATGAATACTCAAAGAGATTATTAGTGTTTCTGCAGATACTTAGTGTACTGCAGTTGATCAGCAAACGTGTATACTTGGGGAAAAAGTGCAGAACATTACTGTCTTTACTTGTAACCATTTCTGAAGTACAACCTTACAGTTTTTCAGGTACTACTCACTCTAATATTCATAGATTAATATACCTCCAGTGTTTGCACTCCCTTTTTTAATTTTCAGATTAAGTGGGTACGTTCAAAACAAAGGTCAATATTTCAAGGGAAGAACATTTAGGTTCTACACAGGTCACATAAAATATGTCTTCGTTGTCATTTCACTTGCTATTTTGGTCTCAATCTGTTACGTATATAGACAAGTGTATATATGGCATATAATTATAGATGGTGTGATATCCCATTTCACTTCTGCTTTTGTCTAGTTTATTGAGGAAAATGATGAAATTGTGCAAGGAACATTTAGCACTACATGTTCTGCTAGGCACAAAACAAGAAGTAGGGCGCTATGTTTCATTTAAAATTGACGCTTGGATCCATTTTTATTTCACTGGATTGTGATGTTGCAGTAGGTTTTAACTGCCGCGGTGAGTAGATACTTTCTCACAGGTATAGGGTGCAGTAAGTTAATAAGTAAGATTGATAACATTTATAGTTATTGTAACACAATGTAAACAACAGAAACCTCAGAATTCTGTTAGATAGCAGTCCTTAAGAGCATTTGTAACAGGAGGCTTCTTGTTGACTCTGGCACTACTTCTCATTGACTGTTGCCTAAAACATTCTTTCAGGTGTGGGTGTATTCCTTTTGTATTGACAATTTCAGTGTCTACTTGAGCTTTTCGGGTATTCTTTATAAAGATGAAAGAATCAGCTCTGAGGACATCAATGAAGAAACAACTTTCTTGCTATTCATTTGAGCCTTTTAAATGTAGGTCACAGAGACTCTGCTAGAGTATTGAGGGGACTGTATTTATAACTGTAAACATCCCATGTGATACTGAATCAATGTTAATTCAGGCATAGCTCTCAATCAAATAACTTTCCCTGGGTAGGTGAGTAGGCTCACAAAAGGAGTTACCTGCTTGCTTTCAGTGCCAGTACTTTAGTACATGTGGTCTCTTGTTTTCCTGTGATTTGAATTAGTTTGTGTCATAACTTTGCTTTGAGGTTAACAAGCAAGAAAAGCCCATGGAAAAAGCATTTAGATTTTCCGGGTGATGCCTCGAAACCTTACTTGTCGTGAACTGCTGTTGTGCTAACTGTTGTAGAAGTTACCAAATGAATGTATGTGCTGTCTAGTTGCATTTTAATAGTCAGAAGTAGTAACTGCAACTGAATCAGATGATATTTTTGGGAAGATGGAATTCAAGAAAGCCATCTTTCTGCTTGGAAACACACTGGCATTACAGAATGAGACACCTGAGCTCCTCTGTCCAACAAAGCGTTGCCTCAGTCCAAATCTAACATTAGAAGTTTCTGTGCCAGTTAGAGAACTTTATGCGACTCTGCATGCTTCGCATCTGAAGTTAAAGTAAATCACAGAGCAGACTAGAAGTTGAACAACTGGAACTGCATCTGTATTAACAGACTGAGGTAAATACTGGCAATATAGAAGGTCCAGCCAAAATATTAAAGCTCTGGAGAGTGTTCATGTTTAAATGGACCTTGTCCATCAACAAAATAATTAATATAAATAAGAGCACTATGCTTTGCAATTTAAACTATGTTCATTGAGTTTTGGAAACCCCATTCTCTCCTGTTACAGCCCCCTGAAGACTTAGGTGAACAATAGAGCAAGAGTTTGCAGGCTTCCAGCTGAAGCTAGGGGCGGGAAAGAGAAGTAAATTATTCTGTTTTAAAGAAAACTGTGCAATTAAAGCCTGTATAACTGTCTACTCTTTGTAGGTCTCACTCTGTATCTGTAGCCCCAGCAGGTGCTTAGGATCTGTTTATGTAAGCATGAGAACAGATGACTTAATGTATTTCATTCTTTCAAGAATTTAAAGTTTTGAATTTGTCAATGAAAGCTAATTGTTGCTAAATATATACATAGTGGTAGTTTTTCCACATAAACCTGTAACAACTTATTCTCTTCCATTGCCCCAAAGTTTTCATCACAAAGTTAATCAAACCTAAGAAAGGGGGTAATGGGTAATGTAATGTTTAAGAATAAGCTTAAGGATACATATAATTTTTTCAAAGTATTTATAAGTTGATTAAAAAATAACTCAATCTGGGCTGTTTATTTCAAGTTTATTGTGGTTGTGGGTCAGTAAGATACAGGAAACTGTTACCTGTGTTTAGTATTAGTCAGTCTTATTTGTTTGAAGTGACCTGCCTCAACCCAATGTTGAAAAATACATAACACCATATATTCATCAATTTTTATGCTGTGTTGCCTGCCAATGCTTGTAGCTCCATTCTGCTCTTTATGGGACTTGTTAATTAGCAAGTGTGTGTGCACTAAATATGTTTTATAAGGTAAATGATGTTTTGTATCATGAACCTAACAATATTCCATGTACTTAACCTAACCATCCTTTATTTTGTGAAAAGATGAGATGATAACATTTCTCTTAGTTTAAACATACAAGAAAATGTACTATATTTTTACTGTAACGTGTAATGTAGGCAGTCATTGAACTCCTCACTTAAAATTCCTTTTATTTGATGGCTTTTGACACTGCTTGTCCAAATATTCTGGCAGATTAAAATGATTACCTGGGTGTCATCGCTGCTGTTTTGAAGTGCTTCCCATTTCTTTTTTCCATACCTATAGTATGCTGGCAAACCCCCTAAATGATACAGCAGATACTTCACTCTTTTATCTTCCTGCAAATCATATTCAATAATACTGTACCTAGCTGGCATCTTTTCTTTTAAATTTTATGAAATAATAGATAGGAAAAATCTCTTCTGAAGAAGAGTTGCAGAGATATAATATGCTTCCTTGTGGTGTTGTAGATTTGGCTAAATGCCATAGTCAGTGTGCTGTATATTGTTTTCTTTTTTTCATATCTGATTCAAACCGATAAAACATCCTTTTCCTTTTGAATCTGACACATGACTAAGAAAAAAATGGGTAACACTGAGAAACCTGGGAAAACATTCTTCATAAATTTTTACAGAAATTATATTTCTGCAAATCAAGTACTCTACTAATTCATCAGGAAGATGGTGTGGTTATCTGCTGCTGCTAACTACCTCAGTGTGCCATTGACTTAGAGGAGAGGTATATATTCAAGACCTCAACTCCAGAGAGCTTTGTATTCTTTAAAAGCTTTTAATGACCAAGGGCTCTTTTAAAATCTTATATTTCTGGCATGTGAGCAAAGCTTGCTTACTTTTAAGGTTCTTTACCAATTTAATGGTAGTGGTGGACCTTTTTTGTTACTAGAGCACGAACATGTGCATTTGTAATGAATTGGATGCTATCTGAAGCTGTACTATATATGCATCTTTGTTTTTTTTAATCAGCTGTTCTAGAGAAGTGATTTTTTTTGTATGTGTGCGTACCGCTGAGATAATTTTAATTACACTGTTTTAAGAAGTAGTTCTTTTCCTCTGTTTTTGCTGGTAAAATGAGAGGAGCCAGAGCTCTGTTTCTTCCCATCTTCACCTATCACCTTTGCAAGAGAATTAATGGGAGAATGAACATAGCTCTTCAGCACCAGGGAGGAAAGGATGAAAATGCTGGTCACATGTAGCATCACATAAAAATACATTACCCATTTGAGATGACAGCTTTCCTTTGCTACCAGTTAGATGAATTGATACTGTGATCTATGTGCTTCCTAGTTCAGACAGTAGATGTTCCGAGATGTGAAATTTCTGACTGTATTGACCATATTTTTCTTCTTTCATTTAAAAGGCTTCCCAAATGGTGTTTTCAGTGTATTATAATAGAATATGTGGCCTGAATTAAATTTTTTTTAAGGATATTCTAAAGGTGTTGAGCTGCCTTGAAGCCACATAAAGGAATTCAAATATTTTTGCAACTGCTTTTAATGAGGAAGGAGTTTTGTGTTCTGCTTAATAATCTGGGTCTCTCCGGCATCTGAAAGGGTCTCATCTACCAGAATAAGTGGTGATGCAGCCATCTAATCAACATTTCAGACAGCCAGTCTGGCCAAAAACCCACTGGTTGGGAGGAACTGTCCAAAGCCAGATCACCTCTTAATCTGTCTCAAGATATGATAGTTCAGTTGCTGGTACAAGTGTAAGAAGGCTCAGGAACATACCATGAGAGAAGAGAGGTTCCTTTTAGTCTTAGCCTTCATTTTGTATAGTTCAGTACAGTTGCAAAGCCAAATCTTTAGTTAACAGAAGAGACCGATTGTATGCAGAACTCAAATGATCTTTCTCCCCTATTCATTTCTTAGACCCAGCCTAATTTCTTCTAACAGTCAGTCATCCTGCACCACACTGAAACCAACCTGTCACTGCTGCAAGTTGCATATCGCTTCTGTAGTACTCTCTAAACTTTGTTTTAACATAAGATTATACTCAAGCTTGATTGACAAGGGAGAATCTTGCCTACCTGTGCAGATAAAGGGACACCCGTTACTTATTTAAAGGTAAGGTAAGGTGAGCAAAGGGTGTCTTGTTTTCTTAATGGTAGATTTTTGTCTTGTATTTCATTTAAAAAGCAGTAAAGTTGGAGGAGCTCTTCATACTCTGTGTTATCTCTGTCTCGTGTTGCCTTGGTGAAGTGGTGGAGAGGGTGGGTGAAGTTACTGGAATGTCTTTTTAATCATCTTGTGAGCATCAGGCACTGTGGGAATGATCAATCTGAAATTTTGTGAGGGGGTAATTTGTTAGAGCCTGCAGCTAGGAACTGTGTCAAATAATTGGGTAAGGAAGGCGCATCTGACCTTCTGAGTATAAGGAATCCTGGAGCTTACGATTTCCGTGGTTTGGGATTCATTGCAGCAGACTTTACAAAGTTTTCTAGCAACTGCAAGCACATTAGAGAAAATGTAACCCTTTCTATGCTGTGTTTATCTTCTTCTCCTGTGCTCTTCTGAGTGAAGTCAAAATGGTCCAACCACTTGAGCTTACACATGTGTGTGAAGTAAGCCGAAGCCTTTTCTCATGGACACTTGTGTTAGTTCTTGGCTTTGTGATAAGTCCTGTTCATGATGAATGAAAGGAGAATATGTAGCAGCAGCTGTGATTCAGGTGCTAAGCTCTCAGTATGTCCTCAGATACAATATACTGTGTGCTGAACAGCTGTCCTCAATTTCTTCTGAGGAGAAGGATGGCATGGTAATCCTTTTCCACTGTGGCTCCTAGCTATACTGATCTGTGCTGAGCATGTTGGTATAGAGCTTATGAACTTTTAGTAAATCCCTCCAGTAAGACTGTAAATCGTAGCAACTTCTGTTGACAAAGCTGCATTTCATTCATCGTTTTGTTGTATTTGTTTTCCAGTTTTAGCTTTTTTGACCTTTTCAGCTATTATGTTCTGTTACATTTTTGTATTTGTCTTAGTGGTAGAGCTACTACATGGTAGATGTAGGGGGAGTCTTAAGTAACTCTTTGAGCAGCTTGTGAAATAAGCCTGAAAACTCTGGTAATTTTCTTTGACTAAAGCTTTCCTAATTCCTTGAAAAACAAATTAATTTGATTCTCTTTTGGATGAAGAAAGCACCTGTAAGGTTTCTGAGGCTAACTATTAATATACTAATGGTTAATAGTTGCTGGTAAACGTAAAGGCATTTCTTCTGTGTAGCACAACTGGAATTTGAAAGGTTATTAACATAAATTATGCAATGATATATGTAAATCTCATCTTGTCTGATTACCTGTAGTGATGGCATAAGCTGGCCTTGCTGATATTTTTATGTTTCACGTACTTTAATTAAAATTAGTGCAACTGATCTTAAAGTGACAAATAAATAAATTTGTAATTTTAAGTCTGACATTGTGATAACAGAAAGTGCAAGCGAAGTTATAACTTCAGCTGTGCATTAGCTTGGACGCTGAGACACTGCTGCATCTTTGGGAGCTATTTCTAAACCTACTTTGCCATCTGACCACTTAATAGATCACTTGGCAGGGTGAAGGTTTTTTTCTCTGGTTGTGCGCATCCAGCTATAAAGGCTTGACAGCGGTACAGGGTTTAAATGTGCGTCATAACTGAAGAAAGCTATTCATGCAATTAGGAGGAAGAAGATGGCCTATGGGAATTTTGCAAAAGGAACTAAAGGGAGGAATGTCAATTAGCCTACCCCTACTGCGGGTTACTGCTGAATTAAAACAATGCTCAGTCTTAGCTTTTGAGCCAAGTTTGTTTTAATCCCTTCTAAACGCAGATCAGAGCTTTCTGGACAGTATCAAGCAAAGGTAACCACCAATGGAAGATATTAGTAAATTCTTTACAATTTCGCAGTGAGAACACAAGTGATTACTCTGATAAGCTCTGACTCAATGTGTTCTGTGAAATAGTTCTGTTTCTTCCTCTGCAGCAAATAGAATGTTTGTCTCTAATTATCAGTTGCACTTATCCATATGGTATAGTGTGACATACAATATTTAAAATGCAAACTTTAAAGTTTTGATGTAGATGAAATCTCATTCTGCCATTTTTTGAAGAGTGACCTCTTAAAATGAGTTAACAACTGTAATTTTTCCTCAATATACCTAAATTTACTTTCTTTTTTTTTCCCCTAGGCAAAACCAAAGCTCATAGAACCAATAGACTATGAAAATGTCATCGTTCAGAGGAAGACGCAGATTTTGAATGATGGTTTACGTGAGATGCTACTGTTCCCTTATGATGACTTTCAGGTAATTTAATCCTCCTCCCCCCTTTTTGAACACAGATATTTAGTAGCAGTAGCTGTGAGGTGATATCTTTCTATTTCTTTGTTTCTTTGCTCTCTTTAGCTACAAAACCCCCTAAGCTCTTGCCACGAATCCTTTTACAGTGCTTGATTTACTCTATCAGATGATAGAAGAAGAAATAGCACGATTTCCTCATCTGTCCAGATTATAAGGTCTACTTCTGCAACTCAGCAATTTTACTGCCCTTTGAAGTAGGTGATCAGTCAGTTTTAGCTATTTCCTCCCCTTTCTGATGTAGGAAATCATGTGAGGCCTGTTAAAAAAAATCTGCTTTTTGTCATGCTTTAATTCTTAATTTTATTTTTTAACCCCGGCTTCTTAACAGTGAAGGGCATGGATCTGTTTAAACAAAAGCTGTTACTCTGAACTGTGTATTACCAGCCAAAGTTGTGTTTTGGCAAAATACCTCTTGTGTAACAGGGCACTGACTTTATTAAGCCAAATTTAATCAAGATTTGTGATCATCTTGATATATTTCTCTAAAATAACCGTTTTTATCTGACTAAATAAGTTTATTTCATCACACACTTATGAATCTTGTTGTAGAAACAGTTAGGAAAACCACACCAACCATCTTAGACACTGGAATTTGGTGTAAATCATGAGGAAAGTCACTTATATACGTGCCTATACCTGCAGTCAAAATATCTACCTGTATTTGAAAAGTATGCAGGCATCTGAACTCTCTGTACAATAACTGCTTCTGGGTACTGTGTCGTAGCTGAATACCCTGGAATTGTTTTGTAAAAACAGATCTGAAAAGCCAAGCACTTTAGCTAGTTGAAGCTAAGTTCATGTTTATCATGGGGAAAGTTAGTGATTAGTTGGTGTATTCCTACAGAAAGGTGTATAAAGTCCCATAAATTACATGTATTGAGTTTTTCACAAATTCTGTTTGGCATACTAAAATATTTACCTGAATGCTAGACTCTGTTTTTAATGTAGTCTTTGTGCTGATTCTTACAGGAACAACTCTACCTGTAGCCTTCCCATTCTAAGCTAAAAAATTTTGCTTTTAGCAAGTTACAGGTATTTAGAGAGTAGTTTGGGCTTCACGTGTTCTTAGCCACACACAAAGTTTGAAGGACTGCCAGTAAGATGTCTTATGAAAGGCAATTGTACTGTCTATGGACACTGTGTAATGATACTAGTGTTCAAATAGCAGATCCCTCACGATGATGCCCTGCACCAGATGTTTTTGGGGCTGAAGAGTGTGAGAAGGCTGTAACATCCAGATCCACTTCTGTAGTGCGGCACTTCATTATCACAGATCCAAAGGAATCAAGGGTATTTCTGCTAAGTGAACTTTTATCTGATTGACTGGGTCACTTACCAGTCATTCTGTTGAATAGCTCTAAATTATCAATGGTGAAGAAATAAACCTATCAAGACTGTCTTCAGACATTTTGAGCACTCTGGGGATGCCTGAAGTGTTTAACCACTGTTTCAAGTGGCCTATTCTGCAGTTCTTAACCTCAGCTCTGTACGAATGAAGCTAGTCCATAGTTCTTGGTCTGACCCTTTAAAGAGAATGACCGAATTTTGTTCACAAACTGCAATACTTTTTGTCATCCTTTGTTTGGATTCTATGGTTAGATTTTCAACAAGGCAGTCGTTAAAGTATGTGTTACATTAGAGGATTTCCTTCAGGTAGTCATGATTTTGGAATACAGTCAGACTTCCTGTTTCTTTATCCCTCAGGAGGTAACATCAGAGTACATTTTCTGAGTTTTCCCAACATAAACTTTGGTAGAGTCTCATTTTATACTTGACTTATGTGAAGACTGGGCTGTACTATCAGAATGTATTATTATGGTGTCAAAATTTTGTTTCCTTCTAAGATTTGCTGGCAAAACTTACTTCAAATGTTTTTATTTAATGACTCTCCAATACTACTTGATATATCTAGCTTGTTTTCAATAATGCAATGTGTTTAAATCTGTTATTCAATATATTAAGAAAATATTGCCAAAAGAGGGAACAGAATTCCCTTATGTGCTTATTTTTTTTTTCAAGTTAAAACTTTTAACCCTGTACAGTCTTCCATGATCGTATTTACAGTTTTGAAACCATTAGTTGTGATATGGTTGCCAATAGAATTTGAATAATTTAAATAATGGCATATTTCCTGCATTTACCAGTCTGCTTTGTGTGTATTTTTTGTTGTTTCTTTCTTAACTTGTTGCTGTTGCACAGTGTATGGGGAAGTTATTGTGTAAACCTCAGCTCAGGTGTTTGATACTGCCTCATTCCCCACAAGGTGAATTTGAAATACTGAGCTAGAGTATTTAGAAGGACTTGAATACATACACTTAGTTTATAGGTGGGAACTCCTACCATTGTCTAAAAACCTGTTCAAGCCATTTCCTCTTAGAGCGTTCAGTTTTTATTTGTACAAAGTTTTTCCTTGTGCTTTCATTACGTTGATCACAATCTAAAAAACACTTGCCTAAAAAGGAAGCCAAGCCCTGTTAACTTATAAGGACAATTGACAGGAAGATTGTTTTGTTACCAGGATGACCTTAAAGATGGCACTGAAAATGCTTACTTTTCAGCACTCCCTAACACTTTTACAGTTTTTGATAGATTACAGAAGAAGCTACCTTTTCAAAGAGGCAGATTGGTGCCACTATGGAATTTGTGTTAAAGTCGAAATCCCTTTGGGAGAAATTGTAGGTAAATGTTTGTGCTTAATTTGGATAACAATTTTTTCAGGTAATGGAGTTGAGATAACTGAATTGTAACGTGTGAGAAGCTGAATATTAAAGGAGAACTTATCAGAAAAGAAAGCTTACACATCAACTGGTTTCTTAGAGCCACATATAATTTGCTTTTCTTTTTTTCTCCTGATGAAAGTTATTTGCTTAATGAGGGAAAGGGGAAAAAAAAAACCAACAGTAAGTCACCTTTTTCTGTTCAGCTGTGACTGCTCTCCAAACATTCTGTCAGAAGTAGCTGTTAGCTCACCCCACTAAGAAATAGATATTTGAGCAAGGATGGAACAGAAAATGCCCTGCTCTGGGAAAACTCATAAAGATTGAGGGATTGTTCTGCAGCCAGCTGATCCTGTTACAGGAACCTTTCCAGATTTCCGCTTAACTGCATTTGCGATCATCCTAAACTTGGTTAGCTGAGGTTAAGAATCCTGTTTTCTTTCCTTTTATGTATGTTCTGTAGCAGCTCATGTACTTTTCAAAAAAGCACGATTTTTGGTTTGCTCTGTGCTGATCTGGGAATACAAATAAATAAGCTTGTAACTTTTTTCTTCATACATCTCTACATGAGTTCCTACCTTTTCCTTGATGCTGTTATATCCAAATAATAGGCCTTGCTTTTCCCATGTTTCTAGAAGAACTGTTTGTTAGCAACTTTCTCTCTATGTAGTGGATCATCTCTCAATTTAGTATTTCGAGATTGTTTCACTTGCTTTTCACAAGATCAAGTTCTGAGTTTTCTGCACTGAACTTGCTAATCTGGTTACCCCATAGCTTGTTCTCATCAAGTTCATAGGGGCAGTCATGTTGTGTTTGGAGATCCTTTTTACTGTTAACATCACTGAGTTTGATTTCATTCTTAGTAACCGACCTGTCTAAACTTCCAGTACTCTATGCTTTGTAGTCTTTTCAGTTCTAGCTTCTTTCTTGTCATTGTTTTGTTTTCGTTATGATCCTCATATAATGTGTAAGAAAGAGGTGAAAGAAGAACTTTCCCTGCTTCCTGCTGAAATCTCCTATTAATGTTAATTTTCAGTTAGTGCTGTCAGTCGTTAAAGGCTAGATAGATGCTTGCTGAGAAGCGGTCTTCTCTTTCATAACCCCAAACAACTGTATCTGTTTGGTACTCTTGTATTCAATATTATGCTTCTTCATGGCATGTTGTAATTATTCCACGTCACTTGAATTTCAGTAATTTACCCAATAATGAAATGATTTCATAACTCAGTAGCATTAAACTGACCACCCTTGCGGGTCACATGAAAATCATATGCTCAATGGCTGTGAAGTTGGTGGTTACAATTAACTACATAGTAGGTAAATTATTAAAAGAAACCTTAAATTCAGACTATACTAGTGATTAATTTGCAATAAGACACCTTGTATCTAAATATATTTATTTCAAAGCACCTAATGTCTGAGTACCCCATCCGTTTTCATCGGAAATAATTGCTCCCATACAGGATAAGTTCACTTGTATCAAAACCAATGTGCGTGCATTCCTCCCCAGACTAAATAGGCCTTTACAAAGTCATCCCACTGTTATATTTAAGGCTTTTTGATGCTTGACATAGACATTGTTTCACCTTTGTTACCATTGGTTTTGAGCTATATGGCTTTTAGTTAATGTGATTCAAGTTCCTGAAGATAGATTTTTGTCAAATTTGCAGAAATAAAAGTAAACCCGAGTCACTCTACAAGAAAGCACGTCTTGAGTAGAAGGAATGAGCAAAAAAGTTTCAACTAAGTCCTCATTTTAGAGAGCACAAAGTAAACTGTTCAGTTGAAATGTTTAAAGAATTCAAAGAAATTTCACTGACTTTGTATTTTAAAATTTGTTTTGTGTTTTTTTTTTTTCCCCTTGAGAGAACTTTTCTAAATCAAGGATTCAGTTTAGTTTGGAAATTACCTTATATTACAGCTTCTGTCATTTCTCATATGACTGATAAGTCCATTTTGGCACATAGTAGCTTTAAGGGCATGATCTAACATACAGCGTGCCAACTTTTTCCACCGACCCTTTGAAACTGTCACTGCTTCTTGAGCATTTCCTTCTGTTTAACATCTAAAGTAAGCACAGCCTGGGTATGTCACCGTTGGATTGAAACCCTGCTTTTCTCCCCATTTTTATTGCATTTTGTGTAGTCCCTGTTTTGGCAGTAAGATACAGGACTTTATTTGTAATGTCTGTTGGTTATCTATGTACTTGTACACTCTTTTGTGGGTTTTTAATTCCTTTCTCAGTATTTTGAGTAAGCAACTCTTAAAAACCATAACTTCAAACATCCTAAATGAATGTGGAAGGGGAAGTGGTCACGGGGGAAAATTTTACTAGTTTCACATTCAACAGCCAGCACTGGAAAAAATGTGTGAAGAGGAAAAAATAAATTTTAAAGTAGGTACTGGCAGTGAGTGTGTGGTGTCAGCAGCAATATTGTGTACTTTCTCTGTTCACTGCTGCAGCTGAGACTTGCCTAGAGTAAGAGTACTGTCACTAGGTGGACACTGACAAATGTACAGAACAGGAGAAGAGCCTTATCAGATGACAGAAACTGCTTAAACATCTCCAGAGTGGAGAGAAAATTAATAAACCACCCATGTTAAAAACACACATGAGGGGCAGAAGCTAAGGAATAACAAATGAAAATGGATGTGTCTGAAGACATGTCAAATGGACTTGAGGAAATGCTGTGTGTTGGCTGGCTTCTGTCTCTTACCTACGTCTACTGTAGTCCTTCTTTGTAGTACTTCTTTGTAGATGGTTTGGATTTTGATTTTTCAAAAAAAATTATTAAATATTTTATAGAGACTAATTTTGTTGATTGATCAAATGGTAACTCAAACCTGGAGTGTTGAAGTTGCTGTGAAACAGTTCGACTGCTGTAGTTGTGAGTAAAGTAGAGAAGGCAGTCCTTCCTTTCTGATTTTTCTTTTGGAATATAATTTAGATGTATGTGCATGCTTGCATTTTAAGATGATGCTGTGCTGTTACTTTAGTCATTATTTTTAGGAATTTGTTCTAAATTGAAAGATATTGTCTATTACGTTTCCTGGCTCTCTAGTGAGCTTCTGCAGCTGATGGAAGAGCAGCGGAAGAGGCAATATGCATTAAAACAGTTACTAATGTGAACAAAATTGACAAATAAAATTCATCAGTTTTGTCAACTAATCTTGCTATGCTACTAAGATAAAAATCTTTTTGTGTGTGAAAGACTAGAAAAATGCTACCATACACATAATTGTGTAGCAAGTAACAGCAGCAGATGTTGTTAAGTGTACCACTAGTTCAGTTTTACCAAATTTTACTGTAGTGGTAGAAGTTGCTTCATGATTTCATGACTTTCCAATGAAAAGTGCCTGCAAAGATGCCACCTTCAGCTTGGTTTGAAAAAAAAAAATCACACTCTAGCTGCATCTTTGTAGAAAATATTTTATAGTTTTTATATATTATATAAAGTATAAATAACTTCCTATCAAATATCAGGCTGAGCTATCTTCCTGTAGCTTGTGAAAATATTTACTTTAAACTCAGTATGGTTTGAAATAAAGAATATGTATCTAGACTTCAAAAACATTCATTTTAGATGCTGTTAGCATATGAACAAATATCTTCTTGAAGGTTTTATTAAGCTGTGTATTGCAAGATTTATTGGTCCCATGAAATATTTTTGGCTTTATCGGTTTTGCTTTTAATATTCCTCACCACCTCTCTGCTAGGCAGTTAGCACTGTCACTTTTCAGCAGAGTTCTGGACTGGGTGAATGACTTGAACATGAGTATAAGACAACTTTTTTCTTTAAATCTTCACTGTACTTGGATATTTGAACTTCAAATTCCCTCCATAGATAATGAGATGAGGCTTTGATAATGACATAAATAATCACCGTATGGCTCAAACTCTCAACAGAGATAAGTTAAAGTAATATACTTGTGTGCCCTTTCTTTTCGATCATTGACGAGTGGAGTTTTTTCACATTTTTCTGGTCCTTCTTGTTGGTGCAATGTGTGGAGTATTGTGAATGGGTGAGGGTTCACCCCCACACCTGTTTCCATGTCCAGGCTGTGCAAACTCTTTTCTCCAGCTCTGATGACCGAAGCTGTGAGATTCTTTTCTATGTGGTGCAGAATAATATCTACTGCTGTGTTGTTAATTTCACTTGTGGTCCACAAGATTTTGTGAATTTTTCATCTCTTACACTTAGAAGTTCAAATGGTCCTAAGGCTTACTTCAGTGTTACTCTGAGATGCAGAATTTCATAGTCACAGAGATCTACTGGTCTCTTGCAGCCTTTCTATGCCTCTCTGAACGCAGGCATAGAATAGGAATAAGTTCTGACTTGATACACTTGCCAGCTGAGATCTGCAGTTGAACTGCTGTTCTTATTTTGATGTGGATTTGTTACTTTTCTTGAGTAATAGTTTTTCTGTAGTAACGAGACAGCTGTAATGTCTGTCTTCAAAATATCGGAGTTATGTTGTCATGGTGGATTTTTTTTTCACTAGTATTTTCTCGCCCATGTTAACAAAACAGAGACAAACACTTTCTGTGGTGTCTGTTTCTTACTGTTTCTGATCTTGCTCTTGCTGTGAAAGAAGCAATGTGTTGCTAGTTGTGGAATGAAAGTAAATCCTCATCAATCGTCTGTTCTAAAACAGTATATTCATGGGATGTTTTCTGCTGAGCTTCTGGCTACTTAGGTACAGCTGAATAATGTGTCATCTTCCCTTTGATTGCAAATTTCATTAATTGTTTTTTGTTGTTTATCAGACAGCCTTATTGAAACGGCAGAGTCGATACATTCGTTCAACAGTTCCTGAAAATGCAGAGAAGGAAGCTCAAAGCTTGTTTGTAACTGAGGTAATACATGCATGTGGCTGTGTGTAGTAGCAGTATTATACCTGAAGTGGTTTTATTTCCTACTTCATTTAACATTTTAAAAACAGGGGAAAGTAGCCCTGAAAAAAATATTAAATATTCATTGCTATTCACTTGTCAATAATTTCAAGGGAGAATTTCCAGGAGAACCTAGTATTGTTTCTATGTGGCTGGAAAAGAAAGATTATAGGATAGCTTTGAGTTATTTTGTTTGTGTAAATGGCTTTTGCAGATGCTTCTACCTAACCTTCTTTATGCTTTTGGCTTTCTCAGATGGACATGGATGAATTTCCATGCATAGTATTGGGAGCAATAGTAAATCTGAATGAATCAATATGACTTGGTTTTTCCCCATCAAGTGTTTCAGACCAGTTATTCTTAGTTTGTTCATAATAATCCTGTACAGTTTGCTGGAACAGAAGTATTCATAACCGTAACAGTTGTAGAGGCCAAAATGCATTATGACTGTTCAGTTTGTATGCTACGTGTAGGAAACACATCCTCGAACCTGGAGTTCCTCATAACTGCTCGCTTATGTTGGCGTTCCCTTGGTTGGGACTGATGTTGGCATTTCATTTAAAGTCTTGCTGAAGCCTTTTAGAAAGGAAAGATTTAGAATTTTTGTATATTTTATATTATCCACCGGTTTTCTAGTGAATACTTTAAGCTGATATTGTAACATCTGAAACAAATAAACGTCTGTTGTAAATCCAAGAAAAATGAAGGAGCTCAAAATAGCTGCATCTGCCTCAGACCTCAGAGCGTTTTCTCTGCAGCGATGCATACCCTTAAAACCCAACCTAAACAACTCTAAGATAAATTTGAAGAAGGTAGACAAGGAGGAAGGCGTGTTGTAGGTAATTCACAAAGTTTAATGAGTTTCTGTAGAAGCTGTTGCTTGTCAAGTTTTCATCTTGTGTTTTGAAATATAAAGGAAATTTTTTAAAGTTATTATATGCTATATGTAAGTGAAAGCCTATTCATGTAATAAAATTTTGTACCATATGGTTTCTGCAACAAATTTTGTCAGTTTTATGTTACTTCAGTCAAAGCCAAGATAAATCATTATTTTTGTTGTAGCAGTATGGGTGGAGTAAAATGGTATTTCCTGTGATCTAGTCCAGAGCTTCATGATTTTAATCGCTTTTCAACAACTGGAGGCATGTAGTTTAAATATTAATCTAATAGTACTACAGGTATGAACTTAAAGAAAAGATGGTTTTAGTATCTGCAAAATGGAATATGTTTTAATGCTGAGTTTTCTAAAGGCTCAATCATGTTTTTGGCTGCAGCAAAATGTGGCTTTAACTTTTCAGACAGTGGAAGGTGGTTAATACAGATGCTGAATGTATTCACCATTTTCTGGTTCCATAAGATACATGTGTAGCAAATGATAACAACCTATTGAAACACATTGTTTGGTGCCAAACGCTGCATTGCCCTAGTTTGTATTGCAAAAGAAAGGGGAGTGTACAGCATTTGCAGAGATCGATGTGTAACCGTAGTAATTAATAAACAGCCATATCTTAAGAGGTGAGATTTGTGTGTGTATGTGTGCATCTAGGGAATGTTGTTAATCCTCTTCCAGTTAATATTGATATCTGGTTTTCATTAAAACAGTGCATAAAAACCTACAATTCAGATTGGCATGTTGTTAACTACAGATATGAAGATTACTCAGGAGAGTTTCGACAGCTTCCAAAGTATGTATGTTATCTAGTAGTGTAATGTAGATTTTAGATTTGTGAAGAAACTCTTTAACTATTTAATATGCATGTATTTGTTACAGAAGTATATTAATACATGTATTATGTAGCTTGAAATATGCTTTAGCAATGTTTCCTGGTCAGTAGAGACAATAAAGATTTCTTGGATGGAATTTATAATGATGAACTTGATGGTATAAAATCTTGTTAAACTATTTTCTGGAAATAAACTGTAATAACACTGCCTTATTAACAGGCAGATCAAAACAAGGAATTGTATTGTTGACAACGTGGATGTGAGTGTTGTAACTAAAACAGGCTTATGTTTAGATGAAACTAACATAGTCACATCCTGGTTTTGTAGCTTCAAAGGCAGCTTTTGGAGCACTTTTTAGGAGCTAAGGGAATAGAGATGGTTAGAGCAAGTGTTTGTACTAGTGCAGATTTTTACAGGATCCTTCAGAGCAAAAGTCTAATCCACATTTATTGCAGATTTTATAAATTATCTGCTAGAGAAATCTTTTCTAACTTTTTCAATATCTGCAAGTGGCTTAATGCTTTTGAATCCAACAATTCTGGAAGATGTGTGTCTTCCCCACTACTTTCCTGCATCCACCACTTAAGAAATAGCTTTCTTTTCCTGTGAAAAGTTCTGATGTGCTGACAGGTTTTGGAAAAGTTAGTAACCTACTTTCACTTGCCTTGAACAGAAACCACATCAATATATAGGAACTCAACTAAATCTTTCATTCTTAAAGGAACCAGTGGTTACAGGTATGAATTCTTACTCCCAAGATATTATGAGTGCAGTGAATGTCAAGATGTTTGGTTCTATCCAGTTACATCTAAGGACAGTGACAAGCAGAACAAAAGAGAGCCTGTGGCCAGAAGTGTGAGTTAGGAAAATTGGTGACTAAGAAATACAGTTTGTGAAAATACATGCTTTTACTGAGTTATTCTTGTGCTTTCCCCCCTTCATCTCGGGAAAGAACATCTTTATTTCTGCAGCTATAAAACATTTAATCACAAAACTTGTAGTATTTTATAAGCTTTTTTTTTTTCCTTGTAGTAAAGGGCCAAAACCTGAGAAGCTTCCAGTTCATTTATACGAAGTGGATGAAGAAGCAGATAAAGATGAGGTGAGATAGAAGTTCCTTACTTTCTATTATTTTCAGTGTAAAGAATGTTGGATAAGGCGATGTTGCAAGTTGGGTTAAGTATGGAAGTCAGTAAGTGAAAACAGAGATTAACTTGAACATCCCAACTGACAAAAGATTTGTCTCCTTTCAAATAGCCTTGTACTCCTGAGATCTGTCTGGTGAGTGGAACAAGATTTGGCAGGGAGCAAAATCGAAGTTTTAAGGCTCAGTGATGTGTAATCCTTCAGCTTTCATAAGATCTGTCTTGTCTGACACTGCTTCTGCGTAGACGGACTTACATAGAGAAATATTTCACGTGATTTAATCACAAAGCTGAGTAAAATCATAGGTGTAAACTCATGTTCCAACATGACAGTACACACACTTAAGCATGTATGGCAATAAAGCATACATCGTGAGTTAAAATTAGTTTCTTACAATGACTGTAGGATAAGACAGAGAGATCCGTCATGGAAACAAAAGCTAAAAAAAAATGGAATGAAAGTAAAGGGTATTTTCTCTTTTGTCATCAGCTTTGGCTTGGGGTAGCCAGAGATCTGTGGCCTTGAGCAATTTTCAAGTGTATTTCATATCTCAGAGTATTTTCTTCAATAATTGTTTCTGTTATTTGTGTGATTTATTTCATTTTTATCACACCCTGTTTCAAAACAGGGTTCAGATGCCTGTGTGTTAGGTTTTATTTTTTTTTATCACAAGTACTTGAACTCTTACGTCACAGGAGAGAATTGGAATAAAACAAAATGAGTTTTTTGTGGCTTTTACCCTTTGACTTCTTACTGCTTTACTTCTAAATTCCATTTATTCAGCACTGACACATGTGAAATAAGTAATTTGTTACAATTTTTCCTGGATTAAATGTGAAGAAATAGTCTAGGGAGTGCATTTGAACAGGTGGATTCCTGAACAGCAAGTCTCAGGGTGCTGTTTTTCCAGTGCTGCTTTTTATTTGTCCAAATATCATAGTGCAGATTATTTCATGCATTTATATCCATATCTTCCTGTTGGCAAAACAGAAATAATTGCTTTATATTATACTGAAATAAGAAAGATGAGACATTATTTACTATGATAATATTTCTGAGAACAGAAGTGTTTTAGTGAGTTAAACATGGAAAAAAATTGAATAGAGTTATAATTGACAGTGACTATTACTAGAAAAAATACTTGCAGCTAGCGTTAATTAAAACACTGAAAAACTGTAGCTTTGCTACTATCAGCTGGTCTGTGTTTTTCTAGGAAGTATAAGAGGAGAGGACTTCCTGTTTCCTTCTGCCCAGTTTCCTGTTGGAGTAGGCAGAAATATCACATCTTTTTTAGAGGAATGGTCGCTGGAGAAAAGGTCCATTACTCTAAGGAACTCAAAATATAAACACAAGAAAAAAGAATGCTAGGGAGAAAGGGGAGCTTAATGGAAATAGGATGGAGGGCACCATAAATTCTTTCCTCAAGGGAAGAATTAGTGTGAGGGATTTTGTTTCTTTGTATGCCAAAAAGCATGTATGCAAATCATAGATTAAATGTTGGTTGGCTTTCTTTTTGTTTTGCTTGTCTTCTTTAAGAAAACTGATTTATAAACAGAACGATAGCAAACAAAACACTGCAAGTGTCTGGAGGAAAACTGGATAAAGATGAGTTTCATTTTACATCATTAGAAAGGAGAGCATTGCCTTTCCAAAACTAATTTTGGCTATCAGACCATCAGGTAGATGTTTGTAAGTGGAATTTTTAAATCACCGAGGGGTATGGGATCAAGATAAGGAATTGGTTTTGTTGAAACAGTTGCTGTTGAAATAAATTCTGAAGCTGAGATTGTGGGAAAGATCATTAAAAAAAGTGAAGCACGGTGTGCAGCCTTAATAATAAATGTGAGGAAATGAACTTACCAGCTGGAAACAGGAAGTATGTTTTCAGTGTAAAAGTCATGTGTTAACAACTGTGTTCTAGGTCCCTTTGTATTAACAGATGTTTGACTGGAAAGATTCAGTAGCGTTTTGGCTCTGTAGGCAGGAATTCTGCCTGACAGGCAGAAGTGGTGTAACTAGAGAGGCCCAAATGACAGAATGTTTTGTTGTTAGAAAACAGTATGCAGCTCAAAGGAGTTGTGAAATTGTGCCTCAGAGACCTGAATTGGAAGAAGACTCTTAATAGAGCTAAATCTTAATTTTTGTTAATGCAGGTATTGAAGGAATTCTTGTCATGTCACATGGTCCTGTGTATGCTTTGTGAAATTACAGAAAAGCATTGGTTGGTTTGTGCCAAGTTTTGACCATAACTCATCTTTTTACACTTTTAAACCATCCTTTCTTGAAGATAACTCCCATTAGTAGAGGTGGAAAATCATAGTTGTAAACCCAGTGTTTCAAGTTGTTGTCTGTATATCTTGATTGTTGTACTAGAAAAATGTTCATCTAGGTAACAGAGCAGGTTTGGCGGCTAATGACTTGGATATATCAAACAAGTCGACTGTATTGCTTGGACAGTGAGACTCACTGGGACATATGAAAATTTCCTGAGCATTTCTGATCTGTGCTTCTGGGCCATTGTTTCCAATGCTGTGATAGTTGGTGACTGTGTCACCCTTACTAAGCCTAACCTGCATTATATCGAGCTGACTAGAATTTCTGAAGGAACAGATTGATGCACCTTTTGCCTTTTATTTGCAGTTTTTTAAAGTTCACGTATTGGTCTTGTTCTCTTAGAAAACTCTGTTTCTGTTCTGTAAAAGGGCAGATCTAATAAAAGTCCTGAAGTCTTAAAAGTTCTCTGTAAATTCTTAAGTAATGTCTTTGAAGAGTACATATAAAGCAAAATGGGTTGAGAAATCTTGATTGGCGCTTTGGATAAGCCTGAATTTACATTCTTTTTGGTAACAGATATTGGGGAAAAACACTTGCACTGGAAGATTAGAATATATAAAAAAGCTTACAAAATTAAACATAAGTGAATGCTTCAAGTTTCCCCTTCTTTCCATGGCTCAGTGGGATTTATCTTGACTAATATTTAGCTGTCTGGAAATTGAATCACCTTGCTGGTCATAGAGAAAGCCTGTATATGTGGCCAGGTTACCTATCAAAAGTTAGATGAGGTCAGTTTCATCCCTGGTCTTTAAACAGAATAATTGGAATTAAAAAGCTATAGAATTACAGAATCACAGAACAACCAGGTTGGAAGGGACCCATCGGATCTTCTAGTCCAACCGTTCCTATCTAACACTAAACCAAGTCCCTCAAGACCTCATCCACCCGTGCCTTAAACACCTCCAGGGAAGGTGACTCAACCTCCTCCCTGGGCAGCCTATTCCAATGCCCAATGACCCTTTCTGTGAAAAACCTTCTAATCTCCGGCCTAAATCTCCCCTGGCGGAGCTTGAGGCCATTCCATCTCGTCCTGTCCCCTGTCACTTGGGAGAAGAGGCCAGCTCCCTCCTCTCCACAACCTCCTTTCAGGTACTTGTAGAGAGTAATGAGGTCTCCTCTCAGCCTCCTCTTCTCCAGGCTAAACAACCCCAGCTCTCTCAGCTGCTCCTCATAGGGTCTGTTCTCCAGCCCCTTCACCAGCCTCGTTGCTCTTCTCTGGACTTGCTCCAGAGCCTCAACATCCTTCTTGTGCTGAGGGGCCCAGAACTGGACACAATATTCAAGGAGCGGCCTCACCAGTGCTGAGTACAGAGGGAGGATCACCTCCCTGGACCTGCTGGTCACACCGTTTCTGATCCAAGCCAGGATGCCATTGGCCTTCTTGGCCACCTGGGCACACTGCTGGTTCATGTTCAGTCAGCTGTCGACCAACACCCCCAGGTCCCTCTCCTCCTGGCAGTTTTCCAGCCAGGCTTCTCCCAGTCTGTAGTTCTGCATAGGGTTGTTGTGCCCCAAGTGCAGGACCCGGTATTTGGCCGTGTTAAACCTCATGCCGTTGGTCACTGCCCAGCCGTCCAGCCTGTTTAGGTCCCTTTGCAGAGCCTCCCTACCCTCCAGCAGATCGACACTTGCACACAGCTTTGTGTCATCTGCAAACTTGTACACTCAATTGCAGCAGGGGTTAATACTGTATTATCATAATTACATTGTGAGCACAACTATTCCATCTTTTAAAAAAGACTTGAAATTTTCAGTAAATACAACAATTTTAGATTGTGGTGCCAAAAGTTATTTTTCATCTCCAGGATGCAGCATCTCTTGGATCTCAGAAGGGTGGAATAACAAAACAAGGATGGCTCTACAAAGGCAACATGAATAGTGCAATCAGTGTGACAATGAGAGTAAGTTTAAGAATGTCTTACACATGTTAAAAACCAGATGCCAATATTAAATACCACTGTGCTTTTGAGAACTCAATTTGTACGTGGTTTATTTCTTAAAAAAAAATTCATGTGGGATTAAAGAGGGAAGCTTGTATGTAATTTACATTCGTGAAATTTTTCTTTCCTTTTATTCTACTTAAATCAGAAAAAACACACTTAGAATCCACTATGTGGGAGAAGTCCGTACTTTAAATAACTTTCTTAACTGGATACTAATGACTGGTGTGTTATTAGTAGAAAAAGGACTAAGTTATGTGAATTTTTTTGTATTGTCTATTTAGAAACAAGCCAGTTATTTTTACAGTAATCTCAGTAAGTATCTACTATGTAGAGTAATGTAGTCAGTTTTAAATACCTTTCAATGGGTCAAAAATGCTTTCAAATAATGTAGTACAATCTTACTGAAAGTTTTGCAATTAATATATTTTTTTTTTAAATTAATGACTCCTGATTTTTTTCTATTACCTAATGCGTAAATAGCAGTTCAGGATTTTGTAATGTGAAGCTGATTAATATTTGTGTTGTAATTGTTTTTCTTTCCCCCTTTCTTTTCACTAGTCATTTAAAAGAAGATTTTTCCACTTAATCCAACTTGGTGATGGATCCTATAACCTGAATTTCTATAAAGATGAAAAAATATCAAAAGAACCTAAAGGATCCATATTTTTAGATTCATGCATGGGAGTGGTCCAGGTAATTATAATTATTCTACCTGTTATCCAGTTAATCCTGCATTTGATAGCAAATGAATTTCATTAAAGTACAGATAACATTTGTCAGATGTTATATACCTGTTTTGCAATGGAAAATTAGACACTCTGCACCTTGCAAAAACAGTGAATGAAATTATAAAGGGCAGGAGACTGAATTTGAAAAATCTTTCTGGAAAGAACATGAATTACTAGTTGATGTCAAGCATTTATCAAAAATATCAAACAAAATTTTAAGGCAAACACAAAAAACCCCCACCTAAACCATGACAAAGTAATGAGAGCATAAAATTAAAGTTCAATTCTGTTACATTTTGTGCTTGCATGAGCTGTAAAATGTTTTGCATAGCTTCTTGTGTGGGATTTCTGTTGAGGGGATTGTATTAAATTCAGTTACCCTTCCAGATGCTTTCATTTGACCTTTGTAATATTACTTCTATGTGCTTTTCTTTGTTTTAAAAAGTTGAGGGTGTTGGTAGAATGTTTGTCTGTAGCAAGTGCCAAAGAAAAGATGATTTTTTTTCTTTCTTGTGATTCTGTTCTCTATTTACAGTACAGCATGTAACTGTTTTGTTAGGCACAACATACCTGGAAAAAACTCTTGAGTTTTAGGGTTTTGTTAGCTTGGATAGAAACAGGTGAAGGTTTTTTTTAAAAAAAGTATTTCTTAAATCCTTTTTTTTTTTTAGTATAAAGTTGTGTGAAGAAAGATGGAACAGCTTCAGATAAAAAGCTTTACAGGGGATTATTTTTTTACAAATATTGTAGTAATGTTTTTGGATACACATTCAATTAGGGGGAATTGTCAGGACATAGAGGAATGCTGTTATCTGTCATACTTCCATTTGTGGCAGTGCTACAAATAACTTGAAATCAAATGTCAGTGAGAGGAAAGTGTAATTATAATAATAAACTTGTTCAAAATATTAAACTGTTTACTTTTGTTAAAAAGTCTGAAGGTGCATGAAACTTCCTTTGGTTGCCAGTAGAGAGTGTGTAAAGATACTATGAAGATCTTTTATTTCCTTATAGAACAATAAAGTCAGACGTTTTGCATTTGAGCTGAAGATGCAAGACAAGAGTAGTTACCTTTTAGCTGCTGATAGTGAACTTGAAATGGAAGAATGGATAAACACTCTGAACAAAATCCTTCAGCTTAACTTTGAGGCTGCAATGCAAGAAAAGAGAAATGGAGAGTCTCATGAAGGTAAGTAGGTTTTCTAGCAATGCTAATAGTTACATGATGTCATCTACATATGTGCGTTTGGAAAGAAAGGCTTTGTTGTGGCTAAATTTATTTTTGGATTTTTGGCATTAAAGATTATAAGCCTTTCCATTGTCTGTTTTTGGAGTTTTGACCTTCTGGCATTAGAATAACTTCTGTATTGATTCTAATTGAGTTAAGTCCCGAAAAGAATATTGAGATGGAACAGAAGTCTGGAAAAATAGAACACAAGGTGAAAAATCACAACCAAAGCAGCTCAAAAGAAAGAGGAGACTTAGCAGTGACTTGTTTTGAAAAGTGTAAAATGCTGCTGAAAATGGAATAATATGTTCTGTGGTTGCTCTAGGCAGAATAAGAGATTATGGTTGCAATGAGGGACTTCAAATTTACTTTTGGCTCCCTTGACTCTAAATATTTCCTTAAAGTACTGCAATAGATTTGTTGGGTGTAGAATCTTTTCTGTTGGAGCCTTTTAGGAATATGAAAGGCAGGTATCTGTAAGGAATGTCTGTAGGTATAGCTGATAGTGCTGACAAAAGGATACTTGTTCTCTCATGCATTTTTCATCTTGAGAGTGGATGGAGAGGGCAACTGATATAAAACCAAGTGTCTGCATATCCAGAAGAACCTGGAACTGCTTGTTGCACTTAGAAATAATGCAGTATACCAAAAAGGAGTCATTAGTGTTTAAAATGAGATATCCATCGTTGAAGATTTCTTCAATTTAACATGATGTCTGCAACAAAGGTACATTGGAAAAAAGAGAAGCATTTTATCTCTGTGAAAGATGTAAGGTGCGTGTAGCAACCTGAATGGTTGCTTTGGAAATCCAGTAATTATTAAAAAGTAGAGCTGGGAACCTAGTGAACAGAGAGGGAACTTGTTTTGAAATCAACTTACAGTGTAGAGCGGGCAAAGTAATGTAAATTTATGCATTGAGTACCCATCTCCTGATGCAGATATCAAAATTGGTAGAAAGAGTTAAAAAAATAGTTCTACTAAAGAGTTTTGAGAGTAGTGTGGTTTTGGAGTTTTTGTTTTTTAATTTTTTTAAGCTGTGCTTTTATAATTTCAGATGATGAACAAAGCAGAAGTGAAAGCTTATCAAGTAGTTTTGATAACTACTATCCTGAAATTGCCAAGGTGAGATATATTGTAAATGCCAACTCAAGGTATAAAGTACTGTACATAAGTTAGCCACATGAATTTTCAGTAAAGATAAGGTATTGACTTCCAGTAATTTGTGGTGTTTTGAGAGCTTAGAAGCTCTTTCATGGATTGATGTGTTTATTGAGCTTCTTCAGTTTCTGCTTTTGGAAGTCAACTTGCTGCTGTCTTATAGCTACTTATGTAAATCTTGATGCGCTCTTTAAAAAGAAGCATGGTTTATTATTTCATTAGTTTATGGCATTTTGCATATATTGTATTGCTTTGTTGCACACAGGGAAGTAGTAAAGTATTTCTATAGAAATCTAGTCATACTAAAGTCAAGTTTTATTTTCGTTGTTATGAGCCCAGGGGACCTTAATAGCAGTGACAATGTGAATATATTTTAAGACGCTTGTGTTCATAGCAAGCTGGCAAGTTCATGGATACTTCCTATGTGGCAAAGTTCTTGGTTTTGAAATTTTATTTTTATAAAGGTGCAGTAGAAATAGAAATAAGAATAAAATAGAAATAAATAGAAAGTAACTAACTCTTCCTCAGCCCATTTGCAGACTCTTTCAGTAATTTTTCTGTCACAGTAAGTTTTGTGAGTTCTCTAGGGGAGACATTTTTGTTGAATCGCCTGAGTTCTGGAGGTGGTGACCTTTTTCTATTGAAGTCCTGGAAACCAAACTCCTTCACGTGACTTCCTTACTCTTTCTTCTGTGTGGCACACCCTGTATTCTTGAAACTTTTCTACTAGACTGTGCTCTGGAGTACTCTCCCCTCTTTTCTGAAGATCTGCCTGATGTAGTAACTACTCCCAAAGGGGCTGCAGCCCATAAACTGAGAACAAGCAGTAAACCAAATCTCTTTCAATCCCTAATACATCAAAAGATCCAGTCAGAATACATTAGCAGGCTTTTAGCACCCAGATTGGTTTGTGGACTAAATTCTTTCTGTTATTGCTTTGTAATCAATTTAGCACATGTACACAGAAAGCTGTGATGTGATAATGTGGTAATGTAACGCCAGCTACGGCTGTGGTTGGAAATTAATTGGGATTGTGGTGCATACTATCAGGTTTTCTTTGGAAGAGCAGTAAGCATCAAATGGCATATTTTCATACAGCTATAATTTTTTTTCAGAAACAAATACAAAACCAAATGCGCTTATTGTAGGGAAGATATTTCTGTCTTTATAATCAGAATTATTGGAATGCTTAGGTTCCGTGTGACTTCCAGAGCGGAACTTCTACTCAGTGCTGTAACCCCTGTGTATAGTTTTAAGTACTACAAATGCTGCTTCCTGTTTCCATTATCTGACTGGAAGCATGCAGTTCTTTAAGTTGGGTATTTTATTACTCTGTTATTTTTCTTAGCTCTTTAACCAGTGGCTTTTTTCCTTTTTTATGTCATGGTTATAACCCATTTACATTTCTGTTTCCTTCAAAATATGCTTTTCAACTTTTCCTATTCTAGTTCATCTTTATGAAATACTACCTTTCAAAATAATTTGCTCTAATGTATTTTTTTCCTTGCCTTTTATTTCTGGGAAAATCTACCCATTTATATTAGTGTACTGTTTGTGCCTCGTTCTGTTTTTATAATGCTGTTTGTTTTGAGGGGTTTTTTTCTGTCTTCTGTTCTTTCCCCCATTGTCCTTTCAGCTGTTATTTGAGTTTGGGTTTGTTGGTTATTTTTTTAACCAGTGGAAGATTTACAAGGCAGTGAGCCGCCTTTTAGAAGAGTTTGTAGTTGCTTGATTATTTTTGTTGGTTCTAGAAGGAGATTTTCACAATAACTGACCTCATATCCTTATGAGCAAAGAGAAATTCTTGCAGGGGTGATTGTAGAGCACCTGATAATAAGGGAAAAAACAGTCCTCCCAGGAAAGATTTAACCTTTGTGAGCACATGCCCAAGCCTTCATTTTTCTATTAACAGCTGTTAGTTTATAAGATTAACTAAATGAGATGGTATTGTGTGCTTCAGTGCACTGATGTGCACACATGTATCTCAGTCTGTCTGCCTCTCCTGCCTACTTCATGTTCCTTTGATCTGTAACTTAAGTACTAAGAGTGAATGTTTTTTTCTGGTGGGGGGTGGGGGGTTGGTGTTTTGGTTTTTTCACTTTTCAGAGTAAACAAATTTGACTTCTCTTTTAAATAACTGGGTGACTGTCAGGATCAGTGTGCCCAAGAACCTGTTTAACCATTTCTGCTGCTGGCGTTACTTGGTAGGAAAGCTTTGTCCCTGTTACCCAGATTGAGGAAACGGAGTCTCTGCCATGCTGTGGACAGGGTTGATGATTGCATACATTTTCAGTTTCTGGCTTCTGACCAACTCCCTCTGACTCTGTCAGTCAAAAATGCATATTTGTCTTTACTGCCTAAAACACCCAAGAATTTAAACCTATTCAAGATGCTTTAGGTGAACCAGTTTCTGCCTTGCTCCTATGACCAAGTCATTTTCCTTTTCAGTTCTTGCCACTGACCATTCCCTTTCCAAAACATACGTGCAGCCTTCTTACCATCTTTAAACTTCTTCACAGTTTAGCCCTATATTTCTCGATCATACTGGCTGCTGAACAAGTTTGCTGGTGCTCTTCTAGCATCCTGTGTCTGGGTCATGTCTTTCATGAAAACGTCTCTCTCCTGTGTGTATTAAAGTTAACACAGCAAAGTAAATGCAATCAAAATCATGTCAGAAGTTCGTCTTCTGTGATGCATCCTTTAAGTCAAATTTGTTTAGTTTTTTTAAAATTATTATCCACATAAAATAGCATTTTGAGCTTTTAGAGCTGGTGGTTTGGTTGTCTTTGTCTTCTTTTCTGGGACATATTAGGAGTTTCTTCAGCTTCCAACAAAGCAGGTGTAGACGGGAGATCACTTCCAGCTGATGGTCAGTGATGAGCGTTTTGAGTTGGCAGCTTCTTCTAACCAGTATAGGCTGATCCAAAAATAGATAACTCTGTGTAATACTTGTATCCCTGTTTAGCCAGCTGCTACTTTGCGTATGGTAACTCACCTACATGGATAGTTTTTGTGGATGCATGTGTCCACTTCTTATATCCTGGGATCATAGAATACTTTTAAAATAATACCTTTTTTAAGTAAGTAACGTATGTATACAATCAGTTTTCACAGTCTGTTCTGTTCCACTTGACTTTTGTTTTATTATTGATAGATGCATATCCACAAATCCTGAGCAAGATTAGTGTACCCGATCTGCCAATGTAACTTAGGTGGCTGTGCAAAGTAAATTTAAGTCCGAGGTGTTTATCTTTTGGAAGTTTTTGGTTTTTTCTGTCTACCCACAGGAAAACCACTTCTTTGGCAGTGAAGCTGTAGGGTCAAAAAAAGAAAATAAAAAAAGAGCATAAGAGCTCTGTTGGAGTTCCTTAATTTAGGTAACCTGTTTCCTGAGTGGTCTTATGGTCTTAGGATAGCTCTGAGCTTTAAGTTACATTTGCACTGCTTTTATTTTTTTTTTAAATGCATATTTTGGTCTTTAGTGCATAAAACACCCAAGAATCTAAACCTATTCTTGATGTGTTGGGTGGAAAAAAGTAGCGTTGTGAAAGTTATTTTTTGTTTAAGAAGGCAAAGTGCTCCATGAGCTACAGTGGTGTGTACTTCCCACGGACTTGGAAGGTTACATGGTGCTGGTGTTTTGTGTTTTCAGACCTGGAAAAGTCTTTGGAGGAGAGGAGCCTTATCTCCCGCTTGCTCAGATATGGTGGAGCAATTTTAACTAAGGAATTGCAAAGCTCAGTTAGGGAGAAAAGTGTGCATGAATTAAAGCCATTTAAACTTTGAACATCACAGAAAAAGGGATGAAGTTGAAAACCACTTGTGTTTAATAGTGTGATGCTGAGATTGCTTTTCTTACTTTGAACAGAGTACCCGAGAAGCAGAAATCAAGTTGAAAAGTGAAAGCAGAGTTAAACTTTTTACCTTGGATCCAGATGCACAGGTTAGAATCTTTCACTAGGAAGCATTTTATTTTCCTGATCCTTTTAAGATGAAAAACAACTTACTTCAATTTTTCTTTTCTCTTTTTTTTAAAGAGACTTGATTTTTCTAGTCTTGAACCAGAAGTGAAACCATTTGAAGAGAAATTTGGAAAAAAAATTCTTGTGAAGTGTAATGATTTGTCTTTTAATTTGCAATGCTGTGTTGCAGAAAATGAAGAAGGACCAACGACAAATGTAAATAACCTAATTATTTTCTGCTAATATAATAATGTCTTAATATTTTGTTAGCACTGTTCTTAAGAGCAAGAATTTCTTGCTGTGATTGAGAAACATGTATTGGGGTTTTTTCTACTCCTTTAAATTGAAATGACAGCCTAAATCCTGCAAAAATTTACTTTGCTGCTAATCTTTTTTTTGTGTTGCAAGAAGTGAATTTTTTCTTTTACTGTTGTTTACGCCTTGTCAGTAATCTCTAGAGTGATGGCTGTGTGTTTTTTTGTAAAAATGTTACTTATCTTCCTTTCATACACATTTTCACAGCAATACGGATGCCAACAATGACATTTGATTATTTTTAATTGTCCAGGTAGAACCTTTCTTTGTTACATTATCACTATTTGATATAAAAAACAACCGGAAGATTTCAGCAGATTTCCATGTTGATTTGAACCACATCTCAGTAAGGCACATGCTGTCCAGTGGATCTCAACAAATGGTGAACGGCAGTGGTGATAGCATACACAGAAGTCAAGATATTCATGAAACTGTGTTACAATACCCAAAGCAGGTAAGAACTAGTAACCTGAAGTATTAGTAGGATTTTGGATACAAGCAGAGCATTTTCCTGTGTGCTTTTTATAATTTTCTGATATGTGATGTAAAATACACATGCATTTCCTTTTTATATTTGTCTCTTGTTCTATTTCTAGGGAATATTCTCAGTCACATGTCCTCATACTGACATATTCCTTGTGGCTAGAATAGAGAAAGTATTACAGGGAAGTATTACACATTGTGCTGAACCATATATGAAAAGCTCGGATTCTTCAAAGGTAAGGTATTTTCATAAGCATGGGGAAAAATACTGAGATGCAAAACAGGTTGATTTGATATTAAGAAATGCCAGTAAAAAGCATAATTTTTTTTACAGGAAATTCATATAAATGGATCATAGAATCCTAGAATGATTAGAATTGGAAGGGACCTTAAATATCATCCAGTTCCAAGTCCCCTGCCATGGGCAGGGATACCTTCCAGTAGATCAGGCTGCCCAAGGCCCTATCCAGCCTGGCCTTGAACACCTACAGGGATGGGTCAGCCACAGGTTCCCTGGGCCACCGGTGCCAGGGCCTCACCACTCTCATAGTGAATAAATTCCTCCTTGTGTCTAGTCTAAATCTGCCCCTCTCCAGTTTATACTCATTACCCCTTGTCCTATCACTGCAAGCCTTTATGAGCAGTCCCTCCCCAGCTTTCTTGTATGAATGATTTGATTAGGACTCTGTAGTTACTATTAGTAACTATTATGAATTGAAATGTTATCAAGTCTAACATACTACTGGGAAACATTTATTTAGCTTTTTACGATGTCTTTAAATAGACTGATTTGACAAGTGTGTTAGACTTCAGTCTTGAAACCCGAGTTGAAAATTGTTAAACAATGAATTTTAGATACAGATCAGAAATTAACTCTATGCCTGCTTTGTTAATGCATCTTATGTACTGTAACATTGTTGTTGACTTTTCATTGTGTCACTTTTTGGTGACCATAGTTTACTATAACCTCATCTGCCCTCTTGCCACTTTTTCCACTGATCTCATAAATCACTGTTTTTATGTATAAAATGCTTTTATGTATAAAATGATTTGCAGGTTTGATAGAATTCCAAATCACTTTTGGAAATAAACTGCTGAAACAGCTTAGGTTTGCAGGAACCTAGAATAACAACATTTTAATGTTTGTGAAAACATAGCTACAGGAAGGTTTGTCAGTGGCTGCTTCTTGTCTGTCACCAAACAAATAGAGTTATAAGTTTGTTGATTTACAGTTATGCTTAAATAATTGGACCAGGATACTAGGAGAAAAGGTTTTCTCTAAGTCATGTCAGCTACTGTTGACATTCTTCCTGTTTTCAGTTAGTGAAAGGGAAGAAGGAAGGGTTAACGTTCAGCCGCTGCAGAGGAAAAGTGTTCTTTCCTACTGATTTAACGCTGGCTAAGCTGAATATAAAAAAACCTGTATTTTTCACTTGATCTTAATATAGATCAGACTACTGATTTGCTTTTCCAGGAATACTTGAGATTTTTTTCAGCTGTCACTGGAAAACAGCAGCTTTGTATTTTAGGAGTTTAGTTTTGAAGTGTGTACTGACTGTTACTGAGTTAAAACAAAACTGAACTGAGTAACTGATTTCGATGGTCTTGGGTGTAAGCCACATGGGAAGGTTAAATAAGTCCAAGTGTTCCCAAATTTGATGCTGAGTGTTAGACTTGCATTGCCCCGTATTACAGGGGCAGCCATTGGGAACATTCGTGGTTCTGTAAACATACGCTGTCCATTTCTGGTGTTCATTTGTTTATAATTTTATACAATTGAACAATTAATTTGATTTTTTTTCCTGTTCTTGTTCTCTGGAATTACACTGTATTAATTTGAAACAAAACAGAACAGAACCAGCTCTGTTAGCCTCTATGTGTGTCAGTTTAATGAGCAAGTTCCAGTTCCCTGCAGAATTACTGTACTGGACAAGAAGAAAGGAAAATGGAAGCAGCAAATTCTGTAGCCAGGAGGTCACATTAAACACTGAATACAGCAAATTAAAGATGATTGCTTATCAAGGTTCTGTGCTTCTGAGTGCAATTTACCCTCTTTTATAGGACAGGATAATGGAGAGTTGGCTCAAACAACACACTGATAGAAAGAGTTTTTCATAATGTTAACAGCGTAGATCAGGGATAATATTCAGACAGGTTTCCTCTGTGATTTTTGCCTCTGGCAAATGATTTTGCTCTGTGTAGTCACATGCAAGAAGCTGGTTTCTGGAAAAGAGAAGACCACTGCTCTGTCAAGAGCTTCTGCTGTTGCCCAAGGCATTCAGCATGCTCTTGGACATCTCAAGCAAGAGGGTTTCTAGCTCTGATTATTACACATCTTGGCTCTATATGGTGGAGTTGTTTGTTTGCTTAAAAGTTAACAAACCCCAAAATTAAATTTTAATGAACACAGTGTTACCATGTCCATGTGTAGGATTGTCCATGTGATACTCACAACTCTTCCCAGTATTCTGTGTGTATTTGTAAGACAAGTATGCAGAGTATTTTACTATTTACTGTTCAGAATTTTTTCTGGTACATAGAGTGAGTGGTGAACAGGGGAGCAAGTAATGGGATAACATTTTTATCTGGATTCACAATTTTCTCTTAAAAATGGTTAAATTTTGGTCTAGCTTTCATCTGAGTTTTGTATATATTGTAATTTTTTTCTGGCTTAATTACATATTGCTGGGGGTGTAGATATGTTTCTGCTTTCACCCATGAAATGCTGTGAAATCAGCAGGCCCTGCTTAACCTGAAACAAGTTAAGTAGTATTTTCTTATGTCTTTCGCTCATAAACCTAGGATTAATCTTCTGAAGGCTCTCAGTTCGTATCAGTGTCAATACATGGTTTGCTTCTTGTGTACTAATGGTGGAAAAAATGTGACTTCTTAAACATAGCTATTCCGTATGTCCCTTGCAGACGGCACAAAAAGTTTTGAAGAATGCTAAGCAGGCATGCCAGAGACTAGGTCAATACAGAATGCCTTTTGCCTGGGCAGCAAGGTAAGGACAGACCTTGTCAATCTATTTTTTTCCTAACTTTTCTTTAACATTATTTTCTACATCTTGCTTCTTCGTAAAACTTTATCTTCTTTTAAAATAATATCTTGTTTTAATCTCAGTTAACCAAAATGTCTGACAAACAAGCTTACATTTATGCTCTGTAGTAGGAAAAAAAGTTACAAGCTTTCATTATATTATTATTCAAACCATTGAGTGTTGGCAAACGTTTTCTGTTGTCAGTGCTTTTACTTTACAAGGCATGAAGTGATTCAGACTTGATTTGTTAGACTATACATTTTATATGTTAAAGCTTACTTATGATGATGACTATTAAATGCTTAATATGAAGGGTGCTGCAGTATGTTCTGATTTCTAATAGAGGAATTTCTTGAAGTGAATTTCCACACTTTCATAAACTCGGCTGAAAGCAAGGTTTTGACTTTCAGGACGCTGTTTAAAGATGCTTCAGGAACCCTGGACAAAAATGCAAGATTTTCTCCTCTTTTCAGACAAGACAGTAATAAACTTTCAAATGAAGACATGCTGAAATTGTTAGCAGATTTCAGGAAGTAAGTCTAACTCCTTTGCTTTAAGAAACAAAAAAAACAAGTACACCCTAACTCCACACACCCTGAATTTCATGATTTTTTGTTAAAGTCTTGAACTGGAGCATCTAAACTCTGTGTACGTGTAATCTGTTTTTTTACTTGATATATAGAAACTGTATAAATATAATCAAGACTTTCATACAAGCTCCAGATATTTCCCTTGCAGTGTTTTGGGACTACAAGCAGGACTGCAGTGTTATGCCATGTTTAATGTGCAGTAAGCATCATGATTCTGAAATAGCTCTGTTAGGAGTTAGGCTTGCACAATGCACTGTCTTGGTTCTCAAAGGAAAACAATTATGAGCAGAAATCTTATTTTCACTGAGTTTGGACAGAAGCTGCTGGCTCTCTGGGAAGGGGATTGGGTTTTAAGCCAACATCCAGTCCACTTACCTTGGTAGAGCATGTGGCTTAGGATGGCTAAATGACAGAATATTGATTATCCTTTTAACAAAATACTCCTAAAGACTGCATCAGCTTGTGTGCAAGGCTTAAGAATGTCCTATCAAGATGACCTTGATAAGAAATGGTTGGTAATCTTAAAGGTCTTTTCCAACCTAAACCATTCTCTATGATAAACTACTTCTCATCCCCATTCTTATAGACGGAATGTGAAATTTTAGAGCAATCATTGCTGCTTTGCAAAGGCATTCCCACTTCTGTTATGGGACAGTCTGGAGTTGTATTCATACAAAAAGTTGCTAGTGATTAAGGGTATGAGCTATAGTTTCTTTATTTTATTCTTGCTTACCAATTCTGATGAGGAGACGAAGTTTGTAGTAGATATTCTAATTCCAAAGTAGCAAGCTGCTTTTACGGTTTCATTGAAGTTTGCATAGCATTCAAATTACAGTGTACTGATTCTCCTTGCATGAACAGTACTGTCGAAGCTAATATAGTAAATTAGCCTGCCCCATCACTTTGTGAATTAAGGAAGTGGTTTTAGTTGTTTCAGCATCCTATTTGTGGAATCGTATACATATTTCACTGGAATTTTAGTAAGAAAGAGATTGTAGCTGTTGGAATTAGAGTCCAGTAGTCAACAAGAAAAGGTTGTTTCTTTCCCAGCATGAAATTACTTCTGGGCAAAATTTGGCATCCACTTCCTCTACAATACTTTAAAAATATCATGCTACTGATTATTAGTAAAGGGTTCTGCACCAGTGTTTTAAAGAGAAAATACTCCTACTTCATCTCATACTTCTGAATTGTCCACATGCTGACATCTAAAAAATTTCTTAGGGGGGTAGTTAATACTAAATATTTTACAGGATGAGTTATTACTCTAGAAAGAGGAGGAAGTAGGAAGAACAATTATTTAGTAGAAGATGCATTTTGTGAAGTTACTGATTTCTCTTCCCCCAGGTTTGCCCCATTACCATAAATGCTTATCTTTGGTAATTGATAATTAAAAAGCTTAATTATAGGTCCCCTCTTTGCTGCCAATGATAGTGAGCTACTGCATGGCTAAGAAAAACTATCTTTCACAAAGTTTTTTATTTTGATTTGAAGAAAGAAAAACCTCCCTCTTATTCACATGTGTGGAAGAGGGTAAGAACAATTTTTTTTTTTTTTTTGTTAAGAACTTAATAGAGAAGAAAATTGTGAATCTAGGCAAAAAGTGAGACCAGATCAGTCTCCCTTCCCCCAAACCACCTTTCCACTCATACTCTTATTTCAGGATATTGTTTTACTTCTATTTCCTATTGTCTCTTTTCTCTGGCATCTGATAGTTTTGCATTTAGCCTGACTTTAAAGTTTTCTTTCCTTCCTATAGACCTGAAAAGATGGCCAAACTTCCTGTTATTTTAGGAAACCTAGATGTTACGATTGATAATGTGTCACCAGATTTTCCAAGTAAGTATTAATAAATACATTGCTAAATCAATATTCAGGCTTTTTCTCTTAATTTTTTTAATTGATTTTTAAAATTTTCTTTCAGATTATGTTAACTCCTCATACATTCCCATGAAACAGTTTGAAAACAGTACCAAGACATCGGTAGCGTTTGAAATAGAGGAATTTGTTCCCTGTATACCAAAACACACTCAGCCTTTCACCATCTACAACAATCATCTTTATGTTTATCCAAAACACTTGAAATATGACAGTCAAAAGTCTTTTGCGAAGGTGAGAATAGGAAACATCTACATTCTTCTTACACTGATGAAAATTGTTTGTGCTGTATTTCTGTGATGATCCTTATGAATAAGTGTTTGGATTTTTGTTTTTAAATACTACTTTAGGCTAGAAATATTGCAGTATGCATTGAGTTCAAGGACTCTGATGAAGAGGATTCTTTGCCTTTAAAGGTTAGTCTTTTGATTTTTGTCATATAAAAAAATAGCAGTTAGCTGAGTAACACAGTAAAACTTGATGAATTTTATCTAGTTTAGAATGGTGGCTTCCTGTCCTCCTTTTGCATTGGGCATGAGAGTAACTTCTAGATTAACTGCTTGGTTTTGAAATAGAAGATTGCTTAAGAAGAACCCTCAGTGCATTTGATTTATTTTTAGCAACACAAATTCCAAGAACAGAATTGCTGCAGTAAAGGTAACTTGTGCATGCTCCATAGGAGGAATTCTAGTTAAAACAATAAAGCTTTAGATCAGTAACAGAGACAAGCTCTGTGTTTGTTTATGAGCTAAGAGGTAAGAGCTGCTGAAGGAAAAGAAATAGAAAAGTGTATAGGAATCCTGAGGTGAAATCACAGTGTCAGCCCTACTTCACAGCAGGCAGACTACAGGTCTTGTAATCTTCTGTCTGTGCAAAGGAACCAAGTTAAACACGGGTTAAGATACGTCAAATTCTAGGAGATAAAGATCCCAATCTGAGAGTGAAAAAAAATCTCAGTTTGGGTATTTTTTTGTTCTTTTCTTCCCTTTTTTTCCTATTATTAGTGTATCTATGGCAGGCCAGGTGGACCAGTATTTACTAGAAGTGCATTTGCTGCTGTTCTACATCACCATCAAAATCCAGAGTTTTATGATGAGGTAAGCTACCATTCTGAGGGAATTTTTACTGGTTTCGGTGCTGTGTAAGTTTCAAAAATACAAGAAAAGATTTGAGGGAAGTTCTTTATAATATTTCCCTTTAGATCATATCCCTCTTTTCAATCTAAGTAAATTTTTTTGCAAGTTTTGTGTGTGTGATTCTTGATCTTGCTTCAAGTAGTTTACAACCTGGCATTGCTTTTTAAGTGTGCAACAATAAGGCATGTCACTGTTCCAACTGAAGACTTCTGCAAGTGATTCTTTGCTTTTCAGATTAAAATAGAATTGCCCACTCAGTTACATGAAAAGCACCATTTGTTGTTCACCTTCTACCATGTCAGCTGTGATAGCTCAAGCAAAGGGAGTACAAAGAAGAAAGATGTTGTTGAAACACAAGGTTTGTATGTTAATGCTTTACTTTCCGTAACTGCTGGGGCGATTTAATGAAGTATGCTTGTCTGGTAACCTGTGGTTTTTGTGATCCATATAATGTTTTCTAATTTCATTATATTGCTTTCATCAGTGTTTTCTAATTACATTTATACTTATTTCATCAAGCATTTTGTTGAATTTAAATATTTCAGATGAGGTTTTGAGTAACTACGAAATATGTGCTCATTTTGCGAACTTGGTGAAAATGTATTTGCCTTTTAAATTATTTGTAATCATTCAAATCATCTGGCCTTTACAGTAACATTTTCTGGTTTATGAATTACACATCAGAAGTGCACAGTAAGACTTCTGTAGGTGCCAATGTAAAAATTCTTAATGCAGTTATAATTCCTTGCCTTTTGTGCTTCATAGTTGGGTATTCTTGGCTTCCTCTGATAAAAGATGGAAGAGTGGTGACCAACGAGCAACACATCCCAGTGTCAGCAAATCTTCCATCAGGCTATCTTAGTTATCAAGAAGTGGTGACTGGAAAGGTACGTTATGTAAGATTGCTATGATCTGTCACAAAAATGACGTGGAGATAAGGTTTGGTTGTAATTACTCAGTCTGATAAGATTTAAGTAATTATCTAGTAGAATTTTTTTTCTTTTATAGTTGAAATGGCATACTTTGCATAAGTTACACACCTGACTTGGAGTAAACAAACAAATCTAAAGAGAAGTGGGAGCCAAAATTTATGACCAAATTCTGAATTTTACAAGAATTTGAATCAGTCTGCTCTGATAGAGTTTTTAATTGAAATTATTAAGCACTTATTTCTGCTATTATTTAGCTGATGTACTTAGGAAATGTTTGTTTCATTTTTTTTAGTTGTAATTAAGTGGAAGTTATGGTAATTTTGAAATATATTATTTTGAGTTTATGAAGATATGCAAATAATCTGAAGTCCTTTACTAAATTTTTTTTAGCATTTCATGCTGTCTCCTTTCAGTAAGTCCTTTATTCCTGAAAAAGTCTTATTCTCACATCTTGATTTTTGTGATCTCTATACTTCACTAGTAAAATTTATGGTTGTATTTTTCAAAGCAGAAAGCTTGCAAAATTGTAGCAATACGAATGTTACCAAGGAGGATATAAAATGTTAATTGTGCTGGGGGGGGTTGACTAAGAATGAAATGCAGAGACAAAATTGGCTTGTTTTGGAGGAAAAGACCTAAAATCAACAGCAAGAGGTGCTGCTTTCCTCCTAGTGTACCTCCTTTTCCTTTTTAAACTGCTGTAAGCTTTCCAGTCATTGTCTCTTTCACATCGTTCATCTTCTCACATTATAGGTGTATTTTTTAATTCCTCTGCGTTTGTCTCTGCTCATGACCGTGGGTTAGGATCAATGTGACTAGTAGATCTAGCAGTAAAATCTCTCCTAACTGGTTGTCATGGTAGGCAGCAAAGCATTCCTATTCTCAGTTCTTTGGAAATGAGATGGGAAGAAAGCACTGGCTGCTACCTGTTGGTTTACCTGTGTTAAGGTTTAAACTGTATCAGTATCTGTGGAAATTCTGGTGGTTTTTTTCCTCAGAAAAAAAATAGTAGATATTTTGTCTAATCAGAAGGTTTTTTTTGCAGAGTTGTAAGGAAAACACGAAATCTGTAATGTATGGAAAAGCAATTTTCTTAGCCAGGGAAGAGACTGTTGTGAGACTTCTAAACAAAACAAAACAAAGACATTTTAAGCTTCATAAATACTTTTGGTAATATTGCCTGCATAATTTTCCTTTTTTTTAAGACTTTATTCATTGCACACATTTCTTCAATCCGTTTTTTAAAAAAATGTTGTTTGTGGCACTATAAACAAGTTGTTTTACTCTAGTAGACTGCTACACTATTTTACTTTTCCTCTGCGTGTGCATGCAGCATTCTGGTCCTGAAATTAAATGGGTAGATGGAGGCAAACAACTGCTAAAAATATCCACTCATCTGGTGTCAACCGTGTATACGCAGGTGAGTTTTAAGTTTTAGGAATGATATATGTTTGGGTTTTATATATATACAAAAAATGTATATACACACATACATACACTGTATGGAAGATATATATCTATACAATACTTGGGAAGGTTCTTAAACTGAGTGTGCTGTTCTGTTGTCTCTTGGATGCTCTGCTTGGAATCTCTTTCACATCAACAGTGAAAACCAGCGGATTTTAAATGGAACCTGCTAAAAATGTCTTTAGTCTGACATTGACATTCATTGCAATCTGATTTTTTTGTCCTATTAGATGAGATGTCATAGTTGTCTGAAAGCGATTTCCTGGGGTGTTTACAAAGTAATGAGTCCTCTTACAGCTGCTCACGAAATATGTATGATGATCAGCTGGGATAAGGAACATTAATTATGCTATTTTCTGAATGTCAGTTGGTTTGAAACAAATATAGGTGTATACCTGCATAACAGGTATTCAAAAATCCATGGAAATTTCCTGCATGGGTTAAATTAAATCAATGTTATATGTAGTCTAAATTAGTCCTTGGAGTAGTGCACTTAGATTATTTTTGAAAATCAAATTTATGGGCTCATGGATTTCTATATATAAATATTTTAATGTGTTCTGTTTTGGATTATGGATAGTGCTGTTAGGTATTGTTTAATTTGTTCCTTTTGTCCTTGCAGGACCAGCACTTGCATAATTTTTTTGAGTACTGTCAGAAAACAGAGTCTGGAGCTCGTGCACTAGGAACTGATCTTGTGAAATATCTTAAGGTATAAAATGGCAGTAAATAACAGTTGTATTATTTATACATTTGCATATATTTTCTAGGTCTCATTAATGGAATATGCAGAATAAAAAGAATAAGAAGGTATTTCCTGCTGTAGATCAACTTTCAGTTGCAAATATAGGAGGAAGCCACAAGGAAATAAGACAGTGTTGGTCAGCCATATGAGTGATAATTTTGAAATATTAATAGCTTAGTTTGTCAAAATAATCAAATTGAACTGCATAGGGGAATGGCAAAGAATGATGACTCTTGTAAAATTTCACTCAGGAGGTCATCGTTGTTATGGCTACAAGTCTCTTTCAGGATTAGATCAATAGAGTGTATGGTTTCCACAGAAATTTTATCTTAGCCAGGTAAGCCAGATTTTTAATATGAAGCCCAAAATTCAGTCACCTATGTACGGTATCACAAGTAACGTCTGATTTTCTCAGACGCTACAGAATTTATTATTGTAACTGGATACCATCAAACTGCAGTGTCTACTCTGTACATTTAAGTAAGAACTTAAATGTTGAATATGGTACACTTCTGAACTGGACTTGTTTTGTGACCTTGGTTATGTCAAACTGTGGGTCTGAGTCATCTTCCTTTCCCCAAGATGTCTGTGCTCAACTTTGGCACAAAATAGGACACAGTACATTAACAGCAAGAAGATAGAATAAGTCTGATTGGAAATAGTTGTTGTTATTATTACCACCATTTTAAATTGACAACCTTATTTCTCAGTCTTCTCTTTGTCCTTATCATTCTCAGATTTTGTAATCTGCGGTCCTGCTGGTGAAGTACATGACAATAACACAATCCCTTAGAAGGGGTTCTGGTCATGGTAGCTTCGCATCAAAAGGGCAGGGCAAAGAACAAATAGTCTTTTAGCTGAATTTCATCATCCCCCACAGTTACTAAGAATTGGTCACTAGACTCCTCTCACTGGCTTTTTTTGCTAGTGACATTCATATTTTGATAGAAGATGTTATTTCTCTGTGTTTCTCATGTCAAGTATCTATATTTTGAGGTCCTTGATAATTTCGGATCATATTAGTCTTCATATTTCTGCTGCTTTATGCAGCAGTAATTGTACTTCTTAATTGCCTTCTGTACAGTTTTAATTAGCATCAAGTGCAAGCCATGTGTATTTTTTGAAAACAACTTGCAGTAAACATTACAATGGTGATTTAAATGCCATTGTTTCAGGGGCTTATTACTGCTTTCTTTTAGAGCCTTCATGCTATGGAGGGCCATGTGATGATAGCTTTCCTGCCAACTGTCCTAAACCAGTTGTTCAGAGTTCTCACTAGAGCTACTCAAGAAGAAGTTGCAGTCAATGTGACAAGGTAAAGAATTTTAAGTCCTTCATAGAATTTAAATGCCTGGGTTATCATGTAAATCCCTGACTAGCATTTTTGCTGTTGCAGTTGTAGCTTTATTTGTAGGCTGACTTGGTTTCTGATTTGTGTTTAGGGTTATTATCCATATTGTTGCTCAATGCCATGAAGAAGGCTTGGATAGCTACCTGAGGTCTTATGTCAAGGTAGGGAAAAGGCTGTGTTTCCTTTTTTCTTTCTCTAAAAAGAGTTGTCAAGGTTTAGCCCCCTCTAGCTTGGTCAGTAGCTAAATGTAGGTAGTTGCGATCCCGATTACGGCATACCTCACACCCTGCAAAAGGGAAAGGAAAGAGATTAGTGGTTTAGAAACTAAAACAACTTTAATAAAGCAATAATTATAATTATTGATGAGAAAATAATAAAATATATGATATGTCACCACTGCAGATGAGGCACATGGAAAGGTTCTGGGCTGGACTTGGGGGCAGGTGGGAATGAGACTCAGGAACTGGATTCAGAAATGCACATGTCTGGGATCAGGAGGTAGAAGGATGTCTGCCCCTCCCTGCAGATATGACCCTTTCGCTTAAGGCATTCCACAAATTCAACAGTAACCTTGATCTCCATAGAAATAAGTGTAAGCAATGAGCTTTTTGCATACCCAGTGCTCTTTTACTTTGGTGATAATCGTAACTTTTAACCTTTATCACTTCTAGAGACAGACACTAAAAATATGTTGGAACTTTCAGAAAACAAAGTTACTGAGATGAGGTTTATCTGAGAAGTTAGAAAATTAATTTTGCTTTGGCTCAAACCAGAACAAGTTTGTATTTATATTCAGTTGCATTTGTTTAATTTCAATTGTTTCAAATTATGTCAGTTTCTTATTATGTTCTGGTTTTCCTCCCCAAGTATGCATATAAAGCTGAACCCTATGTTGCTTCTGAATATAAGACAGTACATGAAGAATTGACGAAGTCCATGACAACAATTTTAAAGCCATCTGCTGATTTTCTTACAAGCAACAAGCTACTTAAGGTATATATTCAACTATTGATTTTACTGTATAGTCTTAGCGTAACTGAGGAATCAAAAATAACTGTATTGAAATAGCTGTTGAATACTTGTGGCAGTTTTACAGAATGTTTTCTTTTCTCTACAGTATTCATGGTTTTTCTTTGAAGTTCTGATAAAATCAATGGCTCAGCATTTGATAGAAAACTCTAAAGTGAAGGTATGTCAGCTTTTGCAAAAAAAAATGTGTTATTCTAAACAGAATTTATGTAGTCATGTCTTCTCCAAGAACATATATTTTTGTATATTAGAAGAAAAAATTTTATGCACATGTGGTTATGATTATATGTAATAACCTTATTTGTGAGAAAGAGGGTGGGAAAAAACAAAGCAGCACTAGGGAAATTATTTGAAATATTAGAAAAAAATATTGGGCTAGATTCAACATTATTATAAAGAAATAGAAACCATTTAAACCCATACAGTAGAGCAATCTGTAAATCATCAAACTTTTTAGGAAGATTTCTTGATACTTACAGTCCGATGAAACCTGAAACAGTAGATATCACTGTGGACTTTGATGCAAGTATTACCAAAAATATGTGGGCTTTTTCCTAAGTGCTACAGTAGCTGTGATATAAAATTACTCTGAGAACAGCATATCATGCATTTTAATATCCTTCTGTATGTGAGAAGTATTATTATTTACTTCTGTGTTATTCCCTGTATTGGAAGGAGAATGTTAAAATTTTGGAAACAGGCATTTTCCAACCAGCTTGGCCTATAAGCAGTGCTTTTCAAATGAAATTAATGTATAATTTTATAAAACAGAAAATAGTGATTCTTATTTCAAGAAGAATTTTCCTGGAGACTTCTGTAATTGAGTTAAAATTTCATTATTTAAAAACTATATTTAAAAAAAGACTTTTTGTTGGTTTTGGTACTTAGCTGACAGTTCTGGAATACCTTTTATTTCACAGTGTTGAGGTCTAAGGAGGCACAGTTTTTCTAATTGTAGAATGTGGTGCAAAGGTTTCAAAACATAATGTGTGTAAAACTTGTACAACTTGAGGACATTTTCTGTTGGATTTGGTAGGCGATACTCTGAAGAACAGCAGCATGCTGGCTTTGCCAGGCTAAACAGAGTTTATATAATTTTGCCTGATTTTAACAAACCTACAGAAATCCTCACAACTTTGGAAACAGCATATTGATTTACAAAGAAACTTAAAAGAAACCACTAACTTGCTGTCATGCAAACCCATTTCCTTAATTTAATTACAACTTCACTACTGGAGGGATTATATTGTTAAATTGAGATCAGATGATGGGTATAATAAATTCAGTGAAATATCATCTTTTTTTATAGTAGGAGTCTGTGTAAGCAAACAGAAAAACAATTTACTTTTCAGGCCGTCTCAGCCTGTTTTTAGCATCCTCTTGTGTAATCTGTATGCATTGTATAGTATGGTAAGCATTCACATTACTGCTACGTCTCAGTGTCTTGGGGGTTTATTATTTCTTTCCTCTACAAGTGCCATATAGGCCCATTTGCTTAAAGCTAATGTGTCTTTACTGACCTGTTTAGACTAGAAATAAGAGGAAATTTCTTCACCATGAGAGTGGTAAGGCTCTGGAACAGGTTGCCCAGGGAAGCTGTGGCTGCCCCATCCCTGGAGGTGTTGTAGGCCAGTTTGGATGGACCTTGGGCAGCCTGATCTAGTGGGAGGTGTCCCTGCCCATGGCAGGGGGGGTGAAACTGAATGATCTTTAAGGTCCCTTCCAAACCGAACCATTCTGTGATTCTGTGTAATCACAATAATAAACTATATTTGGAGAGCACCAGCATATATGTCTGATGAACAAATTCTGCTTAAACAGACATTGATTTTAAGGAAGACAAAGTTGTTAAAGGAACATTGTGTTAGTTACAGATGCCTGAGACTGATTTGGTTACCTGATGTTACAGGAATATGGTATGAATTGGGGTAGGCAAAGCATTACTTCTACTGAGCAAGACTGTGCATCTCTGAGGTCTGAGTGATCTAAGTAAAAGAAGTCATATTTGCTTTTAGTTATAACAACCAGTAGCTGAAATCTAACGGCCTTGGGCTTGCTGTACTTGAAAGAATGAGCTTTCTTTGAGTGATATTTAACATAAACTCGTTAGATCAAATTTTAACCATTGCATGTTTTTTTCCGAAAAAGTTGTTCATTTTGAGTAATATTTCTGCCTTACAAAATTTCATGCTGCAACAGCATGATTGTAAACCTCCATTTTGTAGGAGGTGGGCTGGGACAATACTGAGCGTAGAAAGAGCATGACTGTCTTCAAATAATGTCACTCATTTCTAGTTGCATTTTGTTTCGTATTCCTGGTTTCCCTAAAAATGTACAAAACTCACAGAAATAAGATGTAAATACTAATGACACTTATATAACGCCATAAGAGACCCCATTTTATTTCAGAAAATAAGGAAGTACAGTGAAGGGGTTTTTTTTAATAGATTTAGTAGGTTCTGTCATCATAAATCTTAGTAAGATGATAGCGGTTCATGTGGAGATTTCCAAGGCAGCATTGAAACTAATGTTGCCACATCTGTTATTAAGACTTACAGGTATAGAAGCATGCAATAATTTCACCTGAAGAGGAAACAAAGCTAAACCTAAACCAAAATACCCCACCCCAAAAACCTTAAACTTGGTACTAGAAAATGTGTATCTGTTTTCTATTGATGTCCTGCTCAATAGTGTTCTGCCTGCTAGGTATACTTGTTGTATACAAACCCAATTCATTTCAGGTTAATATTTTAGGTTTTTTTAATAGAATATTAAAAAATAACCCCCAAATATGAACTGTTCAGTTTTACAAAGGAAAAAAAAATCTTCTAGCATGCATTTTAGCTTCTAGTACTTTTCTGTGTTTCACCTTGATCTGCTGTTCTTTCTCCTTCCTCCCCCGCAATAATTTGACTAAGGCTCAAACTGCTGGAGTGACTTCTGATGACAGTTTTTCTGTTGTCTCCATGTTTCATGTTAAAAAAGGTGCTTACGCTTTTAGAACTAACCTCATTGTCATCTTTCTTGTGACATGAAAGAAAGAGGAGCAGAACTCACTTGTTCTTTGCATGTGTCTTCATTCCTGAGGATTGCTTCTTGATTTGCAAGCTCCTTAAATCTCAAATAAATTATTTTGCTAGTTGATTTTTGTCTTACTGGTATAAAGAAATAAATAGAACATGCATTCAGCTATTTCCTGCTTATGAGATCTGATTTAAAAATGTATATCTGGCTGCAGCAAAATTATTTCTGTAGCAAGAATTTTGTAGTCTTTTAGAAATATTTAATTACTGTGCAACACAGACTTGACTTACAAGAATATCATAGGATGTAGACTGGCATACTCACCAACAGAATCTCCAGATTTTAATTGTTATTTCATTAATGAGTACTGTTTAGATTTACACAGGGTTCTTTCTCGACCTCATTTTTAAAAAACAGAACTAGAGGCTTTGGAGCACAGTAGAAACGCAAAGGGAACAAACTGTAATCATTAGTTTATGCAGGGCCTTGACAGCGACTTGTTCTGCTTAAGAATGTTGCATTCAATATAGTTCAAAAGAACTACTTAAATAACAGTGTTCAGAGCATTTGGATATTTTGATTTTAGTTTTCAGAAAGAAAAGATTGTACAGGTAAAACAGTTTTTGTGCCATCAATTTCAGCCTCATCTTCATCGTCACACCACTTGTCATTAAGTCCCTTCAGACAAAAGACAGAATCTTTAATAAAGATTGCAAGATATAGAGAAATAAAAGGCTGCAGCGCCAAAAAGCTGAAGAGAGCTTACTGACCAATACTAGTCAGAATACAGACAGTCAATGTAGAAGGTAATATAGATGGTTAGGGGAAAGGAGGAAAGTGTGAACATAAAGGAAATATTTTCAACTAATTGGCAAAGTACTTAAAACAGTTCTGCTCGTGGAAACTTAAAACCGAGAGTGAGATTCTGAAGCCTCGAAGAGCTGAGATTTGAAGTCACTGATGAACAAGAGAAAGAAAGGAGCACGGATGAGAATTTTCACAATGGAAAAAAGGAAAAAGATAATGATGATTATCTTTTATTTAAAAGATGCATACAGAGCAGCAAAACCTGGTTTGTTTTTTTTTTTTTCCAAGACGGAGAAGAGTCTGATAAGGTAGTTACTATAGGTGAACCAACTGTTGTCTGCTTTGGAATGAAAAACAGATAAAATTAAAGGATTCCCTTTTATTCTTAGCTTCTGCTGTCAAGTTTATTGTAGTTTAGAAAAATGTTTAAGTGTTGCACTTAGACTTTATACTTTGTCATCAATGACTGCCTTGCTTGGATTTGTAATAACAGGTGTTAGTGCATGTTGTAATATTTACTTCTAAACAAATGCTCTTTTTTCATCCTCAGTTTAGAAAGTTCAGGAAAATCTTGACTTTATAGAAAATGTTACTTGGCAAATGAGAAAATATGAAAACTTTCCTTCTCTCCCCTCTCCCTGTCAGCTTATCTGTATCTTATCTAAAGTAAATTTTCTCATATATTTGAGTGTTATAAGCTATGTTAAATGTTTTATCTAAATTTGTTTCTAGCTACTGCGAAACCAGAGATTTTCTGCTTCCTTTCATCATGCAGTTGAAACAGTTGTAAATATGTTAATGCCACACATCACTCAGAAGTACAGAGACAATCCAGAGGCTTCAAAAAATGCAAACCATAGCCTTGCTGCCTTTATAAAGGTAGGTACAAAAGGGTCTCTGTTTTTTTTAATAACATTGCTTCTTCGTGGATTTTTAAGAATGTTGAAGCCAACTTATATAAAGCTGCATGTGCATAGTTCTTTTAAAGTCTAATTCTATGTCCAAGTTAGAATGCATGAATTATAAGTAATGTCCCGTGTAATGAAAACAGCTGTTCAAAAGTTTCTTATTTTTTTAATGAATTTATGTTCTATCAAAATGTATCTGGATTTTTCTTTTTCCGTTAAAAATATCGCCTGGATTCTCTTCTAATCCTACAAAAGCTTTGTACATTGAGTAGCATTATATTTGCATGTATATTATGTAGACAGGTTTCACTTCTTTCCTTTTTCAGCCAATGAGATCTAGTAGGGAAGAAAAGGATGGGAAATAAAATGGTAGATAAAGCTGGTAGTGGCATGTCATTTTTGTTTCTGTCAAGGTAGAGTTCCTTCTCTTCAAATTGCTTTTTATTTGTCATTTGTTTACATTCTGCACTGAAAGGGAAAATTTGGTATTTGTATATGTATACACATATTTAGTTTGATTCTTTTATTGGTTTTTGTATTCAAACTGAAATATCAATAATGCATTTGGAAAATGAACTTCTAAAATACAGAAATATAATTACTAAGCACTGAGACAGTACTAAATACTAAATCAATTCTATCTTTTGTTTGTTTTGCCCAGAGGTGCTTTACTTTTATGGACAGAGGATTTGTTTTCAAGCAAATCAATAACTACATCAGCTGCTTTGCCCCAGGAGATCCAAAGGTACTCAGTGTTTTTAGATAAACTGTTTTTAGGAGTGGCCTCTTGGTGCACATGGGTAGAGTCCTGCATTAATTCTTCAGAGTTCTTCCCAGTTGGATTAGAATTCCACGTGCTGTGTCTAGCGCATTTATTTCATCAAATAGGGTTTTTTTGTTTTGGTTCTCATCTTCAGGTGCAATTATACCACCCTCAAGTGTGTGTATTGTGAAAGTGGGAGGGGTGGGGTGCACCACTAAGCATAAATTCTAAGTGTGAATGTGAGAGGGTAAAGTTGGAAGACTTGATATCTTGTAAGTTTGTGTACGTTTACTGTAGTGGTGACAGCATGTACCAGTTGCCCAAAGAATTTCTTCTGTAGGTCTAAACTCTTCTTATATCAATATATATTATGCTAGTAAACTTAAATAGCTTTGTGCAATGGGAACAGGAAATCAAACTCTATTCAGTTGTTAAGTATTAGCTATGCCGGACTTGCTGTTTGCTAATGTGGAAATTTGACAGTTCTATATCCCTCATTCCACAAGACTGAGAGAAATCACTCTTCAGTGTTAGAAGGGTTTTTTTAATGTGTTGTTCCAATCACTGCATCAGTTGTTAATTTATTCCTTAAAAATATTTTTTCAGACACTTTTTGAATTCAAATTTGAATTTCTCCGTGTAGTCTGTAATCATGAACACTACATTCCTTTGAATCTACCAATGTCATTTGGAAAAGGCAGACTTCAGAGATACCAAGGTAAATTAACCCAAAGAAGTTTATGGTGTTTTCCTTCGATGTCACTGTTTTGTTATTGGATGCATAGGCTGTATAACCCCAGACCTGTGAGATTCTGGAAACCTCAGAGCTGTTAAATGGAAACCTAAAATCATATTCCTTTCACTTAAAGGAATAGTTTAGGTAATAGAGCAATCTGTCCGATATATGGAGTCATTGAAAGATATGGTAAACTACCTCCTTGACTCTGCTTCCCTTTCCTGCTACGATTATCAGATTTCCTTTTTTCCATGAGTTAGGTTTTAATTCACTAGCCATGGAAGCCTGCTGTATTCCTGTATGTAGGTGTGCAGTGTGAGGCTTGGTGTAGCTTCTTTGTTTTGTTGGGTGGTTTTTTGTTTTTTTTTTTTCATTGACCCAGTCAGGTTAAAAGGGGATTCAGTGGATCTGTAGACAAACCTCCTGCTCAGGTCACCTCTGACCTTCCTTTCTCCTGACAGAACAGGCTCAGTTCTCTCAGTTTCTCCTGATAGGGCAGTGCTCCATCCCTCTAACTACCTTGGTGGTCCTTTGCTTAACTCAATCTAGTTAAGATATTTGTTGTACTAGTAGGCCCAAATGCTACACACAGTACTACAGGTATGTCTGACAAGGGCCAAGTAAAGGGAATAAACACTTCCCTTGGTACACTGGCTAGGACCCTGTTGATATTCACCAGTATGCTGTTAGATTTTGTTGTTGCCAGGATGCCACACTAACTCCTGTTGAAGCTACAGTCCACCTGGATATCCCTAGGTGTCTTTCCACAGAGGTGCTCACAAGCTAGTCTTTCAACAGCTGGTACCATTGCAGGAAGTTTGTCCATCTGAGGTGCAGAATTTTGTATTTGTCCTTCTTGAATTTAGTTGATGTTTCTATTGACCCATTCCTGTAGAATCTAAATTCTTCTGAAATGCAGACCTACACTTGAGCATATGGACTGTACCCCATCCACAGACTTGATGAGAGTGCACTCTATCTCCCCTTTCACCAATGAAGTAGTATTAAGTAGGATAAACCATGGTAAACCCCTCATGTAGCTGATCTTTTAGTAGAGTACCAATCACAGACCATCAACATTTAAGCCAAATGATCCATCTAGTTCTTTTGCACATTTAGGTTTCTATTCACCTGGACTGTAAATGTCTCAGTTTGGATACAATGACTGTCTGGGCATCTACTATTTTCCCCCTTATCCACAGACCTAGTTGAGGTCATTGTAAAAGACAATTTGGTCAAGCATGATTCACCTTGGGTAAACCTATCTTGGCCATTTCCGGTCACACCCTTCTCCCTCACTTGCTTGAAAAATAGTTTCTGAGAGCACTTGCTCCATGATGTTTCCAAGGACCAGTGTGAAGCTTGTAGTTCCCTGGATTATTCTTGCCCTTTTTTGAAGATGTGTGCAATGTCTTCCCTCAGTGATCACAAGATCCCAATTATGGGAGACTTAACAGGTGACAGTGAGTGGTCTTCCAATTATATCAGCTAAATCTTGCAGCATATCATCTGGTGCTGTGGATTTACGTGACTGGAGGTGTCTCAGAAGACCCCCTGACCTGATCCTCAACCATTACTGATAATTCTCTTACTTGAAGCCAGTCTCTAGACTCTTAAGGCTTGGGAACCATGGCAGTGAAGGACAAGGTAATGAAGGAGTACTTCAGCTTTCCTCAAGTCCACTGTCCTTAAATCACAGTCCCCGATCAGCAGATACCCTGTATTTTCCTTACTCAGGCTTTTAATGCTAATGTAGTGATAGAATCTATTTTTTTTGTCATTCATGTCCATTACTACTTTCAGCTGTAGGAGACCTTTGGCTTTTGTGGCACTATCTCTGCATACTTACTCAATGCTTCTATATTCCTGTTCTGTAGTTTGTTCTTGCTTCTTCCTCGTGCATTTTTTTTTTTTTTTTTTTTTGCCCTGGAGCTCAGGTATGAGTTTAATTCAGCTGGGTTCCTGGCACATCTAGCATTGTGCCAAAACAAATATTTTAGCTGTTACGTTTGTGGATGCAGTTATCGATTTCTTCAAGACACTGAACTGCAGCGGACATCAGTAAGCAGGGGTGAGGAAGATGCTTATACAAATAACAAGTAAACTTGCTTAACATTTGTATTTTTGTAGATAGAACAAGATTTCGGACTGAGCTGGACTGCTGCATAGGATTTGCTTCTGTCTTAGGCTTTTTCAGACTTCAGGAGATTACACTGCATAAATATTTCCATAGGAAGGGGACTATGAGTTGTTGGTTTAAGGGTCCTAGGAGTAAAACTAGACAAAATACTGTTTCTGATTAGACAGCAAAGAATTGTTGCTTCCTGGTGAACTAGGAATTCATCCAGGAAAGAAGACCTTTATCAGAAGTGTTTCTGGCTCTGTGTTGCTGACTCAGGCAAAAGAGATCTCAAGTGACGTGGTTGACTCTTAAGTGATGAGTTACAAGAAGGCCTGTAGAACGTCAGTGCTGTCTTATCTGTTTCTTTCTGTGTTAATGTAATTCCCTTACTGGGAGAGCTGTTTTGAAAATGAAAGTGCTTTGAAATCAGCATCTGTTCTGATTACTGAATCAAACCATGACAGTGAATATGAGAAGCTCTTCCAATGCCCCAGCTGAAATTTTAAACCTATATGCACCCTAAACATAAGATCTTCAAGTTGAAGTTTCTCTTAAGCTGTCGTATAAGCAGTACATAGATGAACTGCGTTATTTTATTACTCAGAAAATGCTTCTAAAAGAAAGCTGTTTGACTTTGCTGTGTGAGATGTACTAGGGTTTTTGTGTCTATATAATGTCTATATATCTATGTGGGCCTTCATGTAGATATACAGTTGCTACTAAAAATACTTCGGAAATAAAATTACATTGCAGTGGTTTAAGCAGAACCATTCCAATAAAATGTTCTTTGCTGCCAATTCTAGTGTACTTAACACTGAATATATAAGTATTTCTGGAAAATAAAAAAATACAAACACCAACTTCTATTGTTTGAATATACATCTTCATTGTTTAATAAATGCATTATCGTGCTGTGAAATGGGCTGGGGCATATGAATAACTGTGATTATATATAGAGTATATTTGAACATATAAGAATGTTAGTAATGTTTTAGTTCAACCTTAAGTTAATTGATAAATTAATTTAAATAACACTATTCCTTACTTCCAGACCTTCAGCTGGACTATTCATTAACTGATGAGTTCTGTAAAAATCACTTCTTAGTGGGACTGCTTCTAAGGGAGGTGGGCAATGCATTACAAGAGTTCAGAGACGTGCGGCAGATTGCTATTAGTGTGCTCAAGAATTTGATGATAAAACATTCTTTTGATGATAGATATGCTTCCAAGGTAAGTGTACTGCTGTGCTAATAGTACAAAATAATAAAGATTTAGCGTGCACACATACAGGAAGGTTTTCATTCACAAGAAACCATGTTAATTTGCAGCAGTGCTATTTCTGTGCAGACTGTGATGAAAATATGTATGAAAATTATATGAAAATCAATCTGCAAATCCCATATTTTTACCAAGTGAAAGCACAAAGATTCTTTTAACATAATTACATATGTATTCCACTTCAACACAGTGTAATCTGTCATTCTTAAAATAATCAGATTTGTAAAGCTGTTATTTTCATTGAACGTTAGTTCTTACTATTTGGCACCTCTTCTTCCATCATCTGTTATTTGTAGAATGAACATAAGAGTGCTACAAGTCATGGTAGTAAATCTGGAGTAATTTTTAGTTTTTCTGACTTTTAATATCAGCTATGCTTTGGAGAAACCGTAATGTAATGGAAAATATAATTTATGAAAGTAAAGTAATGTTAATTTGATTGGTTAGTCTTGGCTATAATCACATTATTTACGGGGTTTTCAGCTTTATATTGGTTGGACTCGATGATCCAGTAGGTCTCTTCCAACCTGGTGATTCTATGATTCTGTGATATTGAAACAGTAAATAAAATTGACTGACCTTCTGTAATTAGAATGAATTCCAGAGATGACCACTGCTTTTGTTATTTGTGAACTTACAAATGTGGGCTCTAGCTTGGCAAATATTTACTAAATGCTCCTTTTTTGATAACTTAGGAATGAGCAGCTTTAAAAAAAAAAGTAACAATTAAAAATTAAATCTGTAATTTGTTAATGAACTGTTAAACTCTGATTAGGCCCATCAAGCCAGAATAGCCACTATGTATTTGCCGCTCTTTGGACTGCTCATAGAAAACGTTCAGCGAATCAATGTTAAAGATGTGTCTCCATTTCCTGTTAACCTTTCCAGCAATGTGAGTGACCGTTTCTATTTGATATTCTCAATTATTTTTATTGTTATTTATTGGTAACATCTGTATGAAACACAACATGCTTATGGCAAACACTGTTTGAAATAAGCTTCAGAATTCTGCAAGTTTCTTCTCCTACTTTCTATAAGATGAAAAGCTAAGTTAGCCTTTGTGGGTTGGGCTGCAGTTTCTTTGGCCCAGCTAAGTTACACCTAACTGGATAATTGGCCACTGTTGTCCTGCATACAGATTACAGGGACTTTTTGATATTTGCTTGAATTTCTGAATACTTTCTGAGAACCCTATGCCACAGAGACTGCCACAGCATCATTCTAATGCCATGTGATTATACTGCCATGTAACATCTTACTTTTACTGTATCTCTGGTGCATGTGCCTATATTTCTATACAAACTATGCAGGATTGGACCCACTGCGTCTGAGTGTTCGTAAAGCAGCATGCAAAGAAGCGTACTGCAATGAAAAAATACCAGTTGAATCTGCAGTTTAATGGCCTTTCTTTTCTATGTGTTAACTGCTTTTGATACTCTGAGATAGATATCAATAAATTGTTTCTATTTTTTTGCCAGAATGACATTTCTGTCTAATATTAATTTGCAGTAATGCTATTTCTGTGCAGACTATGAGGAAAATGTGCGCAAAACGTGTATCAAAATCAAACTGCAAATCCCATATTTTCAAGAAATGAAAGCACAAAGCACCTTTTAACATAATTACATGTTTATTTCATGTTCTGCTTATTTGTGTAAACAGGTTTCCTCTGTTCTTGTAGAGTCTGGCATTGGAGATACTTGCATGTACTTCATTTTATGGAAGAGAGGGTACTCTCCCGATATCTAACACACAGAGAATTTGTTGGCTAAAATTCCAAGATGTCCAGTAGTTGCTGTTGAAACTCAGCAGAATAAGATTGCATATTGGTGGCAGTTGTTGTTTAGTCTTCTCATTCAGTTCAACACTGAAAGAGAAAAATTGGTTAATTTTCTAGAAATTGGAGAAGAATTTTTAACCTTAAAAGAATGGGCTTTTAAAACAGCTGCAGTGTAAGAAGGGTACTGGAGGATGAATTCAAACAGAATTTGTGATGATATATATTGATACATTATAGCTGCATACAATTTATTGAATCCAAGATTTAGTTATTAATGTTATTGTATTTATGTTTGTGTCTTGCCATGTTCTATTTGTTATTAAGAAAGAAATTCACGATAACCTTACAACAATGAAATGTTTCAGCATTTGAAATAAAAGTAATTCGGGTCTTTTGAAAATATCTGTTTTACAGTACATAGAAATCAAATGGAATATATGGGTTTTTAATGTTTCCTGAGATATCATAAATTTTAGACTGTCCCATGCTTATGCAAATACTTGAACATCTCATGCCATCCTTTTAAGTATATTTAATAGAAATGAAAATTTAAGAAAGAAATACGTAACAAACACTGCTCTTAAAGATATGTCTAAGTCATTAAAATCGTAATGTTGGAAAACAATAATCACATTTTCTTTGATTTTCCAAACAGAATGCAAAGGATGATGCACTTAATTTGCCAACTGCAAGTCAGCTAGTTACACCACAAAAGTCAGGAAACACGTTGGATAACAATCTTCCTAAAGATCTATTTGGTGTTATCTCTGGCATTGGTAAGCACTTCAAAAATAATGTAAAAAGTAACCCATTTCCTTTTTCATTTGTTACCAGAAATAATTGTTCTGTAACTAAATCTGATTGCTTTCTGCATGTATATTTGAATATTATCACTGCTTTCATTAACTAATGCAATCAACTGTTCAACATGGGACAGAATTCTCAGCCTATATGTGAAATCTTTCTTTTGGTATCTTTTTGGGTTTGCTATTTTATTTTAAACTGAAGCAGCCTGGAAAACTGCTTCCCCCCACCTGCCATCAGAAGTGTTAGTTCTTGCCATGCTGCAGAGAAATAGGAGACAGGACTAACCTTAGTCACTTGTGGCAAAAGGGCCAATATCTATGATTTTGTACAAGATTTTAGGGACTATCTGTAAGTGGAGCTGCTTGTGCGCACCTGTGGGCATCCTTCTGCCTGGCTTAATGTGTTTTTTCTATTTGTTGTTGTCTGCTGTAATTAGTTGTCAATTACTAGTCAATTAAAAAAAACGTAAAAAATGGGGAAGTTTTTTACATGCTTTTTCATGGAAGTGTGTATGTATTGCTGCCTGTGGTTTTTATGCATATGTGCATATATATACACTTTACTGAAAGTATAGAACTTTAGAATAAGATGTCTTCATTAAAAGTAACTAAATGGAGCTATTTGCCACCTTAAATATATGGTGGTTTTAGAATTCTGACTACACCGTAGAGTGACTTCTGTTCGTGTATGTATTGTCTGAGTTTTTTACTTCTTTCCATGTATGTATTGTTCGAGATTTTTATTTCGTTTTGCTTTCTTTAGCTTCCCCATACACCACATCAACTCCAAATATCAATAGCGTGAGGAATGCTGACTCAAGAGGCTCTCTTATAAGTACAGACTCAGGAAACAGTCTCCCAGAAAGACACAGTGAAAAGAGCAATTCTCTTGACAAGGTAATAAACCCAAACGAAATGAAAAGCCCAAAGTGCACTGCTAACATACTTTGTCTTAATTCTTATTGGAGTTAACTTGACTAATTTCCATTGGGAATGGGCTTTCTAGAATAATTGCAGAGAAGTATTTCACATAATAATAATTGTATGAATTCTTTTTGCATTGCATTTATTAACCTGCTTTGCAGAAAATACAAACAAATTTTCCATGTGGAGACATAAGAAGTTATTTCTGTTCCTAGAGAGAGACTGATGATGTAATGTATTGAATTTCACTTCAGAGAACTGTTCTTAGTACAGCTTCTTTGATTTTGTTGAGACCTTCACTCTGTACGGTTCTGTACACAATATATGCAGTGTTTTTAAAATGTTGAAGAAACAGTTGGCTGTGCTTTCTCTAGATCATTTGTTTTATATTGGTTTGACTTTTCTAAGTCATTTCACCTAAAAGCTCTTACAAATTAGGAGCTCTGGCTGCAGTAGCTATGAGGTATTCAGTTGTGTCTTTCTAGAGCTTGTGTTGATACTTTCATTTTCTTATATCTCGTTGTGCAAGTCACAACATGTTAACTTTTTCCCCTTGACTCTGACATGCCTTCGTGTGGCAGAGAGAGAAGCTTCTCAGAAGGCACTCTGCTCATGCTATACGCCCAAATGGAGAAGAGGAGGAAAATTCTCACCCTGTAAAGAAAAACCGTGTCACTATGGATTTTTCACTTCTGACAATACCAGCTTTGCCAGAGAAAATTTTGCACGCTGCTTTCTCTCTTCAGTTACAAGAAGTATTTGGGTTTTATGCTTGGTATAGTTTGGCTTCTGAGTGAAATGTGTCATGAGTAGTTTTGCCACTTCTTTGCAACAGTTGAATCTCAAGCCAGATATGTAATATGTACCCACGTAAAGTATCTTTAAATGCCAAACCTGGAATAGTTTATGTACATGATTTAACTTAAGCATAAAAATCCATTCAGCTTAAATATCAACAGAATTTGAGTCTTGGAGTCTTTAATATGAATAAAACTAAAAAAATCTTCTTTGACCTTGACTGAGTAAATAAATATCTTGTGCTACACTGTTGCTAAATGGCAATGCTGTCATCTGTTACTTAGTTGCCATGTTGTTAATTACTAATGTGTAGTGTTTTTACCAAGTAAAAGGGTTTTCAAAGGAGTCAGAGTCCTTTGAAAATTCTGGTTTGGTCTACCAGTTTAGGTAATACAGGATTTGTTTTGCATGCTTTTAGTATTTTCCTCAAATAACGCGTTATCCTGGCTTCTTATTCATTGCTTTCCAAACTTTTTCTAGTAGATCAGTTCAGTGCATGTTATCTTCGAATTTTCTCACATTGCTTGATATCATTAATGAAGAGCCATGTTTTTGTTCTGATTTTCTTTCAGAATAACCAGTAGAACTGTAGTAGTGGAATGAGAGTTGTCTGGAAGTATATCAGTTTCTGTTTTAATATGCATACTTTTATAGGTTATTGATATGATTTTAAATTAAGCTTGGGAGTAGCTGTAGTCTTAGTTTTATGCATGTACATGTTCAGCTGTTTTAGAGAGAATATTATCTACAGCTCCGCATAGTATCTGAAAGTCTAGAAACTCAAACTGTGTTTCTGCTCTGCTACCCATTAATTGCCTGCTGTATTTCAGTATCCATGAAACTGTATAGTAGTACCTCTTGGCTCACCAGATAGTTTGTCCATTTCCTTCTAAATTACCATGACTTCAGGCTAGTATTAATCAGAGTTGCACTTCTAGTTTTACTGCATCTGCATTCAGTGGCCCGGTATGTGACAGAATTACACAGATCATTTTAGGACAGCAATTCTTTCCCTTAACACCAAGTGCATTAAAGAACTCAGCAGTCATTTGAAATGTGTGCTGTGCAATGTTACCTTGTGGATTAGTATGATTTCTGCTTTGTGAGGAGTGTCACTGGAAGGGTCATTCTGCCCTTAAGGTGTTGGCATTTATCACAAGAAACAAAGTGCTTTTCTCCATTGAGTCTATGTTGGTCTGGTTGGGGTTTTTTTTCTACTTTTGGTATGAAAGTTTGCTTGTGGAGCCAAGAGGATCCCCCTTTCTTGTAGAAACCAGAGTTGCACAGAGGACTTGTACCAGACTCTTGACTTGACTTTACCGAAATTTTGTTAAGTATCTGATTCATGATCCATTTTGCATAAGTGGCCTCATATCAGAAGCAAAAATTGGACACTAAAAAGGGCATAATTTATCCTTTAAACAATCATTTATATCTGTAAAAGCCTCAGACTGAGGATTTTGTAACACTTGGTTGCATGGTTGGTGTTTTTTGGCTTTCTTGTGGTACACATTTTGAAGGGTCAGTTATGGTTTGAGGTTTTGGTTTTTTTTTAAGACAGACATTGACATTGAGCATTGCTCAATGTTGGAATTGTATAATCAAATGAAGCAGGGAGGGAGATTTTTGTTGTTTTGTTTTATTTTTCTTCTGTGGCAAGGACAAGTTTCTTACCAGTAATTAATCTTCCAATATGCATATTCTTGCCATTCGTGTATGTTTTTCTTGAGGTTCTTGCATCTTTACGTGGAAAGAATTTTATAGATAGAGGTCTGTCTACAGTTTATTATGAAGTCTTTTCAAATGCTGAGGAGCATATGTGTATCACCTAACAGTAGTGTTTATTTTTAAAGTGTTCCATCTAAGCAGAAGGGGTATACCTCATTTCTACAGCGTGGGTGTCTGTACAATTAACTTGATTAATAATAATCACTATTGAGTAATCTTTCCTCTTACTCCTCCCTCTAATAAAAAAAAAAAAAAAAGGTAGAGGCTTAATTTGGTGTACTTTGTGTGTGTAATGTGTGTTTTGGTGACCTGTCTCTACATGAAATGTTTTTGTATCTGCTCTAAGATCCCTTTTCTGTTGCAGGAATTAATAAGGCAATTAAAAACATTTTAGCTAATTATCAGTTTAAGAACTTTTCAGCCAAAATACGTCTGTTTTCTTTTCAGAACCAACCGAGCAGCGCTTTAGGAGGTTCTGTAGTTCGATACGACAAACTTGACCAAGCAGAGATTAAAAGTCTGCTCATGTGTTTCCTTTATATTTTGAGAAGTATGTCAGATGGTAGGTAGTGACACCTATTTTTCATAAATTTGAAATCATGTGTTGGATTGATGCCCTTGATTTTAATACCTTTCCAAAATCAGCAGAGTAGTTTAGTTACAGGTACAATCTTGCACTGTGTTTTAGAAATTTATTGTAAATAATCAAATTAAACTCTGAAGTCTTGTAAGCATTAAATATTCATTATCCCTTCAAAGTGTGAGGCTAAGCAGAGAACTTGGTAAAACCCCAAATATTTATGTGGGATTGTACAATCTAGATTGGAAAATGGAGGTGAAGAATATTTCATTGATAGTCATCTTGGGTTAGTACATTCTTCCATTCTGCAGAGCTTCCTGTCAGACAGGGGACCAAATGATTTAATTGCTGTGTTTATTTCCATTTCCGGAATGGAGATTTTAGTGAGATGACCCATTTTGTTTTTGAAAGAGTTGTATTATCATGCAGAAGGTTGCTGAGCTATAGAAATACTTCTTGAGTGGCAAATCTTAATATTTTACCAGGATCATAAAAGAATGAGAATTGAAAGGTTAATAAGTATTCAATATAGAGTCACATAATTATATTGTTTTGAAATTAGATTATTTGTAATTCAAATACATATAATAATATGGATAATAAAACTCAAGTTTGACTGGTTTACACCTTGAAATATGTAAAAATTAGCCATAATTTCTAGAAAATGCAAGTTAGAATTTACATGACCAGTAGGGAGCTTTTGTACTCTCAATGTCAAGTAAACTTTGCCACATATCTTTAATAATTTTGAACAATTTTGGAAAAAGAGACCAGGTCTTGACTATGTAACTGCAAGCTTTGTAGAAAATATTTATCAACCCGTGCTGAAAAACTACCCATAGTAAAGCACTGTAAATTAAAAAAAGAAGAAATCACATATTTTAACTTAAAAAATATTGACACTGATCGATAAAGAAGCAAGTTATAGGACTAACAGTTGAAATTGTTCTGAAGTCTTTTAGAACATTGTGTAGTCATGACTGACTATGCTATTCCTACTATTTAAAATATCAAATTCTGTGGAAAAATTATGGATTATTTAAAAGCATCTTGTAGAAACCTGTTTAGAGAATTGACATGTGTGTTTATGTAATCATCTTCAAGGAAAACTTCAAATAGTAGTAATTAACTGTGTCCCACAAGCCGTTTTTAGATTCTCTGAATCCTCATTATCTGAAAAGTGAGAACTGATGTTAATTCTTCTACTTAAAATTTTGTTTGATGCCTGTGTCTCACTTCTAATACTTTTCATTTTCCCAGATGTATTGCTTACATATTGGAACAAGGCTACAAAATCTGAACTCATGGACTTTTTCACGATTACAGAGTAAGATTTTTTTTTGAGCTTGTCGTAAAATCATACATTATGCTATGCTCTTAGAAATATGAATGTGGATATAAGTGTGTATATACATTTTTTTATTATTATTTGAAAAAATTATGCTGCCTTGGCCTGTTCAGAAGGCCTTAACTTGATGTGCATGTCTGTCCCATCCCATGATAGTTTCTGGAACTAGCCTGAATGGAAGTGATGTCAGGAAGTTCCTAAACTGCAAGTAGTGCTCAAGTATTGCCATGCTTATGGAAGAAAAACCAACTGTATTGTCACCTGTCTACATTAAAATGATTCTTGGAATATGAACTGCTGAAATTATATAGTTGCATATCAAAATTGATTGAATTGCGTAGCTTCGGAAGCAAAGGGATATTAACCGTCCTCCTAGCATTTTTCCTGTCTTCTCCCATTCTGTAAGGGAAAAAAAGATACAGGTTGAATTCAGTATTTGTTATCAATGGCTACACTATCCTGTTGCATCCCCATACACATTTAGTGTGTTCATTCATGAGAAGTGACTAATACATTAATAAGGAGTGAAGAAGGCCATGTTTGCTTGAAGTGCTGCACCACAGAAGCTGTTCTCTTTGCTGTGCTTCTTTCATTGGAGTGCTTTCCTTTATTCGTCTAGTAGAGGCTCAGTCTATAATAACATATATTAATATATATAATAACATATATAGTATGGCATTATATTTATTGCACCAGAGAGAACAGAATGAGTAGATGAGCCTACTTTAGATGCTGTAAGCCTGAGATGTATCACCACTCTGACTCTGCAGTTTGGAGACAGCTAATGTACTTATGGTCTGAGTACAAAATGGATCTGAATTGAAGAGACTGCCAGTTTTATCACAGAATCACAGAACAGAACAACCAGGTTGGAAGGGACCCATTGGATCTTCTAGTCCAACCATTCCTATCTAACACTAAACCAAGTCCCTCAATACCTCATCCACCCGTGTCTTAAACACCTCCAGGGAAGGTGACTCAACCACCTCCCTGGGCAGCCTATTCCAATGCCCAATGACCCTTTCTGTGTGAAAAACCTCCTCCTAATCTCAAGCCTAAATCTACCCTGGCGGAGCTTGAGGCCATTCCCTCTTGTCCTGTCCCCTGTCACTTGGGAGAAGAGGCCAGCTCCCTCCTCTCCACAGCCACCTTTCAGGTACTTGTAGAGAGTAATGAGGTCTCCTCTCAGCCTCCTCTTCTCCAGGCTAAACAACCCCAGCTCTCTCAGCCGCTCCTCATAGGGTCTGTTCTCCAGCCCCTTCACCAGCCTTGTTGCTCTTCTCTGGACTTGCTCCAGAGCCTCAACATCCTTCTTGTGCTGAGGGGCCCAGAACTGGACACAATATTCAAGGAGCGAATTCACAACTGGCACATGGAAGAGAAACCCTGAGAACCACCTTTCAGTTTGGATTTACACTTTAAAGAAGAACTTTTAAAGTATTCTTAACTCTGAGGAACAAGGGAAGTTGTATTAAGTGTTCTGAATTATCAGGGCAATTACTTACAGTGGGAAAAGAGTCAAAACCATTATGATGGCCTCCCCTCTCACCATTTTTCTTTTGGTTGTTTCTTCTGGTGTGTAGTCAGTGTTCTTTACTTATCAGTTGTAAAGACAAGCAGAGGCACCTGGGAAATCAGGTTTTATTTTCAACTTTCTTGCTGGATCTGAACCAGTAATATAATTCTTTAAAATATAACATCAGATTGAAATGTAGATTTTTTTAAATTGAAAAATTATTTTGGGGAATTTGCCTTTATTGCCTTATTGTAAAGTAGATTCCCTTTAGCAAATAGTTCTGTCAGAAAACCTGTTGTTGTTATCCTGGAATCTAGAGACCTTAAAAAAAGAAAGCACAAGCACACCTTCCCCACAAAAAAAAATTCCAACAAAGCAAAGCAAAAAACTGAACTTGTAACCAAGAAAGTTTAGGAGAAGGGGTGTGAAAAGAAAAATGTATTGTCCTTCTTTTGAACCCATATACATGTTTTGCAAAATATGTTTATATATGTAATGTCTGGTTATCTCTTCACTTTGGTCCTTTGTGTTACTTGTCCTGGATTGCTGTTCATTTGTAGGTAACTAACTGTGGGCCTCATTTCAGAGAATGGAATTTTGTCTGTGACAGTAGAGGTTGAACATTTCTTCTCTGTAAATATTAAAAATCTATAAAAGATTAGGTACTTGAACTCACTGTTTACAGTTTTCTAAGGTGTTTTTTTCTTTTCACTATTTGGCTCTTCTGCCTTCTTTCTGTTTGGACTCTCACCAGCTGTTCTTATTCAGTGTGTTGTGCTCTAGAGGCAGCTTTATGTGCCTCTTGCTATTAATCCAAATTTGCCCAGAGCAACAAACATCTGTGACTGATTTCAGAAGAGCTATGTTGACCTCTTGTTGACTTGGGGACTGCAAGGGAGTTTTAAGGGTGGGAGAAATAAAGAAGTTTTATGACATAAGAGTTTCAAGTCAAACAAAGATATTAGTAGAATAATTCCAATGTGCATAAGTCTAGAAGAGATTGTTTTAAGTGTTGTTTCTCTGACTTATGTGTTCTCTGCAGAGTATGCTTGCATCAGTTCCAGTACATGGGAAAACGATACATAGCCAGGTACTGTGTAGAATTTAAATTTTACTGTCCTATTCATTAAGAGTCACAGTGTGTACGGCGTGCCTGGAATCTCTATTACAAACAAATTGCATGAATAGTAGAATTATTGTGAAATGATGCATAAGTTTGAAGTAAGTAACTGGTTAGTGTGGTAAAAAAAATCTGTATCCTGTCTGAAAGCCAGGTGTCTGTTAAAGAATGATGTTTGTGTTTTGTTTGTTATCAATTATTTTAAAATCCACCCCTTAAATGCCATCTTTTATGACCGTTTTTTCCTTGAAATAATGTCTTTGGGGAAGAAATACTACAATTTAATTGTTTTATTTATTCCCTTGGCCATAAAACCATGCCTGTTGAAATGTTTTAGGAATTTTATATACAGTGTTTTTACTGGACGATGAGTAAATTAACATTCCAACGTTGCTGTTTTTCAGTTAGAAATCTGAAGTACCATTAGGTACCTGTAGACTCTTATTGAAGGCTGTTTAGAAGAAAATCTGTGGGAAGCATGTACTAAATTATATGAATAACTTTGCATTAATGTGTTTCTTAATGTGAAGTAAGTTTTTTAATAGAGTAAAATATAGCGACTGGTTAGGCCTGTGGCTGACACTGTAATACTGTTATAATTACAATGACGGGGTTGAAATACTGACCCTCTTGAACTTGGAGACAAAGTTGTTGCTCACTCTGTGTAGTACAGCATTCTAACTAAAGTGTTGGCTTTTCTTCGTTTTAATTTCGATTTAATGGTACGTGAATCTCTCTCTTCAAACAATGAACTCGATCATCTCCTTGGAGATTTATCAGAAAAAAACCTCATCCCTATTCGCATACTCTAAAAAAACCCTCAAAAAATCAAAGACCAAGTAATCCAGTCTGTCTGAAAGTTTTGATTGTAACAATTGTTTTTAAATTGTGTCTAAACTCTGGATTTACAGGAATCTGCAATTCTCAGGCTTTTTGTAAAAGTCTTCAAGCTACTTTGTTTGAGTGTTTTGTAGAGAAGACTACTCCACTTACCCTTTGTTTACTGATCCCCTAGTCTGCGTACTGCATGTTAACACTAAAAATGTTAAGCTGTAGAAATTGTCTGGTGTTCTGCAGAGATACTGAGTTTTTCCCATAAATGCAACTTTCTAGTCTTTCCCATTGTCATTACACTGGTCTATATCGCAATCAATGCACGTACTCTTAAAATACAGAAATGACAGAGAATTAAAGGGAACAGGGAATTCTGTAATCCAAGCACTGGTTTTCATTTTTCATCAGCTCTGGTGGTGGTACACAATAGGACGTTAGCCTGTACTGATTGCTAACACAGATCACTTTTCTGTTTTCTTCACTTGACTGCTGCAAGTTTAACAAAGTATATGGCTCTTCTCCCTTCCTGCTTGGGTAAGATGTACATGATAATCCCTGTGTTAATTCCTGCTCTCCTGTTGCATGTACGCATTCTAATTGTACCGCTGTCTGTCCTAACCTTTTTCTAAGATTTTTACAATCAAAATAGGGGATTTGAGTTTGGTTTCTGAATATTTTCAGAATATTCGTGTTCTCAAATATATGTTTTGAAAAGATCTGAAGTAAATTTTGCAATTTTGCACTTGAGGGACTGCTTGCCTGCTTTTGCTTTCATGCTTTGAGGTTTTAAGAAAGAGTTTGCTGTGATGCTTTTTTTTTAAGCTACCTATTTTTGTTTTATAAATAAAACAGTAAATAGGTTGCGTTATAATTCTTTCTGTAAAACTTCTTGTGCTTAACTAACGCTTCCTGTCTTGCTGCAGTTTGACATGTCTAACTTTTGCTTCTATCCCATTTCACCCGTCTTGCAGGAACCAGGAGGGGTTGGGATCCATAGTTCATGATCGAAAATCTCAGACATTGCCTGTTTCCCGTAACAGAACAGGAATGATGCATGCCAGATTACAGCAGCTGAGCAGCCTGGATAACTCTCTCACTTTTAACCACAGTAAGTCTCATGACATGATAACATTCGTCATCCTCAACCAGTACCACAACACCAGAGACAGGTCCCAGAGCCACACCAGTGCGTTCCAATGACTTTTGTTCTTTTAGGTCAAACGAATAGCTGGAATCAGTCGATGGTCTGTTCCCTGCTTTATGATAGAACAATCAATGCTGGCTGATGCCAGAACATGGAGCATGGTTAACTACAACGTTTTTTAAAATTCCATTTTAATTTTTTTACTTATGTGTGCTTCAACTTTGTGCTGCATATAGTTACAAAATTTACGCATGTTTTTCTATTTGCTTTATTAAGCTTCATTCTTCCCCCAACCTGGTCTTACAAATGATAAGTCTAAAAGTAAAAATATGCACTCTGACCGCATCTCCATGTTTTGACATCTCTAAGGAGAAATAAGTTTCTTAGAATTCCTATAGAGAAATTTGATTTGCCCATAATTTGGTTTGTCTGGAAGTGAAAAAGCGTCCAATAATGAAGTGATTTTTCTGTTTTCAGTGTGAGAAAGATATCAAGTATTCTTGGAATTTCTGTAGACAATGGTAAGATTTAATCAGGTTGAAGTCAGCTTCTATAAGACTGCTGTATTGAAAACTAAATCTGCTTGTGACCTATCTTTTTAAACATGCTGCTCTTAAATTGCCAAATATACTCTATGTAAAGTATTCCGAAGCACCATTTTTCAATTTTCAGCTTCAAAACCCAATGAATCTCGTTGACTAATCCAGTAAAATATGACACTGGTACTGAAAAGAATTGTGTGCAGTAAAGCAATTATTTAAATTAATTGTATGTCCACTGTATTCATCCTTTAATTTCCTAAAGCATATCTAACTGTCTCTTAAAATCTTTTAGCTCACTAATTGTGATATAAAGCAACAGTTAGTCAAATTGCACAGGACTTATCACATAGTCCCACCAAACTCCTCTGCTTATCATTGTGTTTTCATACCTGTCTAAGACATGCAATAAAATGCCAAGAGACTATATAGCTGAGCAAATCACATTTTTTTTCTCTTGTAATCAGTCTGCTACTGCTTTATAATGATAATATTGAAGTGATTTTTGATACAGAAATAAAAGAGCTTTTACATCATGTGATGACATTATCAGTAAGTTAAAATAATTCATGGATTTTAAAAAAAAAAAATCTCTGGTAAATAAGATGGCTGTTTCTGCACGTTATGGAGGTTTCATGCTTCCAGAACTTGGCAAAGCTTACTGATTTTTAGGAAACCATGAGCTGAAAGATTTTAATAAATGCATGCTTATGCATAAAGAAACTTTCTCTTCTTTCCTATCTGAGGGAAATTATTGAAGGAAAGTCTCTCCTTCAGATAATTTTACATAAAGTGGTAGTAGTTGGACATGTGTTGAATATCAGAGATGTTACACCCTGTGTTGAACAAGATTTTACAGGGTGAAAATAAGTTTGTATAAAAGCTATGTCAGATGTGAAATCGATTCTTGTGTCTTTAGTCTTTTCGTCTAACTTCTAGTTTTGTTTAGCTGTCTGTCTGTATGGTGTAGCCAAAGCAGTTGTCAGAACTTGAGTAAACCTTTTGTGGGATGCATATGGGAATTATGTATATGGTGGAAATAGTTGCTTTACTTGTTTCTAAAATCACAATTCTTTGGCAAGAGAGTTGTCTATAAATGTAAATTATAAACTTATTTTCTCCCTTTCTAATCATTTAAGCAAGGAATAGAACCAAAATAAAGGTCTAAGAGGTATTTCACATCTCTGAGGAATTCCAGTATAGTTTTGTTCATAAGTATGAAAGAAATCAGGCTTTCTGTTCAAATTTCTAAAGCATCTCGATACAAACTACTAGAATGTGTATTTATGTATGGATTGTTAAGGTTGGAGGAGAGATGGCAGATTAGTGACATGCTAACATACTGAAATAAAAGAGATATACAGCTATTACAAATCAGAATATATGATCACTGTCAGGTTTGTAGTCATTAGAGATGATCCCATTTTCAGTGTTATTGGATGGTTTTAAATTCAGTTGGTGGACAGTTTTAAATCCAGTTACTGTGCAGCAGTGTGGATGTATGAGTGTATGCTTGTGTGTGAGACCAGGCAGATATCCATATAGTATGTGGTAATTGTAGTTCCAAGGTTAAAGTTGAATATGAAAAATACAATCCAGTATTTTAGCTATACGTGAAGAATACAATATACAATATTAGCTTCTCTGAAAAAAATAGCAAATTGAAAGAAGGACAATTTTAGCCTGTATAGGGGGAAAAAAAAACCCTGCTAAATAAGTCTTTTAAGTCAACCCAACTGAATGTTCCTTTAACTTTGCATTCTGCCCAAAACGTTTTCCTCTACTAATAGTGCAGAGTAATCAATGAGCTATCTGTTTGTTTATTCTAAATTATTTACATGAAGAACAACATTTGAACTGTTTGGAATCCTGTCCATTGACTATAGTTTTTACTTAGTATTATAAAAAACCTTGCACATTTCTTGTTGTCTGGAAGAGCAAAAAAATATTTCTTTAAGGAATATTTAGTCTGTCCTCAGTGCAATAGTTGTCACCTCTTGGTATCTGCAACGTTACTGAAACCACTGGATAGCTTAAGGATTTCTGGTCACTCAAAGGTGATTTTTCTTTGAATTTCTTTAAGAAAAGGAACACTTCTACTGAAAGAGAAAGATTTGGCAGATGATTGTTGTGTTAAAGTTTCTTTCCAAATATGAGTTGTTCATTTCCATTGTTATAGAGGTGAAGAATGAGGTTGGATTGAGACTACAAAGAGAATAAGTGGGAGGAAGAAGAGAGAACGCAGAAGGTGATAGCGAAGAGGTGTATGCTTACTAACAGAAAGAATGTATAAATCCAGAGAAACCTGTTGGTTATGGTTGTGCATGTATAGAGCAGCCAGGGAAGCAAGAAGGTGCAGAAAGAAGTGACCAGGTGTCATTATAAAAGAATATGTAATTTCTTCTTTTCTTGGTCTCAAGAAGTTTTTTGTGCTTGTTGTTGATTTAGTGGTGCTAAGTTGACTATAAATCTAGTATGTTTTATAAAACAACCAGGGCGTGCTTGTCAATCTGCTGCTTAAAGATCAATGTTAGGGAACATAAACAACATATTATAAGTTGTGCTGAAACAGGATCTGTTTTTAATACTATTTGACTACACTATGGAGCTGGAAGCACTAAAATATTTTTGATTAAGTATGGAGTTATTGCATGGTTTTGGTAGAGAGCTGAATTAACTACTTGGATCTTTAGTATAAGTACATGCTTGTATTCCCTCAACTCTTACTGTTTTGTATTTTTATGATGGTTGACTTATGAGTGACTTGGAGATCATTAAAACATTGCTAAATTACCAGTACTTATTTTCAGCTGTAACTCCATCCTACTGCAGTACTTCTTTTAAGAATATATATTTGTGTGTATATATAACTGTGTACGTTTCTATAGAAATGTGTATACATACACACACATATATATGAAACATTAGATATTTATCCTTTTAACTGCTGTTTAGTGCTTGTATTGTTGACATTTTACTCAATATATTTTATGATCTCATGCAAATGATGCTAGAATTATTATATGCATGTATTTGGAAAAACATTTAAATGCATATGAATTTTTTTTGTATTGAATACTAACTTCTGTCAGGCTTTTTACTTATCAATCTTTTCCTAGTTCAGCAAGTCTTTTGGAAATAAGAAACATTTAAATGCGTATCTCCAGCACTTACTCTTCTTTTATAATTTCTATAGGCTATGGCCATTCAGATGCAGATGTTCTTCACCAGTCTTTACTTGAAGCAAATATTGCCACTGAAGTTTGCCTTATAATTCTGGATACTCTGTCATTATTCACAGTAGTTTTTAAGGTTTGTTCTTGACTTGGTGTTAACATATCCCATAATTAACTTTGTGAAAAAGTATTTTTAAAGTAGTATCTGTTGTATGGCAACACCATAATTCGTAATTGGACACTATCAGACTTTTCTGTTGAACTTGGCTTCTTACATTAAGTCATCGATTAATTAACAGTAATTTGTGTGTGTGCCTTTTCTGTATTTTTTTTCAATTTGTCCAATGATAACACTTTTTTAGTTGTATCAGTCACTGCAAGTCTCCTGTGGAATCTTTTTATAGCACACCCACTTGCAATGCCTTTCCTATTTGGGTTTATTTTGAGTTTTTCCAAGCATTAAAGGTGAAGCTGTAAAAAGGAGAGATAATAGCTATAGCTTTTCTCCCCTAATCAGAGCAGTGGGCCTATTTGTATCCAGAACCTTGCTTGAAGATTCAAATTCTTATCTTCAATCCAGTTATGTAAACGTGAGCTTATTTATAGTAATTTAGTTATTGAGTTTAGAACCAGTTCTGTCCATAGACTTTATGACAAAATTGAAGAGACCTGATTTTGAAGATTTAAAGAAGAGTGAACATTGCTTTTTTTTTTTTCATTATCAGCTTCCCATCATACTTGAAATAACAGTCCTTGAAGGTTATCCATATATAATGCATTGAGAAAGTAGGTAGGAGTATGCCAGAATAGTCTACAAAATGCAAACAAAACAGGTGGTAGAACCGGGAGCTACTGTTCAATCAGCTGCACTAAAATGAAATCACAAAATCATTGAATGGTTTGGGTCAGAAGGAGCTGTGAAAGATCATCTAGGCCAACCCCTCTGCCATGGGTGGGCAGGGGCATTACTTGTATGATCATGTTGCTCAAAGCCCCATGCAGTCTGACCTTGAAAACTTCCAGGGATGAAGCGTCCACAGCTCCTCTGGGCAGCCTGTGCCAGTGCCTCACTACCTTCACTGTAAAAAAATTTCCTGCTTAAGTCCAATCTTAACCTACCGTCTTTCGGTTATAAGCCATTGCCGCCTGTCTTGTCACTACACGCCCTGGTAAAAAGTCATTCTCCATCTTTCATGTAAGCACCGTTTACATATTGAAAGGCCACAGTAAGGTCTTCCTGGAGCCTTCCCTTTTCCCAGCTGAACAATCTCAACTCTCAGCCTTTCCTCACAGGAGGAGTGATCCATTTTTCTGACCGTTTTCATAGCTCTCCTATGGACCTGCTCTAACATGTCTGTCTCTTTCATGTGCTGAGGGCCACAGAGCTGACTGCAGTACCCCCAGTTGAGTTTCATGAGAGTGGAGTAGAGGAAGAGAATCCCCTCCCTCATCCTGCTGGATATGCTCCTTTTCTTCTCCAGGATACAATTAGCTTAATACCTACAGGGCTGGTGACTCCGCCACCTCCCTGAGTAGCCTGTGTCAGTGTCCAACAACCCTTTCCATGGAAAAATTTTTCTGATGTCCAGCCTGAACCTCCCCTGGTGCAGCTTGAGGCCATTCCCCTTGTCCTGTTCCCTGCCACTTAGAGGAAGAGGCCGCTCTGTGGTGACATACTCCTGACTAGCCTGACTCTGTCCCCCTCCCCCTTCATATCTAGTTTAAAGTTCTATTTATGAGCCCTGCTAGATTTTGTGAGGACATTAGTACCCCTAGGACACAAGCGAGCCCCATCTCTAGTAAGGAAGCCTGGAGGTGCATGGACCAATCCATGATCAAAGAACCCACAGTTTTGCTGCTCACACCAGGTTTGGAGCCAGTTATAAATCAACCGATTCTTCTTTATCTCTTGTTCTTCATTCCTTAGTGTTGGAATGGAGCTAAAGAGCTATAAGAACCCTTTCAGTTCTAGGACAGTGGGAAAGACAGCGAGTGGGTGGGGGTTTAGTTTAGTTTGGGGAAGTTTTTTTCAGAGCATGATAGTGGGAGATAGTGCTATGAGAAAATTCCACTGTCTGAGCTGCCTAAAGCCAGTGTAACCAAAGCATGTTGATGCTTTGAGCGTGCCTCTGGAAGAATTGGCAACAGTAATTGATTTAACTAAAAGCTATTAAAAACAATTGTGTTCTGTAAGTCTATTCAGAAGCCATCACTTTATAAATAATATTAAAGAAGTGTTAAAAATATGTAATTGAAATTCAGATATGTTTGTATCATTAAACATCTTGGTAATATTATGCAGATTATTATGTTATTTCCTGCTTTTGTTTGATCTGTGTATTGTCATATTGCTATGCAAAACTCCTAAATTCTCACTATCAATTTTTAAAGAATCAGCTACTGACTGATCATGGGCATAATCCACTGATGAAGAAAGTGTTTGATGTATACATCTGCTTCCTTCAAAAGAATCAGTCTGAAACAGCATTGAAAAATGTATTTGTTGCTCTAAGGACACTTATTTTTAAGGTAAGAAGTTTAAAAACAGTTAATCTTAAAGTACTTACCCAGTTCTTTAGTTAGCAATATACTATGTAAAATTCAAGAACTAAAATCCTGAATTGAAATTGCTGAACAAGGACTGGCCTGATCCCAGCAGTGTGGAATACTTGTGCTTTTGATTGCTGTAAAAAAATAGTTTCATGTCATAAACTATGGTAACTGTATTTTTTTCCAGGGTTTGAAAATATTACTATATTTGTATTTTTTCTGACATGCTTATTTTATCAGGAACTGAAGCTAATTTTAATGAATAACTTTTCTATTTTTTTCTTCAGTTTCCTTCTACATTTTATGAAGGTAGAGCTGATATGTGTTCTGCGCTGTGCTATGAAATCCTGAAATATTGTAATTCCAAACTGAGCTCAATTCGTACCGAAGCTTCACAGTTACTGTACTCCTTAATGAGAACTAACTTTGATTACACAGGGAAGAAGTCTTTTGTTAGGACACATCTGCAAGTTAGTATACTTTCTTTCTTTATTTATTTTTAAAATGTTGTATGTATAGGCACACAGTTGCATTCCATTGTGCAAAACACTGTCACATAAAGACATAAAAATTATTTTGGGTACAAGCAAGGATGGTGCTATTCCAAAAGTAAGAAGACGACAATAAAAGTTTATTCACTATGAGGAAATGTTTAGAAGCAATTAGAAGGCTCTGTGTTTTGTAGGAGCTAATTTTATTTTTCAGTAGCAGATTGTCTGCTTTGTAGATGTTATTAAAATTATTAAATGCCATACCCTGTTGCATCTGAAGAAGAAAAGAAAGCAGCAACAAGCACATAAAAGTCTAGAGTAAAACAAATGCATAGAAAGATTTTGTGTTCTGACAAAGCAGGGAACGATAGTTTACTACTTCTGTAATCTCTGGCTAAGTCACCTAGCAGTCTGTCTTTAGAACAGAGAGTGCATGTGCATTGCACATAGAGAAGTCTGTTTCTTCTTGCCTGTGTTATTGTATACACAACTTAGAAAAAAAAAAAAAAAGAAATTTACCTAAGGGAATAATCTTTCAATTAAAAAGAACAAAACTTCCTTTGCAGTTGCTTCATTGGTACACGTCAAGAGTATTTTAATGAAATATGCACTAACAAGATGTTTGTTTCTGTCAAGGTTATTATTTCAGTGAGCCAGTTAATTGCTGATGTTGTTGGAATTGGAGGAACTAGATTTCAGCAGTCTCTTTCCATCATCAATAATTGTGCCAACAGTGACAAAGTAATAAAGGTCTGTTTTTATCGTTCTCTCTATACTGTAGAGGAATGCTTGAAATCTCTTTCATAGCATCATTTTCAATTATGTTTCAACTATTTATTATGCAAAAATAGAAAAAGGTAGTAGTTAATGTAACTTTTCCATGTTTTAGCACACTACATTTCCTTCCGATGTGAAGGATTTAACAAAACGGATTCGGACAGTACTGATGGCTACAGCTCAGATGAAGGAGCATGAGAATGATCCAGAAATGCTTGTAGACCTCCAGTACAGTTTGGCAAAATCTTACGCAAGTACACCTGAACTGAGGAAGACGTGGTTAGACAGCATGGCAAGAATCCATGTTAAAAATGGAGATCTTTCTGAGGTAAGAGAAAAAAAAATCTAAATTCATAATAAGCTTAAGCTTGTCTTTCTAGAAATGGAAATACTAGCTGGTAGCATGTAATATAATAAGCATTTTCCATAAATTTTTAATCATTAGTAGATTAGTTTCTATGGCTGATAAGTTTGTCCTACCCAATTACATGCTTGATTCAAAGCACAGAAGACAAAGTCTTTCTTCTTAAAAATATCTTTATCAGTTGTTAGAACACTTAAAACCACTAATTGAATTCCTCTCCAGTTGCCTGTACAGAATTAGCTTGATTCTGTTCCAGACTACTTACTAAAAAAACTTCTAATGTTCTTAAAATTGACAAATTCCTCTTTTTTGTTTGGTAAAACAAAGCTATCAGATTTCACTGTGCTGTGATAATATTTAATCCTAACAAAAAGAAAAGCTAGGAGTGAGGATTTTTTTCCTTTATGTCAGTATTTTCTCAGCATACAGAATGAATTCTGTCTCCTTCTGGAAGTTTGTTCCATCTGCAAGTCATATTGCATGACATCAGTGAATTTCCTAAACACGTTTGTTAAACTTAGCATCATCGAAGTCAGTAAATATCTTCAAGAAACAGTAGCCACTCTTCTACTTACTTGTTTGTTAGTACTGCAATTATTTATTCTCTATGGCAGCAACACAAGTTGTAAACAATATACAGTTATTAGCTTGTGTTTTGAAGGAAATAACATTAGCTCTGTTAGGAGACAAGCTCTTTTAGTCCTTTTCAAGTCTGTTTTAATTTTTTTGATTAAAAACTTAGAATCTTTGACTGTACAACTAGATAAGCACTTCTGTAAATTGTCAAGCCCAACCCCACACAAAGTGTGAATTAGAGAGAATTTCTGACGCTCACACTTTTCCTTCATCTCCAGTGTCTGCAATTCTGCAGCCTTTGTATTTAAATTGCTTGGTTGAGACCTACAGTTGAGTAACACTTTGCTGTAAACCTAAACCTTTTTTAGTAGAAGAATCATCTTGAATACTTTTTGTGTCCTTTCTATGGAGAAAAGTGATCAGTGTCAACTTCATAAAACTCCTTGGATATCTAAAGACTAGCATGTCGCTCTTCTTTGTCTTCTGTTTTCTGGACTACATCTACCATATTACTTAAATTTCATTCAGATATCAGATCTCCTTTTTTTTTCCCCCCTGCTTTCAAATTTTTGAATGGTCTGTTAGCAATCTTTGTTACATTTTTCCTGGTCTGGAGCAGATTAGCAGAAGAATCATCAGATGTTGAGTGGAATAATTACTAGCATTCTTGTTTCACATAACACTTAAAATATATCCCAAAAAGAGATTTGCCTGGTGTGATTATAGCATGGTGTATAATCAATTATAGCCTTGTAATTCATGATCTGTGGTTGCTTTCAGGTTGTGTATTGCTGTCCATACTGCTCAATGCTCTACTAAAGGAGCAGTGAGTATTCTTGCACACTTAGTTATGCGTAAGTGAGGTGGAGAATTCTCACCAGTCATAGGACATCTGCTCTAAAGCAGCAAAAAAGGAAAATCAAAGAAATTATCTCAGGGTAGGGCTCATCTGCCTTGTTTTCAGTAGTTCATTATAATTATGATTTATAAGATTGTTATTATTTCTCTTTTAGGCAGCAATGTGCTATGTCCATGTAGCAGCACTGGTTGCAGAATATCTCACGCGAAAAGGTATGATTTAAAAATCTTACTTTCATGTTTATAGATTTTTATTCTAGTTTAGGAAAAACAATAGCTCACCTGAGGAAGCTGTAGGCATTTCAGTGTTCACCAAACAAAAAAAATCTAACCTAAACTGATAGCACACTGATGTATTTAAGAGTATACTTGCCTAAGGGGCAGCATTTCAGATTAAGGTAATGGAAAATTTTTAGGAAGATAAAAATTTTAATTTTGCACTAGATCTAACAATAGCTGAAGTCAGACTCTTTCTAAAGCAAACTTATCAGTGAATATTCTTATTCAGCAAGCAGTTCTTCACTGCATGTGGGGAAGACTGGCATTGCCAGAGAAGTCAAAATAAGTTTGTGCAAATGTTCAGATGTTCTGTCTTGGCGTTCTGTGCTAGCAGCTGTCTGTAAAAGTGAGTTTCTGATAACCCATGAGATAGGGTAGAAAACTGTTTTTCATCTGTAGGATCAGAAGAGTTCTCAGTTAGGGGCCTGAGAAAATAAAAGATGATATAGCTTTTATTAAGAAAAATAGACCTTTAGAAGAAAATTTCAGAAGTCATTTAAAATTTATTATGATACTGAGCTAGTGCTTTGGTTTTGTAGGCAAAGTAGTATTTGCAGCATTTTAACTTTTTCTTCACATGACAATTCAAAATGAAGCAAAGTCATGAGTCTACAAGATGCCTTTTCTGTGTTCTCGTTCTTGCTGTATGCTTGTGTAGTGTATACACTGTCCCCTCTACCATCGTTTGATTGTTCTGTTGTCAGTCCATTTATATTACTTAGAATGGGAAAACTAATATGCCAGAGCCTGTTTATACAGTACCAGCATGACTTCCCACCAGTTTAATTAAATACTGCAAAAGTTACCTTTATTAACTCAGACTTAGGGTGGAGCGGATTAGACACAGATTTACAATACAATAGGAAGATTTAGGCACTACCTATTTTAGTAGGCAAGAGTCCCAATATTAATGTTTGTGGTTTTTTTAAAACCTATTTAAACTTACATGGTAATGTGAGATTTAGTATTTTAATCACGCAATGGGAGATCGGAGGTTTTGGGTTTTTTTTATTTTATCTAGTAATTTGGTGGTTAGTACATTTAAGCACAGCTTCTGCCTTATCCAGCATCACAAAATGGCTTAACATTATCCTGGTGGGGAAAAATAAATTTGTCTATTCATCTTTTTCAATGACAGGGATGTTTAGGCAAGGTTGTACTGCCTTCAGAGTAATCACACCTAATATAGATGAAGAGGCTTCAATGATGGAGGATGTTGGAATGCAGGATGTTCACTTCAATGAAGTAAGTAAACATAAGCGTGCTGGAATTGATGCACATTAAAGTGCTGTTTATTTTTCCAAGTTTTGTGCTTCAGTCTAGAGGCTGACTAATGTGATGGATGTTATGATTGTTTTCTTAGCTGCTCTTCTTATCCTAAAACTGAAATAAAAATTTTCTGTGAGCTGTCCCAGCTTTAGAGAGTTACCTACATATATATTTGCCAGATCTGGCACAAAATTAAATAAGATTCTACCTGTAACTCTTCTTTAACACATTAAGTAAATGTACTACGATCACCTTCAAAATAGTTCCCTTCTGAGCTGCCACACATCTGCATACTATGCTGCCAATGTTCAAAACAATTCCACAGATCATCTGAAAGGCTGTTGAGGGTCTCAGTCAGTTTTGCTTTCATGTCTTCTGCCAACAAAAAACAGGTTACTTTGAGCCCTGGCTTGATCTTCGCGATCTCTTCACTATAAGCATCATTCAGTAATTCAAAAGTTTCCATCATGGATTTCTTTGGTTTCACAAGAAACTTGATGTTAACTTGCTGTTTCCTCTTGCATGCTGACATTTTATGACCAAGGGGAAGAAAACATCTGTAGTTGAACATGCATCCACTAGTACTGAATGAACTGATTGCGTTCAGCCCTGTTTCACTGTGATAGGTTAGAACATATTCTATAACCCCCTCTTTGTCTCTCCTCTCCCGCTCTTTGTTCCTGTGCTACAGGGTTAGTCTTGGTTTTGTGTCAAACCTCATCTTTTATATAAAAGCAACAACTCAACACTGCTATTGCAATAGAATTAAGCAAAATGAGGTTTTAAGCTAGTTGATAGGATGAACAGTAGAGCAGTTTAGAGTTCACAAGATCTGATTTTATTTTTTAAAACCAACTTGGGTCTGTTTTGTTACTACACCAGCAATCACGACAATGTATTTACTGCTTTTTGCTGGTTTACAGCTCCTGTAAGCAAATATGCCATAAAGTGGTTTTACTGACAGCAGTAAAAACTTATGTCAGTGGGTTTGGGGTTTTGGGTTTTTTTGGTTTGTTTTTGTTTAAGCTTCATTCCCTGTGTCCTCACTGATCAATCTGTGCTTGTTCTACAGTAAATGTTACTATTATGAATCCTACATGAAAAGATTATGTATGATCTTGCTTTATGCTGTGTCTACACTATGTATTTGCCAGTATAGGTGGGTAAGGGAGGGACAGACCACTACTTGCAGTAGCTGTGTTGGAAAAATCTCTGGTGTGTCAGCATAATGGTACAACAAAAATATTTTCCTGTTGTGTTTTAGTTTGTATATGGTAAAGTTTGCATATGTAAGACAAAATTATTTGACTGTGCAGATTATGGTACTAACAGATACAGGAGGAACAAGTGAAAGACTTGGTAGTTTAGGCCTAGGGTACCTGTGTGTTGCTCCTGAGTTCTGGTACTGCTTTGCCTCTATAATTTTAAGACAAAATATTGTTGACTTACCTTTTTCTGAGAAGGCAGGAGTTGGAATTACTTGAAATGAGATGTGTATGCTTTTTCGTCCCTAAGAGACCCAATAGCAGATGACTTTTCTGAATTTATATGTTATATTATTTAAATCGCTGATTCTCCTGACCTAGTGTGGTGTTTAGCATGTTACTCAAAGCAAACTGTGACCGAGCCAGGATTTGTCTCTAGTGACTGGAGCTGATGGAAACTTTTGTTAAAAATCCATGTGAGTGTCTACCTAACAAAACCGTTTGTCAGAGGTAAATTCTATTGTATTTTTTAAATTGCAATGTCTTTTTTCATTAGTCACTCCCTGCAAGCAGAATGTACTCCTTTTTCTGGGTCATTGAACCCTACCCAGATTTGTTTCCATCTCTCAGTGTTTCCACAGAGTGGAAGTAAGCCAAGAATGAAATTATAACCCTGTGGAGCTTGTGAAAGAATCACACCTTGCCAGATTTCACTTTTCCCTGCAAGCAACCCTTTTTAAACTTAATCATGTAGTATTGTGACATAACTTTTTCAATACTTAACTATTTTTCAGGTAACTCCTTATAGTTCAGCCCAGGAAGAGGAATAGTATGGAAGAACTCTTAGGGTTTTAGTAGACTAAAAATCATGGATAAATTAAGGTGACTAGTATTTTACAGAAGTCCTTCAAAGCAGAAAGGTTCCTTCGTGAACAGGAATGTTTTCATGTATGGAATGTTTTCTCAGTGTGTTATTTAAAAAAAAAATATGACAGATCAATTTGGTGCAAAAGTTAGAAAGCAGAAACATATCTTTTGAGTTGTACCTTACTACCACTGAGCAGAATGATGCTCTGATGGGAATTCTTATACATGGTCACAGTCATGTAGAACTTCTCCTTTAAAACTTGGGGTTTCCCTGTATGCTAGTCATTTCAGACTTAAATCTCCAAAATTACAAGTATGAGGGGTCAGGAGGGATCCCTTCATGTTTCTACAGTGGGCAAAATGTCTTTTATATTCTCCAGCTTATATAAAGTCTTCCTAATTAAGTTAAATTTGTCAAGACTTTATGTAGTTTTTAATTTAAAAAAATAAGTTTCTTAAAATTCACAATGTAATGCTCACTGTGAAAGAACTCTCAGGCTAGGGTTACCCTGGCTTACTTAAACAAGCCCATTGGAAAAAAAAAAGTAAGGGGTTTTTTTGTTGTGTTTTTTTCTGTTTGTTTTTTTTGTTTTGTTTTTGGTGTTTTTTTTTTTAATAAAAGTACTGTGTGTGTTTAATTAAAGCAGTTGTTAAAACAACCTGTTCAGCAACAAAAGTCAAATTCTCCTTGTAGAACCAGAAATCTTCTTGGTGTCAGAAATAGGAAGGTAAAAAGCTTGCAACCTGGTATCCTTTCTGTGCTAGACTTTGCTGTAAGCAGTCCACCTGCAAAAGGCCCGAGTTGGACAGGCCTGTGGCAGGTGCCAAATTCTATGCAGATTAAGCTTGGAAACAATTTAATTCAGATTTACTGGATATTTTTCCCAAAATAAACTCTGCTAGGATACAGCTCCAACACAGATATTAAGACAACCTCTACTGTCTCTTGTTAGCTATGACTTTCCATGAGAGGAGTTACTCCAACTTGTAAATTGGCAAACGAAATTGCTTCACAGCTCAGATGTTGTTAGAGCTCTTGTGAGTGATCAACATGCAATGTAATTCAATATTGAAATACTTCATGAAAAACAGAAATAGGTACCTTACCCAGATATATCAGATACTTCAAGTGTGGTGGGGAAGACAGATGTTCTTCAGGGATACTCAGGCTGGTATTGTTTAACATCTTCATTAGCAATCTAGGTCATGGGATACAGTCAAGTTTGTGGGTGAATCTAAATGGAGGAGGAGTGACTGATACAGTAGGGGGCACACAGAAACCTCTCCAAGTTCCACAAAGACAAGTGCAAAGTCTTGCATGTGTGAAAATCCACCCAGTCCGGGTGGGCAGCAGCTCTACAGAAAGACCTGGGAATTCAAGAGGTTGAAAGGGAATCAGCAGCACAGCCTTGTGGCAGCGACGGACAACTGCATAGAATCATAGTAAGGATCGTGTTGGAAGGGACCTTCAAGATGATCCTGTTCCAACGCCCCTGCCATGGGCAGGAACACCTCCCACCAGATCAGATTGCCCAAACCTCATCCATCTGGGCCTTGAACACCTCCAGGGATGGAGCAGCCATGACTTCTCTGGGCAACTTGTCCCAGTGTCTCACCACCCTCACAGTAAAAAAAAAAATTCTTTGACCTGATCTAGATTTCCCCTCTTTCAGTTTAAAACCATTACCTACGATCCTGTCTGCACAGCACCTCTTGATGAAGAGACCCTCCCCACCTTTCCGATAGGCCCCTTTTAAGTACTGGAAGTATAACTTCTAAATTCTTGCAGGGTTGTATTAGAAAGAGTATAGAGTCAAGAAGTGGAGGGCAGTGGGGTTTCCCCCACCTAGTTTGCATTTGTGGTACATCAACTTGTGCCTAGTGCTGCCCCCCTAAAATCAAGCAGAATATCAACAAACAGGGTTTTGGCAAAGTCCAGGTAATGATGTGGTTAGGAGAAAAGCCAGACTTTAACAAGAGATGCACAATAAAAGAGTAAGAGGCTGTTCTTACATGTTGTGAGGAGAGATCTGATTGGATATATGGAAAAAACCTCTTCCCATGACGATGGATAAACACTGAGACAAGTGGTCCCGAAATGTTGAGTTCTTTTCCTCCCTTCTATCAGCTCCCCCACATGAAGCTTTTGCTCTTTATATTTTTTCCAGTGTGCAAACATTTTGCTGCTTTGCGGCATTTGGATGCCCTCTGTTGTCTGCATTAAGATTCTTGTTATAAAACGGTGGTGGACAGCCTTTCTGATCCAGCATTGACACTGATCTTTCTGTTCTTGCCATCTGATTGCTGAGGATGAAGACACTGGGGAGCCTATGCAGCCCTATAATGACTGGGTGTGGGGAAGGATGAGTTGGTTTAGGGGCTGCTGCAACACACAGAAAAGGTGGCATTTTCAGTCTTTTTTTGCTCTCAGTATTAAAGTTGGCTTTTCTTAGTGATGTCTTTATGCTGCCTTAGTCTTCTACCAGAGGGAAGAGGGGAAGGAAGTAGCTTTGGGTCCCTCCTAAGGATAAACGAAGTTATTTCCTGCTTCTGGTTTCACCACTGCAATGCAAGAAGTGGTACCAGAAGGTCTTCAGAAGCAGAAATGCAATATCTTCTGACACCTCTCACTCTGACTTGGATTCTTGTAGAGGTTTTTGGAGCTCCAAACATGTTTGAAGAAGACTGAGATCTTTTAGGGTTATTTGGATGCAAGTAGAATTCGTCACTATAGTTATGTCATACTCAAGCTGTGACCAAGTATATGACAGTTTTTTTACAGAAGCTATAAGGTGTTCCAGAATAGTTATAAAGTTGTTCATTATAACTGAGTTAATGGAGTTAGCTAGATAAGTTTATTAAAACTAGAGCAAAGTTACCTTAGTTTTGTTCCACTTATTGAAGCAGAAGAAATCAAATGTGTGGGGAAAAAAATAAGAATTATGACACATTGAAGGGAGGGACTTTTATAGTTGTAGCTGCATTGGGCATTGGAATAGGCTGCCCAGGGAGGTGGTTGATTCACCTTCCCTGGAGGTGTTTAAGGCACGGGTGGATGAGGTCCTGAGGGACTCAGTTTAGTGTTAGATAGGAATGGTTGGACTAGAAGATCCGATGGGTCCCTTCCAACCTGGTTGTTCTGTGATTCTGTGATTCTGTAATGCAAAGTATACACTTCCATTCTAACATAAAGGTAAGCATAGCTCTTATCTAACCTAAATAACTGTCTTTCTGTTACACAGATACTAGGATCAAACCAAATAAAGTTCAAGTGGTTTCTTGTTAGTGACTCTGTTTTGCCCCTGTAGAATTTTCAGTTGCTCTAACTGTTGTGCTGTGTCTCTTCATTTGGGGCCAAGTATACCAAATTCCACTGTTATACCTTAATAATTGCTTCTGAGTACAGGTTTTGGTATTGTCTTTTTGACTTCTTGTTGGTGTGATTTGTTTGATTAGTTTTCTTAAGAACTTTTACAGCCAAGTGCATGTATAGCTGCCTTTTTAAAATAATATTCTCTGTGCAAAACCAAAAAAAAACCCCTAGGAAAAAGACTTTGAAAAAAGCCATGTTACAGAGTTTGGGTCCTGATACAGGTGTCATTTGTAGACTTAAATGATCAAGAGTATCTAAGAGAAAAAAAGCTCATCTTTATAAATACAAGATACGTGTGCACTCTTAGATCATTGTGGCTTGTTTTGTTTCCTTTTAGCAATTTTTGATTGCCACAATACCTTAAATACACTATGTAGATAATTTTGTTTGGAGGTTTCCCCTTTTGTTGGGAAGAATTTTGGTGTAATTATTTGCTGTGGTTTTCATTAGTACTTAATTGTTTTACTTTCTCGAATGTGTGTCTAAATCTAGGATGTGCTGATGGAATTGTTGGAGCAGTGTGCTGATGGACTCTGGAAGGCAGAACGTTATGAACTCATTGCTGACATATATAAACTTATAATTCCCATTTATGAAAAACGGCGAGATTTTGAGGTACTAAATTCATCATAAGTAACTCTGAGAAAGAAAAAAATCATAATTTTTCTAGTCTAACAGTACGACACATTGCACATAATGGAGCAAGAATATCAACATAGTAACTGAAATAGCGATATTGACATTTTTGTTTTAAATTTAAATAATTGAAACAGGTTTTATTAAATATGAACCATCAAAATTTTATCTTGCATATATCATCATTCTGATACAAGCGCTAAAGCTGTTACTACTATTCAATAGAACGATGTATTTGGCTGTTAACTACAAGGACATAATTCATTGTTGTTTTAATATAGCAAAGTTCTATGTTATTCTTTTACCTCATGATTATGCTCTTTTATTTTTAGAGGCTTGCTCATTTATATGACACCCTTCATCGAGCATACAGTAAAGTAACAGAAGTTATGCATACAGGCAAAAGGCTGTTGGGAACTTATTTCAGGGTAGCGTTCTTTGGGCAGGTGAGTATTATTTAACTTTCTCTGCTCTACGCAGTAAGCAAGACGTGAATTTATTTTACAAAGTGTACTATCTCATCACCTGCACTGGTACCGTGACATTAAAAGCACAAATGTGGTCTGTAAGAAATAATTAAATGCTATCAGTAATATAGTTTTAAAAAATTATCCGTTCCAATACAGTTCTTCCTTATTTTCCTCAGTAAATTTTTTGCTTGTTTTTGTTTTTCTTCTTTTATTTACTACCTTAAGGCAGCGGTAAGTTTTCTGTAATGTCAGCGATGTATTGACTAAATGTCTGTAGTGCTACAGTGTGGTTTGCAAGGCTGCTTCTTAGATTGGTATGCGTTAATAGCCATTGCAATTCAAAAGTAACATTAAGTTCCATTTAGAGAACAAATCACTCCTTTTCTACGCATCAGCATTGCATGCTTCGAACAAAAGTTCTGGCTGTGTATTGGACAGCTTCACATCTCCTAATAGATGTCTAGAATGCATCTGTATCAGTATGCTATCACGCAATATCAAGTAATACACCTCCTACGTGCGTAGCCCAGGTGCTAATTGTTCAGCTGAGCATGGAGAATTGTAAAATACTCTGAGCAGTATAACTTTACATGTGTTCTGTTGTCTTTTACAACTTTATAGCAATACCAGTTTACAGACAGTGAAACAGATGTTGAGGTAATTACAGTAATTGCTTACAAAGCAAGCAATGCAGTAAAACCTACTGCATTTCTCCTTAGTTTGGTGTGGGTATTTTTGTCAATCTAGCCTGTGTTTACACATGATATGTTGTGCTTTTCTATTTTGTCTGTTTTGTTTATGACAAATATTTATTTTCTGATTTCAAACATGAACTCAGACATGGCTTGTTGTTGTTTGAAACCAATGACCTGTTTCACTTTCCATGTGCTCTATATTGCATTTAGTTATGGTTTTAAAACAAATGCTTTACGTAATGAAAATAAAGTAAATGCCAATATAGTACAACATCAAATTTTGTATAAATTAAATGTCATTTTCTGGAATTGATTTTTTATTACTGCATAGAGAAAAATCCCAGATTGCTTTTATGTGAGTCATTGCCAAAATGCTCACTTAGTGAACTAGATAGTCCTGTTGGGCAACAAGATTTCTGTTTTGGCAAGTGAAACAGTGCTGAAAGTTCACTTTTAAATAAAAGTGAAGAAAAGTTATCTCAAAGGCTTGGCACACTGTAAAATTACAGTAAATCTGTAAAATTTTAACTGTGTGTTTCCATTATCTTTCACTCATTCTGTAGTTGATAATTACATTTTTAGTAGGGGGAGGAGGTGGGTTTAACTCTCTTAGGAAAACATTTTTTTTATTATTTCTCTCTTTTTGCGTTTGCTTGAATCCTGATGTTAAATGTCTATATTTGCCTTGAACCACACACAGTTTGTTCATCTTAATCATTGCACTATGTGATTTTTTTTTCCCCAAGATTTTGATTACTTTGTTTTTTACAGGGTTTCTTTGAGGATGAAGATGGGAAGGAGTATATCTATAAGGAACCTAAACTCACGCCTCTGTCAGAAATTTCCCAAAGACTTCAGAAACTCTACTCTGACAAGTTTGGATCTGAAAATGTCAAAATGATTCAGGATTCAGGCAGAGTATGATTTTTATTCTGTCTAAAACATTCTAGTATATTACTTCCAGTAATCCATGTGAAGTGCTCTAGGATCACCAAGTTACTCAGTTGGCACACAAATATATGTGTCTAGAAGCTGTACTTGTTGAAAGGCAGGAGAGAAATATCATCTCCTGTTACATTTACCCTCAAAAACAACAAAAAGCTTTATTTCCATAATGTCACCTCTCATCATAATAACTGTATCATAGAACAAGTTTAATTAATTTTTAGTTAATTAGTTTTTGAAAGTCCACTTTATTCACAATATAACTGGTTTATTATTTTTTTTCCTTTCTTTTTTAAGGTAAATCCTAAAGATTTAGATTCAAAATATGCATATATTCAAGTCACACATGTAGTTCCATACTTTGAAGAAAAAGAGTTGCAAGAAAGAAAAACAGATTTTGAAAGGACTCATAACATTCGCCGCTTTATGTTTGAGATGCCTTTTACTCAAGCTGGTAAGAGACAAGGAGGAGTAGAAGAACAGTGTAAGCGACGGACAATTTTGACAGGTATTAATTTAATGGAAATTTCCTTTAAAAGAAAACTACTCATTTATTTTATTGTTTAATATAATTCTTAATACTAATTCTTTTACATGGCGTATGTTTTGTCAGAAAAGTCCTTTAGAAGATGTCACATGGTGATTGTTGAGGATGACAAGAATTGCAAAGTATACCAAAATACTGTTAGCTAAGGCAACCTTTTAAAATTAGTACATACTTGAAAGTAATATTCAAATGTGATGTGAAAACGCTTATAAATGAAAATCTGAGAATACATGGATCATGATGTGATTTCTTTAAACCCTAGCACAGGCAAAAGAGGAAAATCTTGATTTTGACTGGGTTCTAACTACCCTTCACTATTTTTTTTTTATATATAATGAAATGTCTGCATCTGTGCTCACCTCTGCTATAAAACATTGAAGAACGGTTATATTGTGCTTGCTTGTTTGGGTATGGGATTTTTTCAGTGTTCTTTCAGTTCCTAGAATGACAGAATTACTAGGTTGGAAAAGACCTCCAGGATCATTGAGTCCAACCACTCTTATCAAACACTAAATCATGCCCCTCAGCACCTCATCCACCCATCCTTTAAACACCTCCAAGGAAGGTGAATCAACAACCTCCCTGGGCAGCCTATTCCAATGCCCAATGACCCTTTCTGTGAAAAACTTCCTCCTAATCTCTAGCCTATATCTCCCCTGGTGGAGCTTGAGGCCATTCCCTCTCGTCCTGTCCCCTGTCACTTGGGAGAAGAGGCCAGCTCCCTCCTCTCCTTAGGGTGCTTCGAACCCGCCCAAGGATACTCAATGGGTAGAACCGGTGACTTGTCCACACATTTCACTTAGTCCTTCATAGCTATCAGCTGAAATACTTTTCATATTTTTAGCCAAACTAGGTTTTTCAGATTCATTTGTTCAAGAGATAATCCTCAAATGATTTGGTTTATTTTTTTGGGGTTTTTTCCCCCTTAAGCTTCAAGAATTGTGAATCTAGAGTCTAGTTTTCCTTGGTCTTAGGAAAAGTCTGTTATGTGTTTTTGTCTCTGTTAGGTGAGAGCTTCTGTATCACCATCTTAATATGGTGGTAAAACCTGCTTAAGTAGATGCCTTTATAATGTCAGCTGTCTGAAGCTAATACTTGTGAGGAAATAGAAGATGCAATTTAGCTATTGTTTATTCTTCTCTTTGAGATATGTGGATGATAAACAGTTATTTTTACAGTTCCAATTAAGTTTAATTAAGTTCCAATGGTTTGTTTCTTGCTCTTTCTTTTCTGTAGCACATTTAAAGCTATGCATATTTACATTTTCATTCTTTCATTTCCCTGTATATTCAGTATTTCGAATTAATTTGTTACCCAGTTTAATAATATATCCAAACGAGACTTTGGCATAAAACGCTACCAAAACACAACTTATTAAAAGAACTGTTTCTAATTGTATTAAACGTGTTTCTGTTCACAGCTATACATTGTTTCCCATATGTGAAAAAGCGCATTCCAGTAATGTACCAGCATCACACCGATTTAAACCCAATTGAAGTAGCCATCGATGAAATGAGTAAAAAGGTTGCAGAACTTAGGCAGCTTTGCTCTTCAGCTGAAGTAGATATGATCAAATTGCAGCTGAAGTTACAAGGAAGTGTCAGTGTTCAGGTAAGACCTTGTACTTTGCTGTTCAGGTGTTTCCCTTTCTTCTGTGCCATAAGTAGCATTTTATCATTAGTTTCTATTCTGTGTATTGAAGGATGTCTTAAATTATAAATACACTTACTATTTGCAGGCAATACCAGTGCAGGAAAAGGAGGGTTACATGAAGGGATTAAAATTCAATTCCGGAACCTGTGGTAGTGTCAGCCCCATCAGGTTTTGGTGTAAAGCTGAAACGTTACTTTTTTTTTAGCTGAAAAAGTAGTGACTTCCCATATGTGGATGAATGAGCGTATTTTGCTGAGATGCTCATAGTGGGTTCAGTGTTTCCACGATTGCTTTTGTATTTTGATAAGATCCCTTGAGAGGTGAAGAGGGAGTGCCAGAAATATAGGAGGAGTGTAAAGCAGAAAATGTCACTGTGTGGCACTCCATTTTCCTTAAGGCAGGCAAGAACTGGATATATAAAGCAACCATTAGATTTACCAAGGTAAGGTACATAAATCAGTTTTAGCATGTACAAATCTGTATAGGTAGAATTGAATGACAAAACTGCTGTTCTGTTATTGTTAGCTGATTCAAATCAAAGGAAGAAGTCACCTGAAATGAACTCTTCTCATGTTTAAGAGAAAAGAAAAAGGGAAAAAAACCCCACAAAAACAAAACCAAATTTTCAGAATCAGCAAGCTGTCAAGCTAGCATTTGCAAATTTGGAATGAGAACGAGGGGGTTTACTATTACTATAAATAAGTAATAGGGATCAGTCAGAAATCATTGAACACGCTTTTCATGGAGCTGCTGTAACAGCACAATTAATTTTCTGCTAATTACCACAGAGTTTTCAGCTTGCAAATGTAATAGATAATAGATAAACAGTCTGAACTGTAGTAGATTTAGTTCATTTTCCCACCCTGATTTTATAAACAGAGGTGACAAATTTACAGTTACTTTGCCACATTGTCACAGTGATTTCTTTGTGCCAGGACAGGCTCATACAGAGTGCTGTAGAGACCCTTCCTGCTCTTATGTTCCAGCTCCATCAGTTTTCTTCTTTCCCGAGTCCAGCTTTTTTGAAATTTACAATTCCTCTCAAGAAAAAAAAAAAAAAAGTAAATTGGACAGAAGCCTGTTGTACATGTTATCAGACAACTGACATATTTTGTAATTCTTGGTTTTTTTAGGTTAATGCTGGTCCATTAGCATACGCAAGGGCTTTCTTAGATGACACAAACACCAAAAGATATCCGGACAATAAAGTAAAGCTACTAAAGGAAGTTTTTAGGTAAGTTTTTCAGGGGCAAGATTGACCTTTTTGTCAAGACTGGTATTGTAAAACTTCTTTTTTTCTGAACATTTAAATGTTTTACTGTTCTGACTGCATTAAAAACGTAGTCTAAGCTGACATTTTAATTAATCTTTTGGATTTTGTATTCCCGGCTGATTTTTTTTTTCATTATTTTATCGAAATCAGGCAATTTGTTGAAGCTTGTGGACAAGCTCTGGGTGTAAATGAACGACTTATAAAGGAAGATCAGTTGGAATATCAAGAGGAAATGAAGGCCAACTACAGAGAAATGGCAAAAGAGCTTTCTGAAATAATGCATGAACAGGTACATGCTGAAATTAAATTTTACATACTGGCATTCAGAATGTAGCTGTAATGCGAACCCAGTAGGAAAAGTATGTGCAGTGCTTCACATAACAATTTTCTTTTCTGTTCTACTGGAGTACAAACATATCATGGAATTGTGGAACTTCAGAGTTTATTTTTCTGGTTTTGAATTTTCTACAGGTGCTTCCTTGAACTTCATAACTGTGTCTTCCTCATTAAGAAAGTAAAATATGGTTGACACCAGTTTGTTTTTTTTTGTAGGAGAGGAAGACTACAGTAAAGATAAAATAAATATAATGACATGAATTATGTCATTTATACTTCATATATGTGCGTATGGGGGTCTCTATTTAGTGACTGAAAAAGTTCATTTTAGTCAATGCTACCTGAAAGGGTATTTGATCTGCAAGCTTAATGCTTTTTTCTTTAAATTTTGGAGGTATAGGCCTTTGATTTTGCAACAAAGAGTTAAACATCTTTCAAGAGGTATTCAAACATGTTTTCTTGAGTGGAATTCGCTACAGACAAGCTGGAGATACAGGAGTGGAAAAAAACAGAACTGTTGTGGAGTGAGATGTAGGACCTTGCATCTGGGATCTTTGATAGAAATGTCTCCCAACTTCATAGGCAGGGATATTATTTCCAGGTGGACAGGAAAGGCTGAAGACTTATGCTTAATCTCTGCCTTCTTGACATTCGTATTCATCATATTCATCATTTTAGGTTCCCAGATTCATAGAGTGGGTCATAGTTATTAACCCTGCAGACCTGTTTTTCTGGCCCACAAGAAATACCCGTGTTGTCTGATATTTTACCTTACAAATGTACATCTATGAGACTTCCTTAGAAATATGACTCTAATAGCAACTTTTCTTAGTTTAGAAACTGATGCATCCTACTTTGGATGACAACTGATATAAAGAGGAGCTCAGAGTTCTCTTGTCCATACGAAAACCACAGCCTTTACTGAGAAATCAGATTGTTTTGGGAAAATTCAAACCTGTAGCCTTCAGTCCAGCTGACATTTAAGCACTCTGTTAACCTTCTAGCTTTCTTTCAGGATTGTGTCCATTAGATGTGCAATGACTTTACTCAGTTACTGGGTTTGATATCTCTAAACTACTCTACTTTTATCCAAGAAATAATTGCTCAAAAAAAAAAAAATAGTCAGCCTGCTGGTATAACAGCTTAACCCTGGGCTTATCAAAGAAAGATTTGCCTTTGTTCTGCACTTGCTTAGAGAGTATCCAAAGCTTTCATGGTGATATTTTTTTCTGTTCAAAGATATTGAGTGTCTAAAGTTCACTTCACATGCTTTCTGGCTCCCTGTTATTTCCTGATGTGGTTTTCTCAGGTACTGTGCTATGATAACCTTTGTGCTGTGATATAATTCAGTGAAGCACAAGAATACAGCAAATATAGGCTTTACTTGCATTCTTTTCTCTTGTTATATGATTACAGGGAAAAGGTTACCACAAAACTAACACTTTTTTAACTGCTAGTGATAGAGAAATTCATGAAACAAGACCTGTAGGGAGTTGATGCTGTTTTGTCAGAATCCACTTGTTGGGTATTTTTTAATAAAAAACAGTATCTTTCAGATATTCCTGTAGAGGAGGAAAACAGTTTTGAAAGATCCCTGGAACAGGAAAAGAGACTGCTTAGCTGACAAAAATGAGACAGTTTGACTGTATTTCATAGTGATTTATTGAAAAGCAGAAAACAGTGGAGGGGTTTAGAAAGGAAGATAATTGACTAGACAACTGAGTAAGGTGAACAAGGTATATGACAGAATTAGACAAGTGAACAGAAGACTTTCAATGCAATGCAGGATACATACATTTAAAAAATGCTCAAGTGTCTATTTCCAAAACCTGATATTAGGAAAAAGCATGTAAAGCCTGAAACTTCAGGAGTAAATGTCATTGTCTAGGAGTAATGAAGGAGAAGAAGGGGCAAACAAGTGATCCCTGTAAGACAGCGCGAACAGGATATGTGCAAAAGTTCTGCAGCAATATGTACTAGTAGCCTACCACTGTGTGCTTTTTATACAAATGTATTTAGCTGTTAATAATTGAAACACATTATGTTGTTGGCTTCTTTGTGGTTTTTTGGTTGTTTTGAATTAGATTGATCACTCCCGTGAAGGCTAAGAATGAGGCTTGTCGCTCAAGTCTTTTAAAATGTCTCCTTTACGTGCCTACCTGTTGTTGTGTTTCGAAGAGCTTCTCACAACGTTTGTTCTAATGTCATTGAAGAAACCGTTAGCTGTTTATAATAATGTGGGTTTAAAACAGCTGCAGAAATTGTATGAAAAATATAGAAAAGTAACTTAACAGACTTATTCTTTTTTTCTCCTTTACTGCTTGCCAATATAATCAGATGGGATGGTAATCAATTTTGTTTACTTCTGCTCTTATTCTTTGTATAATTCTTTTTTTTCCTCAATATTTCTAATATTAGTATTGGTAAATTTGTATCTGTTAAGGATGAGGTTGTTTTGGTGCTTCAGTAGCTTTTGTCAATAAACACTTGAATCTTACTTCTAGGGCAAAAAATAGAAAACAAAAAAGGGCAAAAAGCAAGACTGTTGTCATTGTGAAATTCCTTTTGAAAATTAACAAGAGAAATGGGAGAAGCTACCCAAGATTCATCTAGAGAAGACAGTGTAGTACCTAAATTAGGAGAACTCATGTTGGAGAAGTAACTCCCATCTTCCTAAATCTAGTGGCTAATTCAGGTGGCTGAAAACAGTAACTGTCCTCAAAAAGAAATTCTGTAAAATTGAGAAAGTACTGGGAAGTTTAATCAATAGCAGCACATTGTGAAATTGGTTAGCTTTTGTAAAAATGCTTGAGTCATTTTGAAGCATTTTGATAAATATCTGTTGATAAATACCTGTTTTCTATTTTAAGATAACTCCGGTTGAAGAAAAAGCCAGTGTTATGCCTAATTCACTACACATCTTCAACGCCATAAGTGGAACTCCAACAAGCACAACAGTTCATGGGATGCCCAATTCTTCTTCAGTTGCATGATTGTTTTGTAAAGGAAAGTATGTTCTTTTTTCAAAGTATGTGGATTTGCTTCATCATGTGCAAACTCAGGACGATTTTGAAGCTAAACATTGGGCACGTGCAAGCTGCATACTTCATACGAATGTCTGAGCACACTTAGCAAACAGCAGTTACAGGTAATAGTCTTTTAGAGTAAGGGAGGCACCACGTATATTTTTGATCCTTCTGGCAACATTTAGAAGTATTCACAATGTCATTGCAGATCTGTGTGTTGGAAACTATAAAGTTGAAGTTAATTTCTCTTTTTCATTAGGAAGTATTATTAAAATGAATTGCACAAAAGTGTTGTGGGATGTAATTTTGCAGATATGTAACATTCGGGTGTTCTTTTTGTGTAGGCACATAGAGACCGATTCCAAGTACAAGAACTATTTTGGGCCCAGACAGAGACACTAGTTTTTTGGGTTTAATGGAACTGACAGTAGTAGTTTTTGTACCATTTGGCGAATTGTTGTGCTTTATTTTATACCTTATTGCATTTTGGAGGTATGTGAGTTTAGGTCTTATTAAACAACTAAATACAACCAAAGGTCTGTATTAATGAACACTGAGTTATACTAAAATATCAATAGTAGTAAATTGTTATGTACATATTGTTTGTTAATACAGTCCATACAGTCTGTACATAAATGTATTACATTTCTAAGCATTTTTAATATTCATACCAGCTCTTATCCTTCTGCTTTCATTGTGAAAATCTGTTCATTCCAAGTATATGCAGACTTTACAGATCATTTATTCCTGTATATAAATAAGTGCAATATAAAGATGTATACAGTCTTTGCTATGTTAGGTTTATATGCAGTTATTAAAAGAAAAAACTTTTTTGCCAAAGCAATGGAGTATGTAATTGGTGATCATGGTTACTGTGGTAAATGGTGGTATAATTTAAAGCTTTTTCCATATTCTTATTCTTTTAAGACATTAATTTAGTAATTTTATATTTGGGGAAAACAAAGGTTTTTAATTTTATTTAACTGGAAGCACTGTCCTGCTGTAATTAAACATTCTGTACTACATCTATATTAAAAGGAAAAAAGTAGTTACTTTTTTCACTGTGTGCACTGGTTTTTATTTTAAATATGTTGCTAAGTCTAAGGAAAGATGAAAGCTTGATCACAAAAAATGGCTTTTTTACAGCTTAACTATGAGATGAGATGTAGACGCTTGTAGAGTGTATCTCATATTCCCTAAGTAAAGGGAACTTAGATTATTAAAGGCATCAGTTTTGGATCTATCACATTTGACTCAAGTAGCCTGTTACAGCAACTGAAGGTTGTTACTCACCAGTGCGCTAATATTAGGGAGCCTTTACAACTTTTCATCAAGTGACACATGGAAGTCATCTTTTCCTCATGACATGAGGTGTACTGCTAGTTTCTGTAGCGCAGCAGGAAGCCCTCATGTTGCCATTACTCATCAGAAGTTTTTTCAAAACAGCTCATTGTGGCTGTGAAATGCTAGGTAACTGCTTTTTCCGGTTGTTTCTGAAACAGAGTTCTTGTTTATTGAAAATTCTTTTCCTTAAGGGAAAAAAAAAAAAAGGTGGGGCTATACCCGAGATAAAACTTATCGCCCTGTGCCAGGGCCTGATTTTTTTTCAATGGCATGAACTATAAATGGAAAGAGATAAGACATTACCAAGGACATGAAGATAACTGTAAGTAAAGAACCTTTAGTTTAGCAAAACTGCTCAATTCTCAGGGAGGTTATTCTGCCCCTGTACTCAGCATTAGTAAGGCTGCACCTCTCAAATACTGTGTTAAATTCTGGGCCTCTCACCACAAGAAGGAAGTTGAGGCTCTGAAGCGAGTCCAGAGAAAAACAATGATGCTAGTGAGGGGGCTGGAGAATGAGTCTTACAAGAGTGGCTGAGGGAACTGGAGTTGTTCTCCTTGAGAAGAGGAGGCTGAGGGGAGACCTTATTGCTCTCTACAACTACTTGAAAGAAGGTTGTAGAGAGGCAGGTCCTGGCTTCTTTTCCCAAGTGATAGGTGATGGGACAAGGTACAAATGGCCTCACGCTCTGCCAGGGGAAGTTCAGGCTGGACATCAGGAAGAAATTTTTCACAGAAAGGATCACTGGGCATTGGCAGAGGCTGCCCAGGGAGGTGGTTAAGTCACCATCCCTGGAGGTGTTTAAAAGACAGGTAGACAGGGTGCTCAGGGACATGGTTTAGTGCCAGATAGGAATGGTTGGACTTAATGATCTAAGAGTTTTTTTCCAACCTAGTGATTCTATGATTCTATGAATTCGTCACTCATTGCGTTTACTCTGAGAATGCTATGAACGTCACCTGGGGAGGGATGAGTCCAGAGCTATGTTTCACTTAGTAAAACTAGTAGCCACCTTGACCAGAGTAGTCAATAACGAAGCATGTGGGGGGACAAATGCTTTTTATAACTTGTCTGATGAAATGGAAGAATTGTAAACATAACTATTTAGATCTAAAAGGCCTGCGATGGAGAAAATTTCTGTTCTTCCATCAGCAACCTGTTGAGGGGTTGATTTTTTTTCAGATAGTTCAGAATTTTATCTCCTCATCTACCAGGGATGGATCTTTTTTCTGCATTCATAATTTGAGACAGCTGAAAATTTTCTCATCACAATGTGCTAGCAGACTGTAAAAATACATAATAAAGCCTTGAAATGATATATTTAAATGTGCGCAGGGTAATTATGTGACTGGTATTTTTTTATTATTATTATTACTTATCTACTTGAGAAAGATAAAATGAGGGAGGTGACACCCTACACTAAAATTGATCGTTCTCTGTTTTGAAGATACTGGCAATTCCAAACCATAGGAACTGAAACACAAATGAGGGAATGCACCGGCTGGTAAAGCATGAGGCAGCAATGTGCTGGCAAAGAGCTGTGTTGGTAAAGCTCAGAAGTGGGTGATTAACTTGCCGTGCGCCTCTGTGGGGAGAGATGACTCACAGGCAGTAGTAAAATATGCTTCTTACAATATGCTTGTAGAAAACCATTGTATCTAACAAAGCAGCTGATTTGGATTATGGATTATTATAATTAATTAATGACTGGATTTTGGTGCATGTCTACAAACCAGTGATCAAAACTTGACAATAGTTGTTACCAGCTGGCGGGGATAACCCTAAAATTAAATTTGTATTTTATTCCAAGAAAAGCATAAATCTGTTGTTAATGAAATAAATTGATTAAAACTAGAAACTTTTCAAAAAAAAAAGTTGACCAAATGGATGCAAAGCTGTGACTGCAGGAGAGGACATACTTTTGAATTTTGACAAGCTGAGGATAGGGATCAAATACTGACACTTAAAAAAAAAATCGCATATTTGAGTGGAAAGAAAAGGAAATAGAAATTAAAGTACAGAAAATTGCTAAGGAATTTTAGATGTTGATTAGAAAAATCTGCCTGACACATATGAAGATATTAAAGTATTTTGCTGAAATACTTGCTAGCTCCAGTGCAGCCTCTCTGTTCTGTTTGTAGCTCCCTTATAATCCAACAAGTTTATTTCTATAAGGTATTCAGTATCTGCAGGCCTAAAAAACTGAAACAAGGCATAGAAGGAGTTTACTGAAAGGTGCTGACTGGCTACTGTGCCTTCAGAAGAGATCTGTGAGCACAGACATTTCAGAATAATGTTCATGTTGTCCCAGCATTCAGAGAAAGTGTGTGGGATGATGATAGCCTTGTTGCCATGGTACTGGTGTGAAACACCACACTGGGAGGTCTTTTACAAGATTCAAATAACAAAGAACTAAAATAGGCCTATACAGAAAATAGATCTGTTCAAACAGCTATTGTCCTTTGCAGAGACTATAAATGTAGACACTATTCAGTATTTCATTGACTACAAGACAATGAAGTAGGAAATTAACGTGGCAAAGTTCAGCTCAAGACCAGAAGGAAACGGAAGGAGTAATTTATTTTAAAGAAAACTCATCTCAGTCACTCATAGATGCTCTTGTAGGTTGCATCCAGTCCTAGTCTCACACTTACGTACACCAAGCAGCCTGTGTCCAAGGGACCAGGCCAGGCAAGCTGGAGATCCCCATGGAAAACAAGGAATGACAGCTCTTGGGTAAATGTGATGTCACTGGGGGTTGTCTTATTAGTGGAAAAAATTTTCAGTGTGCTGCTTTGTGCAGGAATGGATTTTATTTTCTGTATAGTAGCTGGTATGGAGTTGTGGGTTGGATTTGTGCTGGAGACTGTTGACAGTACTGGGATGTTTTGGCTACTGCTGAGCAGCACTTGCACAGAGTCAAGGCCTCTTCTGTCTCAGCAGCAGGTTGGGTGTACAGGGGAAGCCGGGAGGGGATGCAGCCAGGACTGAGCAGAGTGACATCCTGGAGCATATGACATCGTGCTCAGCAATAAAGCCGGAGGGGGAGGAGGTTGGCCAGGGCAGCAGTTGCTTGGAGACTGGCCGGGCATCAGCTAGGTTCGTTGTGAGCAATTAGGCTTTTGGCAGCACTTGTTTTTCTTGGGTTTGGGTTTTATCTTTCTTTTATTTTTCTTTTTTCTTTGAGGGTGGCTTGTTTTGGTTTTTATCTTACAAATTATTAAATTATAGTTGTCTCAACCCAGAAGTTACTGCACTTTCACCCTTCTGATTCTCTGCCGGGTACCCTACTGGGTGGGGAGTGAGCAATGGGCTGTGTGGGGTCATGCTGCCAGCCACAGTTAAGCCGCAACAATCATCCAGGTATTTATACCCTTCAGCTAATACAATGTGACTTTTTTTCCATCATAACTTTGCTTACCTCACCCCTGTAGGGAAGGTTGCTGCCTGTTGTTTGTTTTTCCTCGTTTGGGTATCTTTATGGCTACAGCCTTTCTTTCTGCTGGGATAACAAGCAGCGGACTGGCAGGTATGATGTGCTTCAGCCCAGCTGCCGTCCTCCTGTCATTGGACCTCAGGTCTTCTGCTGACAAGTCATCCACCTTATTGGTGCCCAGGCCTCTTGGTCTTGATGTAAACAGCACATTCCTCAGCGCTGACCAATTTAATTGCTGTTAATCATGCCCTCAGTTATCAATTCATGCTGTTCCTTCAACTCGTGCTGCTCCTCGTGCTTTCACGTAAGTAATTCCCACTTATAATTCATTCAGACCAATCCTAACGTTTCTGTTCCAGCTCGCTGCAGCACCACACGATATTTTGATATGAATGAACTGTCATAGTGGAGCTTGTGTCTAGATGCTGAAGTGCAGCCTGGCCAATGCTTTTAGAGACCATTGATGGAAAATCGAATGGAGAAGCTTTCTAGATTTCCCAAAAGTATCGGTGCTATAATAGTAGTATTCAACATTTTCAGTAGCGTTCCAGAAATTAATTTCAGAAAAAAACCCAGCTGCCAATTAAAATTGCATGAAAACAAAGGTCAATCTCTTCGATTTGAATGGCTGTAGGCCTTTAAACACAGTATACTAGTCTTACAACCTACTCAGTCATACTTTCAGGAACACAAAATGAGAAGTGTACATGTTGCCTCCTGAAAAACAGCACCAGTGAAAAGGAGTTAAGGATTGTTCTGAATGTAGAGCATCCTTTAAGCAAACTCCTACTGCACTTTTGTGAGAAAGAGCAGTAAATGCGGCAAGTGGATGTAAGGAGATTTGTATTGTGGTGGGTTTATCCCTTGCCCTCCAGCACCTGTGAAACCATTTGGCCCCAGTGTCACCCAGCAGCAAAGGTTTTTGAAACGTTAAAATAAAGAACTCAGACAAGAATCACAAAAATCCCAAGTTCAAGGAGTAGAAGAAAACCTTACATGGTGGGAGATTTGGGGGAGGGTGTTTTAAGAGTAGAAAATGAGGAGAGTTGTACAATACAAAAGCAATCTGGCCAAAGAGCATAACTGACTCTGTGAGGCTTTTTAAACGTGGTTAAGGAAGACAGCAGTGGTTGCATGATGAATCCAAGCAAATTCAGATTAGAATTTCAAATCAGGCTCTTAATCCCCATTAACCACTGCATCAAACATGACCAATGGTTATGTTCCAAAGGTATGGATGTCTCCTGTCAGATCATTACAGTAAAGGGATGTTATTTATTTAATTACTTTATTTCAGGTACAGGTAACCTGTGGTACAAAGCTCAGACCTTGTGTGCTAGTTCAGAGCTCATTATCTCTCTTGGATGTGAATGCTGAAGCCAAAATTTGAAATACAGGATGAAATCTTTAGCTGTCTTAAGCTAGTATTAATTAATGTTCACTTATTCTGTTTCATGGCTTTTTTTGTAACAATATTCTGGAAAACTTGGGGAAGCTGTCTTTCTGTCATCTGGGTCCTTGTTCAGTACAGCATGTTATTTACCAGCAGGCTTGTGTTCAGCTGCCAGATTTCAGCCTGAAAGGTAGTCACAGCAGAATCTTTTAATGCAAGTGCTAGCGGTTGACAAGCAATTATATGCTGATAGTTCATAAAATCAGAATGGTTTGAGTTAGAAGGGACCTTAAAGATCACCCAGTTCCAACCCCTGTGTCCTGGGCAGGGACACCTCCCACTAGATCAGGCTGCCCAAGGTCCATCCAACCTGGCCTTGAACAGCTCCAGGGATGGAGCATCTACAGCTTCCCTGGGAACCTGTGCCAGTGCCTCACCACCCTCATCGTGAAGAAATTCCTCCTTATGTCTAGTCTAAATCTGCCCCTCTCCAGTTTATACCCATTGCACCTTGTCTTACCACTAAAGATGTTTGTAAACGGTCCTTCCCCAGCTCTCTTGTAGCCCCTTCAGGTACAGGAAGGTCACTATAAGACCTCCTCAGAGGCTTCTCTTCTCCAGGGTGAACAGCCCCAACTCTCTTAACCTGTTCTTGTGTGGGAGATGCTCCAGCCCCCCGATCATCCTTGCAGCTCTCCTCTGGACCCGTTCCAACAGCTCCATCTCCTTCCCATACTGAGGAGTCCAGACGTGACAAAATGCTTGGCTTGCTTGTTTGAGAGATCATGAACTTCAGTCTCCTGCCTTTCCTCTGCCTCAGTCTTTCAGGTAGCGCTGAGAAAGTTTTTTTTTTTAATCTCAGTTTTGGGTGGTATGTAACAGATTCTGTAAGATAGTTAAACCATTTGGTGCATGCAGCCTGAAAGTTGGGGTTTTTAACTAATCCTGTTAAAAGAAACAAGGCCCTGGGTTGAAATTCTTAGAACCTGGAGCTCATCAATACAATTTCCTACACAAGGTGTCTTGAGTACTAATTTGTAACCATAAACCGTTCTAACTCCATATAGCTGTTTGATGATGCACGGGGAACAACCACAGGCCTAAATCTTTTCCTGTTTCTTGGCTGACAGACAAGTTGCAGACACCTGACTGAGGCTCTGCTGAAAACTGAGTTTATTGAGATCAATGTTCATGTGAAAAATTCCACAATATACTTTGTTATCCTCTTTAAATGTAAAAGTCATTTATTGAGCTGTGGTCTTCCTGGAACTCATAGGTCTTTAATCTGGGGGTTGAAGTGGTGTCTTTTTTCCAAGTCACAGGTTACATAGATATGATTAAACTGCTTTGGAGTTCTTAGACAGTTAGATATTTGATAAAAAGCATTTCAATTTGACCTACTTGTCTTCTTTGTCTAGTTCAGTTAATCTTGACTCCTTTCAATTAAGATATCAGGTTGACTCTATCCTTAATTAATTATATCGCTATATGTAAATTAAGATATGAACAGATCTCCCTTTCTTCCTAGCAGGATATGCTGTATTGCCATTGAAGCTTAAAAATTCTTGACCAAAACCTGCATTGAATTGCCCTTTTTCTTCTTGCATGTGGTGTGTGCGTTTTATATGTGCAATCGTCATCAGAACCATTTTTCAGATCTTGTATGTATCAATTACTCTTAAATATATATTATTTATCTGTTGGTGATACGAGAGGGAAGAAATACCTGGTTAAGTTACAGTGTCATCCAACTTCCTGACCCTGCCTCTGGCCTAGCTTTTACCTTGCCAAAATCTTGATTCTTGAGAACATCTTCACTAGAACTGAGGCATTAAATAAAATATCTGCTGTATGTTATCATCTCTGTTCCTTCTGTCTGTCCCAATTATAAAATATGACAAACTGCAGTAAAAGAAAACCATATTGAGCCAGTGCAAAAAGTTATACAGCAAGTTAAATAGCCTTTCTCTCTCCCAAATAATTTAAAAACCAATTCATTATTCCAACTTCACCCCGATACAAAATGCAGCAACACCTGTTGGAGGATGTGGCAATGGTTTCATAACATACAACTGTATTGCATAACAGCAGGAGTGAAAAATACATGTTTGATCACGAGCAGGGAAGAGATAAGCCAGGTGCAGCGTATCCTTTCTGCCAGGCCTAACCTTTCAACCTGACTTTTGTGCCAGGTTTGACTAATGAGATATCTTTGGTGTTTGATTCTGACTGTACCATAACTTCCTTTAGATAAGGTCGCCCGTCAGGGAGGCTACTCGCTGGGCTATCTCCTCACCAGTCCATCTGCAAAGCCCAATCTCAGAACACTCCTCTTTGGTTGTTCCCCATTCTCTCCAGTTCTGGTGGCATTTTTGCGGCCAGAAAGATAATTATCTTCTCTGCAAATAAGCCATTTAGCTGAAGTCCTTCACTGTGTTCATCTTATCTTTCATAGCACACGTCAGTAGTGTTTGGGCTCAGAAAATAGTTGTCAGCATCAGACAGAACATCTCAGCCAACCGTATCCTGGGCTGCATCAGAAGAAGCACGGCCAGCAGGGTGAGGGGCGTGAATCTGTCCCTCTATTCCTCTCTCGTGAGACCTCATCTGGAGTACTGTGTCCAGCTCTGGAATCCTCAATGTAAGAAGGATATGGAGCTGTTGGAAGAGGTCCAGAGGAGACTACAAGGATGATCAGAGGGCTGGAGCACCCTCCCACATAATAACAGGCTGAGAGAGTTGGGGTTGTTCAGCCTGGAGAAGAGAAGGCTCTGAGGAGATCTTATAGCAACCTTTCAGCACGTGAAAGGAGCTACAGGAAAGCTGGAGAGGGACTATTCATAAGGGTTTGTGGATATAAGCTGGAGAGGGGCAGATTTAGACTAGACATTAGGAAGAATTTCTTCATGATGAGAGTGGTGAGGCACTGGCACACGTTGCCCAAGGAAGCTGTGGCTGCCTCATCTCTGGAGGTCTTTAAGGCCACGTTGGATGGGACCTTGGGAAGCCTGATCTAGTGGGAGGTGTCCCTGCCCAGGACACAGGGGTTGGAACTGGATGATCTTTAAGGTCCCTTCCAGTCCTGACTATTCTACGATTCCATGATTTTATCTTCCTGGCCATCATTCCCATTTCACGGTTCAGTTCATTGTGTTTAAGGTGAGGCAGATGCAAATATTTTGGAAGTATGCGCATATGTAGAATCATAGAAACATTAAGGTTGGAAAAGACCTCTAAGTTCATCAAGTCCAGCTGTCAGCCCAACACCACTGTGCCTAAACCATGTTCTGAAGTGCCATGGCTACACGTTTTTTTAACACCTCCAGGGACAGTGACATGGACTACAATAGTGTCCTAAATCTCTTCTCAGTCCTGCTTTACTAGGGTCATCCAGCACCAGAGGTTTCTCTTCCTGCCCTTTAATGACCCCACACAACAAGGTGGCTGTCACTGAAGATCTTTGGTGGGGCAGCCTCCATCTCTGTATGAGCTTTCTGAAGATACTGGTTTTTTTCTGCAGCAGGCAATGTTTGCCCTGTGAAAACCTGTGTTCTCAGCAGAGTGCAACCAGGCACCTTTTCTGGCAGGTTTTGCAGGGCTTCTTTTCCCGAGTGAACCAGAACTGAACGTTCAGTGTGAATATTAATGAAACCATCTGTAGCTGAGCGACTTCATTAGGAGTTCACGTTATCTGATAACAGAAAGAAAAGGAAGTCCCTTTTAGAAGGAGGCAAACCCAGGAAGTGCTCATTTTTTCCAGGAACTGTATGTGACGGATGTGGGAGCAAGAGGATGGCACCTTGTACTTTGACCATGTTTTCTCATTCTCTTTTAGAAAACATTCTCAAAAAGGGAATAACATCAATATTTTTCAATGAATACATCTCTGGATACCTCTCATTGGGACACATAGAGAACTATTAGAGTGGATGTAATAAATAAGCAACTCTATGAACATCGCAATGAAACTGGTATCCCTGTTTCTCACACAGAGGATGCAGATACACATTTTCTGCTTGGACTTACTATTTTACTATAAGCAAATTTACTGCAACAGGACTTGATAAAGTATTTCTGATCATTACTGTGTTCATAAGAAGGAAGGTAGCAACATATTAGAAACTGGGATTAATAAAGAACTGCTTTCTAGTGAAAGTATACAAGCTTAGCATAATGTATAGCTTAAAAGTATATAAGTTTACCTTCAGGATTGAAATGGATAAATATAGGCTCTATTCTAGTATTTGCCTCATCTGAATCACCTGCAGGTCTGGAGGGATAAGCCTGGATTAACTTCTGGTATACAAACTGATTCTGAGCCACTCTGGTTCAAGAGATTTTTATAGTTTATGCTGTTTGTTCTCTGGCAGATGATTTTATGGCCTGTTACTTAAATGCTCAAGTGTCTTAAGCCCTTTCCATAATAACGAACCCTACCATTTTAGGCTGATATTTTTTTAATACTTTCACCTATAGCTAGGAGTGTTTTAAAAAGCTTTGCTCTTGACCAGATGTAACTGCTTGTTTATGTAAGAAAGGGAGGCTAATCTTTTCTGCATCAATTTCCAAATAAAAAAAGAGAGCAATTTTTTCAGCTTGCACACCCTTTCCTTTTTTGTTGATGGTTTTCAACATGGATTGTAGAGGAAAAATTGTTCTACGTCCGTTTTGCATCGCAAGAGACTCTTTCCATTATAGAAAATGTTTCTTGCATAACTGTTGTCTAGGCTGAGTCATATGAAATCTTTTTAAAAGAAAGATTTTCATGTAGCCTCTGTGTGTAGGATCTCAAGAAATCCTCTGTACTAACTCCAGGAGCTCATAAGTATCACAGAATTGTTAAGATTGGAAAAGACCTCTGAGATCACCTCCAACTGCCAGCCCGACACCACTGCGCCTACTAAACTGTATCAACCGCATCTACGTGTTTTTTTGAACTTCTCCAGGGATGGTGACTCCAGCACTTCCCTGGGCAACATCTTCACCGCTCCTTCAGTAAAGGAAGTTTTCATGATATCCAACCTAAACCTCCCCTGGCACAACCTGAGAACATTTTCTCTCCTCCTCTCACTTGTTACTTGGGAGAAGACCACCTAGACAATTTTGAATGCAAGCCATCATCATCTTATATAACATTTTTTAGTGTAAAGAGGTACATTTTCTGTGTGAAAATCTGATTAATATCTACAAAGGTTCATAATGTTATGTTTTTACATAGAGAAAAGCATGGAAATTTAGATTATTTGCTAATGTGTCAGTGGGTCAACAGCAAAGATTCAGAATGTGAATTCTGAATTCCTGTTTTCAACCCATTAGGCCTATTACCCTCTGATTAATAACAGTTCTTTCTGTAAAACACACTCATTTGTAAAGATTTGAGGTAGAGAAATTACTATAAATGGCAAACTTTTGACAGTTAAGAGAGCAGTGAAAATTAAGTATTGAACAATTTATTGGGCAAAATACAGCCTTCAATTAGACAGCATATTGGAGTGTTCACAAAGCGTTGTAGTGACAAGGACTAGGGGCAATGAGTATAAACTAGAGAGGGGCAGATTTAGGCTAGACATAAGGAAAAATTTCTTCACTATGAGAGCGGTGAGAAAATTTCTTCACTATGAGAGCAGTGAGGCACTGGCACAGGTTGCCCAGGGAAGCTGTGGCTGCCCCGTCCCCGGAGGTGTTCAAGGCCAGGTTGGATGGACCTTGGGCAGCCTGGTCTGGTGTGAGGTGTCCCTGCCCATTGCAGGGGGTTTGGAACTGGATGATCTTTAAAGTCCCTTCCAACCCAAACTCTTCTATGATTCTATGTTGTTTTTAAATAATTTCATTTTTTGTATTGCAAACTGCAAGTGTTTGAATAGCTAATGAAGTCTCCTGAAACTTCAACTATATCTTCAAATGTCTTCTTTTAAGCAGGGAATCATTGGAATTCTCAAAATGTGACCTCTATAACAACAAACAATATTATATACCTCTGCCATGGTTATAATCAGTTTCCACATTTTATTTAGTGTGGACTTTAATTTATTTAATTTCTTCCACCACTTGACTGTAGATGAATTACAAGTGGCAGAAGTTTATATACTTTTCAGTATCATGTTTACCAGGGTGTATTTTAAATATAAACATAAAGTGTAGGTTTTGTGATCCTTTTCCATTCATAAGTCTTGCCTACCAGAAGAAGTGGAGACTGCAAGAGTTCAATCACATGTTATATATACCCTTACTTTTACTTCCCATCACAGCCTTCCATCAATAATAGGATTTTGGGCAGGAGGCTGAGAGATGGTGATTTGATTCTCAGTCGTGTGAGAGAAGGAGGGAGCAGAAACGATGCCAAAGGTAAAACATCCCACCGGAGGAAAAGGATCCACCTCAGCAAATTAAAACACTAGCTCAGATGTCGATATCAAAGATGTTTTCTGCCTATAGCTGCTAAAAGGTGGACCTTTTCCTTCACACTTTGCAGGATAGCCTTCAGTATGAAAATTGCAGACAATTTAATTATAGAATTAAAATCTCTGTATTACTGATGCTACCTCTCTGATGAGGACAGTGCTAGAGGGCCATATTCAGTTGCCTTTGTGAACAGATTGTCAACTATCTTTCATTTGGTTGCTGGGATCTCCAGGAGCCACTTCTGACAAACAGAATAGGGTTTGACACACAAGAAAAATTTATGCTTAAAAGAAGGAATTGGCTGCCTATATTTGAACAAGGAGTGCAGCCAAAGTAGGAAAACATCCTACCATTTCTAGCAGCACTTGTTGCTTTAAGCCTGACCTGAAAATATGGGAATACACTTCTTGGTTTCTGCTTCTCTTTGGTTCTTCTCAGAAGACTTATCTCCTCCTGTTTCTTGGAAAACTCATTATGTTGAGGGAAGCGGTGAGTGACCCAGCAAGACATTTCGCTGGCATGCAGGACTCTGTTATTTAGGTGCTGCAGTTTCTGTTTATGAAATATATTATGTAATTTTGGGTGGTTTACACGCTGTTAGATTATGACCTTACCTTTGTATTGAATGTATTTTAGCCGGGAGCCTTTGGAAGAAGCAAATACTATTGGTGGTTGGGGTTTTTGTTGTTTGTTGGGTTTCTTTTCTTAAAAAAAAACTTCGTTATTTTAAAAATCTCCCACTCCATTAAGAATAAAAAGGGCTGAGTTACTAGAAAGAAGAGTAAACACATGCAAGTAATGGTAAATGTGAGGATTTTTGAGCCTAAGAAGGTGAGGAGACATCTCTGTTTTAAAAAGGGAAACAACAAAGTAACTGAACGATGTTGTGCTGCCTACTGGAAATTGTTGCTCAAGAGAGTGACAAGGACAAAGATAATAAGAATATATTATAACTGCTTAAATCAATGCTAACACATTTTTCTCTAGTTTGGACAAGTATTTAAAAAATAAGAAGGCCAGCAAGAGAAGGTTAGAGGTGCTACTAGAAAAGACCAAGGAGACGTGGAGAGGTGAGGAAGCTCTCAGAGATACTATGGAGTGCAGAGGATGCTTTTGTTGCTTCACAGGCAAGCCCATATTGTCCTGTGTCATCCCCAATTCTTTTTTTTTTTTTTTTTTTGCTGCTGTAGACCGAACTCCTTTTTGCAGGAGTAGGGTTTGAGTTCAGGGCCTGAGAGAGCAAAAGGGGGAGCCAGGAAGGTTTAAAGGGATTTGGAGGCTGAGAGATACTTCACAAGGGAAGATAAAAGGAGGGTTTGGGATGGGCGTTTACAGCTAATGAAGGACCTGGGAGGTCTCAGATGGATTTTATTGAGGCTGTGGGCAACAAGAGCTTCTTTCTTTCTAATCACCTCATTAACCACCTACCCAGGCTAGAAAGCTACAGCTGTTGCTGCCCCTCTCTTCACACCTGACTCGTACTCCCCTTCAGTGTGAGACCCCACCATGAAACCCTCTTCTAGCCCTTTTCTCCACTACATTGTCCTTTCTGCGCAACCTCCTAGTAACCCTCTCAGTGCATGGTGGGCTGAATTAATCCACTTGATCCCTGGAATGTTTGTACCTTTCTGTCGTTACAAAAATGACCAAGATTTCCAAGATGAAATATGAAAATTTAATTTAAAGCAACTTTGCAAGAGTGCACTGAGATAAATTAATCCATTGAAATTTAACTAATATTAAATTCTGTCAGATACTGCTGCTGAAGTTTTCATTTCAATCTGAGTGAAATACAGTAGAGCTATAGGTAATGGAAGAAAGGAAGGAAGCTTTGTATTCTACAGCAAAAATATGAACATCTGTATAAATAACATGAAAATCAGTTTGAGGAGGGATGAGCCCATCTGCAGACTTCTATCAAGGCTGCAACAGCTCAACAGTGTCAGCTCTTGGTCTCTAGGTGCAGAATTTCAACACCGAAAAATGCATCTCTAGAAAATTGTATGATCTTGTCCTATTACCTGAAGTCAAAATACACCATTTCCTCTATGGACAATGGTGTCATTGGATGTCACGTATGTTTTGTATAGCAGTACTACCTTTCCCACCCTCAAAATTATCTACAAAGTCCAAGGATGTTTTCCCTTCAAAATGTGAGTATCCAGTCGTGTAAGACTGTTTATTTGAAGGGGAGGAGGGAAGCATACATCACTTATAAATAATCGTTTTAGTACCTACGCAAGTAAAATCCCAATCACAGTTTGGTTCCAAAATATTGGGTCAGTTTAACTCCAGCCTTTCAACATGTGCTTCAGTCAAAACACAGATTGGTCAAGAGATGACACTTATACTTATTCTGTCCAGTCAACAACATGATTCATTTTATTGGGCTGGGCTGGTTGCCTAAGTTGACAAGATAATCCAGCCAGCGCTAGCAGCTGCTGACACTGATGTGCTGCCTTTCAACTGTACTTAACTTTTTTTTCTTATCTGAAAATGTGCTACTGTTGAAACTTTGGCAGGCACAATTCCGTGAAAAGCTAAAAAGTTCACTCAAAGATGTGAGGTCTCACAAACCAAATCTGAAGTTTCAGAAGAGGAGTAGCCATGTGGAAGTACAAGGACAACAAACTTAATGACTGAAGAGATGTTTAGGTGGTTTCAGCATGCTTGGAACAACATTCAGCAAACTTACGTTGCCTTAGGTGAAAGGGTGATGCTGTGTGTCTCAGACAAATTCAGATCCAATATCCAGTACCTGAAATGGTCTGTGAGAAAGCTGGGGAGGGAAAGGCTTGTAGTGATAGGACTAGTGGCAATGGGTATAAACTGGAGAGGGACAGATTTGGTCTAGACATTAGGAAGAATTTCTTCACGAGAAGAGTGCTGAGGTACTGGCACAGGTTGCCCAGGGAAGCTGTGGCTACCTCATCCCTGGAGGTGTTCAAGGCCAGATTGGATGGGACCTTGAGCAGCCTGATCTAGTGGGATGTGTCCCTGACCATGGCAGGGGATGGGAACTGAGTTACCTTTAAGATCCCTTCCAACCCAAACCATTCTATGTTTCTATGAAAAAAGCAGAGGTGCACAATTCAGAATGAAAAAAGCTTTCACCACCAAATGAAAGGCTTGAGTCCTAGCTGGATGTGGGATACCTATACCTTTGCTGTTATCTTATTTTCTCAGATAAGGTTACATGCTTTGAAGGTACCTGTTTCTCTGTAGCAGAAAGGAATACATAAAGGCTGTGAATCAGAAACTCTTTTGTTCTGCCCTACTTCCTTACCACTTGCCCTTAATACTTATGCTAACACTCCTATTTGTCTACCCCAAATACCTGCTGGGAGTGCCCTCGCTTGGCAGGCAGGAATCTCCCGGCCTCAGAAGAAGGTTGCACAAGGTCTGACAATAACCCAGCACCAAAACCAGGATTACTATGTGTGCTTCTGTTCCGACAGCCTCATGTATTGCACACTGTATGCTCTCTGTATTTATTGACTCTGGCACGTGGTACAAAGGTTAAGGCTGAAGGCTGGACCCACACAGGTATTTCAAGGCCAGAAAGGGTGGTCACATCTCTAAGTCCAAAATCAAGAGTTTTTAACATTTCTTTGCACATGATTTCCATACAGACCTGCACTGCCAGAACTGTTAAATCCAGGCTCTGAAGAAAACATCATCCCTTGGGATTCCCTGAGAGGAAAACCGTGCAGGAGAAAAGCAGCAAAGATGTTTTCATGATGGACATAAATATAAAGAGGAATTGGACAAAAGGTAAATCCCAGCTCAGTGAGGACACCCCTTGCACCTCATGGTGGATTGTGTCTACTTTTGACAGATGCCTGTATGGGGCTTCCTTCTTTTTTGGCAGAAGTGACTTCACAATGTATTGTGGACCACTAACTCATTAGGTTTCTGTCTACTTCATTAGCTTTGCATGTTGCCACAGGCACCGCTAATGAGCCAAAATATTTTTGGCATCAGTCTGGGACAGCTCCCACTAAATAAAGTTTGTTTAGTTACTTTATTCATATACAGGTCCCCACTGTAGTTCCCGCTCCCCTGCTTCTCCCTCCACCCACATGTTCTTTGCGTACAAGCAGAGCTGCCAAAGAAGCCAAGTCTGTTTTGGGCCTCAGAAGACGTACTCTTCATTCTGCGGGAAAAAAACAAACGCTGCTGAGTTGAGCTGGTGAGCTGGGTTGGTAGAAAATTTCTCTTTCTCTGTACATCCCTGCTCTGGTTTAGCAAACTTCTGAAGTAGCAAGCCCATGTGTTTTAGGGCCAAAGTTGATCTTTGTATGAAAATTCAGTGAGCATCCCAAATACCAAACCTAGTGTCATTTATGGAACTGCACAGCACTTGGCAGCTGTATTGCTTCAGACCTCTTCTCAGAGACCCCTGGTGACCCCCCGTCCCTATGGTCCCCATCTCCTCCAGAACATGCCATCAATTATTTGCACTGCTAGCAAACTGTATCTTCAAGAAACAGAAAAAGACATGGTGCTATGAGAAAAGTCACAGCAAAAAAAAAACCAAAAAGTTTTCTTTGTTATCTGAACCTTCATCGTTTTAGTGGGATGCCTCAGTTGCCCTAGAAAGTCCAGCTCCTCTGTGGAAGGCTTCCATACATGCTGTTTGATTCACTAATTGCCTTTTCCCCGCGGATTCCCTGTCCAGAAGTTGGAGATAAACTTTTCTCGTAAGTATGTATTATCTTGGGAGGAGTAGTTACTCGGAAGTGACCAGTGTTGGTGTTTCACTACCACCATTGTGAGAGCCAAAGAAAAAAGAGGTTATATAGTGAAAGCCATTAGCCTTTGTCTATAATGGAATTAATGCACCACCTAAATCAGTTTTCAGCATCCCGCACAATAGTGGCTGTCCCACAATAAACTGCACACCCTTGCAGTTTCTTTAGGCTTATTATCATTTTTCCAATCTAAAATACCGAGTCAAAAACAGCTGTTAAGATTTACGAAATACACATAGACTAACCAAATTGCAGCTTGTGTTTATTTGCTTTAATGTACTTCAATCTTAAATCAGGTTGTCAGGCCTTAAACAAGGAATCGTCGTTATCAAATATTCTGTGTTCTAGATTCACCTCACCAGCTTCTCTGAAATGACTGTGTTCTTCCTACCTAAAAGACACAAGGAAACCACCTTACTGACTTCCCTACAACCTTTACCCAAGTGATATTTTGTGGCATTTAACTAATGACAGAGTAAGATTAAGATTTCCACCCATACAGCCAAGGAGTTGATGCTCGGATGTGGTCTTAGAATAATGTGTGCTTTTAACCTGCACAGTTTTCAAGTTACACACTGTGCTCTGCAGAGGGGCATGGTTTAGTGACTGATAGACATGGTTGGACTCAATGATCCGGTGGGTCTTCTCCAACCTGGTGACTCTATGATTCTATGTTTCGAATCATCAGCTGTGGTTTGTACTTAATTATTCAAAGTTATATTGTCTGAGTGTTCTAGTACATCTTGAAAATGCACCACTGTGAGTTCAGAGCTCTGCAGAAGAAAGCAGAATTCCATCTCCATCCTTGTTTGCTGAACAATTAACAGCCCTGCTGTGATCTGAGCACTCCTAGAAACCAAGCCTCATTAGGGCACTCACATCCTCTGAGAACAAATTCCATCCCTTTAACTGGTATAACCACAAAACAGGTCTGTGGAGGTCAGCCTCATGCCATCAGCTTACTGAAGGAAAGCAGAAGACACTCCACTTCAGATATAGCTATGAAGCAATTGTGTGGACCTTTATCCTTCTCCATGGGGCAAATGAAAACTAAGTTTGAACTCATCAGGGTAAATTCTTTACTAGTAGTGTGATACAACTAGCCCATTTATCTCAAACTGATGAGAAAATAAAAGTGGTTTTTACTAATTTCTGCTTCCCACTTGCATGTTTCTTTCTAGGAAGAAACATCAAAGGCCTTGTCTCTGTTTCAACCAAATGCATGGGGCTATGCAAGACGTGCTTGGGAAAAAACCTGAAATTCCCTTTCACCACTGTCGTCTATACGAGAGGGAAGAGATCGGACATTCAGGCAAGAAGTCACATCTTTGATTTCACTCTCTGGCAGCTCAAAACTGGCAGTAGTATCTCAATTATTTCTGCATGTGAATGAGTTATCAGTGATTTCAGCATTCTCCACTGTGTTACAGACTGCTTGTTTTGCTGGAGTAATCACAACAGAGAAATGCAATGCTCCTCTGCTATGCAGCCATAGATCTCAGAGTAGTGATGTGTGACAAGCATCAGCTGTGAGAGTGGAGCTTACACAGCAAGATTTGTGTTTCTTACAGGAGTATTTGCTATAGATATAGCTGTAGCTACCAACTCATTCTTCACCTTAAGAATTTACCCCCATATAGACACAGCTCAACAAATCTGAGTTCAGCTGTAGCTCTACGTTACAGGTCAGAGCAGCCTTTTTTAGTACCTGAAGTGATGACCATAAATATTCCACATTGCAATATAACGTTAGGCTCATTTGATTTGTACCTAAGAAGAAATCAACCTGTTCAGCAGCCAGGTAATCATTAAGTGCACACTGTAGGACATATCATTGGACTGATTACATAAACCACGGTTCACTGTAACATAACATCAACAAGCTTCAAAGAGGGATTTTAGTCTTTCAGAAATTCCTTTTTTTTCCAATGTCTACCAATATTTTTCTGTTTCTGCATTCTAAGGACATTCAAGTCTTCATATAGCGCAGCTGCCCTAATCCACTCTTTCAATTGGCCTCACATTCCTGTGATTCTCATGCTAAACTTCTTATCCACTCATTCCACCAATATAGTTGAGTAAGGAGTAGGAATGAAGCGTACATCATGTTCTATTGACCAGCTTTCCCTGTAGTTTGGTGGTACTTGTGGCATGTGGGATGACTGGTGATCCTGGAGGTCTTTTTCAACCTGGTGATTCTGTGACTGCCTGCTGCAAACAGACTAAAAAAACCCGAGCAAATCCAGCTACAGAAATATAGACTCACAGAATGTGTTGGGTTGGGAGGGACCTTTAGAAATCATCTAGTCCAAGATGTCCCTGCCATGGGAAGGCACATCTTTCACTAGATGAAGTTGCTCAAAGCTTCATCCAACCTGGCCTCCAATGATGGGGCATCCACGACTTCTTTGAGCAACTTTTTGGAAACATCAGTTCATGTGAGCTGCAGGTCAGTCATCACTAGAAGCCAAGTGCCAGCTGGCAAACTCGTGTTTTCTCTTGCACTTAGTATCAGCAGTCAGGAAAAGCTTTGTCTCCATGGGTGCGAAGGAGGGAAGGAGACAGAATGCCGCCTCTCCATACAGCAGGTAGTCTGTTTATTCGCTAGGTTAGTTTTCCATCATGCTTTTGGAATCAAAGGGGCAACATCAATGACCTGGATGAGGGGATTGAATGCACCCGAAGTAAATTTGAGGATGACACTCAGCTGAGTGGAAGTGTTGATCTGCTGGAGGGTAGGGAGGCTCTGCAAAGGGATCTGAACAAGCTGGACCACTGGGCTGAGTCCAATGGCTTGAGGTTTAACATGGCCAAATGCCGGGTCCTGCACTTGGGACACAACAACCCTATGCAGAGCTACAGACTGGGAGAAGTCTGGCTGGAAAACTGCCAGGAGGAGAGGGGCCTGGGGGTGTTGGTCAACTGAACATGAGCCAGCAGTGTGGCCAAGAAGGCCAATGGCATCCTGGCTTGTATCAGAAACGGTGTGACCAGCAGGTCCAGGGAGGTGATTCTTCCTCTGTATTCAGCACTGGTGAGGCCGCTCCTTGAATATTGTGTCCAGTTCTGGGCTCCTCACCACAAGAAGGATGTTGAGGCTCTGGAGCAAGTCCAGAGAAGAGCAACAAAGTTGGTGAAGGGGCTGGAGAACAGGCCTTATGAGGAGCGGCTGAGAGAGCTGGGGTTGTTTAGCCTGGAGAAGAAGAGGCTGAGGGGAGACCTCATTGCTCTCTACAACTACCTGAAGGGAGGTTGTAAAGAGGAGGGAGCTGGCCTCTTCTCCCAAGTGACAGGGGACAGGACAAGAGGGAATGGCCTCAGGCTCCGCCAGAGGAGGTTCAGGGGGGACATCAGAAAAAAAAAAAAAAACAAACTTCTTGGAAAGGGTCATTGGGCACTGGCACAGGCTCCCGGAGTCTCCCCCGGCGATAAGACCCCCCCTGCCCGGTGTCCCGCCCCGCCCCGCCCCGCCGCCCTTAAAGCCCGTGCCGCCCTCGGCATCCTCCTCCGCTCTCTCCCCGGGCAGGGCCGGCGCCGCCGACATGGGTAGGTGTTGGGGAGGGGGCCGGGGGAGCCCCAGGGGCGGAGGGGGGAGCGCTGGGAGGATGCTCCGGCTCGGCCGGGCGGGGAGCGGCTCCTCTGGGGACCCCGCGACCCCAGGACCGACCCCCCCCCCTGCTCCGGGTGGGTCTGGGGACGCCGGTCCTGCACCAGCCCCCGGCCCCTGGGCCCCTGGCAACGCTCAGGGGAACCTGCCTTGAAACCCTAGCGAAGTTTTTCACAGGAAGGGTCATTGGGCATTGGCACAGGCTGCCCAGGGAGGTGGTTGATTCACCTTCCCTGGAGGTGTTTGAGGCACGGGTGGACGAGGTCTTTAGGGTCTTGGTTTAGTGTTTGATAGGAATGGCTGGACTCGATGATCCGATGAGTCCCTTCCAACCTGGTTGTTCTATGATTCTATGAGAGCCCAGCGGTGTTGCCTTCGCCTCTCGGAGTGCCCTGGGCTGGACCTGCAGCTGGTGAGGTTTATCTTGAATTTGTAAGGCAGGCAGAGTGTCAAATCCTAGCACTAGTTAAATGCGGTGTTTCTTGCAGGTGTTAAACAGTGATTTTTCACGGGAGTGTTTACCTAGGGTTGACCTAATCATTGTTTTTTAAAAACACATGGAAACACAGCTGAAGGAGAAGGGCAGAGCCCATTTCATAGAATCATAGAACAACCAGGTTGGAAGAGACCCACCGGATCATTGAGTCCAACCATTCCTATCAAACACTAAACCATGTCCCTCAGGACCTTTTCTACCAGTGCCTTAAACACCTCCAGAGAAGGTGAATCAACCACCTCCCTGGGCAGCCTATTCCAATGACCCTTCCCGTGAAAAACTTCCTCCTAATCTCAAGCCTAAATCTCCCCTGGCGGAGCTTGAGGCCATTCCCTCTTGTCCTGTCCCCTGTCACTTGGGAGAAGAGCCCAGCTCCCTCTTCTCTACAACCTCCTTCATCTTAGAAGCTTCATTAGCTCCTTCATCTTGAAGATTCCTTCCTGTCTGAACCATAACGCTGAGTATCAAAGGCACAAATGATGCTTTTCCATCCAGATGATGCTTTTTGTCCTTGGCTGCACCCTTGGTCCCACAGTGTCCAAGCATGTCAGTGTGCTTCTCACAAGCGGTTTCTCACTTGGAGAAGCCTTGTCCCGTTTAGGAGAGGAGCCTGAGGTGCCCCACGTGTGAGAGTGTAACTACAGCTTGGGCTGGCAACTCTGCTCTCAGAAAGGGTCATTGGGCACTGGCAGAGGCTGCCCAGGGAGGTGATTGATTCACCTTCCCTGGAGGTGTTTAAAAGGTGGGTGGATGAGGTGCTGAGGGACTTGGTTTAGTGGGTGATAGGAATGGTTGGACTCGATGATCTGGTGGGTCCTTTCCAAAGTAGTGATTCTATGATTCTGTGGAGGCAGAGGCTGCTGCTGCTGCCTGCAGGGACACCCAACTTTCTCCTGTCTGTTGATGTAGCATCAGGTTTGCTGTGTTACAGGTTTGCTTTGATGCCTTCTGTGTCAGCATCTTTCTGGAAGAGTGAAATGTGAAGCAGGGGCTCATGGAGTCACTTGTCCTAATGGCAGCAGCATCCTTGTGTAGGAGATGCTGCTCCAGGGAGCAGAGGCAACAGGCACGGCTGTGCCACAACTGCAGTGACAGGAAAGCAGGCACAGTCCGGAGCCAGGAAAATCCTAGGTGAACATGTGGTTCTGTACATATTTAGCCTGGTTGTAGACATGGCTTATTTAAACCAGGTAAAAGTTACTGTGATGGCTGATGGAGCAAGGCATTGTACTCCCATCTTGGCTGTGGACTGTGACCTGCCAGAGCTGCAGCATCCTGCAGCATCTCTATAACTGCTGGTGGGAGGTACTGGGGAAGGGGTCAGAGCCGTAAGCCTGCCCCCAGCCTTGTCTGCAAGTGTGGGAAGGAGAAGAGCGACTCACTGATAAATACCTATTAAGATTCTGTGCTCAAGCTAACAACTGAGTGCCTTCTGCCCTTAAACTGTTTTAAAATATCCTTTAATATTTAAGGGAATTAGAATGTACCCCCACTGATGTTTGGAAATGGTGATCATGTATCAACAGATGAGGAGAAATCTGAGGTACTTAAAAATTTTTTTTGCCTCAATAATTCTTCTCCTCACCCATCCTGGGTCATGGGACAGCAAGATGGTGACCAGGGGGATAAGCCCTCTACCACTGTAGAGGAGGATCAGGTTTGTGACCACCTGAAGAATCTGAACATTTATAAGCCTAGGCTGGAGAAGTGGGTCTCTGAGAACGTCATGAGGTTCAACAAGGCCAAGTGCAAGGTCCTGCATCTGGGTAGGGGCAAACACTGTTTTCAGTACGCTATGGGGAATAATGTGATTAAGAGCTGCCCTGCAGAAAAGGACTTCGCGGTGCTGGTCAATGAGAAACTCAACATGACCCAAGAGTGTGCACTCACAGCCCAGAAGGCCAACCGTAACCTGGGCTGCGTCAAAAGAAGTGTGTCCAGCAGGTCAAGAAAAGCGATTCTGCCCCTCTGCTCCTCTTGTGGGACCTCATCTGGAGTATTGTGTCCAGATCTGGAATCGTCAACCTAAGAAGGATAGGAAACTGTTGGAGTGGGTCCAAAGGAGGGCTACAAGGATGATCAGAGGGCTGGAGCACCTTGCCTATGAGGACAGGCTGAGAGAGTTGGGGTTGTTCGGCCTGGAGAAGAGAAGGCTCTGAGGAGACCTTATAATGACTTTCCAGTACCTGAAAGGAGCCTACAAGAAAGCTGGAGGAGGGACTAGTCCTAAGGGATTGTGGTGATGGGGCAAGGGAGAATGGGTATAAACTGGAGAGGGACAGATTTAGATTAGACATTAGGAAGAACGTCCTCACCATGAGAGTCGTGAGACACTGGAACAGGTTGCAGAAGGAGATTGTGGATGCCCCATCTCTGGAGGTTGGATGGGGCTCTGGGTACGCTGGTGTAGTGGAATGTCCCTGCCCATGGCAGGAGGGGTTGAAACTAGATGATCTTTAAGGTCCTTCCAACTCTAACTATTATATGATTCTATATATACAAAGTGCGTAACTACTTTGAGGTGTGTTTTGAAAAACGCCAAGCTCTTCAGTTTTTTGTGAAGAAAATGAGCAGTTCTGCATGCTCTTCTCTGTGGGGAGGCAATGCGAGGATTGTCCAAAAGAGGAACAAGATTGTCTGAAGAGGAATCTTCTGCTGGCAAAACCCAGCTTTACCACCAAAGTTGATGCAAAATGTCTGGTGCTCTGTGCTTTTCAAAGTCTAACCCTGAAGCAGCCTGACAACAGAGTTCCTTGCACAATTTAGGTGCCTATATTGCAATGCTGGCTTTAATGCCATCAGGGTTTTCCTGACTGTTGCTGTAAGAAGAGAGTAGAAGGCTAAAGTCAAAATGGTTGAGAAATATTTGTGACTCTTAATCACTGAAATTAGTCAATGTTGATTGGGGAAAAAAATGCCTCTCCAATATTTTCTGGGTAGGATTTCTTGCAGAGGTGATGCTGTAACCCTCTGGAAAGGAAGAAACCCCAACCAACTGCAAGTTCCTTGATAAGTTTTTCTCAAGGCTTAGTTAAAAGGCAGGAGTGGACTGCTCAAACTGCTTTGATGAAAAGCTGGCAGTACAATGCACATGTGCTGGAAAGTCCAAGAAGTGGAAATAATCAAAGAGTTGGTATGGGGATAGTCTGTCAGTAATGCCTTGGTATCCTTCAAGATATCTACTCATGTGAGTTGAAAGTGACATTTCCAATAACTTTAACGACTCAGGTCTGTGTGCCCTGAATCTACCTGTGCCCTGAACTTGGTGTGTTGGCACTTACTGGATGTTACTTGTCTTCTAGGAAAATATATTCATACAATCATAGAATCTGGAGCCTCAACATCCTTCTTGTGGTGAGGGGCCCAGAACTGGACACAATATTCAAGGAGCGGCCTCACCAGTGCTGAATACAGAGGGAGAATCACCTCCCTGGACCTGCTGGTCACACTGTTTCTGATAGAAGCCAGGATGCCATTGGCCTTCTTGGCCACCTGGGCACACTGCTGGCTCATGTTCAGTCGGCTGTCGACCAACACCCCCAGGTCCCTCTCCTCCAGGCAGCCTTCCAGCCAGACTTCTCCTAGTCTGTAGCTCTGCATAGGGTTGTTGTGTCCCAAGTGCAGGACCCGGCATTTGGCCATGCTATTGGACACTGCCCAGTGGTCCAGCCTGTTCAGATCCCTTTGCAGAGCCTCCCTACCCTCCAGTAGATCCACACTTCCACCCAGCTGAGTGTCATCTGCAAACTTGCTAAGGGTACCCTCAATGCCTTCATCCAGGTCATTGATGAAGACATTGAACAGGGCTGGACCCAGCACTGAGCCCTGGGGAACCCCACTTGTAACTGCCTCCAGCTGGATTTAACACCATTTACTACCACTCTCTGGGCCCGGACATCCAGCCAGTTTTCTACCCAGGAGAGTGTGCGTCTGTCCAGGCCAGAGGCTGACAGTTTCCGTAGCAGAATGCTGTGAGAAATTGTGTCAAAGGCTTTCCTGAAGTCCAGGAAGACCACATCCACAGCCTTTCCCTCATCCAGCAGCCAAGTCACTTTGTCATAGAAGGCGATCAGGTTAGTTTGGCAAGACCTGCCTTTTCTAAACTCATGTTGACTGGGCCTGATCACCCGGTTCTCTTCAAGTGCTTCATGATAGCACTCAAGATCACCTGTTCCATGACTTTCTCTGGCACTGAGGTTAGACTGACAGACCTGTATTTCCCTGGATCCTCCCTGTGACCCTTCTTGTAGATGGACACAACATCAGGCAGCCTCCAGTCCAGTGGAACTTCCCCAGTCTTCCAGGACTGTTGGAAGATGATGGAAAGGGGTTTGGCCAGCACATCTGCCAGTTCCTTTAATACCCTTGGGTGAATCCCATCCGGTCCCATAGACTTGTAGGTGTCTAGCTGGTCAAGCAAGGCTCTGACCACCTCATCTTGGATCATGGGAGCTCTGTTCTGCTCCTTTAACTCCTGGGTGTGTACACAGAGGGAACAACTTTCTTTACTATTAAAGACTGAGGCAAAGAAGGCATTAAGTACCTCAGCCTTTTCCTCATCCCCTGTCACTGTTCCTTCTGCATCCAATAGGGACTGAATATTCTCCCTAGCCCCCCTTTTATTGTTAATGTATTTATAGAAAGATTTTTTTGCTGTCTTTCACAGACTTGGCCAATCTGAACTCTAGTTGGGCCCTAGTCCTCCTGATTTTTTTTTTCCTCTGCATCATCTCACTTCCTTCCTTTTCTTGAATTACCTGCTTAACACTACTGTCATTGTAACAAAGGTAGTTGTCCATGGCAGGGAAGCAAACAATCAAATTGGTTTCTTTTAATAATTCTTGAAGGTGACTTTATTTAGTACCATGTCAAACACTGTAGTGTTGCTGTCAGCTGTTTTCATCTCTTGTGAACTGTGGACTAAATAATGATCTCGGCAAACATTTTTTTCTGACAGGGATCTGTAATAGGCATACTTCATTTGCAAGCAGGGATTTCAAAGTTCACATCTTGTACTTGGTTTTATCTTAATGATAATAAGCTCACTCATGTGGTTTTATAGGAAATGCTGACATTCATCATGTGGGCACAAGGCCTTTGTCTGAACTGGTCCAAGCTCAGCCGTCAAACCTGACCCCTGAGCCAAGTAAGCCCTGCAGGACACTGCTTGGAGAGCTGCTGAGGTGGTGAACCTGCTGTGTGCAGCTGGAAGTGACTTCAGGGCTGCAAGCAGGTGTCTGCTGACCTCAGTGGGACCCCTCCTGGGTCTTCCTAGGTTCATCTCCAGGTTATGGGAATGCCTGCTAACGTGAATCATGCCACTGGGCTATGTAATCAGCCCTCAGAAAGTATGAGCTGTGGATAGATTATCCCTTTTGTGGACCTGGCTCCCAGCCCTGGCAGAACATCTTTACTCCCTTTCTTTCTCTTGCCCTTAAGGTAACACCCTTCAGAGTGAATTAAAACAGCATTAATCTTCTGTGGGTGGTAGGGTGGTCTAGTACCACCTTGAACGGTGTGTGGTGAGCAGACATAGTGATTCTTTGTCTCATTAGTACTTTTTCTTTTTTTTTCCCCTGGGAGAATATGTGAATCTATACATAGCCTGAGAAACAAAAGGCTATCAAGTGAAGATTTTGAAAACAACCATCTCACACCATAAGAAGTTCCCCTTTAAGAAGATGAGGAGTTATTCTGAACACACATGCAGTTTCCTGAACAACACTGTGTTTGTATTTCATTATGTGTTTTAACCTGAGCGTTTTCCATGTCTTTCAGTGCTTTTAAAGAAATGTTACTTTGTACTTTCCATTAACTTGCATTTTTTTTCCCCTCCACAGCTGTGAAAGCTGAGAGTAAGGGCAAGTCGGTAAGTATTGTTTTCTCTTATAAGAAGTTGTTGTGCTGACTCTTTGGGTTACATCACTTGGGTAACTTCAGCAGAGCACAAAAAATAATCATCCTATAAACATGCTTTAAAACATACTTTTCAAATGAGTATCAGATGAATTATCAGCCAACACATGCGAAACAGCCTGGTACTTCAATAAATCCCAGCTGAGCGTTGGTATACTCACCACCCCAATAAAAATTCTGAAGAGCCTTTGCTGACTGGGTAGACATTGTCTGGAAGAAGGGTCCCTGGAGCCCATCCTTCACGTGGCTGAGCCATCACGATCCATCAGCTCTCCCTTAGGACTCGTTTACTTTTCAGTGTTTATGTTCTTCCTCTTGAATCTTTGGACTGTTAATGACACCTGTCTCAGCAACCTTATCTCTGTCTTTGCTTTTCTTATCTTGCAAGGTTTTACTCCGCAGACTTTCCCCACAGCTTTCTCATCTTAGTGGCTTCCTCAGCAGCCAAAGTCAAAGTTGTACAGTGAGGTGGTGTCAGACCTGTGCCTGGCATACCCAGGGCAGAGGAAGGTTACAGAGAACATCGTAAAACATAACCTTCAGTTTACCTTTCCAGAGGTGGATCCAGTGCTTTCTGGCCAATAGGGATCACAGCAGAAGATGTTTCGGTAAATGTGCGTGTACACACATGGATAACTCACCACAGATTTAAGAGGACATTATTGAGCAAAACAAGAACTGTGTAGGTCATGTATTATCAAGGTGTAACTACTTATTCACTCTTTTGATTTTATGATCTTGGTAAAATAGAAGGTCTGTTACCTTGTGAAAGACTGTGGCTTTCTCCTGTATGTCCCTGTTCGTGCTCAGCCCTGGATGTGGCATTCAAATTCCTGCCAGCTCAGAGGCAGCTGATAACCCAGCCCCCTCAGTGGCTTCTGTGCCAGTGTGTGAATGCAAGACATCTCCACCAGGCGTGTAAGTGCTAGTAGCTTAAAACAAAACTCCAGCCTTGCTGGAAACCCATTACCTCCCCAGTCCAGCACACAACAGCACTTCTACAATAAGGTGGTGGGCACTGTGATGGTGCAGCACTGGGGAAATTTAGAACCCAAAGAAAGACAAAAAGAGTTCTTACTGAGATTTTTGAGGATTTCTGTGGGGGACAGGTCCCAGCAGCCCCTGGGCCGGGAATGCCCCGTCTCTTTTTTTTTTTTTTTTTTTTTTTTTTACTGCACAGACACAGGGGACGACATCTCTTGCTACAGATGGGACCACCCTCCCATTCCTAGCTGAGTTACACCAAATTCCACTAGTAAAAACTAGTCACACAGGGTAGGTTACTGTTTAGAGCCTTGAGCTAACAACAGCTGAAATCAAGACTTTTTGGGTATACCTCATGATTGCCGAGCCAGACGTTCACAGAGTGATTCCCCATCCACCTCCTCGGGATCACGAATTGTTGCGAAGCTTAATGATGGTGCGCAGGCTGTGTGGCTTTCTTTCAGTCCACCAAAAACTGTGTCCAAGTTGGGATGAGACACCTGGAGCTCCTACTATCTTCAGCTGAGGAAACTAGGCACCTTTGAGTTAACTTTATCTAATGTTAGGATACATGTGAATGGTTTTCCTTTGGAGATACCTCTTTCTGTCTATGGAGGGTGTGATAAAATGAGTGACAGGTTTCTATTTAGGCCTCTGATTTTGGTTGCTCTAAAGCTAGATATGTCTTGCTGGGCTCTCCCCTCAGCTGAAGTCAAATTCTTTCAGTGAAACTTGCTTATCGTACCATGGTAACGTGCACACTATGTACTTGGTTCAGTTGATAATGAAAATCAATGGTATTCAGGCTGCTTGGACATTCCCGTGCCTGAGTCAGACTAAGTCAGCAAAACTCTTACCACTCTCTCTTGTTATGATTTCTCTTGGAATATTCACAAATGGCTTATTGTAACACAAAAGTGTTGTGTTGTTCATAAAAGCTCTGGACAAAGTCTTTGCTGGAGACATGGGCGTTCTGATTTACTCATGTCAGGAAGGATTTTGCTACATAAAGTTTCTTTCCTTTTGATTTACAGTGTTAACTTTTCTCCTGTTTCACGTGAAATATATATATAGGTTTAGAAATCACATCTATGTAGGGATTTGATTCCTAAACCATCACAACATGAAGACAAACAATCATTTGTTTTCTTCTCAGTGCTTAACCTTCATAACTGTTTTGCCCTTGGGATGCTCTGGGGTTTATTCAAAATCTGATTTTTGCAACTTGTAGAATTAAACCCATAAAAACAGTAAAAAGGGAGGGCTATGTTCAACTTGCATTCCTAGCAGTTTTAATAGAAATTAATTCATTAATAATCCAATAAGAAAAGTAGGTGATCAGAAGTCGAACTTCCAGTTTTACTAATGGTGTCTGACTTTTACCTGATGCATACTTTTTCTGTTTGTTGCAATGGCAAGGGCCACGTCCCAAACTATGTGCTGGTGACCGTGGAGGAGCCTATCACAGCAACTGAAGGCACAGTAACTGTCAGTTTGTGCCATGTTGTTTTAGTTTAAGAGTAAAGTCAGTTCTATCATCAAGTCTGAAGAAATGAAAGACTGTCTGTGTCTTGTTTCCAGCCAAGCTGCTTTGGCTACCCCTTGAGCATCTTCTTCATCGTCATCAATGAGTTCTGCGAACGGTTCTCTTACTATGGCATGCGAGGTACGTCCTGTGAGTTCTCATGCCTATCATAACGTCCCCAGCCCTGACTTTGGTTTGTAATCAGTTGTTTTCTTCTTCGTCCTACAGCGGTGCTCGTTTTGTATTTCAAGTATTTCCTGCAGTGGGATGACAACTTGTCTACAGCCATCTATCACACATTTGTTGCTCTGTGCTATCTGACACCAATCCTTGGAGCGCTCATTGCGGACTCTTGGCTGGGGAAGTTTAAGTGAGTGCTTCCTCATAAACCAACCAAAAATCATAAAAGCTCACCCGAGATCAGCTTTACTTGAACCAACTCCTAAAGCAGTATCTCAGAACAACAACTTCAGAACTAGGGTTGGCTGCTCCAGGGTTGTTTTCTTCCCCACCACTTGAGGTTATAATTGATTTAGCTCAGACCTGAAATGGCAATGCAAGTTAACAAATATTACAGTTCTGTCTATCACTTAAAGAGCGGTAGCTTACTTTCCAAGGATGCTGAATGGCTTTTTTGGTGTTTGGTTAGTTGTTTTTTTTTTTTTTTTTTTCTCATTTGGGCAAAATGTAAGCTAAAGTAAGGGAAGTATTCACCACGCTCTGAAAGTAATAGAAGAGGACCTATGAGAAAGCTGGGGAGGGACTGTTTACAAAGGCAGGTAGAGGTAGGATGAGGGGCAATGAGTATAAAGTGGAGGGGGGCAGATTTAGACCAGACGTAAGGAGAACTTTCTTCACAATGAGAGTGGTGAGGCACTGGCACAGGTTGCCCAGGGAAGCTGTGGATGCTCCATCCCTGGAGGTGTTCAAGGCCAGGTTGAATGGGGTCTTGGGCAGCCTGATCTAGTGTGAGGTGTCCCTGCCCATGGCAGGGGGTTTGGAACTGGATGATCTTTAAGATCCCTTCCAACCCAAACCATTCTGATTCTATGAAGGGAAATAGATACTTAAGTTTATAATTACTTTGGATGGAATCTTTGCTTATTGCAAGTGGTCAACGAATTAGGGAAATACTGTGTTGTTATAAACTGAGACTTAGAATACATTCTAAAACATTCTGTGATTCAGAATTGATTTGACAGCTCAGTGAGAGTTTTTACTGAGTTGCAATTCTTTCTCCATGATGAATTCTGGTTTTTTTTACCTGTGTGCTGGATGCTCAGTGAAGTACCACTGAATGAAGTGCTTTGAAATGTAACCAAGTTATTTCCAGCAGCCTGGTCTTGCTCTCTTTTACTGAGTTTGCAATTCTAATAGTGTTTACCTTGCCAGAAAAAGGCACAATAAAGATTTTATGGAGGGATATGAGTCAGGGACGTTTACTGATTTGTCAAAGGTCTCGCAGAGATTAGAGATGAAGTTTGCTGTGCAGTTGGTTGGCTGTAGGCTGCAACATCTTCTGCTGTGTTGACAGCCTCTGGGAGACCAGGACTGCAACCACTGCCAAGTGTGCTCTGTGGAGCTGGCCTGATCAGTATAAACAATTGCATGTAGCTTGATATCTGGCAGACTGAATATATGTGCACTCCTTCAAATCATACGATTTTTTAATGTTTTTAAATCTACATTGGCTTTTACCTACATTTTCTACACTGGTTTACCAGATGAAGCTTTGCAGAACTTGAATCCTTTCTCCTCTAGTAGCAATATCATTGGTGTAAACCACCAGACCCTTAACAGGAGCTCAGTAGGATGACTCAGGGATTAAAACTGGAACTTTAAGCTTGACAAGAAAAAAAAAATGCCTTTGGAAAAATAATCTGCTGGGGTTTAGAATTTAGATGCCCTGAAATACAGGAAGGTGCCATGAGGAAGGTTTAGACAATAGTTCTTTTTGAAAAAATCTATGATGATGAGGGAGAGGAGGTTACCCAAGCACTATTAAGCACTCTTATAGGAGAGATGCAAACCTTACACAGTCTATGTACTTTGTGCAATGTCTGCCAAGGAGCAGGCTGGGATCCACTCACATTGTTAGATGTAAAGTTCTTGGAGAATACACTATAGAAATCACAATATTTTTTTAAATGAGTACCATTTATACAGCACCACTTATGTAAGTGTTGTCTTTACAACATGCTTATGAGCCTCACAAATGAAAACCAGAAGTTTTTTTTCCTGGTCAGTTTAGGTTTAACTTCTGTGGGAAACTTTCTCCCAAGTTGTTAAGCAACTAAAGTTGCTATATATGGAAGAGCTATTTAAAAAAAGAGTTCTGTTTTATCTAATAAACGGCAGATTCACTGTTGCCTCACTGTGGCTTTTTACCCTACTACAAGGAAGGGTACTTTTAAGTCAAAAAAGCTTTGTTCTAAGGTTAAAGAATGTCATCAACTATATAAGTGATGTTTCCTCTGCTGCTCCAAGCTTGCTGTAAGGATCTCATGCCTTCCTCAAATAGATACAGGTTGTCCCAAGTCCTTGAGCCTCACCCTTCACTGGGGTTGGGGCTGCTCCTTCTTCAAACTAGAGTTTTAAATAATTTCACATCATTGCCTCCCATTTCTCCTGCTTTTCTGCCAAACCAGAGACCTGGGTTGTGCTTATTGAATTGATGCCCAACCAAGGAAAAGGGTGAACCTGGGTTAAACTATAATCATGTAGTTCCAACAAAGTTAAAATGGAATATGTTTTTCCCTACAGGAAAGAGGAGAGGCATGGGGAAAGGGCTAGTGATTCTGTAGTATTACCTTCCCAGGTACCTCAGGGCAGGGGAAAGTCAGGCTTAAAGTCTGCATTCTGTACTCCTCAGTGCTGCTTTCACTCCACTCTTGAGTTTAAAGATGTTTGTAAACTTGCAGCTGAGAGAGTAGTGTAATAGAGTTGTTTACAAAAGTGTTTCTGAGGAAGTTTGCATGTCTAAAATAGACTTCTTTTTTTCCTTCCCTTGTAGATAAAATACAAAAGAACATAGAGAATGCTTAAACAATATTATAATTAGTGTAAATAGCATATTTAGTGCTGTAGTCTAGTTAAACTTCACTATGTAAGAGATAGGATAATGGCATTCCTGAGGTGGTTACTCACAAGGCAACAACTGAAGATATTTGAATATCTCTTGCAGTCTGGTGATATCTACAGAATCCATTTGTCATCTTGCTTTTCTCCATTAAGCAAAGCCAGCTGAAAATACAGTAATGATAACAGAAATACTGTGATGGAGTTGTGTGGACAGATTTTTAAAGTAGCTTGTGACAAGTTGAGTCCATAATTTGTCATGTCTGTTAATTGTTCTTCTTCGCTAAGCACCTTTGAAATGAGCAGAAGTCTGCACTACCAGTGTGTCAACCTATCTAAGCATTTATGTCCCTCTATAACAGGACCATTGTCTACCTGTCTGTTATCTACACCATTGGGCAGGCAATCATGTCTGTGAGCTCCATAAATGACCTAACGGATCACAACCGAGATGGCTTTCCTGATAATCTATCGGTGCACATGTGAGTTGCCTTCTGCGTGGTTTGGGGTTTTTTTTCCCCCAAGGTTTATGAAGGGTGGGAAAACTTACACCTTAAACTTCTGCTATTTGAATTTCAACTGTTTTACAATCAGTTTCTTGCATATGCTTTAAGACAGAAAGCAACGTGATTTATATTTTTTCTCCCCCCCCCTTTTTTTTTTACTTTGTCCCAGTGCCCTGTCCATGATTGGCTTGATCCTCATTGCACTTGGTACTGGTGGGATCAAGCCCTGTGTGTCAGCATTTGGTGGAGATCAGTTTGAAGATGATCAGGTAACACTGTCTTTCATAATTTAGATCGTACAAATACTCTTACTTATATTTGACTACAGCAGTGCTCTAATAATGTAAATATTTAGATGTGTGCCTTACTGTAGTGTTTCCTGAGTATCTGGAGAAAGAGCTGGGTAATTATTTTACTTGAACTGTGCAAATAAAGCTGATGGTTCTATCTAGGCTGATCAACGTGATTTTGGCAAAATCTCTCTAAACATCTCTTGGTTTTTACTGTAGGAAAAGCAAAGATCTCGATTCTTCTCCATCTTTTATTTGTCTATTAACTCTGGAAGTCTCCTATCTACTATAATTACACCAATTCTCAGAGGTAAGGCCACGGATTTCTTTATAAAATATTTAAATATCAATGAAGAATGAGCATTGGATTGCAATCTGGTCAGATAAAATGAAGTCTGGCTGCCTCTGTTCTGTGGCACCTTGAGGACTTATCTGGCAAATGCTTTTCAGGTTTTCTTGTATGTCATCAAGCCTTTTGCAGGTGAAATACTGTCAAAACCAAGCCAATATCAGATTTGAATTACCTCCAGATCTAGTACTTATGATCTTAAAGAAACATGCTGAAGCCATCAGCTTTTATGCCTATCGTAAGGTTTTAATTCCACTGAGATACAAACATGATGCCTCTTCCAACGCCTTTAAAACCGTCACTCAAGGAAGAATTGTACCCTTTTGTGGGGAAATGAAGGGGGGAGAGAGAGTTGTCCACTCCGGCAGTGGAGGTTATTTTGAAGGGTGTCCATGTGAAGTATAGAACATCTATACACCTGCGAACACTTTTATCCATGAGATGAAGTAAATAATGGTTTTAATTGTTGAAGGAGGAAGTTATTTTATTTTCTGCTTATAACGAATAGTGTGATCCTAAACAAAAAGTAAATAGTTCACTGATTCCTATGTGTATGGATTTTCATGGCACGTTTACACAGATGGTACTGCACAGATCTGCTTGGCAAGAGTTTAAAGAAGGCTGTTTTTCTCAAAAGAAACAAAACAGCATGTGAGTTCTGGAATAACCCTAAGGCACTGGGCCTTGGATTTCTTGACCGGAACAGATCGTGTAGAATAATTTAAAATGTTTGCTTAATGCAAATTAACCAAAGGAAATCTAGAGATTGGCTGTTTATCAGGGAACGCTATGATAAGACACAGAGTAATGGTTTTAAGCTGAAAGAGGGGAATTTTAGATCAGATAATAGGAAGAACTTTTTTGTGATGAGGGTGGTGAGGCACTGGCACAGGGAAGTTGTGGCTGCCCCATCCCTGGAGGTGTTCAAGGCCAGGTCGGATGCAGCTTTGTGCAACCTGATCCAGTGAAAGGTGTCCCTGCCCATGACAGCATTCAACAAGGAATGCCAAGAACAGGAACCCTATGTAAAATACTGGCAGCGCTAACTGGGACTTTTACTTCATACTTCAGGTCAGGAGTGTGGCATCCACAGCAAACAGCGATGTTACCCGCTGGCTTTTGGAGTTCCTGCTGCCCTCATGGCTATTGCCTTGGGTAAGTGGAACAGTTCTCAACTTGCTGCTTCAGTTATAGATGTCATCATATGATAATGATCTAGGAATAATAAGAAAGAGGTAGAAATGTCCAAATATCAACCTCTACTGATACCTGATTGTTTCTGTAATTATAACTTAAACTCTTTTCTTGGGCAGCAGGCAGGCGGAATTAACCTGAAGTGCTTGCTTGTATAGAAGAGACTGGTTTGCTAGCAGAGACTGGTGGTGCTGAGAGATGCACAAATATACCATTGAATTCTGTACGTTATGTAATTTACTGTCTGTATTACTTGAGCTACTGGGGTGTATAAGCAGAATCTTTTGAATGCAGTGTGAGAATTCTGAGAAAATGCAGACTTTGGAGACTGCAGTCCAGGTTAGCAAAGAGTATAAGGTAATTGCCTCTGCACTGGACAAACACCATGCTGGTCTGTCAGTGTTTCTCAAACACTCTCATTTTTACCAGCTGCGCTATGAGTCACTCATTCCCAAGCTTTTCTGCTGCAGCACAAAGACAAGTAGCTGCAGGTTGTCAGTATGGACCATAGTATCTCTTGTGGTTGTGGTTCTTCGTGGTCCTGACTGGAAGCCCACATAGGATGAGTCTCCAGCTACTGGTGACCCCATCTTACCTGTGCACCCAACCCAGAGCAGGAGGTGGCTGCAGCAGTTTGCTGCATCCTGCCACACACGTGGGAGGGAGAGGCTGAGGAACGTGCCTGGGTGTGGGAGCTGAGGATACCTCAGCAAGTCCTGTAGTTCAGGCACAGCCTCACGTGTCCCTACATGACATACTGGATTCTTGAAAAGGAGCCCATAAAGCTTTCTTAATATTAACTAATATTAGACTGCAGCGAGGCCAGAGACAAGGTCCATGTTTTGACCATTTCTCAATTAAGCTAACTTTCCACAGAAGACTTATCCTAAAAGTTTCCAGTTTTAGTCCTTTGCCTTAAACGGTAGCATTTTGCTAATACTAGTTTGATTTGTTTTACTGTATGTTAATGTGCCAATAGGTACATTCATTGCTCCCTTGGAGGCTTTTCCCCCACAGTGACTGCTGTGGTTTCCATATCAGATTATTTGGTTCAACTTCAATTAATCCCAAGTTGTTTTCTGGTTGCATATTGTAGTTGTGTTCGTAATTGGAAGCAAGATGTACAAGAAAGTTCGACCTCAAGGCAATATAATGATTCAAGTTTCCAAATGCATTGGGGTAAGTTGCATTTGTATTCCCTAACAGCAATTTTTACAACTGTTACTAGATAAGAAATCTGTCATAACATGAGAACCTCTGAAGTTTTTTACTTTTTTCCTTGCAGAAGGTTTCTTACTGACTCTTCCGGATTTACAGATTGCCTTTTTATTTATCTACCTCTTGGTTTAAATCTGAATTTATACACCTTGTTAAAAAAAAAAAAAAAAAAAAAAAAAAAAGGAAGACGTTAGTGATGTGCAAAAGCTGATCCCATATTCTCTTCCTACAGGGCTGTGTACAAAAGTGCATTGACCTGAGTCCAGAGCAGAGCTACTAATATATATTGGTTTATTTATATTTATATATATTAAAAGAAAGTTACTTGCAGTGAAGAGTTATATTGACCCCCACCATATTTGTGGTGCAAGCCTACAAGGAAGGGAGTTAAAGCTACTTGAAAAGCAGTTTTGCTGTGCCACAACTTGATATCAGGGGATTTTTTTTGTTTATGGACTCCTTCATTTTGCATACAGATCTGCCAGCTTGCTATAGCCTAAACTGTCGTTTGTCTTGTAAGCACTACCAAATCCAAGTCTCTGTAGGTGACTTTGGTTATCACTTAGAGTGCTACCTTTAGGGCCCAGCTGAGTTTTACATGTTATTCCATGCAGAAAGTCTTAGGAGTTCTTCAGGACTATATTGATGTACATTTGGTGTCAAAGTACAAGGAGTATCTACAACACGAAGGTTGAATACATTTCACATGAATAGTAAAATGTACTCCTACATCCATTCAGCTCTGAAAACCTGTGCGTATGATGTTCTTCTACTTATTGCTGTAGATAACTTAGTCTGAAGTAGGCAGGCCTTCTTGTTCTTAACAGCAACCCAGACTGCAATAGACTACTCTGAGCTGTTTGATTCAAGCAATACTAGGTGCGCTCTTCACTGGATATGCAGTGTGAGGCATCATTCCTTTAGATACCTAAAGCAGTTAACAGTAATAAACCACCTGCAGCACTCTTTAAAGCAGGAGGGTCGTCTTTAATGACAAAATAGCTTATAGAAACGTAATGCTGTTAAACAAAACACTGTTTCTCCTCAGTTTGCCATCAAAAACCGGTTTCGGCATCGCAGTGCGCAGTACCCCAAGAGAGAGCACTGGCTGGACTGGGCGAGTGAGAAGTATGATGTAAGTACCATGTGAGCACCCCTGTGCTATGATGTCCTCTGACCCTCAGTTTCTCTTCTGTCTGCTCTGATCTATTGCCTCAAGCATCGGCTAAATAGTATTGGGCCTTTCAATTATTTAGAACCTAATGGTCTGGACAGACCTCAGTGCTCCCCTGAGATTGCAGGTTACCACCTCAACTTATGTGAGAGAAAGCAGAGCTGTGTATAAGTTGATGCACTGTGTTGTCATTGGTTGCCCAGGGAAGCTCAAGGAGGCTGAAAAAAAGACTATTTCCCTTGTTGAACAAATACAAATACATACTAATTTTAGAATTAGTAAAACAGCAAGTATTATCACTGTCAACTTCTTGTTTCTCTCAGTAAACCAGTTTCAGAACCAACTTTGAACAAAAATGCTCGTTTAGTGATGGGAGAGGGAGAAAATGGGTGTGACATTGACTATATGGTTAATGCCCAGAGCTAAAGCATCTGTCTCAAGATGAAACTGCAGAATTATTTTTTACTGTGAGGGTGGTGAGGCACTGGACAGGTTGCCCAGAGAAGTCATGGATACCCCAACCCTGGAGATGTTCAAGGCCAGACTGGATGGGGCTTTGAGCAACTTGACCTAGTGGAAGGTGTCCCTTCCTGTGGCAGTGGAGTTGGACCTTTAAGGTCCCTTCCAACCCAAAGTGTTCTGTGATTCTATGAATTTCAGCTTAAGTGGAAAAATATTGCATCCTCCTGGCCTCTTTAGCACAACACTGGAGGTCTTTTGTCCTACAGTCCCCATCTGTGTCCTTTGCCTTCTATCCACCCTACCCTGTTGTCAACAGTAGCAGCAACCTCAGCCTATTCCCCTTTGGTTTTTTTGTATGTGTAATGTGTTCCTCAGTCACCTGCTGTTCAAATGCCTCCTTCTAAGAATAATAAAGCAGTGCTAAGTGCTGAATCTCTTGCTGCCATCAGTATTCATGCCAGGAAGTGCAGACTTGTCTGATATCAATGTCACCTTTAACCTGCAGCCCTTCCCACATCCACAAGACAGACCTTGTGCTTTTTAACAGAAATCAGTGAAGTACACATAACATACAAAGTTCAGGACATGGGTAAACATTACATGATGTGTCTTTACCTGTTGCTGTGCTGTCTGCAACTGTCTCTTCTTTTGACTAATTCCTCTTGTGTAATTCTTGTTCGCTGCAGAAACGACTGATTGTTCAAACTAAGATGGTGTTGAAGGTGCTCTTCCTTTACATCCCTCTTCCCATGTTCTGGGCACTTTTTGACCAGCAGGTAAAGTAGAAATTGGCTTAGCAATTAGGGCCAAATCATGTCACTCTCTGTACCAAACATAAAAGATGCCTATATGAGTGTGGAAACTAATTCTTTGTGATTCTTTTTTAGCTGGTTCTAATGCAAAGGGGTAGTTATTCAGTCATGGTAGTACAGGATGTTAAGGGAAATGCTGTTTATTGGATGTGACTTCAGTGACTGAGGCCTCTCCATATCTTGTATTAGTGAGGACTTGGAGGACAAAACAGTAATTAAAAGCTTTTTTATTTCTAACTCTTCTTCCACTCTCAGCTGGGAGATGCAAAGCAGAGTTCTAACGTAAATGTTCTGGAGAACTGGGGATGAAATAAACTGGGTGACATCTTGCTTAATCACTCAAACTTATAAATACTTCACGCTTTCAAGGAGAAGTATAAGCCTGTAAGTCCCATTTACTCGGTGGACTGACCATGCAGGACTCATGACAGCAGGTTTTCAGAGTTAGTTGTTGTATGAATTATGGAGTTTAGCTGAGAGACCCAAGAATTTAAAGCTTTATCCAAGGCAGAGTCTGGTCCAGATTGCCTGGATTGTGTTGTTTTAGTCTAGTGCCAGTGAGCTGTAACTATCAGCATGACTTGTCACAAATGGGTTTTTTTCTTTGTTGTATAATTTGGAACTCAGTACTCATTGCATGAATAAGGACCATCACATCTTGCAGTGGTATATCACAGGTGGTTTGGAACGTCTTGGGTGGTTAAAGGCTCTTGCCACAGATGCAGCTGTGCACATTCCTGTCTCATCCTGGGTCTGGGCTGAAAGTCAGCCCTGCTTGACCCGGCTCCAGGCAGGTTTTCTGGGCAGAGGGCTCAAGCTGGGGCCAGCCCTGGCCTGACTATTTACTGTGGGCTGTGAGAAGAAAGGATGGGCACATCAGGGTTGCAGGGTACTCAGGCTCAGGCAGGCGGCACTAAGGGACTCTGGTGGCTCCTGCACGCAGCAATGCTCTGCACAGGATGTCCCTGCCATCTCTCTGGCTAATCTCTCTATCTAAATTATTTTTCCACTCTGTTTTGTGAAACTAGTCAATAAAGTGCAACGGGCCATGAGGATCACTTTGTTCAAATGTTTATAGTGCAGAGTGAGAAGGCTCTTGTAACAAGCTGACTTTATTTTTTTATCACATTGCATGTCTTCCTCAATGTTTCACATATGAAAACAATTCAATAGGAACTTTGGAAGACTGATTTAATTTTGTGTTTAACTTTCTCTTCTTTTGTTAAGGGATCGAGGTGGACACTGCAAGCCACAACAATGGATGGGAATTTTGTAGGTTACTTTTTATTGCTTTTTTTTTTCTCTTAATTAGCATTTGCTTTTTAAATCAGTTGTATTTGTTGTCATAACGTTAAAACCAATTTCTCTTTTCTTCACCAGGGAGCTATTCAGATTCAGCCAGACCAAATGCAGGTACAGTAATTGTCTGTCTGCCAACTCCAAGTACTTCACTTAAAAGAAAAAAGAAAGGACTTTGAAAAGTACTTAATTTTCTTCCCTTCTCATGTTCATCTTCAACAGACTGTGAATCCAATCCTGATTCTTATAATGGTCCCAGTTGTAGATGCCGTGATTTATCCTCTAATCAAGAAATGCAAGATTAATTTTACGTAAGTTGATGTGATTACTTGACTTCCAAAGAGGCTCATTTTAATGGCTTCTTTAAACTGTTCTTCCAGCCCTAAAGTAACAACAGCAATCAATCAGCGAAGCAGAAACTAGTAGATTATTTTAAATGGAGTTAATATTTTTTGAAAATGAAAATAAAAAATAAAGGGCTCTGGAAGTGGTATGTATGGGCACTGCAAACTAGAGGAAGAGATTCTAACAGTAAATTAACAATATTTTTCAATTAAGGGCAAAAAAATCTTTTGACTGGGGAGGGCTGCTCTTTACTGTTTTCCACTTTACTTGTGTCCACCCCCTCTCCTTCCAAAGTATAAGTAGAAATACAACATACATCCTTAGCACATGTCGTGTTTTGAGCTTAAAACTACCTGAGAAATGTTCACTTTCCATTCCCAGTGATGAGATTGGCTCATCATATGTCTAGATGTAGTTTCAGAGGTCATTGCACATTATTTGTAATGCTGGTAGTGAAGTGATGAGCACTTGCAAGTTGGAGGGACAGAAGAGAATATAGTTCTTCACTCAGTTCTTATCTGGCTAAGATGCAATGCTGTTTTCTCATGTAGTTATGAAAAATCTGAGGAGGTGTGCTGTGCTGGAAACAGTGTCATTCAGCTGTGGGCACAATACAACTGACAAATGATACCATAAATGAAATATCTATGTTAAATTTACCCTTACAGCTTACCTGAATGTCAGTAGCTGTCTCCCAATTCAGCATATCTCCCTGACTCCTTTTGTTCAATATTATTTTGATTTAAACATAGTAATATAGTCGCAAGTTGTTATCCTTATTTTTAAAAGGCATAACTTCTTGCCTTTTTGTTGTTTTAAAGCTAACAACTGTACTGAATCTTTTTTTTTTTCTTGTAGATGAAACTTGTAGGTCAAATACAGAAACCTAATCATTTACGTTCAGTCAGCGTATGAGCCCAGCAGATGCAGAGGACCAGGTTATTAAGACACTGCAGGAAAGATATATTTCCTGCTATTATAACTATGATTTGAGGCACCCTGTTTAGCAGAACATCTTCTGTAACATCAGCCCTTTAGATGGTGATAATGTGTGGGTTGGGCCATTTGAGTTTCCCATCATGGAAAGAAAACAACAAACAGCAGAAAATTTAAATTAGTTTTTGTCTTTAAACTCACATGTGTGTTTTGTTGCTAGGCCCCTGAGGAAAATCACTGTTGGCATGTTCCTCGCAGCTTTGGCTTTTGTTGCTGCTGCCCTTGTGCAGGTGCAAATAGACGTAAGTTGAGCTGTGTGCAAGTGTTTACTATTAATATTTATTTCTTAATACAGGACAAAGTGTGTTTAAGAGGAAAATGAACCAAGACTACTAAATTTGAAACCAAGCGTACAAGCAGAGAAGTAGAGAGAGGGGAAATATTAAAGTGTATTGCAATGGTGTGATTAGTGTAGTGTAATTAACCAGCTATGAACACCACCTTGTAAAGTGTCTTGCCTGTCATTAACACAAATCACACATTAAAGGCAACTTCATGCCTTTGAACAGACTGAAAGTTGAAAGCCAGAGGTTTGTTTGGCCTGCCAGGGAGCTGCTTTTTTTTTTTCTTCTAATCTCTTTTGATATTTAGACTGGAGGTGAAGTGTGACAGTCTGGCAAGCAACATCATATTATGAGCAAAGACCTGTTCAAGGCAGGATTCATCACACATACTTTCCAGACCTGTCAGGTCTGCATCAGATATATGTCTCCCCAGTAGCTGGGGAGCTGGCAACACCTCTGGAGGAGATCCTTTGCATCCCAAGATCTGAATAGCTATCCAGAGGTACCTATCTGTCTTCATGCGCTGTCAAGCTGAAGCACTCAATGCTTAAATGCCTTTACTTAGGAGTGAGAAATTATTTTCTTAATGTCTGGATGTGGCAGCAAAACAAGCTTTCTGTTCAACACTGCCTCCTGAAGTTTAAAGTCTTCAGCTGATATAGACACATCCAGGCTGTCTCCCTGAATACCTTATTCAGAAGGCTAGAGCTGTGCACAGACACACCTACTGGCACTGGACAGAAGTTTCATCAAAGCTGGTAACTCCCTGGACTGTTGAGCAAAATTTCTATACAGAAAGGCAAAGATAGGTACACCTGGTTTTGTTTGTGATGTACCTAAAGGCATTAGAGCAGATAAAAGTATGGGAAGGGAGATAGGGTTGAGGCAGAATGGAAATGAGAACATTTCTTGCAGCTCTTGATGTCCTTCAAGAGCAGAATCTATTTACTGGCAGATCTTCTGGGAAGTTGAGTCTCCAGAAGTTCAGTTTCTCTCAGCTGTCACACCAGGCAGTGCCTACATGTTTCTGTCCTGCTAAGCCACAGCACTGCTGGGAGGAAAACGAGTCAGAACATGGTACAAAAACTTGGAAACAGAGGCTGCCACAGGATGTGGGAAAAGCCCATTTCCTGAACTGCAGCGTAGCTGTGGCAGAGGCATCGTGCTGGAGGATGGTAGTTACAAAACTCATTAATAAATTTGCATCCCTCTGACAGCCACAGGTCATGAAGCAAATGCTGGTCTTCATCATGAAATAATTAAGACCACAGTAATTATAGTACTTTTTCCATGTGATTTAGGATACAGCACTGATTTGCTTTTTTCTGCCCTCCAGAAAACTCTTCCAGTTTTCCCTGCAGGCGGACAATCCCAAATCAAAATAATAAATCTAGGTGCTGATGCTGCATCAGTCACCTTTGAACCTCAGCTTAAGACTGTGAATGTAACATCTAAGGAGTGGGTAAGCAAGGGGAGAAGGGTAATAGCAAATTAAAAAAATCTATTAAGTAAATTGAAGTTGTGCTTAACTAATGGTTAAAAAATTAATTTATCATTATAAAATGTTTTTATAATTATATGACACAAAAGAGTTATGTTAGTACTACATTAGTACATTTATTAATGTTTTAAGTGTTTTATGCTGATGAAATGTACAAGTATTTAGAGTATTTAAAACATGATCCAGTAATAGTAATATTCACTCCAGTTATGCTGAAAGCATAAAGATGCAGCTTGCATTTGCATCTCTTAGGAAGTGTTGCTATTTGGAAAACAGCATCTTAACTTATGCTAGTGCTGTCTCTGTAGCTAATCAGTATTTGTCTTGGTGATTAGCCTGATTTATCCAGAGCAACAAATATAGAGGGAAACATAACAGCTATTCCATAATGCTTGTGGGAAGCTCATGTTACTTCGAAGCATGTGTAATTAAATAAATTAATAAAAAAAATAATAATCTTATTAGTTCTTGATCAGACCAAAATGAAAGTTAGGAGATGCCACTATCTGTGACACCTCAGAATAACCACCCTGTAACTCCCTAAATCCATAACAGTACCTCAAAGCTGTAGACAAAAATGCAGTTGCATGGAAATTCATAGCAATTAATTTGTCTTTGTAGACAGACTACATTACATTTGAGACTTCTCAGTTGCGTTCATTAAGCATAATCTCTGGAAATAACAGTAGGACCAAAGCTATCAACTTGCAAGGAGGAAACCGCCACACTCTTGAAATCAAAAATACCATGTCGGATATTTTTGCTGAACTGGTAAGTCTGCTTAATTCCCAAGATATATGTGAATATCTTAGCAGGTATGTGGAGTGTGTGAAACTGAGAGGACAAGATCTGGATAGCCTTCCTTTGTATTGTTGTTTGTTTCTCCCCCTGCCTGCTGGATCAGTGAGACTGATGGGCTGTAGAGAGCAAGGCAGAATGTTTTAAAAGCAAAAGTGCAAAATTACCAACTTACTATTTAACTTGATCACTACCCTCACACCAAGGCTTAGATGTCTGCTTGTGCAGCATTTTCATAGCAGGATTCTATAAGGAAAGGTCTGGAGTCTTGCTCTGAAGCCTCTGTTAATTCTCACTGGTATGTAGTAGTACATATTAAAGCTTTCTGCTGATGGCAACTAAGTATATTGAAAATGGTGTCTTCCACCAGATATTGGATAATGTCACATCAAAACCAGAAGAAGGAAATAACCTCATCAGGTAGAGTTTGTTTTGTTCCTAAATTTTGGCAATAGTGTGACTTCAATCTGCCTCTCAGGTGGACTCTTCCTACTTGACATAGCTTTCTACACTATAAGGAATCTCCTCTTGGTGGACTTGATGTTTAGGTGGTGTAAAATCTTTTGGGCATGATTTACCTAAGCTGTTTTGCATATCAACTTTGGGTATAATTTATCTAAAATTGGGAGTGCATGTCTTGTTTCATGGTCTTCCATGTAGATAACCAAAACAGATTGCATGTCTAGAACCCCTTTTTAATCTTGGGTAAGAAATACCTTTTGCATCCTCCACTCGCAGATGTATTAGTAAAGGCTTTTGATAGTCTCCTATGTAGACAGTGGGCTAATGTGGGGCTAGCTTACTTTCTGCAGTAGCCATGCTTTAAGAGACTTAAAATCCTTTCAAAAAATATTAACAGACAAAAATGAAAGTGGAAGACTGGATACTTCTTCTACTGCCAGTATTTAATGAAAAGTAAATCCTGTATTCTTTGACTAATGCATATTGTTTATTATTTCATCACTCTTGTGTTTTGAAGGTTTATAAACAATTTGCCTGATACTATCAATGTCACTATGGGTGACACTGATTTTGGAGCCCTGGCATCTCTTTCTAACAGCGATTACAAAACCTTTTCAGGAGGAAGGTACGTGCTTTCCTTTACCTAACTCTGACCACTTAAAGAAAAACATACGTGTCCTTGGGAGAAAGGCATAGAAATCTTTCGTTTTATATAATACATACAATTGTACAACCTACGGTCTGAGGTGTATTTTTTCTTTTTCAGAGCATATAATGTTGCAGTTATGAGAAATTCGGTGCCTTGTTCATTTACGTCAAAGGCATTAGGATTTGGCAGTGCCTATACAATTGTAATTAATGAGGTAAGTTGCTGATGCTGTTGGATGGACAAGATGTAGTTACTTATCACGTCACTGTTTTCTTTAATTAAAAAAGCCCCAAACTTGTAAAGCCCCAACCTTGTAGAGTTATCCCTCATGCCCTTTAGTGTGTATAGGATAAAATTCTTGTATGGTAAATGGCACATAAACCCATTGTTAACTATAAAATCTATATTATTATGATAATAATATAATGCAAGAATTCATGTTCATCACTAAAGGCCTTAAATCTTTAGCCCTAAAACAAAAAGTTGACTGTAAAATAATTACTGATTTACAACTATGTATGCAGTACTTCATAGAGAGTATTTCTTACTTACCTAGAACTTTGTGTATGCATGATTACAGGAGTGATATAGAACAGCTTAGAGTGTCTTCAGAGTATAGACTCTTTATCACTGTTCTTAATGTGCTGTTTATTTTACAGTGTTCTGAACAGACTTCTGATGTAGTGTATTCTGAAGATATCCCACCCAACACAGTGCATATGGCTTGGCAGATCCCTCAGTATTTTATTCTGACGTGTGGAGAAGTAGTCTTCTCTGTCACTGGGCTGGAGTTTTCATATTCACAGGTAAGTTTCGCCTTTTGCAGCTGTTGTTGTATTAAAAGTCCTGAATGGAGTCCTTGCCCTGGGACAAATGAAGATCTACGATATATTGGTTTTAAGCGGTAGTTAAGTTGGTAGTATATTGCTGGTATATTTAAACTATGATGTCCTCCACAGCTCCCTAGTAGGAGTGTAGGCTGGCACAAGTTGACCTCGTTTCACTAGCATTCGGTGTTTTCCATGAAGATATGCTGAATTGTATCATTTGAAGACTTGAACACCACTTGTCTCCTTCTCACATATGACTTTCTGCTGAAAATAAGGGGAACTGTACTGCTGCTATAAAACCAAACTGGAAAGCCCTCAAATATAAAATTGATAAGTGTGGACACCTTTATCTCCACAACAATTTCCTTCATACAGTCTTTAGCAGCAGGACGCTCTTAATTATCTTAAATACTTCATCTTCCAACTCCTATTTGTATTATTAGCTGTGTGCATTTCTTCCCTTAATTGTAAGACTGTAAACTGGGAAGATTGTAAGTTGTGGCTTGCTAGACTCTGATGCACTCAATTTCATCTTTTAATATATACCACGTGCAACTGAGTCAGATGCAAAATGTTAGTTACTAAGTGTGTACAAATTAAAAGGTTTTATAGTCAGTGCTAGAAATCTCTTGCTCCTCAAAGCCTTCCACAGGCCTGTTCAATTCTCTGGCGATTTTTAATTAAAAAAACAACCAACAAACCAAGAAATCCTCCTCCCCTGCAGAGAACCAATGTTTGTTATAATGTGAAGAATAAAGCAAATATCAGAAAATAAGTGATAAGCGTTTGACTAAAACTTAAGTGCATTTATATCTACAGGCCCCATCTAATATGAAGGCAGTGCTGCAGGCAGGATGGCTGTTCTCCGTGGCTGTCGGTAACATAATTGTCCTTATCGTGGCTGGAGCATCCAAACTCAGTGAGCAGGTAAGCCCACAAGGAATTGGCAGGCTTTCATATTATACTGTGAGAAAGCAGCTCTAATAGAGGGGGGAGCCATGCTCCATAATCCCCAACCACAATTTTTGAACACCAGCATTATGGTAGATTTGCATTTATGATTAGAATGTAGGAGGTTTGGTGTTAACTCAGTTAATTGAAGTTAACTTAATAATTTATGTCAATTGTAGAGCTAGTGCTTGACTGAATACTAGAGCATGTAAGTGACAGAGTTATGAATCTTTATAAACTATCTGGGTTAGTGTTAAAGGATGTGACAACAGGGTGGTAAATTTTCTTCTGGAGCAACTTTTAAAGTTTCTGTTGCTCTTTTCCCCACAACACTTCCCCAATGTGTGTACACATGTACATTATACAAATTAAACTTTAAACAACTCTAAGAAGTATTTCTTCAACCAATGTTTCTACCTCTTATCTGTTGCTTGCTATTCCTAACTCTCACTGTGTAAGGCTCTTCTCTTGCAAGAAGCAGTTTCATGGAATCATAGAATCATAGAATCACCAGCTTGGAAGAGACCCACCGGATCATCAAGTCCAACCATTCCTATCAAACACTAAACCATGTCCCTCAGGACCTCGTCTACCAATGCCTTAAACACCTCCAGGGAAGGTGAATCAACCACCTCCCTGGGCAACCTGTTCCAATGCCCAGTGACCCTTTCTGTGAAAAACTGTCCCCTGTCACTTGGGAGAAGAGGCCAGCTCCCTCCTTTCTAGCATCTCTATGATAAATTGCTTCTCATGGTGTAGAAATGCTGTGAACTTCTGGCCTGAAATTATAGACTAAAGGGATAAAAAATTATCAAAGTTCTGTTCACTTCTGCTGATCCTTTACCTGCGTTCCTCAGCCTTGCCATGTTCCTTCTTCTGTTTCCTTTGGTTTCAAACACCACTCCTTGGGGCATGAAAGCTGCAGTTTGCCAGGTGAAGAACACTTGGACAAGACTTTCTTGGACTTCTTGTAGTACTCTTTAATGAACAAAAAGGATATTTGAGAGAGAGGAGAGCCTGACAGTACCGGTTTCAGCTAAACCAGTGAGAAACAGCATGAAACAGAGCTGCTGAGGCTTTTCAGTTAGAGATAGCACTTTGAAACAAAAATTCCTATTCTTGCTCTCTGCCCGTATCTGTGGTAAGCAGAAACTTTACTGTTGACTGAAGTGGAAGTGGAATCACTGCCAGCCTGGTTAAAAATGAGTTTACCTGACCAAAACGAGGGGCAAAGTTTCCTTTTCAGGCTTTTGCTCCATTCTCATACCTCCAGAAAGGGGATTCTGTAGAACATTACAACATTCATAGAACTTCTGTCTCTCCATTGAAAACAGAATTGGCCTCAATTCTGAGTTGCTTTAGTATGTATTATCTACATCTGCTACTTACTCCTTGTTATGTGTACTCCATTTCACATACTGAATTAACTTCACTTCTTGCGAGCAGTAAAAAGGGGTGATTCTAATAAGAAATGATTATTGATGGATTAATTATGCTTTTTCTTTTCACAGTGGGCAGAGTATGTGCTATTTGCTGCCTTACTGTTGGTAGTTTGCATCATTTTTGCTGTCATGGCTTATTTTTATACCTATATTGATCCCAATGAGATTGAAGCCCAGCTTGATGAGGAAGAAAAGAAACAAGCCAAAAAGTATGAAAACCTCAGCGACAAGCCAGTTGAAGCTGACTCTCGGATGTAAAAGGTGTAGCCAAGGAGTGTTTGTAAATTACAGTATCTCGTTAACTACCACTGCAATAAGAAGAATCAGGTTATCAGTAACAACTCTGGATAATCTCATGGGAGAGGTTAAGAAAAACTGTTTTAACTTAAAATATAGCCTCTCTTAGGAAGCAAGAGGAAAAAGATCAGTCTCTCCTGTACTGAACGTGGTATCCTGAAGAAACTTCAGCAGAATTTGCACTCTTAATGTACCTCAAGCTTAAATACCATAGCATTTAAATACTGAAAGAGCACTTGGCACTATTAGACCCTGTGAAAAGATGTACTTTTATACTACATTTCAATTTTATGTCATGAAAGAAAGAAAAATTGCCAAGAAATAGTAATTGAAGCAACATTGTCTGTGTGACCCCTCCAACCTCACTGTTACTTGAAAGCAGCCGTCACATGTGCCTTATTCTTTTGTACTTCCTTACAGATAATGGGAGCAAAGCTTGGGCATAGCTCAGATTAGAAAGCTGCCTGTGCTCCACATTGCAGTAACTTGGACATACAGTGTAACATAACAATTTACGTGCCTGTAAACTACCCATTGAACTCCTGTTATATTCGTAAATACAGTCATGAGACGTCCACTCAGGTAAACAGAAAATGGCAAATGACATTTGGAATAAGTAACAGCAGTAAAACATGCATTGTACAAAAAAAAAAAAAAAAAAAAAAGAATAAATAAAATAAAATAATGGAATTAGTGTGAGAGTATGACTATGGTTGCATGTTAACAAACCCATCATTTATAGTAGAGAAGAATATATTTGCTGTTCAATAGGATTCTCTAGCCCTGAATACAATGTTTTAGACTATCAGTGATCTGCATATCACTTTGGGAAGTCCTGTATTTAGGCATATGTCTTGCACATTCTCCAGGAGTTGGTTGGACTCTTTGCCCCTTCCAGTAGCCTGACTAGACTTATAGCTGTTTTGATACCTGGCTACACAGACTCTTACCTTATTTTGCAGCAAATCCAGATTGATATTTGCTAGTGATTGCATACATGTTTAAGCAATGTATGTGGGTACTGCTTATGCATGGACCCTTGTGACCTCTGGTTCCACTTCCAGGTGTTAGACTTCCATGTACGCACATGGGTGGAGAATGGAGTCCCTCACCCATTAAAACACTTAGTTTGATAAGACAAGTCCAAAGTGCTCTTCATCTGCATTCCAGTTAGCCCTGTATCCTACAGGCAGAAGTGTTATGTCTCTAAGGCCATCCAGGGAGAGGCTTTCCCATGGATTCAAGATACTAGGTGTCCTCTGGTGGGGCTTAGGTTCTCCTGGGACAGCCTCAGGAAGAGCAGGCTCCCTGTGGCTCTCTGAGGAGCTAGGGTGATTTTTGCACCAGCTTTGCTTGTGGTAGTCTAGCCAGCTTCTCCTTTGCTATGCAAGTTAAGCAAAATAAATAGTTTCTTAACTGTATCCCTGCAGGACAGCATGTTCTGTCTGTTATTTTGTGCATACCAGGTGAAATATTTAGCATTTAAACATTCTTTTTAATATATTTTTGTCTATCTTTTCATATCATAAGCTGTTGAAAATTAGCACGTTAGCAAACTTTATAAAGTTGACATGACATGGATGGATGTGTTGTATGGGTAGAAAGCCACTAGTACTGTAAAATTAGAGGGGAAAGCTTTTTGATGGGAAGAAAAAAGCCCTTCCCAATCTCTTCAATCCTTTTAAGGTAGTATGAAGGCAGTTGTACGTGACAAGAATTTATCTCATTTTTGACAGGGACAGGAATTATAAAGGTTAAAATACCCGTTTGCCTCCTGATCCAAAATTTGATGTGAGAAAAACAGAGACACCTGTATTGATATTTTGGGCAGCTCTTGTCAGCATTGTTGAGACCATGTCTAGAAACTATGTGCAGGGAATTGGTCTTTGGGCTGGAATCAAATGTTTTCAGTCCCTTAGTTTTGAGCACTAAGGAGGCAAGGTTAATCTCTAAACCTGGCAATGTTTAGTTTTGGATACTGCTGACTAGTCTACCAGACTACTGAAAGGATCTTTTGCAAATCTTTTTCTGTTACAGAGAAGATCCCCTGATATAAGCTAAATCAACAGTTGATCGTTCTAACTTCAGTTCTCATTGAAAATGAAGAATGAAACAAATTAAAAAGTAGCTATGGTGAATTCTGAAAGCCTGTTTAGCAATCAAATCTGCACTTGTGTCTGGCCAAGAAGAGAAAGGATTGTGCATGTCCATATGCTCACTAATATCACAAACTCAATACACAGCTTCCATATTATTACTACTACTCATTAGCTCTGCCTAATGACAATTGACTTCAAACTGTTCAAAGCCATATTCTCTGAACTACATGAATCCAGTCCCTGTCATTTGCTGTTCTTGAAAATGGGCCAACAAGCAGTACACTCCTTTCAAAAACTTCTCTATAGCTTTAGGCAAATGTCTATACAAAGCTGTTTGGTTTATTAATTCCTGGAATTAAATTCTTAAAAGCAATGGCAAGCGACTTATGCGTACGATTACTCCACAGGATACTACATTTTTTCATTCACACACTAACACAGTGCTTTAGCATAGTATCAGTGACTGCCTTGCAAAGGTTAGACTACTGACAATAAAATAACTGCACCATGACTTAGAGAGTGAAAGAGAGACAAATTATCAAAGGGGAAGTAACAACTTCTGAAATTATTCTACTCCACCAAGATATAGTTCAGGAAAATCAACTATCCCCCATTTCCAGCCTAATTTAATCACTGCTGTTCCTCCTAGAGACACTGCAGGGCTGGATTTTTGTGGATTTTGTTTTCTAGTAGATGAAAAAGATAACTCAAATAACAAAAATAACTCAATTCAATGGACTCTCCGTTGTTGCTGAATTTATGTTACTAAATTTTATCATTTTACTATGCTCATTACTAATTTGAGTCAAAGCTTTGCATAAATATCTAATGCCTACAGGTGGATAACAAGTCCCAGTCCATGTACTGGGGAGTTTAACAGCTGATCTGATTGCATATGAGGGAAAGGAAGAGGAGAAAATCCAGGACCTGTATTTTGCAGAGAGCACCTATATGCTTACTTGAATTGGTTCAAACCGCAGGTGCATTCTGGCACTTACCCCACCATCCTGCACTTGGGGCACAACAACCCTATGCAGAGCTACAGACTGGGAGAAGCCTGGCTGGAAAACTGCCAGGAGGAGAGGGACTTGGGGGTGTTGGTCGACAGCCGACTGAACATGAGCCAGCAGTGTGCCCAGGTGACCAAGAAGGCCCATGGAATCCTGGCTTCCATCAGAAACGGTGTGACCAGCGGGTCCAGGGAGGTGATTCTCCCTCTGTATTCAGCACTGGTGAGGCCGCTCCTTGAATCCTGTGTTCAGTTCTGGGCCCCTCATCACAAGAAGGATGTTGAGCTCTGGAGCAAGTCCAGAGAAAAGCAACAAAGCTGGTAAAGGATCTGGAGAAAAGGCTGAGAGAGCTGGGGTTGTTTAGCCTGGAGAAGAGGAGGCTGAGAGGAGACCTCATTGCTCTCTACAACTACCTGAAGGGAGGTTGTGGAGAGGAGGGAGCTGACCTCTTCTCCCAAGTGCCAGGGGACAGGACAAGAGGGAATGGCCTCAAGCTCCACCAGGGGAGATTTAGGCTAGACATTAGGAAAAAAATTTTCACAGAAAGGGTCATTGGGCACTGGAGCAGGTCGCCCAGGTGGTTGATTCGCCTTCCCTGGAGGTGTTTAAGGCACAGGTGGATGGGGTGCTAAGGGGTATGGTTTGGTGATTGATGGAAATGATTGGACTCCATGATCCAGTGGGTCTCTTCCAACCTGGTGATTCTATGATTCTATGATCTGGAAGCTTAGCAGCATCCTGGTGCAAGCAGTCTACAGGATGGTGAAGTCAGAGATAAAAATGGGCACGGCATGGGAATTGGTTTGTCATGTTTTTCAAGAGAAGGATCTGGGTATATGCAGAGAGCTCAGTGAAGAGCTGGGAGGACTCTTGCAGTGGGGCCTGAGTGAGGTTGGGTGAAAGGTGGGGCGTAGGCAGCACTCCCTCACAGAGGAAGCCCGTGCTGCAGCAAGTGTAGATTGCCTGTGTGTAGCTTTCATAACTGCTTCCTTGGCAGCTGGGCTGGACTCAGCCAAACCACTTCGGCTTTTGTAAAGGGTCAGTTTCCATGGAATGCAGAGAACAAAACCTTCCGGCAACGGGACAGCTCATAGAAACTACGTTATTATTTCTTTTGTACTGACATACAAAACAACATACAAAACACTGATCTGATGATCTTAGGCGGTGTTACAACTGCCACTGACAGCATCCTAAAGGAAGCCTAATTATTACCGAAGCTAATCAGATAGATAGACTTGTATTTCCAACAGATGTACTCAAAAGAAAAAGATGGCTTTCCCTGCAATGCCAAAACAGCCATAAGACCTTCTGAAACCATCATAAGACAGCTTTCTGCAGTCAAATTGGCTCTGCCTCAGTAAGAACATTGCTGTATTTTGGGGGTGAAGGACTACATAGCTAAATAATAAATGAATAAAAAATGACGCAGGTGTTAGGCATGAAATAGAGCAACGCATTTTCACAGCACTTGCTCTCTAACTGCTGTTGCAACCTCTCATTTGAACCCCTTCTGCTGTTAGCAGTGAATAAAACCCTCATGAGATTAAGATGAAATTTCAGCTTTCTGCTTAAGTGAGATTGTGTTTACCCTCCTCCTGTGAGATTCAGCTGACTGCAGTGAATGTCCCTGTCAGAGTTTCTTTCTATCACAGAACATATAAAGATTTTTTTTTTACTCCAGATTGAACATCTAGTCATTACAGCTGGGGAAAAAATCTTGATTCAAGTGTGATAAGAGTAACAACAACAAAAAGATATTGTTACTCCTGGAGCCATGCCATGCTCCACTAGTAAGAATTGGAAATGTCTACTACTTAGGTGGGAGTCCTGTTTCCTAAAGGTGTTATCTTACAAAAAAATGTTTCAAGTAAAGGTTAATTCAATTGGTGCAGCTCCTCTAGGCTGGTCCTTTACATCACTAGAGTGCCTGAAATCAGTTCTGTAACCATCAAACTGAATTAATGCTGTTGAATGCTTTCTTACTGAAACCAAATCACATACAAAGGGTGGAAGGAAAACAACAATGCTCCATGAGTTTACTAGACTTAAAACCATCCTGACAAGGCCTAGTTGACTGCTGAACCTGGGAGAGGGGGCATAGGGACAAGGGGGACTGCACTTGAGAAACTGAACAAGGAAATCATGCAGTGGGGAAAAAGACCTCCAGGTCTTCTACACTTGCACCCTGGAGTTCTGCTTCTCTGCAGGGAGCAGGATTATGAGGCTAATCATAGAATCATAGAATAACCAGGTTGGAGGAGACCCACTGGATCATGGAGTCCAATCATTTCCATCAATCACCAAACCATACCCCTTAGCACCCCATCCACCTGTGCCTTAAACACCTCCAGGGAAGGCGAATCAACCACCTGGGCAACCTGCTCCAGTGCCCAATGACCCTTTCTGTGAAAATTTTTTTCCTAATGTCCAGCCTAAATCTCCCCTGGTGGAGCTTGAGTGAGGCCATTCCCTCTTGTCCTGTCCCCTGTCGCTTAGGAGAAGAGCCCAGCTCCCTCCTCTCTGCAACCTCCGCTCAGGTAGTTATAGAGAGCAATGAGGTCTCCTCTCAACTTCCTCCAGGCTAAACAACCCCAGTTCTCTCAGCCGTTCCTCATAAGGCCTGTTCTCCAGCCTCTTCGCCAGCTTTGTTTCTCTTCTCTGGACTTGTTCCAGAGCCTCAACATCCTTCTTGTGGTGAGGGGCCCATTTCTGATACAAGTCAGGATGCCATTGGCCTTCTTAGCCACCTGGGCACACTGCTGGCTCATGTTCAGTCGGCTGTCAACAAACACTCCCAGGCAGCTTTCTAGCCAGACTTCTCCTAGTCTGTAGCTCTTCACAGGGTTGTTGTGCCCCAAGTGCAGGACCTGGTATTTGGCCATGTTAAACCTCATGCCATTGGTCTCTGCCCAGTGGTCCAGCCTGTTCAGATCCCTTTGCAGAGGCTCCCTACCCTCCAGCAGACCGACACTAGCTCATGCTATTCTCTGCAGCAACAGGGGAAGAATTTATGGTTGCAGAACATTTCCTCCCCACATTTGGGACCTGATTTTGGTCATTCACCCTCGCATTCCTGATTGAGCTATGGAAACCCAAGACAGGGTTTGGGGTTTTTTTTGTTTTGCTGTTTTCAGCTTTATTTCGTGCATTCAGTGTAAGTTTTACTCATCATTTCTCCACTTCACCAGCTTCAGAACAGACACCTACCTTTGAGGCCCAGTGCCTTTACACACAGCACACAGCTGATGAGCTTGCTCCCTCTCCTAACTCGCTGCCACCCTGGCTGTGGGCAGTAGACCCAAGGTGCTGCTCTGTGCCACCTATATCCAGCTCAGGGAGCCTGGCAGAACCAGGAGGAATCAGAGAAGCCCTGAGGCACCTCCAACCTGCTGTGAAACAGCTTGCGGAACAGGAGGAAATTATTTGCTTTACCCAGACTGGGCTTTCTGCAATAAAGTACCAGGCTGTGACTACAGATTCTAGATAATATTAATAGGTTTAAACCACACTACGGTCTTCTACCTTTATTTAACCTTTTTTATTATTATTTTTTTCTCGTCAACTCCAGGCTCCTTGCTCAGGCAAAGCTTCCGAAAATCGTCAGCCCGAGGTTCCCAGCAAATCCCCCTCCACCGAAGGAGCACAGAGTAGTTTCCCACCACCAGGTGGCAGAGAAACACACTGCAGAGAGTGAGCAAGGGGTTGGGGACGCTCAGAGAAAAACCTCTAGCATCCTCGCCTTCATAGAATCGCTAGGTTGGAAAGGACCAACAGGATCATCGAGTCCAACCATTCCTATTAATCGCTAAACAGTGTCCCTCAGCACATCATCCACCCGTGCTGCCTTAAACACCTCCAGGGAAGGTGAATCAACCACCAACCTGGGGAGCCTGTTCCAGTGCCCAGTCACCCTTTCCATGAAAAAATCTTTCCTAATGTCCAGCCTAAACCTCCCCTGGCGGAGTTTGAGGCCATTCCCTCTTGTCCTGTCCCCTGTCACTTGGGAGAAGAGGCCAGCTCTTCTCCACAACCTCCTTTTAGGTCAGTGACTTTTCACTCGCAGTTATCACAAACTTCAGGTTACCCTGTCAAAATACCTCGTGCCATAGTTCAGCATCACTTCTGAAGACTGTCAGGCTACTGTGTGTTTAGGAAAATAAAAATACTTGAGTGGATTTAAATAAGATGGATTTAAGCAAGGCTCAACATAGCTAAGTGCTGGGTCCTGCATTTGGGGCACAACAACCCTATGCAGAGCTACAGACTAGGAGAAGTCTGGCTAGAAAGCTGGCTGGAGGAGAGGGACCTGAGGGTGTTGGTTGACGGTGACTGAACATGAGGCAGCAGTGTGCCCAGGTGACCAAGAAGGCCAATGGCATCCTGGCTTGGATCAGAAATGGTGTGATCAACGGGTCCAGGAAGGTTATTCTCCCTCTGTACTTGGCACTGGTGAGGCTGCTCCTTGAATATTGTGTTCAGTTCTGGGTCCCTCACCACAAGAGGGATGTTGGGGCTCTGGAGCGAGTCCAGAGAAGAGCAATGAAGCTGGTGAAGGGGCTGGAGAACAGGCCCTATGAGGAGTGGCTGAAAGAGCTGGGGTTGTTTAGCCTGGAGAGGAGGAGGCTGAGGGGAGACCTCATTGCTCTCTACAACTACCTGAGAGGAGGTTATAGAGAGGAGGGAGCTGGGCTCTTCTCCCAAGTGACAGGGGACAGGACAAGAGGAAATCACAGAACAGAACAGAACAGAACAGAACAACCAGGTTGGAAGGGACCCATCGGATCTTCTAGTCTAACCATTCCTATCTAACACTAAACCAAGTCCCTCAATACCTCATCCACCCGTGCCTTAAACACCTCCAGGGAAGGGGAATCAACCACCTCCCTGGGCAGCCTATTCCAATGCCCAATGACCCTCTGTGTGAAAAACCTCCTCCTAATCTCCAGCCTAAATCTACCATGGCGGAGCTTGAGGCCATTCCCTCTCGTCCTGTCCCCTGTCACTTGGGAGAAGAGGCCAGCTCCCTCCTCTCTACAACCACCTTTCAGGTACTTGTAGAGAGTAATGAGGTCTCCTCTCAGCCTCCTCTTCTCCAGGCTAAACAACCCCAGCTCTCTCAGCCGCTCCTCATAGGGTCTGTTCTCCAGCCCCTTCACCAGCCTTGTTGCTCTTCTCTGGACTTGCTCCAGAGCCTCAACATCCTTCTTGTGGTAAGGGGCCCAGAACTGGACACAATATTCAAGGAGCGGCCTCACCAGTGCTGAATACAGAGGGAGAATCACCTCCCTGGACCTGCTGGTCACACCATTTCTGATCCAAGCCAGGATGCCATTGGCCTTCTTGTCCACCTGGGCACACTGCTGGCTCATGTTCAGTCGACTGTCGACCAACACCCCCACGTCCCTCTCCTCCTGGCAGTTTTCCAGCCAGGCTTCTCCCAGTCTGTAGCTCTGCATAGGGTTGTTGTGCCCCAAGTGCAGGACCCGGCATTTGGCCATGTTAAACCTCATGCCGTTGGACACTGCCCAGCGGTCCAGCCTGTTTAGGTCCCTTTGCAAAGCCTCCCTACCCTCCAGCAGATCGACACTTGCACACAGCTTTGTGTCATCTGCAAACTTGCTAAGGGTACCCTCAATGCCCTCATCCAGGTCATTGATGAAAACATTGAACAGGACTGGACCTAGCACTGAGCCCTGGGGAACACCACTTGTCACTGGCCTCCAGCTGGATTTAACACCATTTACCACCACTCTCTGGGCCCGGTCATCCAGCCAGTTTTCTACCCAGGAGAGTGTGTGCTTATCCAGGCCAGAGGCTGACAGTTTCCATAGCAGAATGCTGTGAGAAACTGTGTCAAAGGCTTTACTGAAGTCCAGGAAATAGCCTCAAGTTGTGCCAGGAGAGGTTTAGAATGAATATCGGGAAAAACTTCTTCACCCAAAGGATGGTCTAGCATTGGCACAGGCTGCCCAGGGAGGTGGTTTAGTCATCATCACTGGAGTTATTCAAAAGATACGCAGATGTGGTGCTTAGGGCCATGGTTTAGTGTAGAGTTGGCAATGCTAGATTAAAGGTTCAACTTGGTGCTCTTAAAGGTCTTTTCCAAGTTAAACCCCCAAATCATAGAATCGTAGAATCATAGAAAAGTTTGGATCGTAAGGGACCTTAAAGATCATCCAGTTCCAAACTCCCTTTCATGGGCAGAGACACCTCCCACTAGATCAGGCTGCCCAAGGTCCCATACAACCGGTCTTGAACACCTCCAGGGATGGGGCATCCACAGCTTCCCTGGGCAACCTGTGCCAGTGCCTCACCACTCTCCTGGTGAAGAAATTCCTCCTTATGTCTAGTTTAAATCATTAAATACAAACACTTTGCATATATAAACATCATAGAAATGTATACTTTGAAAATGATTCTTTCTTTATTTAACAGCCAGAACATGAATGCATGTGCTATGGACTGAGGATCCTATCTGCTACCTAGAAACAGCAGAAATCAAAAGTCCAGTGAAGATGAGAATTTTTCCATTGATATCAGTATGCTTTGACTGAGTCTCTCAGTGCACATAAAACTACAGCAGCTTTCAAGATCTGATATGGGTGGGTGGTGTCTTGGCACTGGAGAGCTTCTCAAAAGAGAGGAAAGAGAGAACATGGTTAGCACTGAGGGAGCTTGGGAGGAATGTGTCTTTGGGACAGGATGTATATTCTAGTTGCAGGAAGCAGAATGAGCAAAAGTGAGAGCAGATCAGTGCAAGACAATTGCAGTGTTAAGATAAGAAACTAGAACCTGATTCAGGAAGAACAGACTATCTAGATGAGTTCTGCACACTGAGTGTAGCAGAAATTTTCAGTTAGACCAAGTAAGTCTTTACAAAAGCATCTAACAAGGTTGTCTGTATTTCTTCCTGTGTTCAGAAGATACAGTCAGTATGGATAATTCTCAGGAGCAGATTAGAGGAAAAATCTATTTCTTACTTAAACCTCTTCAGAAAGTAAATGGCCTCCTGCAGTTCTTTCTGAGCATTTCTACAAGCAGTTATGATGCTGAGGCACATATCTCCACCATCAAGAGACAGTGGGCTGGGAAGTCTGTGCAGTTTTACTACTCCATTGAAGTGCTGATATGAACCTACAGCCCATAATTCCCTCTGTAAATTGACTTCTGAGCAGGGAAGAATACTGGCGCTAATACAGAGCAGCAAAATCTGGTCTTCTTTGCATCAGGTATCTACTACCTTAGCTGGAAGAAATCATATGCTCATTCAAAATCCCCAGGGAGCCTGCTCTCCTGAAAAAAATGGGAGGAAACCCAAGCTGTGAACTGTAGATGCCCAAGGAGTGTGAGGGCAACTATAGGTGCCAAAGGAGCGTGAGGCTTTGAGATCTTGGCAAAGGTCTGGTGCAAGTGGGAGGTCGTAGCAGATTTTTGTGAATGAAAGGAGGTCTGCAGGAGAAGGTGAAAGATGGCTGGAGCATGTCAGAGCACCGTGAGCTTTACAGGAATTTACAGGGTAACTACATTTAGAAGGCTGTGGGATGGGAACGGTGGGAAGGGATATGCACGGGATCTGCACTTTTGTGGGGGCTTAGTTATTACAGACTGTAACTGTCCTACACACATACTTAGTGGGGATGATGGTAGGTTCAAATGTTAGAAAACCACTTACAACCTGTAATTTATTTTCCTAATAGAAACTGTCTCTAAATAACAGATTATGAGTTTCTGTGTTGGGGGGTTTTTTTCGCTCTTGGGTGAGAAGGCTGAGAAGTCTGCAGGCTGCTGTTTCTAACTACTGACTGTCTTTGATTACCTAGCAGACAGATTCAGTGGTGGCAGCAAAATCATCCCTCCACTGTTTGCTTCTGTACATTCTCTGCAAAGACTGACCACACTGGATATGCAGCTCTGGGCTTAAATCACTGGCAGTAGCAGTCATTGCTGCAAGCTGAGAAGGTGGATTTTGCGGTCTGAAAGAGCTAAAGTCACCATCCCACTCCGTACAGGACATTCTGGATTGAGTTTCACCTCCTGCCTCATCTGAGCTAACTACAGGCTACCAGTGAATGGGGTGTGTTGGCGTCCCTCCCACAAACCCAGTGTCCCTGCTATGTGACACCCAGAGGCTGCTGCTATAAGGAGACTAATCTAGCAGGAAGTCAACGCGTTTCCCATGGGATCGGTGAACTGGTCCAAATCACCATGCAGGCATGTGATTGCTAATGCAAGGACAGGAGCCAGGGCTGGGAGAAAGGAAGAGCAGGATCAGCATTTTGGCAGCAGACTGTAGTTAAATTGGATTAAGCGTAACATGAAGCAGTACCCTAACAAAAATATCACATCGCATTGATTTTCATTTCTTACCGACACCCTAGACTGTCATCTGAAACTTGCAGGAATCAGTGTTCAACAGAGGAATGCAATAAACTTCTGCCAACAAAACATTTTATGGGTAGCTCCTGGTATACTATGAGATTAATGAAGGGCAAAACCGGCAGAATCCTTGAATGAAAACAGTGAAATAATGCAGTTGACTGTAATACCACTACTTATCAGTTGTCAATGAGATTTTAGCACAACTTTTTCTGCCAGGACAACTGTAGCCTGCAAGCAAACGTTTTAGAGCTGTGATGACACGGACTGCATGGGGACATGGTTACAGGTTAGAGTGTCTCATCATTACTACAATGTCATCCCTAATGGATCCATTTTGTCTGGAGATTTTGTTAGTCTGCTATGTATATAGATAGTAATCTGAGATAAAACCTGATGTCTCCATTATAAAATGTGAAATATGAGAAGACAGAGAAGCTACATTTTCTTCTGTTTGCGTATGCTTGCTTTGTGTGACAAGGGGGTAAGAGAAAGGTTTATAAAAAGCAAGATTTAATGAAATTACGATCTTCAGGGGCAGAGGCACAGTGCAGTATAATCACTCTCATGTTTCTTAATGAGCTCTAGGTCCCCATCTAATTTTAATTGCCTGCCTGGAATACTAAAATACTTTTAGGCACTTATATTCTGCTCATTATTAATAAAGGGCATACAACACTCGAAACATTTCTTCCATTTCCTGCCTCATCCTGGCTCATCCATTATGACTCTCAGTACTACGAGAAAGCAAATTTTTTTCCTATTAATATGAAACTCAAAACCTTTCACTTCTCTATGAATGATATGAAATACACAGGAAGCAAAATATATGTGTAAAAAGATGCTTTATTCAGACATAGGAAATACTGGATTTTAATTTGGGGAACATAATTTAATGGCCATTTTGGTTCCCCTTCAGCATTCACAAGAACTAAAGCAGAATGTTGCTGTTTGAACTTCAAACTCTGCTTCTGCAATAGGCAAAATCATTTTCTGACAAGATGGCTTGTTGAACCAGAACTTAGAAGGCAATCTGTGTGCTTTTGAAGCTACATAGGCTTTGCCTGCTGGCATAAATACATGTAGGGTTCCCTACAGCATGTTGAGAGGAAGAAAGGCTGCATGATGAACTTTGTAGAAGGGACCCCCTACCCTCCACCAAAACCTGAAAAAAAAATGAAGTGTTCAAATTCTGGTGGAAAAACAGCAAACCCCAAAGTTTTGCAGGAGCATGATCCCCACGTAGTTTGAAAGTGCACTAGAAGTTAATCCTGTAGAGCAAACACAGTTAATGGTAGGTAAAAATGGCAGTCCTGGACAATACAAGGATAACTTTTGTTCTTAACAGGGAAATGTGAATTTCTCCTTCCGCAGAGTAGAATAATGTCAGAATATGGATGTTGTAAATATCCTCAATGAGGCCCTACAGAGAAGAAGCTTTCTGAGCAAACTCTGTAAATGCAAAATAACTAAATCAGTGAATGAAAACCCACAAGTATAATTATAGTTCATTTCTGCACACTGAGTCATCCTGACTATGGGTTTTCATTTCAGAACAATGCCTAGTCTTTTCTGCTTTCTTTTCTGAGAGATCTGCTCAAACGGAGACTTACTCTTCCATGGATGAGCCAAGGAACTGGACCGTGATAGGAAATAATTTTATTTTTTTAAAAAATATATTTAGTGCTAAAAAGTGTTGCCATAGAACGGCTAGAGCGTGTGAATTCCTGTTTCTCAATGCAGTTTTGTTTTGGGACCTCATAAACAATCTCAAGACACAGAGAGTTAAGCAGACTATTTAAAACCTTAATTGTAAAATTCTTGATGGAGAGTGTAGGGACAAAGCTGAACTGCCAGTGAGGCATTTATGAAGTGCAAGTAGAAAGATGTGGGCAATAGCCTGGGGGATAAGCATCTTACACCTTCTGCAGCTGTAGGGGAGAGATAAGAAGGATTCTGTTATAGGTACTCTATTACCTAGCTGATCTCCCAGCTGGTCGAGGCTGCTCAGAGTTTTTGCTGGCTGACCTCCAGACGCTGTTCTGGCAAAAGGTGATTCCTTGGTCCTGTGGAGTTCAGCTGTCTACTTTTGCACAGTTCACTAGCAGATTAAAAAAGCAGATTCTGATACATTATTTCTTCTCATTCAGAGAAATTCTGTTCCTGATGTCAACATAAAACCATATTAAAGGGGATGAGATCCACCTGGCTACTTGATTATTTCACTGTTCAAACACTGTATATGAAGCTTAACGCCTGACTCTCTTTCTTTGATTTTCATTACCCCTGAGTGGGCTCTCTAAAATGTCTTGGGTTTTTTTTACTCTTCTAGTACTCCAGTTTATCAAAACTTGATACTCTTTCTAATGTTTCTTAGTAAAGGCTACAGATTGACATTGGGAAACTAGGAACAAGCTATTTCTAACATGCTGCTGTTGTAGGAATAATCCTTCTGTGAAGCAGACAGTTTTTTACTACACCTTATTGCAGTGAGCTCCATTATTCATTTGTATTATTACCTGCTTTCCTCTATTTTAAAGTTTGTGTCTGATAGCTCTTGTTACGAGAAAAAGTGTAAAGACACCCCCGGTCATCTTCTCCAGGCCATTCATGAGGTTACAGAACTCTACTACCCCCATAAAAAGTCTTTTTCCTAAGCTGAGGAGTCATAATGTATTTAATTTCTCCACCTAGAGAAAGTTTTCTGAATCTTTGATTATGGTTTTCTTCCTTGACTGCTATCTTTTTCTACACTACAGTATCATTTTGGAACTGGAAGATACAGACAGTCTATAGCATTGATTTATAGTGAGGCACAACAATGTTGTCTCCCTTTTTCTTTATTCCTCTCCTAATAACTCCTAACACAAGAGTTTGGGCTAATTTTAAATCAGTGGCAGCCAAGATTTCCTTCTTGATGGGTAGGAGCTGCAATATGTAAAGCTGAGCTCTTTTCCCATATAGTTTCCTCATGTACATTTTTCACTGCTGAACTCCCATCTGCTGGTATGTCACTCAGCAGTCACTCACTCTCAGATTCTTTTGCAGCCCCTTGCACTCCTTTTTAGTTTTTTCCTCATGATACTTGGCAATGTGAGACTATTTTGTCATTTATCTTTAGTGTCTTTTCAGGTCATTTACGGCTGTGTTGAGCAAGATTAGTCCCAGACAGACTCCTGTAAAAATCTGCTGATAACACTCTCCCTGTGAAATGCTCTTGTTTTCTCTTTTCTCTTTATCATCAGTTATAGACCCATATGAGGACCCCCCTTTTCACCCCAAGAACAAATAAATTCTTTAAAGTCCATATGTGAAGAACCTTGTTAAAGGTTCTTTGCATTATAGGATAAAGTGAGGTATCATTAGATTATTAACAATTCAATTTTAAAAAGAGTAAGACTAGAAACCTAAGCTACACAATTAAGATAAGAAGTCACACAAATTTTATATAGAGGTTCTTCAAACAGTTCACTAAGAAATTGATTAGTCAAGAACCTGTAAAACTGAGAAACAGGAAAGACAAAAGATGGTGGATAAGATGATCACAGAATCACAGAATCACAGAACAACCAGGTTGGAAGGGACCCATCGGATCTTCTAGTCCAACCATTCCTATCTAACACTAAATCAAGTCCCTCAATACCTCATCAACCCGTGCCTTAAACACCTCCAGGGAAGGTGAATCAACCACCTCCCTCGGCAGCCTATTCCAATGCCCAGTGACCCTCTGCGTGAAAAACCTCCTCCTAATCTCCAGCCTAAATCTACCCTGGCGGTAGAGCTTGAGGCCATTCCCTCTTGTCCTGTCCCCTGTCACTTGGGAGAAGAGGTCAGCTCCCTCCTCTACACAACCTCCTCTCAGGTACTTGTAGAGAGTAATGAGGTCTCCTCTCAGCCTCCTCTTCTCCAGGCTAAACAACCCCAGCTCTCTCAGACGCTCCTCATAGGGTCTGTTCTCCAGCCCCTTCACCAGCCTCGTTGCTCTTCTCTGGACTTGCTCCAGAGCCTCAACATCCTTCTTGTGCTGAGGGGCCCAGAACTGGACACAATATTCAAGGAGCGGCCTCACCAGTGCTGAATACAGAGGGAGAATCACCTCCCTGGACCTGCTGGTCACACTGTTTCTGATACAAGCCAGGATGCCATTGGCCTTCTTGGCCACCTGGGCACACTGCTGGCTCATGTTCAGTCGGCTGTCGACCAACACCCCCAGGTCCCTCTCCTCCTGGCAGTTTTCCAGCCAGGCTTCTCCCAGTCTGTAGCTCTGCATAGGGTTGTTGTGACCCAAGTGCAGGACCCGGCATTTGGCTGTGTTAAACCTCATGCCGTTGGTCACTGCCCAGTGGTCCAGCCTGTTTAGGTCCCTTTGCAAAGCCTCCCTACCCTCCAGCAGATCGACACTTGCACACAGCTTTGTGTCATCTGCAAACTTGCTAAGGGTACCCTCAATGCCCTCATCCAGGTCATTGATGAAGATATTGAACAGGACTGGACCTAGCACTGAGCCCTTGGGGACACCACTTGTCACTGGCCTCCAGCTGGATTTAACACCATTTCCCACCACTCTCTGGGCCCGGCCATCCAGCCAGTTTTCTACCCAGGAGAGTGTGTGTCTGTCCAGGCCAGAGGTTGACAGTTTCCGTAGCAGAATGCTGTGAGAAACTGTGTCAAAGGCTTTACTGAAGTCCAGAAAGACCACATCCACAGCCTTTCCTTCATCCAGCAGCTGAGTGACTTTGTCATAGAAGGCGATCAGGTTGGTTTGGCAGGACCTGCCTCTGGTAAACCCATGTTGACTGTGCCTGATCACCCGGTTCTCTTGCATGTGCTTCACGATAGCACTCAAGATCACCTGTTCCATGACTTTCCCTGGCACTGAGGTCAGACTGACTGGCCTGTAGTTCCCCGGATCCTCCCTGCTACCCTTCTTGTAAATGGGAACTACATCAGCCAGTCTCCAGTCCAGAGGTACCTCCCCAGTCTTCCAGGACTGCTGGAAGATGATGGAAAGGGGTTTGGCCAATACATCCGCCAGCTCCCTCAAAACCCTAGGATGTATCCCATCTGGCCCCATGGACTTGTGGGTGTCCAGTTGGCCAAGCAGGGCTCTGACCTCCTCCTCTTGGACTATGGGAGCCTCGTATTGCTCCTCTGTTTCCCGGGTATCTACACAGAGGGAACAGCTTTCTTTACAATTAAAGACTGAGGCAAAGAAGGCATTAAGTACCTCAGCCTTCTCCTCGTCCCCTGTCACTGCTGTTCCTTCTGAGTCCAAAAGGGACTTTATGGTCTCCCTTGTCCTCCTTTTACTGTTAATATACTTATAAAAAGATTTTTTATTGTCTTTTGCAGACTTAGCTAATCTGATCTCTAGCTCAGCCTTCGCCCCTCTGATTTTTTCCCTACATAGCCTCGCTTCCCTCCTGTAGTCCCTCCAAGAGGCCTGTCCCCCCTTCCAGAGCCTATAAATCTTCCTTTTTTTTCTAATTTGACTCAAGATTTCCCTACTTAACCAAGCTGGTTTTTTCCCCTGCCGGCCTTTTTTCCAGAACACGGGGATGGCTTTCTCCTAAGCTGCCAGGATCTCCTTTTTGAAGAGCTCCCAGCCCTCATGGGCTCCCTTGCCCTCAAGTGCTGTCTCCCAGGAGACTTTGCCAACCAGCCTTCTAAATAGTTCAAAGTCTGCCCTCTGAAAATTTAGTGCTACCGTCCTGCTTAGCACCCTCTTCACTTCACCTAGGACAGAAAACCCTATCATCTCATGATCACTAAGACCTAGGCGACCCCCTACTCTCACATCCCCCACAAGCCCCTCTCTGTTGACAAACAGCAAGTCCAGGAGGGCACCTTCCCTCGTAGGTTCGTTGACCAGCTGTGCAAAGAAGTTGTCTTCCACGCACTCCAGGAACCTCCTAGACTGCTTCTTTTCTGCTGTATTGTACTTCCAGCAGATATCAGGGAGATTGAAGTCTCCCACAAGGACAAGAGGCACTGACTTGGAGATTGACCCCAGCTGTTTAAAGAAGAACTCATCAGCTGCTTCTCCTTGGCTGGGTGGCCTGTAACAGACTCCCATCACAAAGTCTCCCTTGTTATGGGCTCCCTTGATCTTAACCCACAGGCACTCAATCTCCTCATCACCACAGTCCATCTCAGAGGTGTCCAAGTCCTCCCTTACAAAGAGGGCTACTCCACCCCCTCTCCTACCCTTTCTATCCCTCCTGAAGAGTTTATACCCCTTCCTTGATAAGGAAGCAAGGAAAAAAATCTAACAACAAGCTGAGCACTGACCAGTAAGGCACTGTGATTCAGTTAATTGAAGAGAGGTTTGTGTATTTATTTATGTTGCCTTAAAAACTGAAAGAGCTAGGTTTCTGGTGCAACTTCCTTCTTGGAAAACATCAATGGTCTTACACTGGTCATTTGAGAAAAAGTCTTGGTAAGTAAAGAAAATGTTTCTTCTTCATAGGAGGTTTATACACAGAAGTTCACAGTCACTGCCATTATGATATTATCATCTTTCTTTTGTAATTTTTTAATTTTTTTTCTTATGCAACTAGCAAAAGTCTCTGAACACTCAAAGCATGATTTTAAATTGAAAGCAAACCAGATGTTGAGAAGTCTACAGATGAAATGTATCTTTGCATGTTCAAAACACTTGGCTTCAAAAACTTAACAACAGGGAACCATCTTAATGATGAGAACTGTTTGTTTCTTAAGTTTGTGTCATTATATTGGGATGGCAGGCTATCGTAACATGTAATAATTCTGGTTTTAATAAAGATTTCTGCAACAGTGGCCTTTCTTTGTAGTATAATACACAAAATATTTTTTTTTCAGAAAATGTTGAGAAAAGGAGAGGAAAACTAGAGAAGAAACACTAGCATTCACAAAACTAAGAGCTAGCAGAAACATCTTACTTATTTTAAGATTGCATTCAAAATTATTTTGGTTAAAATTTCTCCAAGTCCAGGGAAGACACAGTGTACAATACAGAAAGTGTTAGAAATTAGACTTTCTAGTACACTGTTCTGACTTCAATAGAACTTAACAAAGACTGGTGCTTGTTTTATGACACAGTGTTTATTTTTTTGAATCTGCTTCCATTTTCCCCTGCATTTAATAAGTAAATTTGCTTATAGAAGTTATTGCACTGGCTCAATCAATCATTTTTTCAGAGACAGTCTCTTGTGGAACATGTAATACAGAACTCTGAAGCCATGAGATGAAATAAACTCATGATCTTTACTCAATGAAGGCAAGATAAAACATAAACAACTCTAGCAAATCAAGTATATTGTTCTTATGAAAAGTATTTATGTCCCAAAGAGTATACTAATGGACAGAAAATAGTAGCTTTATACCTTTTGTAATGTAAAAGATAAAACTTAGTTTTATATCTTTTTATAATTTTCTGCACTGAACACACAACTGCAAGAGAAGTAAAGTAGCTGACATCATAATGACTACACAGAAAAGAGAAAAAGAAAGCCAAACAGGCAATGGTAAACCTGGTATTTTCTCAATAAGGATTTTTAATACTATGTGAGGTAGTGAAAACTCAATGACATCCAGGGTACAAAGGAAAATATTCACTTGTAATGCACTGACTTTCTCCATAGTAAGCTAAAAAAAAAACTTTCTGCAATCAGTGGAGCAAACATAGGGTTGCTAAAGCTCCATTTTTTTTTGTTTTTAAAGAATATTGTGAAAATGCTTTACAAAACAATCTAAATGGCAAGTTTTAATACCAATTCTGTAATTTGACTTTTCACTGAGGTAAAACTTAAATGAAAGCTTTCACACTTCATAGAAAACAACATATCAGTAAACAGCAGGAACACTTTCTTATTTCCTGAAGTTAAAAAAAATAATAATTTAAACTGCATTCCAGCATTAAGGAAATGAGCAACTAATGGAACAATTCCAATATGCAATTTCTATCCATCATCCTTTACAGGTTTCACTGTACTGGAGAGCTGGTATATTTAGTCTAATTTCTCAGGGAAACAATCAGTCTGTGTATATCTGTGTGTGCACATACATGCCTGCATAAAGCTCTTACGTAACTTTGAGTTTGATTGAGGGGTAGAAATCTTTGGGACAGTTATGTTTCTACAAGTTTCAAGACAACATCAACAAAAAACATAATAGAACCATAGAATCATTAAGGTTAGAAAAGACCTCCAAGATCATGAAGTCCAACTGTCAGCCCAACACCATCATATCAACTAAACCATGTCCAGAAGTGCACATCTACACGTTTTTTGAACACCTTCAGGGATGGTCTCTCCATCACTTCCCCTGGGCAGCCTATTCTAATGCTTCACCTCTCTTTCAGTAAAGAAAATTTTCCTAATATCCAGTCTAAATCTCCACTGGCACAATATCACAACTGCAGGAAAACATATCTACAGGAAAAAAATCAGTGGGGGTTTAAATCTAACCATATATCAATAAAAGCATTTTTTTATTTTGAAGTGTTTCCTGTAGCTTTGATATTTGTACAAACTCTCTAGTAAATTACTTACCGAAAAGTAATGTGTGCTGCAATGGATGCTCATTCCTTTCTTTAATTCACTTGAAAAGACAGTTAACCACTGTGCTGTGGGTTGCATACCCACCAGCAGCCAGGTTTGCATTTTAATACTCATGAAACTACCTAGCCTTTTTTTTTTGGGGGGGGGGAAGGGAAGAATTTTATGGTACTCCATAACATGATGGAAAATGTTTGATGGAACTCTTGAATCTCATTTAAACAGACCAAATACGGGGTACATAACATTGTGAAGTACAAGGGAGTGATGCTCTGGCACAGGTTGCTCATTTAAGTCATGGATGCCTCATGCCTGGAGGTTTTCAAGGCCAGGTTGGATGGGGCCTTGGGCAGCCTAATCTAGTGGGAGGTGTCCCTGCCCATGGCAGGGGGGTTGGAACTGGATGATCTTGAAGGTCCCTTCTGATCCAAACCATTCCATTATTCTATGACAAGTTCTTAGAGGTTTTCTCTTGTGTGTGGGAGATCTGACCCCTGACCCACTCTCCTTCCATTTAGGAAGCACTGTAAGAGCACAGCTGTCGTTGTTGTTAGTGGATTTGCAGCTTCTGACAGGAAGTCAAGTGCTTCCTGAAACCATGTACGTCAAGTGGGTGATATGTCAAGTGGGTGATAGCGTGGCGGTGACCTGTGCTACTGTGCCTGAGTTAAGGGGAGGCAGGGAAAGGACATCCTAGAAAACGTTGAGGGTTTCCACCATCTCCATCTATTGCCTTGCCCCACTTTCCTTATTTTAATCGAGTAGACTCTAAATGCCTTTGCTTCACTTGTTCTGCTTCACCACCAGCTTGTGGCTGCAGGAGAGAGAATCGTAGAATGGTTTGAGTTGGAAGGGACCTTAAAGATCATCCAGTTCCAACCCCCCCTGCCGTGGACAGGGACATCTCCCACTAGATCAAGCTGCCCAAGGTCCCATCCAGTCTGGCCTTGAACACCTCCAGGGATGGGCAGTCGCGACTTCCCTGGGCAACCTGTGCCAGTGCCTCACCCCTCTCAGGGTGAAGAAATTCTTCCTAATGTCTAGTCTAAATCTTCCCCTCTCCAATTTAAAGCCATTCCCACTTGTCCTATCACCACAAGCCTTTGTAAACAGTCCCTCCCTGGCTTTTTTGTAGCCCCTTCAAGCACAGGAAGGTCCCTATAAGGTTTATTTGGAGCCTTCTCTTCTCCAGGCTGAACAACCCCAACTCTCTCAGCCTGTCCTCCTAGGGGATTTTCTCCAGCCCTCTGATCCTCCTGTGCACCCGTTCCAACAGCTCCATATCCTTCTCACGTTGTAGATTTCAGAACAGGACACAGAGCTCCCGATGAAGTTTCTCCTGCTGGGCAGTTTCCACACAAAAGGCGACCTCCCCCCGACCCAGGGTCCCAGGCTCAGCCGGGGACGGTCGGGGGGCCTAGGGGATGCTGCAGGGGGACAGGTTCGATCTCCCCGGATCCTGTCGCTGCCTCTTCTGGCTGGCAGCGGGATGGGGAAGAGAAAGGGGATGGGGAAAGGGATGGGGATGGGGATAGGGATGGGGATAGGGATGGGGAAGGGAATGGGGATGCGGATGGGGAAGGGAATGGGGAAGGGGATGGGGAAGGGTAAGGGAATGGGGAAGGGGACGGGGAAGGGGATGGGGAAGGGTAAGGGGATGAGGATGGGGAAGGGGACGGGGATGGGGAAGGGGATGGGGAAGGGGATGGAGAAGGGGACGGGGATGGAGAAGGGGACGGGGATGGGGAAGGGGATGGGGAAGGGGATGGGGATGGGGAAGGGGATGGGGAAGAGGACGGAGATGGGGATGGGGAAGAGGATGGGGAAAGGGATGGGGAAGGGGATGGGGAAGGGAATGGGGAAGGGTAAGGGAATGGGGAAGGGGACGGGGATGGGGAAGGGGACGGGGATGGGGAAGGGAATGGGGAAGGGGATGGGGAAGGGTAAGGGAATGGGGAAGGGGACGGGGATGGGGAAGGGGATGGAGAAGGGGACGGGGATGGGGAAGGGGATGGAGAAGGGGACGGGGATGGAGAAGGGGACGGGGATGGAGAAGGGGACGGGGATGGAGAAGGGGAAGGGGATGAGGAAGGGGATGGGGATGAGGAAGGGGATGGGGATGGGGAAGGGGATGGGGATGGGGAAGGGGACGGAGATGGGGATGGGGAAGAGGATGGGGAAGGGGATGAAGATGGGGAAGTGGATGGAGAAGGGGATGAAGATGGGGAAGTGGATGGAGAAGGGTGAGCGAGGAGCGAACAGGGCACGGTGTGCAGGTACCCGTGGAGGCGAGGCGGCTCCTCCTCCTCCCGGGGCTGTCGCGGCCAGGGGGAGGAGGGAAGAGGAGAAGAGGAGGAGGGGAGGAGGGAAAGGAGGAGGGATGAAGAGGTCGCCGCGGCCGCTGTTACAATCCGTGAGCTTGGGACAGCCCCTTTCCCACCGCCGGTGCGCAGGAAGGGCGAGGAGGAGGAGAAGGAGGAGGAGTGTGTGAGAGCGTGGAGATGAGCTAAGCCTTCGGAGCCTCTGAAGGAGACCGGTCCCCGTGCCGCCCCCCCCCACCCCCAGCCCGGGCCATGGCTCACTCCCCCGTGCAGACGGGTCTGCCCGGGATGCAGGTGAGGGACCCGAGGGGCCGCCCCGACGGCTCGGGGGGGGGCCACGGAGCGACGGGGCCTCGCCCTGCCGGCGGGGATGGGGGGATGCGGGGCATGGGAGGGAGAGGGCAGAGGACGCCTCCTAGCTCCGAGTGGGCTCCGGGGGGCTGCGCGGGGGGAGGAGCGCGATCCCGTAACCCCGGGAAACGAAACGTGCTGCCTGCGCTTCGCCTAATGCCCTGCGAGGGCCCTCGCCTACTGAGCCCCTCCCTCTCCCCCTCCTTCCCTTCCTCCCCTCTCCTCTCTCTCCCTGCCTCTGCCCCCTTTTATCGGCTCTCTCCCTCGTTTTCCCTCCCTCCCTTCCCTCTCTTTCCTCCCCTACCCCGTTTTCCCCTCTCTCCTCGTCCTTCCCTCCCCTCTCTCCCCCTTACTCTGCCCCCTCTTTTCGAGTCTCTCCCTCCCTTTTCCCCCTCCCCTCTCTCCCCCTTTTTTCCCCCTCCCCTCTCTCCCCCCTTTTTTCCCCCTCCCCTCTCTCCCCCCTTTTTTCCCCCTCCCCTCTCTCCCCCCTTTTTTCCCCCTCCCCTCTCTCTCCCCCCTTTTTTCCCCCTCCCCTCTCTCTCCCCCTTTTTTCCCCTCCCTCCTCTCTTGCCCCCTTTTTTCCCCCTCCCCTCTCTTGCCCCCTTTTTTCCCCCTCCCCTCTCTTGCCCCCTTTTTTCCCCCTCCCCTCTCTTGCCCCCTTTTTTCCCCCTCCCCTCTCTTGCCCCCCTTTTTTCCCCCCTCCCCTCTCTTCCCCCCTTTTTTCCCCCCTCCCCTCTCTTCCCCCCTTTTTTCCCCCCTCCCCTCTCTTCCCCCTTTTTTCCCCCTCCCCTCTCTTCCCCCTTTTTTCCCCCTCC